>CM033433.1:21780406-22380406 GCA_019425775.1 Rafetus swinhoei
AATTTATGTCTCTCCAAGTCCATCACTGTGCACTAATTCACACCACCTGGGTACCTGACTTAGAAGAAAAAGGAAGATAAGAATTGGGTTCGCTGTTGGAAAAAAATGCTATTTTCTGGTGAAGGGAAGGATTTTCCTGAAGGCCACTTTGACTTCATTATTGCGCAGACTGTAGATTAGAGGGTTCAGGATGGGCGTCACTAGGGTGTACATGACAGACACCATCTTGTCCTTAGCCTGCGAGTGACTGGAGGTCGGCCGGATGTAGATGTAGATGATTGTGGAGTAGTACAAGGTGACCACTAGCAGGTGGGAGGAGCAGGTGGAGAAGGCTCTCCGCTTCCCTTTGGCGCTCTGGATTTTCAGGATGGTGACGATGATGAAGCTGTAGGACACGGAGATCAGCAGGAAGTTCCCCATGGCCAGGAAGATGTCTCCCAGGAACATCACGACCTCGTTGAGGTAGGTGGAGCTGCAGGACAGGGCCAGCACGGTGGGGAACTCACAGAAGAAATGCTGGATGAGGTGGGACCCGCAAAAATCCAGGCGCAGCACAAGCAAGATGTTGACAAAGGAATTGCTGGTACCAATCGCCCAGGCAACAGCCGCTAAACGGAGGCAAATCTCCTTCCTCATGAGTCTGACATAGTGCAAAGGGCGGCAGATGGCAACATAGCGGTCATACGACATGACAGTGAGTAGAAGAACCTCTGTCCCCAGCGATGCCGTTAAGACAAACAACTGGGTGATACAGCCCCCAAAGGAGATGGTTTTCTCCTCCTGCATCAGGTGTTCCAGCATTTTTGGTAGAACCGAGGACGTACACAAAATGTCAACCATAGCCAAATTGGTGATGAAGTAATACATGGGGGTGTGGAGAGGTAGGTGGAGGACAATAGCCACAATGATCAGAGAATTACCCAGGAGGACAGTGGTATAGAGGCCCAGGAACAGCACAAAGAACAGCCCCTGGTGGTGCGGATGTTCCAAGAGCCCCTGCAGGATGAAATCCGTCACTCTGGTGTGGTTACCAGATTCCATGGTTTGAGTTCTCCTTCTGCAGCAAGGAAGATGAATGTTTTGGTCAGGTATTGCATGAGAAACTACAACAATATGGCAAAAGAAACAACTAGACAGACCAATATAGCTAGCTAGCCAGACAGGTAAGTAGGTAGGTAAGTAGGTAGCTGGGTGGATGGATGGATGAATGGATGGATGGACAGGTGAGTATAGGGATGGATGGATGGATGGATGGCTAGACGGTTGAGTATGGGGATGGATGGATGGACGGATGGAAGGATGGCTAAGTATAGGGATGTATTTATGGATGGATGGATGGACGGGTGAGTATGGGGAAGAATAGATAGATAGATTCTCAAGGGATCTCTTGAGGAGATACTGTAAATATTTAAACATGACATATAAACAAATGGAACTAGTTTAGAATATGTTAGCACAATAATCTGCCTCAGTGACTGGATCTGTATTCTCCCAACGTTTGAGAAGAGAAGGATCAGCAGAACTGTTCTGATGTTCTCAACTACGGGTGCATAAAGTCTTTTGGACTGTTCACAAAAACTGCATGACATAGCAAGTCACAATATGATCTTCGCAATCTTTCCTACGCCAGTCGTCTTAGTAACCAAGACTTTGTAAACTCATTTCACGAATTTCAACTGTTGCAACCTGGGAGGCGTTCAGCACATACACAACGCACACAATATACAAAAAATAAAAAATATGTATGTTTAAATGGAATGAAGGTGTGCAAAATGAAAGGTTTGATGCCTCTTTAACTCATGTCACTGTAAATTAGGTATAACTCCATTGCTATCAATGCGGGGGATTATCCATTGAGTGGAATGACACTGGTATAAAAGTTGTGTAAAGAAGTGGGGAACCGTTCACTCCACAATGATACATATAGTACTCCCTGCTGCACCGTTAAGCCTCCATTTTTTGTCTTCTGATATCTCCAGTCTCATAGTACTTATTACCACTGCCGATTTCCCTCTCACTCCTGAAGTAAATCATTGGGGCCAAGAAATTGAACTATGCATGAGGTCATAATAGAGTGATTTAGAATATTAGAATGAAAGATCTCAAGGGGACCTCAACGCTCATCTAGTCTGCCCCTGGCCAAGACACAGGATTAGTTGGGTCTAAACATCTAAGACAGATGGCTATTCGGCCTTCCTTTAAATACCTCCCTTGAAGGAGCTTTCATGACGTCCTTAAGCATATTACAGTCATTTAAAGAAACCACACCCTTTGCATTACATTTCGAATTCGATTGCCAACTTTTGTGGCACCAACTATCAGGAGTGCCTCTTACGTGTCAAAAATCAGCGTTACAATATTACATCACCATGGACATTAATGTCAACGACAACTAAATTCAATGGAACTCCACTGATGGATGTGAATTTACATCAGATTTGCATTTGTCAAATTTGAGATCAGCATTTGATCCAATATTCTCCAAAGCAGTGCTGAACATGTGTTTTCCCATAAAGAGCTTTTAGGCAAAGGACAAAAATTAAAGCAAAACACAGAAATTAAATTTAGCTCCCGTTTTCAAAATAGTATAAAAGTATTAACCAGGTAACCTATTGCTCTGAACAGCAGCGGTAGAAATGCAAATTCCTTCAAAGAGCATTTGGACAAAGAACAAAAATTAAAACAAAACACAGAAATTCATCTTAGCTCAGTTTTCAAAGGTGTATATAGGTATTCATCAGTCAACTCATTGCATTTCAATAGGTACCTACCTTTAAAACTTTGAAATACCAGCCTAAAAAGGGCAGAAAGCTTGAATTAGAAACACTCGTCATGAAAAATCAAAAACTCAAACAAATGAGCAAGAAGAACAGTCTAGCCTTTCATTCAAATATCTAATACAATGAACCAATTTCTAATTTAAATACAGAGAAAGACTTATGAGTCGTTCCTCTTTATATATAGTAGCCTTCTATAGGGAGATCATGAATCCCTTGTGAATCTGAACAAGAGTTAACTTTCAAACAAGGCCTCAAAGGAGAAATTAAATGTGACTCACCTAATTCAGTTTGAAGAAACTTTCCACATTAAGTTTGAAAAAATCCTCTCTAAGTTAAGTCCAAGTGTATAGTCTTCTGCATTTTTGAAGAGAAAGCATTTTTTTCCACCAATGTATTTCTTTCTGAATATACTAGTACCTGTAGATTCCATATAAAATGGTCGGACTGAATGCATAAATTTGTATTGTGCATTTGGGCCCCATTGGTCTGAGTCAATAGGAATGTTGACATTGGTTTCGGTAGGACTAGTTTTCACTCCCAGACTTCACCTACTGCCTTGAGTCCTTAGTGGACCTTGAGTCCTCTGAGTTGACTTTCTGTGTGAAATGCTTCTCATTTCTTTCCTGATACAATAGTCAGGCTAGATTCTGATAACAATGAGTAATATCTTACTTGTCCATTGTTCCGGTAAATTCACTGGGATAGCTCTCCGTTGGTTAATGAGCTGTAAGGGTCAGGATTAGGATTAGGGTTAGGGTTAAGTTTAGGATTAGGGTTAGGTTAGGATTAGGGTTAGGGTTAGGATTAGGGTTAGGGGTAAGGTTAGGGTTAGTTTAGGGTATAGGTTACGTTTTGGGTGAGGGTTAAGTTTAGGGTTAGGGTGAGATTTAAGGTTAGGGTTAGGGTAAAGTTTAGGGTTAGGGTTAGGGTTAGAGTTATGTTAATGTTAGGGTTAGTTTAGGGTTTGGTTTATGTTTTGGGTGAGGGTTAAATTCAGGGTTAGGATGAGGTTTAAGGTTAGGGTTAGGGTTGAGGTGAGGGTAAGGGTTAGAGTTGGAGTTAGGGTTAAGTTTTGGATTAGGGTTATGAGAGGGAAGTTAGAGTGTGGGAGGTTTTGCATCTAGCTTTCCATTATCCTGGCCTCCAGGCAACCTTGATGTTTCCTGATGTTCATGCAGCATCCCGCCAGGACCACCACCAGCCAGCCTCATGGGCTCTACTGGCCCTCAGAGAACCCTGCCGGCCCCTCTCCTGCGAGATCCAGTACCCACCAACCTTGCCAGCCCCAGATTCCAGGCCACCAGTCCCAGAGGCTCCACTGCTGTCTGAGGTCTCCCCACCAGCCTGGGCCTCAGCCCAGGGGTCAGCTGTTGCCGCTGTCTTCGGAGTCTCTGTAGGTGGCAAGAGGTTAAGGTTGGCAACACTCCCGGACCACACAGACTGGACGCCATTGCCACGAATGGCATCTGATCGGTCCAGCTGGGGAGGGTTGGCAACCGTCAGAGGGACATGCAACAGTCATGTAGGAATAACTCAGCGCCCCCCAGTCTAGCTCCCCTCCGCACTCCCACCCCAGCACCGCCAGCAAGGAGACGGTTCCAGAGCTAGCGTCAATCAGGTTTCTTTCCTCAAAATCAACAGGCCAGGTCCCTGCCCTCCCCAGGCGTACGCCCTATCCCCAGCCTGGGGGCTTCAAAGCTAACGAGCAACGCTCCCCTGCTTTGGCTTCGTTTTACAACAGGTGGGGGTGGAATGGGTCTACACGGGTCTCGCTCCTGTCACAAATCATGGGTAGTGTGAATGGTTGGCATGAGTGCATGAGTGAACTAACAGTAGGTGAGCTGAAGAGAGGCCATGCTGAGGTCCGAGCAAGAGCCCCAAAGGATTATGGACTTGTTTACAACTTTGAGAAGAGAACTGTGTAAGAAGAAGACAAAACCTGTGTGTGCAGAGGAGATAACAACTGTACCGGAGGAGGTAACATTTTCGGATAAGGAGGAGTAACAAGGGAAAGGCTTAATCAAACACATTCTATTTATCACTCGTGGCGATGCAAACAGAATTGGGTGGTGGAAGCAGGACACTCCGAGATCGGTTGTGAGAACACCTAGAGGAGGAGGGGCTGCAACCTATGGACATCACCCCACCCGGACCCGGACTGTGTGTAACCAATGGATATCACACCACATGGACTGATTTCCCCTCCCCTGAGGGGTTATATACCACACCAATTTGCCCCCATGAGTTGGAGTCCATCAATTTGGCATATTGGGGTGACGTGCACGTCGGACTTCCGCCTCAACCAAATTGTAGGATGAAAATTTCTGAGGCAGGCTATGATATTCTGTTAAGAATCCCTATTCTAAATTTGGAGTCTGGGACTGGCACACAAACACAGTACATGATGGTTACCCCCCCACACACACACACACAACCAGTCCAGCCCATCAAAGAAAGGCCATTGTCAAGTACTATAATTTCTCTACTTTAATCCCCAGATGGATCACATCCGTGCAGACACACCTTCTTGAAGCTGACACACATACCACCACTTAACACATAAATGATAATTGATGGCTGCTTTGTTTAAATACTTGTTTTACTTAGATGTAAGGTATTATGTAAGCTATTGGCGGAAACACTATGTAACTGTATATTATTGCTCTTATCTTGCCTTACGATTAGCATCTATCCAGGGGGTCCGGGATCCTCCCCCCCTCCCATCACTTTGATCTGCCCATTGAGCATCCTATATAACTAGTTGTAACCTATTGTTTGGCAGCGTTCACGTAGCCTAACAAGCAATGTGACACTCCAACACCACTGTTTGTAATAAACTCTCCTGCTTGCTTCACATACGGTGTCCAGATTCTGTTCCTTCACAACTTAAGCAACATTATCTGGGGTCTGGCCAGTCCCAGAGGGTGTGTGTGTGTGTGTGTGTAAACTGGATTAAGAATTAGGCTTCTAAATTGGGTTAAGGATTGCTAATTATTCCATTTAAATATTGCTTTTAATGCCTTTTAATGTTTGTGATGCCTTTTAATGTCCTTTAATGCCTTTTAATTGCTTAGTATTATATATATATAGTACCAGATCATTAAAAGGATTTAGGGGCCAAATGGGAGTTCCGAAAGCCTCCAGGAAACCAAAACTCAATGATCTCAATGGGTGGTTGGTGATTTCAAAAATCAGACTAGGCACCGAAATGCCTTCAAAAAACTGGCCAAATTTGTCTTGCTTACAACACTGCAGGAAGGCTGTGAGGACAGACAGCAAGTCTAGTCTAGAATAACCAACTAGTGTTCTAACCCCTGGACGCCACTACCTTTGGAAAACTAAGTTGGTGCAGTAAGTAGGTGGAGAAAGTTGTCTCGTTAGCACAATTAACACCGAGCTGCTTATTAGAAGAGTGTCACCTCACAGCATTGGCATTGCAAGGGAAGTCTTTGGCTCCCAGGCCTCGCAAATGCATTAAGAACACAAGGGAGTGGGGAATAAGTTGCCATTAGTACAGGTTGGACTTCCTTGGTCCGGCACTCTCAGGACCCGACTGATCTCGGAGGAGGGAGTTTGCTGGACCAGGGGCGCTCAGTTATGCCTCTCTAATGAGGGACTCTGGGATCTCCCGGGGTCCGTCAGCAGACTTGGCTGGACTCATCTGCTCTACCAGGCACTTTCTGCAGCTCCGAAGCCACCGGAGCTCCACTGCCTCCTCCCAAACTCTGCTCCCCTGGGGCTGCCGGGGCTTCGTGGCCAACACTAAGGCCACCATGTCTTCAGGCACTCATCTCTAATCTCTGTCACTGGGGTCCCAGGGCTGTCTGGTCCAAGGGCTCCCTGGTCCAGCAACCAGAGATGGACCAGAGAGGTTCAACCTGTAGTTACATCTAATTCTAACAGACCATTTTCCATCCTGAGATCTCATAGGCCGTGACATAGCAGGGTATGAATCATTATGTTCATTGAATGGATGAGGGAAGAGAAACCCCAGGAAAAATGGGGGAGGAATCGCTCAGTAGTTTGAGCCTTAGCCTGCTAAACCCAGGGTTGTGAGTTCAACCCTTAAAGGGGCCATTTAGGGATTTGTGTTAAATCTGTCAGGGGTGGTATTTGACCTTGCTGTGAGGGCAGGGGACTGGACTTGATGACTTCTCAAGGTCCCTTCCAGCTCTATGAGATCAGTATGTCTCCATAAATATAATAAACAGAGTTCTTACACAGCCATTGGCATAGGTGGCAAGCAGTCCCAGGTTTCCTCTGCCAAAAATGCTGGCTGCTGGGCCGTGCAAATTGAGAACCTATTTGGAGAGCCACATGAAGGAACTCAACTGCAGGGAAACATGATGATGTCATGGAGGGACACAGAGCAGCCACTTCTGTTGCCCTGGCATGTTGCTGAATGAGGTTGCATTCACAGAGGAGCCATAGTGGAGTGCTACTCTTGGACTGGAGAAATGAGTACACCATGGTTAGCAGGAAGGAAAGGATTCCCACTTCAGCGAAGTTCCCACACCACAGCAGGATGAATTCTGTGATAGATGTCTGATTTCCCCTTGCTCCATGAGGTGAAAGTAGGGTTCCACTTTCCCCAGTCTCTGTCTGATGTACCTGGTGATTGAGGAAAAGCAATGCCGATTTGATTTGAATTTACATCCTGTCTCACCCAAAGAATTTCTGCACCTTTGGGTATCGCATTGTGCAGGGACTGATCAGCCGAAGGCTGTGGTAGAGCAGGAAGAGAAATGAAGAGCTTGTCTACACTAGAATCACTACAGAGGAGAAATTTCTCCCATCGGCATAATTCCTCCATCTCCCTGAGCCGGGGGTAGCTTTATCAGATCTGGGCACCACAGTTCAGAAAAGATGTGGCAAAATTGGAGAGGGTCCAGAGAAGAGCAACAAAAATGGTGAAAGGTCTAGAACAGTGTTTCTCAACCTTTTTTTTTGTATAAAGTACCTCTTTAAAAAAATTATAAGTACCCCCAGTACCTACAGTTTTCAGACACACAATTTTTTTTTCTACCATTGCAACACATTTGTTTAAACAACTTAATCGTAGCTTGGTGGATGCTGAAATTTTTGGGTGTAAAAAGTAGAAAAATAATAAAGCGCTGTAAAACTTCAAACAAAAATTCAGTTTTCTCCAAATTTCAGTGGTGTTTATGTACCCCTCAGATTCCTCTCGAGTACCCCTGAGGGTACTGGTACCACTGGTTCAGAAACACTGGTCTAGAAATCAGGAGCTAGGAGGGAAGACTGAAAGAATTGTGCTTGTTTAGTTTGGAAAGGAGAAGACTGAGAGGGGACATGACAGCGGTTTTCAAGTACCTAAAAAGGTGTCACAAGGAAGAGGGAGAAAAATTGTTCTTCTTGGCCTCTGAGGACAGGGCAAGAAGCAATGGGCTTAAACTGCAGCAAGGGAGGTTTAGGTTGGACATTAGGAAAAACTTCCTACCTGTCAGGGTGGTGAAACACTGGAATAAATTGCCTAGGGAGGTTGTGGAATCTCCATCGCTGGAGATATTTAAGAGCAGGGTAGACAGACACCTGTCAGTCCAGCCCCCTGCCCAAAGCAGGACCAACCCAACTCGATCATCACAGCCAGGGCTTGGTCAAGCTGGGACATAAACACCTCTAGGGATGAAATCGTAGAATTGTAGAGCTGGAAGAGACCTCAGGAGGTCATCAAGTCCAGCCCCCTGCCCAAAGCAGGACCAACCCCAACTCAATCATCACAGCCAGGGTTTGGTCAAGCTGGGACTTAAAAACCTCTAGGGATGGAGATTCCCGCCCCCTTCCTAGGGAGCCCATCCCAGTGCTTCCCCACCCTCCTAGGGAAATTGTTTGTCCTAATATCCAACCTAGACCTCCCCCACTGCAACTTGAGACCACTGCTCTTGTTCTGTCATCTGCCATCCCTGAGCAGCCTCTCTCCATCCCCCAGAGACAGAGGATCAACCTTCAGTTTATTCATGTGCTTCCAATGAACAATTTCCTTCCTAGCACTTTCCTCAGGGCATTTCTGACCTCCTGGTTCCTCAGGGTGTAGATCAGGGGGTTCAGGATGGAGATGACAATGGTGTACATGAGGGTGGTTATCATGTCCCGCTCCCAGGAGTCAGCCGGAATGGGCACCACATAGTTGAAGGTGGTAGGCACGTACTGGAAAGTCACCACCATGAAGTGGGAGGAGAGGGTGGAGAAGGCCTTCACCCTGCTCTCCCGCGACTGCACCTTCAGGAAAAGGAAGGAGATGATGTATAGGTAGGAGAGGAGCGTGAGGATGAAGGGGCCTATCACGATGCCTCCGGTGACAATCTTGAGGAGGCTCAGGTTGAGGCTGGTGTTGCCGCAGGCCAAGCTAAGGAGAGGTTTGATGTCGCAGAAGAAGTGGGGGACGTGGCTGGGGCCGCAGAAGCGCACCCGGGAGGTCATGACCGTGTGCATCAGGGCGTGCAGGAAACCGGTGGCCCAGGTGGCCGCGGCCAGGAGCAGGCAGGCCTGCGGGTTCATGACCAGCCTGTAGCGCAGCGGGTTGCAGATGGCCACGTAGCGGTCGTAGGCCATGACGGACAGCAGGATTCCCTCGCTGCTGCCCAGGAAGTGGAAGAAGTGGAGCTGGGCCAGGCAGCTGGTGAAGGAGATGGCCTGGCACCCGGAGAGGAAACCAGCCAGCAACTTGGGCATGGTGACCGTTGAGTAGAAGATGTCCAGGCAGGAGAGGTTGCCCAGGAAGAAGTACATGGGGGTGTGCAGCTGGGGCTCAGCCATCACCACGACCAAGATGGCGCCATTCCCCAGCAGGCTGGCCAAGTAGAGCAGAAGGAAGAGTGCAAAGAAGAAACCCCGCAGTTTCGGGGGTGTGGTCAGACCTAGTAGGATGAACTCGCTCACCTCCGTCTGGTTCTCCATCGCTGCAAGGGGAGGAAGAGACGGTAGAAAGGAAAGCAATGCAGTGGTCCCAACACACCTCACAGAACCATCGAACCTCAGGGCTGGCCGAGATCTTGGGAGGAATTGAGTCCAGCCCTGTGCCCAGAGCAGGACCAACCCCAACTCAATCATCCCAGCCAGGGCTTGGGCCGGCCAGGACTTAAACACCTCTAGGGATGGAGATTTCACCCCCTTCCTAGGGAACCCATCCTAGTGCTTCCCCACCCTCCTAGAGAAATTATTTTTCCTAATATCCAACCTAGACCTCCCCCACTGCCACCTCACCTCAAAGGTTCCCACAGCACCCGTCTCTTATAGATTATGACGTCCCATTGCTGCTCTGGGGTAGCACCCCAATTTCACAGGATAGATCATGGGGGCCCAGAGGGGCAGAATAGGGTATAGATTGATATCAGCATGATGGGATTGAAGACTGTGCTAGAGTTGCAAGCTGTCACCTTATATGTGTTTGTGTGTGAGTGTGTGTGAGAGAGAGTTTGTGTGTGAGTGTGTGTGTGTTAATGTGGGTGAGTGTATGACTGTGTGAGTGTGTGTGCATGCTCTTTTGGTCATGCTTACAGCATGGCGGACTCAATAGCAATGTATGCAAGAACAAGCCGTCCTGTGTATAAGTATAGCCACTATGGCAACTTGCACCTCTTGGCCTTAGGAGCACCCTGGTTTTCCTCTCTCTGATGTTTGGGTTCTTTCGTGCCATCAGTTTACGTTGTGAGAAATGCAGCAGTGTTATGTTGCAACCTGCGAGAGCTGGCTAAGGAGCCCGCTGGGCATTTAATAGGGATTTTCCTTAACTTTTCGAACACTCAGGAAGTTCCAGAAGACAGAAAGAAACCTCCCTCATGTATCTCGGCGTCATTCAGTCTGATGTTGTTTCCAGGCATGAACGGCTGATACAAGGTTTGATTAATCAATAAGTAAAGGAGGATAGCACAATTAATTCCAATCCACATGGGTATACGTAGATAGATAGATAGATAGATAGATAGATAGATAGATAGATAGATAGATAGATAGATGGGTTTTATGGGGTTAGATAGATCCATCCATAATGAGTCAAGGTTGTCAAATAACAGGCCTAAATGGCATTAGTCACAAGAAGACTGTTTAACAAAGATTAATACCATTCTGTGCAGAATTCAGAAAGCACGGACTTTTTCCATCCCATGTAGACGGTGAAGAGCAGGTGTTTTGGTCCCTATGTCCATCCCCGTGGGAACGCTGGCCGTGTTCTAAACCCAGCTCTGTTTCCAAGCCTCTTTGCTTCCCGAGGGTGTGAGATAAAGAAACTCCTTTTGGGGTGGGGGAATCAGCTCAATTTCCCCACATGTTCTGCTTTCCCAATGGCCGATAGACTTTCCTTTTTGGTTCTCAATTGACCTCACTGGAGGGGAAAATGCATCTCTAACCAGGTCTGTTCTCAATGAGTCCAACCCACCATTCTCTATGATTTGAAAATATGTTTCCATGGGTCATTATTTACTCCCCCCGTGATTTTCCCTTCACGGCCATCTGGTTTTCTCTAACACATCCATTTGGAGACATTTTTATTAATTGGGAGGGTCTTTTCCCTGGACATCTGGACTATACTAGTTATGACAGGGTAAACACAGGCTAAAACTGATACATACATTGCATGAGAGAGGCCGTGTTCCCTTCAGCCATCAGGTTCAATTGAACGACAAAGCACTTTTTCAGTTTAAATCCACACAGGACAATAGACAATCGACTTGCCAAAGCAATGAGGCTGCCAGTGAGCAGGCAAAGGAGTTTTGAGAGTTCAGTGCATAGAAAGGAAAGTTGTAAATAATGAAGAAGAATCAGGGAATCCCAGGGCTGAAAGAGAACTCAGGAGTCATCGAGTCCAGCCCCCTCCCCAAAGCAGGACCAATCCCAACTCAGTCATCCCAGCCAGGGCTTGGTCAAGCCGAGACTTAAACACGTCTAGGAAGGGAGATTCCACCACCTCCTTAGGAAACCCAGCCCAGTGCCTACCCATCCACCTAGGGAAATAGTTTTTCCTAATATCCAACCTAGACCTCCCCCAACTGCAACATGAGCCCATTGCTCCTTGTTCTGCCATCTGCCCCCACTGAGACCAGCCTCTCTCCAGCCTCTTTGGAACCCCCCTTCAGGGAGTTGAAGGCTGCTCTCAAATCCCCCCTCGCTCTTCTCTTCTGCAGACTGGAAAGTCTATGCAACAAAGGATAAATGGACACAAGACATCAGAAATGGTAACATGTATGGGACATTGTCACCTGCCTGGGCACTCAATCATAGATTTAGAACCTGGATCTAAAAGCGGCTGTTCTTCTACAAAGGAATTTCGCCAGCTCACTACAGAGAAAGAACTCGGAATGGACCTGCCTGTGAAAATATGATGCTGTTCCCCTGGGGTTGAACTAAGGCTGGGTCTACACTACAAAGGAAAGTCTGAAAAAGATATGCAAATTGTGAACCGGAATTTGCACCTCTTTTTCCACTTTTCTTTCAGAAGAGGCTTTTCAGAAGAGGCCCATCTACACAGGGCCAAATTGTGGGAAAACTTCCTCTTTCAGCACATCCCTTCTTCCTCGTACAATAGGTTTACAGGGACGGCAAAAGAATGCGTCTGCTTTTCTGAATTTTTTTTCGGAAAAGTGGATGCATTTCTCGGACGCGGCATAGCTTTTCTGGGATACCGCCAGTATCCCGGAAAAGCTCTGCAGTCTAGCCATAGCCAAAGACATTAACTGGATGTCCCACTATAAAACCAGCCATCCTTACATTTAACATTGACATCAAAAGCCAAGTCTGGAGTTCCAGCCCACCCCAATTAGCCTCATTAGCTAATGGATGGGCGCTTTTTTCCCTTTCCCTTTTTTTCTGCTGTAAATTCTGGGTCCCCTTTTTTTCCCACTCCAGATTATCTGAAGAAGTGGGTGGTGCCCATGAAAGCTCATGATACTAGATATATTTTTGTTAGTCTCTAAGGATCCCTGGTTGTTCTTACAATAAGGCTGCTAGTTCTGAGATCGGGGAACAGAGCTAGGACTGTATGCTAGGTGTGGGAGATGATTGAAGGGAGACCAGCCTGTCTTCTCTCTTTGCCCCTCTGCCTCACAGCCTAGTTGCTCTTCCAAGATGAAATAACCACTTCCAATCCTCCATGCGCCGCCAATTGATCAAATGGAAGGAAATGCAGAGGTTGAAAATGGAGAGGGAAACAATAACTAATGAGGAAAGATCATAAGAAATAATAGTGATTTCAGAATATGGGAACCCACTATGGAAGCCATTATTTTGTTAGCAGCCATTTTAATTTTGTTAGCCTAACTCTTGCTCCCGTCATTAACTGTGAGACGTGACGAGGTGAGAGCTGTAAAAGATCTCGCCTCTCACCTCTCGCTTCGCTTTAGGAGATAAGGATAGAATGCTGACTCTGGCATGGACCTTGAGATAAGGAGCATCTGGGTGGAACTAAAAAATAACTGTTAGCCATTGGTGCTCGTAATGGGAAGGAGACTAATTGTTTATTGCTATTATATGTAATGGACAGTATATAAACTGCTTTATAATTGCTTGTATTTGAAGATCTGCATAGGGAAGCGGGGAACTCCCCTCCCCTAGACCGAATCAGGCTTCCCTTCCTACAGCTCGTAAAATAAACTGTCTCTGACTACTTGTTACTTACAAACGCAGAGTGAAGGCTTGTTTTCTTCCACAATTTGGTGCCGTGACTCGGATGGCAACGCCCGGGTGAAGACAGAGGCAACTGCTATGGGCCGTTTCCCCTGCTGACCCCCAAGGCGCCAAATGAGAGGTAAGAGAGACCTTTTGAAATCTCTACAGGGGGCGGAGGGAAAGCTGCCCGTGGGAGCCGTCTGTCCTGTTGGTGCTCACGCCATCCAAATTTACTGAATCTGCAACTAGGTCAGACGCAAAGCGGTCCTGGGGAACTTCTTTGCTGCCCCCAATAACGTCAGTTAATGCGGTTCCGGGGAATGTGTTTTGCCGCCCCTGAGTAGATTAAGTATTGCGGTTCTGGGGAATTTTTGTAGCGCCGCCCCCAAGTAGAGTTAGTTGTTGTGGTTATTGGTGGTGCGCCCTGAGTACAGGAAGAAGGTTGTAGTGCGTCCGGACGTAAGGCACCTAGGTTTATGCAGTCCTGGGGAACTGCTGTGGTTCTGGGGGGAAACGTGTTGTTTGCCGCCCCTGTGGGGAACAGTGTTGGTTGCCGCCCCAAATATGGACAAGATCCATAAAGAGAGATGCATCGAAATGTGGAAAATATAGAAAAAAATATGCTGAGTATGAATGTAATGAGTGGAGTATGAATGCCGTTGCCCAGGTCTCTGAGAAGTAAGCTGATTCCAGCAGCCCCAAGGCTCTCCCACGAGGGAGTTCTGAACGCAAGGGGGGTCAGCCAAAACTCGAGACCCAGCGGATATGTGAGGGAGTGACGACTCCCCTTATTTCATGAGCTGCTGATAAGGTCTGACACTCTCGACCCAGCAGACCCCTTCTTTGGAGTGTGTAGAGTTAGTTTCCTATAAGCCGCTGAACAGACAGAGAGTGGAAGGAATTAAGCAATAGTTGTAATGTGTGAAGCGAAAACCTGCTTTAAAAATGACTCCATGTTTCTTTGCAGCCTCTTTCTTAAGCAGTGTGCAAATCATCTAGGCAAAGAAACAATTACATTTAAATATTTGGCTACGGACACTTTTGTTAAATCTGCAAAGGGGAAATTAGGGATTCTACTGAAACTTAACTGGTTAACTGCATAAAAGAATGAGCTCTAAACCTCTGTTTTGTAGGTTTCAAATGAACTGGTTTTATTTTGTTTTGGATAATGCCCTCTTACTTAAAATTGCAAATGAACAAGGCACACATTGGCTAGTGCTTGTGCTGGGCATTCAACCCTTAAGGTTAAATTTACTCTCTCAAAAACTAATTATTGTTTTAAGAATCCAAGCCCTGAAACTTCACTGTGTCTCTGTTCAAGGCTAAGTTGATAACACTTTTGGCTTGCTTTCAGATCCAAGGTTGTGTGTGGGTGCAGACTGCCTGTCTGTTCCGGAGAGGTTTGGGGTCCACTGTCCCCCCCCCACCATGAGTGAGCCTTTAACACTGTATATGATTCTTTTTCGGGAATGGAAAACCTTTTTCCTTGCTGGAATGGTAATTGGCAACACCTAGGCTGTGTCTAGACTGCATCCCTTTTCCGTAAAGGGATGCAAATTAGACACATCGCAATTGCAAATGAAGCGGGGATTTAAATCCCCGCTTCATTTGCATAAACATGTTTTTCGGCTCGAGCTTTGACGAAAGCGCCAGTTTAGACGCGATCTTGCGAAAATAAAGCCTTTTCCGAAAGATCCCTTATTCCTCTTAAAATAAGCGAATAAGGGATCTTTCGGAAAAGGCTTTATTTTCTGCAAGATCCGTTTAGACTGGCGCTTTTTCCACAAAGCTCGAGCCGAAAAAGCGCAGGCGTAGTTTATGCAAATGAAGCGGGGGGGATTTAAATCCCCGCTTCATTTGCAATTGCGATGTGTCTGATTTGCATCCCTTTTACGGAAAAGGGATGTAGTCTAGACACAGCCCTAGTAGTAAGGAGAACGTCTATAACAGTAAAGCCTCTTAGTTACCACCCGTGAATAGTTGAAGCTTTACACATTAAAAACCTGGTCTGCGGTACAAAAGGGACACTGAGGCATACCACCTTTAACTTAATAATTGAACAATAAAGTAATTCACGCAAACCCTCTGAAGCTGGTTTACAAAATAAAAGCATATCATTAGGTAACAACAGGCTGATCCAAATTAACAAGAACATCTGTAAAGGAAAAGTATTCTAAGATATAATGTGCCACTCCCACAGGGGTAGAAATATTTTCTTTGTCTTTCAGAACAATCAGAAAGCACTGGTACCAGCTAAAAAAAAGCAACTGAAGAAAAAACCATGGTTCTACTGTCATGACATAATGAGTTTGTGTTCTGTGTTCTGTCCAAGTTTGTCTTGTGTGTGTGTCTTAATTGTGATACGTATTGCAAACGTTGTTGCGTGTAGAATATTGTTGTTTTAATGCAAGGATATTTTGAGTAAAGCAGAAGAGTGAGTTTAAACAAACAAAATTAATAATTGGGCCCAATCAATTGGCAACTTTAAAATTTAGTGAAAAGATAATAGTGTAGTAATTCTTTAAGCTAGGAGAATGTTAACAATATCTCCCCAGGTGAACAAAAAGGAACTGGAAGGAAGCAAGGAGTGTGCCACGTGAATAGGACTGGGAGTGGGGTACCAGCCCCCTCCCCACTGGATTGGCTTTACTTTAATAGCCACACGAATGAAATATCTAGCTTTTGCAAACTTGCACACCATCCATGAAAGTGGTTTGGCCAGAGATAACAAGAAATCTGTAAGTGAAACAACACGGGGAAGTGGGACATCAGAATATTTAAGTAAAGATGCCCACAACAATGAGGAAACTAGTAACCCCACCATTGCAATAACAGCTACTTGCCCTGCTACCCATTGGTGCCAGGTGCCTGACGCCTTAAAAGGCCTCACGAATACCTAGAAAGAATCATGGAATTGCATGGGTTCCCATTAATAATTAAGCATCTGTGAACCATGCTGTGGTCCCATAAGCGAAACAGTGACTCCAGTCAATGCAACCAGCCTTCAAGTCACATACATAGAACAAATACACATTAATAGCGATGGGGAATACACGGCATTGGGCAGCCCCTCATTCACACATAATTATTTCGCTTATTGTAACAACGCAGACACTAGAAGGATAAAGAATCCACAGCTTTCTGTGTTAAAGTTTGTATGGAATATTGTGGGAAAGAAGCTAAACACTAAGGCTACGTCTAGACTACATCCCTTTTTCGTACAAGGGATGTAAATTAGACGTATCGCAATTGCTAATGAAGCGGGGATTTAAATCTCCCCCGCTTCATTAGCATAAAAATGGCTGCCACTTTTTTTCGGCACGGAGTTTTGCTGGAAAAAAGCACCAATCTAGATGCTGATCTTGCGGAAAATAAAGCCTTTTCCGAAAGATCCCTTATCCCTCTTTGAAATAAGGGATAAGGGATCTTTCAGAAAAAGCTTTATTTTCCGCAAGATCAGCGTCTAGACTGGCGCTTTTTTCCGGCAAAGCTCCGTGCCGAAAAAAAGCGGCATCCATTTTTATGCTAATGAAGCGGGGGGGGATTTAAATCCCCGCTTCATTAGCAATTGCGATACGTCTAATTTACATCCCTTTTACGAAAAAGGGATGTAGTCTAGACGTAGCCTAACATCAGGCCACTGAAGTTGGCCCTACTGACTCCCACTGGGGCTTACCACTTAAAGCCCAAACAAAGGTAACCCCTGAGGCTTGGCTGTCATTTGTTATACAATGGCCATTGCTAACGTGCCCTCATTTGGAGATTATTAACCAAGTCCTCAAGGACAAAAATAGAGCTTCCGGATTGTGCATCATGCCCTGAACAGACCCCTATCCCAGAACCAGGGCTGGTAATGATAGGACCAGTGTTGCCAGTTCCACACTGTCGAGGTCCGCATTGTCCTACAGGGTATAAACCAGCTGTGTGCTAGACTGGCTAATCAAATTGGCAAGCGCCTAATTAGGCAACGACGGGGCTTAGCAGAGACCATCGCAGGCTGGCTTGGGCTGGGAACTCTGTCAGCTACACTTATGTCATAGCCCAGAAATTGTATAGCATCCAGGCTGGTAGATACAGTAATATCCAATACCCATGGAGGCCTAGACACCAGCCAAGCCAACCAATTCATCTTAAATAGTTTGAAGGATTTGTCCAGCTCTGTGTCCACTTCGTTAGATATAACCAGATATTTGGACCAGAGATTAATTGGATTGCTAATTAATGAAACTAAATTAAAGTCATTAGAAGAGCAGTGTTGGAGGACAGGGCAAGCTTTGACCACCCAGCTCTTATGGTGGTGAGTCCCCATCTCCCCCGTACCTATCCATGGGAGTGGGGAAGTAGAGCATCCATGAGGACCCAAAGGCCCACCTGGACAGGCCGTAGTATAACCTTTTGCTTTTTCGTCCCTCTGGGGATTCCTCACTCACCGTGAGCCAGAATGGTAACCTCCCTGCCAGTATCAAAGCAGGGGCATATTGTTAAAATAGGGCATAGCTTATTCTGAAGGTGTGGGAGCCTCCCTGTACCCAGGGATTGTTGCACCCACTCTGATAGGGAAATTTTATGTACCTGCCCATTTAACATCATGACGAATCTGTCTAGGTTTGAAGTGGTCGTCACAGAGAAACAAATGCACATCGAGCTGGTCCAAAGAACGGTACCTACTGGTGTTTGACTACCCAGACAGACCACTCCATTGAACTAAATGCAAGGTCCTGCCCCTCTACATATCTATCCATGTGCATAACGGTCCCTCGCAGGGCGATCCTGACCGTTGACGGGAAGCAGCTCTACCGCACTTCGGCAATGACGGGTAACCTAACATGGGATCCTGAGTGGCATGGCAAAAGTAAGTACCTAGAGGAGAGTCTACTGGCCCTGGGGCATAGACCGAGGAGTTGGTGGCCGATGCCCAAAGGCATATCGGGATTGGCCGTCTGAGGTACACACAGATAGGGAAACCATGGGCCATGCCAAACCACCTTACTCTGAGGCACTCAACCAGGCAGTAGAGGTCAAATCTATAATCATGGGCAGCGCCTTTACTGGCGACGAAATACCTTGGGGAAGAATCTGGATAGTGTTTTGCCAAATTATGTGGGGTGTTTCAATTTTAACATTCATAATAGTGCTGGTGCTGTACCGGCGTTTCCAAAGTACATTAAACCCTGAAACTATTGTATTTAACCTGGTGGGTTAAAGAACCCTAAGGTCAAGAGGAATGAACTGTAGGGGTAAACTGAGGCAGTCCATGGTATCTTGCTGAGAACTGACAACTCAAATCCTAAACTTGAGGTCTGAGAAACACACAAACGAGAAGTTAACTTGACCCTGGTTTCCCTGGCAACCACATTCCAACAGGGCCTTATCAGCGTGGCTGTTCCCATAACAAGTCGTGCAGAAGTTTTTCGCACTATCTTCTTATTCCTAGAAAATAAGCTTGGAGCCAGTCCAACAAAATCTGGCTCCCAGCAATAATTTTGCTGCCTTTCTTGCATTCCCTCACAGCTATTAATTTTACTGTTGTAAATCTTTGCTCAGCCCTCATGAGAGCCTGACAGGGCGCCTGATGCGGCTACCGGCAGCACCCCGCTACTGGCCCTTGCCCAGATGAACATTCACTTAATGGATAATACCATGTTTAATTACTGCCAGGCATTAATGAAATGTGTTAGGTCTCTTTATTCCCAGGTAAAGGAAGCATTACCTAAGGACCCTGAGCAACCTTGTCACCTGTTGGAACCAGGAGACTGTGTCTACATAAAGGTCCATCAGCGAAAGACCGCCCTAGCCCCACGCTGGAAAAGCCCTTACCAAGTTTTGCTAACCACCAACACCACTGTGAAGTGCCTGCCTGGACCCGTGCTTCTTACTGCAAAAAGACCCCTCCACCTCAAGATGATTTTACCCCGACTACTGATAAGTCTCTCTCCTTCTGGTCCTGCTTTCCCTCCTTCTGAACAGCAGGAGACAGGACAAGGGGAAGTGCTGGTAATCTCTCCCTTGTTCACTGAAAGCATTACCATACATTCAGTATCTGCCAGAAGAACCAAAATGTTACAGGGTGACGTACTAGTAACCTCTCCCCTGTATGAGGCTGAACCACGACTGTTTCAGGAAAGAAGAAGAAATGTCTGCTCTTCTGACGCCGCCAAACCCAGAGATTTCTGACTACAAAAAGACGTTAAGGACTGACCTTGGTGAAAGAAGCAAAGTATTCTATATTGTCAAGGAGAAACCTGTGGGAGTGGTTTGGGTTTCATAGAATCATAGAACCATAGAGCTGGAAGAGACCTCAGAAGGTCATCGAGTCCTGCCCCCTGCTCTAGGCAGGACTAAATCAATCCCAGCTAAATCAACCCAGCCAGGGCTTTGTCAAGCCGAGACTTAAAAATCTCTGGGGATGGAGACTCCACTACTTCCCTAGGGAACCCATTCCAGTGCTTCACCACTCTCCTAGTGAAATAGTTTTTCCTAATATCCAACCTGGACCTCTCCCACCACAACTTGAGACCATTGCTCCTTGTTCTGCCATCTGTCACTACTGAGAACAGCCTCTCTCCATCCTCTTTGGAACCTCCCTTCGGGAAGTTGAAGGCTGCTATCAAATCCCCCCTCACTCTTCTCTTCTGAAGACTAAACA
The DNA here is from genome assembly GCA_019425775.1 of Rafetus swinhoei. Taxonomy (NCBI): domain Eukaryota; kingdom Metazoa; phylum Chordata; order Testudines; family Trionychidae; genus Rafetus; species Rafetus swinhoei. The sequence goes on from CM033433.1 coordinate 21,800,450, forward strand.
GACCCAACTCCCCCAGCCTCTCCTCGTAGGTCATATGCTCCAGCCCCCTAATCATTTTGGTTGCCCTCCGTTGGACCCTCTCCAATACGTCCACATCCTTTTTGTAGTGGGGGGCCCAGAACTGGACACAATACTCCAGATGTGGCCTCACCAGAGCGGAATAAAGGGGAATAATGACATCTCTGGATCTGCTGGCAATGCTCCTCTTAATGCAACCTAATATGCCATTAGCCTTCTTGGAGACAAGGGCACACTGTTGACTCATATCCAGCTTCTCATCCACTGTAACCCCCAGGTCCTTTTCTGCAGAACTACTACTTAGCCGGTTGGTCCCCAGCCTGTAACAATGCTTGGGATTCTTCCGTCCCAAGTGCAGGACTCTACACTTGTCCTTGTTGAACCTCATCAGATTTCTTGTAGCCCAATCTTCCAATTTGTCTAAGTCACACTGGACCCTATCTCTGCCCCCGAGCGTATCTTCCAGGGTCTGGACTCTGTGCTTACGGACGGGTACCATCAGCATGTACTGCCCTCCCTAATTGGCTTTTAGATGTAATTAGCCCTTAGGTTCTAAATATTTTTAATTGAACTACCTTAGTACTTGATTGATTCCACACTCTGCTTTCACTCCCACCAGAGGTCCAGAAAATCTCTGGGTTTTGGCGGTGTCAGCGGAGCAGACATTTCTTCCACAATTTGGTGCCGTGACTCGGATTTGAACCGAGGTTGCTGCGGAATGTGTCTCCTTCTTAGGGCAGATTTAGCTTTTAGTGATTACATCTTCAAAATCAATTGCCACTAGCTGGCTTAGGGTGGCTTTTAATTTACCTCCTCCCGCGCCCTCAAGCCAAATATAATGGCGCGTGAGGGGAAGGTTTTAACTGTTTATTAATATTTTGCCTGGCCAGCCCCACTCGTGCGTTGTGAAATATCCTTGGGTTGCCTGAGATTCCAGCTGGAGAGGCTGTAGTTATCTATTTGCTAACAGGGGCTTGTAAATCTCCTGGAGATGCTTGGCAGTTTTTTTTCTGCTCCTGTGTGCTGTTCTGTGTGTCCTGTGTGCTAGGAGCGCTCCTGCTCGGTCATTGTCCTGCCTTACTCCCTCCGGGGTGGCAGCATTCTGTCCTAGTGTGGCCCACTAAGTAAACCCACTAAGTCTTAGTAAACCCACTAAGTCTTTACCTGAAGATAAAAAAGAGTTGACCGTTATCCACTCCTGGGTTCCAAATCATACAAGAGTCATTTGGATTCTTCTTGAAGCTCACGACCCAGACTGTGGACAAAGGCCACCACGAGGAAAATTTCCGAGCATCTGGTTCCTCTGAAAAGCTTGAGGGCTGTGCATCAGAGACTCCTTTTTATCAGAGTCCCACACAATGAATCACCCTTGTGGACAGCTGGCCAAGAAAATTTGCTTATGTCCAACAGTGCTCCTGGGAAAACCTCCTTGCATGTTGCTGGCTTGAAAACAAACAAGCTAAGGTTTCCCAGGAGAGATGAAGGGCGAAAATACTGGAGCAAACGAGCTCGCTCAGATCTCTTTAAAATTTATGACTCTCAGGAGGAGTTGGGGTGGGGGTGTAAATCTCCTAGGCCTCTTTGAAAACCTCAAATACTCTAAGGTCAATAGAAATGATAATAATTGAGGTAGGACAGAGTCTGGGGTTCGAGCGCACGGCCCGGATTTACAAAGTTATTTAGGTGCCTAGAGAGGCAGATAGGCACCATAACAGGATTTAAAGTGCCCAAGTGATTTAGAAACTTTAGCAGCTATTAATATTACTCAGTGTAGCAGTCTGCCACCCTTTGGTGGCGGCTGGGGCCACCCACGGAGGTTGATGGTCTACTATAACCGTCGTGAACAGAGATAAGTAAAGCTTGTGCTTTACTTTCTTAAGGTTCGCCAGTGGCCTTGCGTGGATACAAATGTCTGCCCACAGAGGCGAGTATCTGCAGATATTGGCTTCTGTGGGACGCTTTGGCCAACCGAGAGGAGTGAGGGTGCCCCATGCCTGCACCTCTTCCTGGCCTTGTGGCTGTACTGTCCACCCCAACGCTGCCCCCCATGGGGCTCTTGGACCCCAGACAAGAGATGTTATGGTGGTGGAGATGGGGACAGTACGGCTGCACGGCAAGGAGGAGCTGCAAGTATGTGGTGCTGGCTCCCAGCAGTGACCAAACCATGCTCCTCTCCATTGGCCACCGTGTCTCTTGAGAGGAAAGGCCTGTGGATCAGCAGATCTATCCGTGGCTATCTGCCTCCATGGGAAGACATTTGTGTCCACTCAGGGTTCAACACGTTTGATGTCCCCAGTCCCGATTTGTACGGGGACTTGGCTGACGATTCCCATGGGTCAGGGAGTGAGGGGAAAGTGCACGGTTTGCTGCATTCCTCACTCTGGCTTGGGAGACCAGGGAGCAGACAAACCTGGACCTGTTCCAGCTAAGAGACATGCCTCGACCCCTGGCTGTGCCCGCTGGAGCTACAGCGGCCATGGAGAGGCGCCTCACACTTGGCCCCAAGCGTCTGTGGTGAGAGAGGGTTGGGTTGGTCCTCTCTCCCTGGGGCAGCCTGCATGCCGAACCCCTCCTCCCCAGCCCTGCCCCAGAGCAACGATTGACATGAAGCTTGGACCTTCTCATTTTTGTTATTTACCAAAACCCCTCCATACATTAATTCAGTTATACACCTGAATGATGCTGGGTAAATCATAGAATCATAGAACACTAGAACTGGAAGGGACTTCGAGAAGTCATCAAGCCCAGTCCCCTGCCCTCACAGCAGGACCAAATACCGTCTAGATCATCCCTGAGAGATGTCTGTCCAACCTGCTCTTAAATATCTCCAGAGATGGAGATTCCACAACCTCACTAAGCAATTTATTCCAGTGTTTCACCACCCTGACAGGTAGGAAGTTTTTCCCAATGTCCAACCTAGACCTCCCTTGCTGCAATTTAAACCCATTGCTTCTCGTGCCATCCTCAGAGGCCAAGGAGAGCAATTTTTCTCCCTCCTCCTTGTGACACCCTTTTAGATACTTGAAAACCACTATCATGTCCCCTTTCCATCTTCACTTTTCTAAATTAAGAAGCCAAATTCTTTCAGACTTCCCTCATAGCTCATGTTTTCTAGATCTTTCATCCGTTTTGTAGCTCTTCTCTGGATCTTCTCCAATTTCTCCACATCTTTCTTGAAATGTGGTGCTCAGAACTGGACACATTACTCCAACTGAGGCCTAATTAATGCAGAGTAGAGCAGGAGAATGACTTCTTGTGTGTTGCTCACAACTCTCCCGCTAATGCATGTAAATCTTCTAATATATTTATGACAAAAAAGAAAGAAAAAAAAAAGATTTCAACCCATTATATCACAATTTAATACGTCTTTTGACTGGGTCAGCTGGACAATCGATGCTTGGTTTCATTTTCTGCTGGAAAAGTGGATTTCTGAAAGGGTGACATATTCAATGAATAATCCAAGCCAGAGCTCATTGAAAATCAAATGTTTTTTTCATATTGAGAGCTTTCAATTTATTGAAAATATTCTGAATTAATAATTTAAGAAGAACATTGAAAATATCCACAGGCAAAAAAAAAAAAAAAAAATTAAACCATCTACAATCTTAACGATCTCTGCCTTTTGTTTCAATGGAGATTGTCAGAACATTTTTCTAGGGTTGGAACCATGAATGGTTAATCTAATAAACATGGGCAAGAAAGTTCTAATGGTTCAATCTCAAGTGTTGAAAAAGTAATTTTGCAAAAAAAAAAAAAAATAAGGAAAACAGGATAAAACCATTTTTTATGAATCCTTGAAACTCTAAAGTTACTAATCAGTTGGTACATTTTACTTCATTTGTTTTGTTGTAGGAGATGTCTTCAGCCATAGTGGATGAGCAGCCAGATTCAGAACCCTTTAAGGTCCACGGGAACGTGATTTTAGAAGGAGGTGGAATTTCAATTCAGGGCTAATATCAACAAGTCTTCAAGATACAAATGGGGATTTTTCAAAGACATAGGTGCAACAGTTCACCCCTCCCTCCCATGCTTTGTGAAATGCAGTTATGGACATTAATACATGTAACTCAAAGTCCTGGAGACACCTCGAAGGGGTCTTTTGTGACCTCATCCCATCACAATAGGATCTAAATCCTTATACCGGTCAATCAAGGTTGAAAGATTATCTGCCCAACCCCACCTTTACCTTTTCTCCCAGTCACACTAGGAGACTCTCTTCCTGTTTCTCTTTCCCGGAGAACCCCTGGCAACTAGTGTTACAAAGATTGAAATAATATTGGGGGGAAAGTAAATAAAGTCTTGATTTCCCATCACGAACTTACCAGTGTTTTTCATTGTCACAAAGACGGCTGGAACTCAGGAAGGAAATTTTAGAAATATATTCTGGGGCAGAGCATCCTCTGGTTCAAATTTAATCTCTCCACTGAAATCAATGCATCTATGACAATTTACATCCATGTAGGATCTAGTTTTACTTAAACGAATACAAATGAACAGGAGATACGACTCTAAATATCCTAAGTACAGGTTGAACCTCTCTACTCCAGAACTCTTTGGTCTAGAAACATCCGGAATGATTTCAGTTAGTTGGAGGTCTGCTTTTCGTGGGCATGGCCAAGTTTCCCGTGGTCCCATAATGTTTGTTCACAGCCACTAGTCCTGGCTCTCGGTGCTCTGTGCTGTTAGTTAGCTCCACTGGACCCCTCAATGTCTTCTCAGAGCCCAGTAAGCAGTGGAAGTGTTGATAATGCTGCTACACAATATTGACCTCCCATGGTCTGGAAAATTCTCCTGAGGGTGCCAGAAGAGAGAGGTTCAACTCTATCTTTTTTCTATCACTTTAATCCATGAGAGCTAGGAAGGAACTTTTTTTCCCTATCACTCTAAAATATCCCAAGTACCTTTTTCCTATCACTTTGAGCCATGAGAACACGGAGAAATTGGACAGTCCCTTTCTGACCCATGCATGGATAGATCCCCATTTCAATCAATTTCTCTGAATTGATAGGTCTATGCGACATTTCGGCAGAGTTCTCTTCAGGGCTTCCTTGACTTCTTGGTTTCTCAGGCTGTAGATGAGGGGGTTGATCAGCGGAGTCAAGACCGTATAAAGGACAGAAACAAATTTGTTAAGGCTCTGAGGGCACTCGTGTTGGGTAACATGTAGACGGTTATTAGAGTCCCGTAGTAAATTGTAACCACAATGAGATGAGAGGAGCAGGTGGAAAAGGCTTTTTGCTTGCCCGTGGTGGAAGAGATTCTCAGGATGGTGGAGATGATACAAATATATGAGCTCAGGGTCAAAAGAAACGGGACAATGATGTTTGTGGAGGAGAAGATGAGGGTAGCAAGGTTCACCACAGTGGTGTCACTGCACGAGAGGTCAATCATTTGGGTGAGGTCGCAGAAGAAATGGTCAATTTCATGAGGCCCACAGAACGCTAGTTGTGACACCAAATAGATTATTATCGCAAGAATGAGGAATGAACTGAACCATGACCTGGCGGCTAGCTGGATACAGAACTTCCCATTCATCAGGGTTGCGTAGTGTAGGGGTTTACAGATCGCTAGGTATCGATCATAAGACACTGATGCGAGCAGATAGCACTCCACCGAACCAATAAAACTGAACCATGCAGCCGGTAATGGAAACGGTTCTGCTTCCAGTCAAGAAACCTTCCAGCATCCTGGGAAGGATGGTGGAGCTGTAGCCGATCTCCAAGCAGGACATGTTCCCCAGGAACAAGTACATGGGGGTGTGAAGGTGCCGATCGGCCACCACTAACAAGAAAATAAGAGTGTTCGCAACCATGGTGAGTAGGTAGATCCCTGGAAATAGCAAGAAGAACAGGATCTGCAGTCCAGGGAGATCCCCGAATCCCAGCAGGATGAATTCCGTGATGGACGTTTGATTTTCCCCTTCTTTTTTCTTCGTCCTCCTTGGTGACGCAACTAGGGATTGAGCAAAAGTTGGGATCGGTTAAGAAGTATGATGAACAACACATTGGTTTCCCTCCTTTTGGTTCCTTACAAATTCAGTGGCACCTACAATCAAGGGTTATATTCCTTCCCATCCAAGGGACTACTTCTCATACAAGTGTTGCCTAGACCAAGGAAGAGAGATTTCCCACTAAAAAGTCCCAACCCATTCCAAAAACAATACAATGAATTACCACTTCCTACACCTGTTCTCAATATCTTTCATTCATTGGTTCACGGGTTTACAAGCCAAAATGGTACCATGAGACCATCTTGTCAGGTGTCCATTACAGACACACGCCAAAGAATGCCCACACTGTATATGGTTAAAATGCATTCTCCAGGAAAGCAATAATTTCATAGCTGTCCAAGAAGAAAGATAGAAAGAGTGATGTGAAAGAGGTTTGGCAGAGAAAAAGACCAAAAGACAGGCAGAGAGAGTGTGTAGGAGTCTTGAGAGAAGGATACAAGTGATTAGGGACACGAATAAAGCATCGATTACAGATATTGGTAGGTGAGATCTTACTTCTCTTCTTTCATCAGTTTCTCCAGTCACAAATCACTGTCACATTCTAGTGTTCTTACCCAGTGAGTGAGGACGCTGACCAATAGGAGCCACCCTCAGCTTAAGGGATGCGTAAGCTTTCGAGGATGTGTCCTGAAACAGTCACAAAAGCAGATGTCCAAATGACTCTGTTAGTCTTTAAGGAGACACAGGACTTCTGGGGTTTTCATTGTGGATACAAACCAGCATGTCTACTCCTCCGATATATAGAAATAGAGCTCTAAGTAGATAGATAAATAGATAGATAGATAGATAGATAGAGGGGGTGTGTGAAAGATAGACAGACAGATATATAGATAGATAAGGGGGTAGATGGGGATAGATAGATAGATAGATAGATAGATAGAAGGGGTGTGTGTGGATAGATAGATAGATGCCGGGTGGGGATAGATAGATAGATGGATAGATAGAGGGTGTGTGTGGGGATAGATAAATAGATAAATAGATAGAGGGGTGTGTGTGGACAAATAGATAGATAGAGGGGGTGTGTGGGGATAGATAGATAGATAGAGGGGGTGTGTGGGGATAGATAGATAGATAGATAGAGGGTGTGTGTGTGGATAGATAGATAGATAGATAGATAGATCTGTAAGCAGAAAGATGAAGAGATTTGTTCAGCAGGGGGATCGCTAGAAAGACAGAGAGACTATGTAAGAGGCTTGAGTGAGGGATAGATACAAGGGATTAGACGGATCAGTGCTAGGCGAGGAGGGCAGACAGCTCTCCTTTTTCTTCCGTCAGGTTCTCTCGCAATACCTCGTGATCCCGCTCTAAAGTCCGTACTCAGGGAAAAACCCCCGGGCGTGAAGACACGGTCCAAGCAGAGGTGTCCTGAGACGGGTCCCACTCACCTGTAATCCTCAGCAGGAAGCCGCCCCCTCGCCGTCGATGGTGACCTGAGTCTGGTCTCACCAGCCGTCCTGCCCTCTCCTCTCCCGGGGAGGCAGCGGCATGTTGTCGTGGGGTTGGGTCTCTCTCCTGCTGCTCTCCAAACCAGCCACCAGGCCCCAAATCCAGAATCTTCCCTGCTTCGGATTCTTACTTTTATTGTGGGAAGCCGCCTCCTCCCGGATGCCTCTGTTCCTCGGATGTCCCTCGGGCCCCGCGCCGGCAATCACTTTAAAATTCACCCTGTGCTGCTTGTTAAAACAGAGCAACCCCACAGCTGATGGTGCTGGCAGGGATGTCCCACAGGGAGAGCTCCACTAACGAGCTGACTGCATAGCCTAGCTAGGAGGCTAGATAATTCGTGGGTGATAATGAGGAACAGCAGGAAGCAACAGCAAGTAACCCCTGAAAGCGAATCAACTTGAATATTGACACAATGAACAAGTGGTTATCTACAAAGGCTAGACGGGTCATGACTAAGGGTTCGTCTAGATTACACGCTTCTTTCGAAAAAGCTTCTTTCGAAAGAGATCGTCTAGACAACCACTGCTTTTTTCGAAAAAGAGATCTGCTTTTTCAAAAGAGAGCACCCAGGCAATCTGGATGCTCTCTTTCGAAAAAGCCCTGTTTGCAGCCAAGAGCTCTCTCAAAAAAAGGTGTTCTTCCTTGTAAAATGAGGTTTACCGCTGTCGAAAAAACCACTGCGTTCTTTCGATTTAATTTTGAAAGAACGCAGCGGCAGTCTAGATGCAGGTGAAGTTTTTTTTGATAAAGCCTTGTAGTCTAAATACAGCCTTAGATGGGTGAAGAAGAATAACTGGCCTCCAGTGGGGATGTTGAGATGTATCCCAGAATGCACTGGGCCAACAGAAAGCCAGAATGATGTCTACTCTACTGCCTTAACTAACTTTGAGTTCATGCTTAACCCAGAGGTCCCCGGTTCAACCCCACCTACCAGCATCCATCAGTGTTACAACCACAGGCATAGACTTGTTGGTAGCTGGAGGAATGAGGCTAATCAATGAGACAAGGTAATACCAGGGGACTGAATGCACAGGAATGACAGAGGGCATCACGTTGATGGGGGAGTGGCTTAATATCGTTAAAGCGTGGAATCGAATCTCGTCACATGAATCAAGTGGTAGCATAACCCACACACCTAGGCTATGTCTACACTGGCGCGATCTTGCACCAGAGATATGCAAATGAGGCTAAGCGTGGAATACCGCCAAGCCTCATTTGCATATCTAATGAGCTGCCATTTTTGCGGAAGAGGCTCTTGTGCTAGAAGGAGCTGTCTACACTGCCACTTCTTGTGCAAGAAAAACCCTCTTGCGCAATGCCGTTATTCCTGAAAATAATCAGCGTAGCGGCATTGCGCAAGAGGGTTGTTCTTGCGCAAGAAGGGGCAATGTAGACAGCTCCTTCTGGTGCAAAAGCCTCTTCCACAAAAATGGCGGCTCATTAGATATGCAAATGAGGCTTGGCGATATTCACGCAGCCTCATTTACTTCTGGCAAAAGATCTCGCCAGTGTAGACATAGCCAAGGTGTGTGGGTTACATACTTCCCCTAGGTGAGGAAGTGCAGCCTGAGCTTCAGAGACCCAGTTGAGATCCCAGAGGAGCCCCCGCTTGTAACTGCCAAGGGACGGATTTGAACCTGGGACCTCTGAAGCAGAGTATAAGAGCCTCTACCCTCTGAGCTAAAAGCCAGCTGGCGGCTACAGTAGCATAGAAGCTATATGGATAGAAATGCAAGACTTTTACCAGGAAGACTATTCAAGTGGGAATATATTTCTGACCACCTGACCAATGATAGCAAAATGCTAAGGGATGTTACAGAGGCTCTGGAAGCAGAAAATCATACGGTCATAGAACACTAGAACTGGAAGGGACCTCGAGAGGTCGTCAACTCTAGTCCCCTGCCCTCATGGACCAAGCACCATCTAGACCATCCCTGACAGATGTCCATCCAACCTGCTCTTCAATATATCCAGTGATGGAGAGCCAGTTGGATAGAAATCTATCAGGGATGGTCTAGACGGTGCTGGGTCCTGCCGTGAGGGCAGGGGACTGGACTTGATGACTTTTCGAGGTCCCTTCCAGTTCTAGTGTTCTATGGAGATTCCATAGTATGTCCAACCTGCTCTTCAATATCCCCTGTGATGGCGATTCTGCCACCTTCCCAGGCAATTTATTCCAGTGTTTAACCACCCGGACAATTCGGAAGTTTTTCCTAATGTCCAACCGAAACCTCTCTTACTGCAGTTTAAGCCCGTTGCTTCTTGTCCTGTCCTCAGAGATCCCTTAGGCCTCCTGCAAGGAGGTTTACAGGATCTGTGGAAAAAGGCTTTCTTTCTCGACAGATCCCCCCTCTAGACTCCTGCTTTTTGCCGACAAAGTGCTGAGTCGGCAAAAACGGCGGCCATTTTTATGCAAATTAAGCACGGGATATTTAAATCCCCGCTTCATTTGCAATGTCGACCTGCCTAATCTGCATCCCTCTGCCGACAGAGGGGATGCAGTCTAGACATACCCAATGAGACAGAGAAAGCAGTAGGAACCTGCACGGCTCTGTATGCTAGCCAACACGTTAGTTAATTAATTATCCATTAATGATCCATTGATGAATTAACAAACATTTAATAAATTAGTTAATTAATGTTCTGGAAAAGGGGGTGACCGATAGAATGTCTAAGATTGCAGATGATACAGATTCCAGTAGATAAGTGCGTCCAAAGCTGACCACCAAAAGTTACAGGGAGATCTCCCAAAATGGGGTGCCTGGATAATGAAGCAGCACATGAAATGTATGACTGTGAAGTGTCAAATAATGCCCAGTGGAGATGATAGTCCAAAGCCGGCATACATAACGATGAGTTCTGAATTATCTCTTGTTCCTCAGGAGAGAGATCTGGGAGTCTTTGAAGATAGTGTGGGAAAAGTCAGTAGAGAAGAGTTATCTACCCTTTCCCACAATGCCAAAGCCAGAGGTCACCTGATTATATTCGTGGGCAGCAGTGTAGTCGGCCAGAGTAAGTCTAAGGTCCGACACTGGGCTCCCAAAGTACAAAATACTCCACACAGGTATCTGTCAAGCACAAGTAGTTTATTTCTTGACAGCTAACAGCTGTGCCCCATAAATGGAAGAACAATATAACAAAGAAGCAGCATATCTTACATACCTTCCTGCAAGCCTGGGACCCCGGGTAGGCTGCAGACGAAGTGAGAGGTTGTCTCAGCTTCCGAGGCGCCGGTACCCAAAGCCCATCTGTGAGGTCCAATTTGCTAGGCTCTGAGGCAGCCTTAAATACAGTTTTCCTGCTTTGTTTGGCAGTTTGGAAATTTCCAGAGATTACTCATTACATGCTGATGTAGAACTTAGCTGTTAGTTACCGATCTGGTTCTGATCTGGATCTTCTTGTTCTTTGGCCTTGTTTACATGATCAGTACGTTAGGGTAAACAGAATTGTTTATGCGTTCTTTCCCTTTACCCTTACCTCATACTTGTTCTTGCTATACTGGCAACAACACTTATCTTAAGTGGCGTATGTTCCCAAAGACTTGCTTCTGGCTCATCAGATATAGGGAAAAGGGAAAGGGGGGGGGGAAGAATGCAGGCCTCACCACCCCCAAACTAACACGTACAAAGTTCTTCCCCAATTGACCACTACAAGCAGCTATAATGAGACAAGGGGGAGATCTTGTTTTTATTTACACAATGCAAAATAAACCTGTGGAACTCCTTGCCATGGGACAGGAGATTTTCCCAAAAGGATAGCAAAAAGGGTCAAAAATGGCATATGCTGGAGGTGTCTGCAACGTCACAGCGTCACACCCAGAATCTTTTTCTGGGGATAAGGGAACAGGCTGCACTTATTGAAAATACAAAGTACCAGCATATGCATTCATTCAAACACACACACGTTTACATGCAATGGGCTGCAGCTGATGTCAGAATGGCTGGTCCTTATTGTGGCTGGAGTCAAGCTAGTGGCCAGCTAGACTCCTCGTGAAAGGCGGAGCCGGTCTCCGTCGGTCACAATCCAATGCGCCGTTGGTGTTGTCGGATGAACCCAAAGCCCCTTGGTCCTCCCCAGTCTTACAGTTGTCAGGCTCCATGCAGGTCCAGGGATCACTTGTATAATGTGAACAAGATTTCAAACATTAGCTTTCATATTTGTTTCAACCTAAACTGTTTTCCTTTGTGTGTTTCGTTTTCTGGGATTTTAATAGAAACTTCAATAAGGCATCTAATGAATAGTCTTGCAGCTTCTTCAAGACTGTTCATTGTTTTTTAAGTTTTGCCAGTTCCAGACTAACTCGGCTACCCTTCTGAAGCTTTTGAAGACATCTCATGGTAGAAGTTGTGATATGAATAAGAAGCAATAAGTTGACATGAAGCCCGTGACCTCAGTGAATTGTTTGCTGTTGTAACAATGAACAACAGTTTGATTAATAACTCATGGGTTGGAGACATAACCTTATTAATGCAAATGATGTTTAAAAACAGATGCAAATGTATTCTGATAGAAATTGTTCTCTTAAAATCCCTGATCTGGGTCCATGACACATAGAATCATGGAATCACATTAGAACTGGAAGGGACCTCAAGAGGTCATCAAGTCCAGTCCCCTGCCTTCATGGCAGCACCAAGCACCATCTAGATCATCCCTGACAGATGACTATCCAACTTACTCTTAAATATCTCCAGTGTTGGAGATTCCACAACCTCCCTAGGCAACTTATTCCAGTGTTTAACCACCCTGACAGGTAGGAAGTTTTTCCTAATGTCCAACCTAAACCTCCCTTGCTATAATTTAAGCCCATGGCTTCTTGTCCTATCCTCAGAGGCCAAGAACAATTTTTTCTCCCTCCTCCTTCTGACACCCTTTTAGATACTTGAAAACCACTATCGTGTCCCCTCTCAGTCTTCTCCTTTCCAAACAAAACAAGCTCAATTCTTTCAGTCTTCCTTCATAGGTCATGTTCTCTAGACCTTTCATCATTCTTGAAGCTCTTCTCTGGACCTTCTCCAGTTTTTCCACCCCTTTCCTGAAATGCACTGCCCAGAACTGGATGCAATGGTCCCGTTGGGAACTAATCAGTACAGAGTAGAGAAGAAGAATTACTTCTCGTGTATTATTTACACCTTTCCTGTTAATGCATCCCAGAATGATGTTTGGTTTTTTTTCTCGAACAATATCACAACAACACTACATGGAGTGGAGACTTGCAGATACCCAGAGATATGGGTTTGCAAGACTTGATGGGGTTTACTGTCTCATAAGACAATAAGGATCAGAAAGAAAGACAATTTGATTTCTTTGTATCATATTTACTCATTGAGGATATGTTTAAACTATAGAGTTTTGTTGGAAAAACAGCCAGTTTTCCAACAAAACTTGAGTTACGTCCACACAGCAATCGCGTTCTTCCAAAAGTAAATGGAAAGAAAAGAGGGGGTTTTCTGGTGTTGGTAATCCTCTTTTTATGAGGAAGAAGTCTTTTTCTGAAAGAGCTCTTTCGGAAGTAGGCGTGTGTGGACAGGGAAGAGGGAATTCTTTCGAAAGAAGAGGAAAGAGGAAAAAGAACAGGTGCCCTTGTGGCCATTCCATCCATAGTAATCACAGCTTAAATGCGAGATAGCGTCCATTCAGTGTGGATGCTAGCTTTCGAAAAAGCAGATTGCTTCTTTGATGTACATTTGTGTGTGGATGCTGTCTTTCGGAAGAAGTTTTTTTGGAAGATCTCTTCCAAAAAAAGTTCTTCTGAAAGAAGCCTGCAGTCTAGACATAGCCTGAGGCAGAAAACAGAACACTGTGGACCAGTAATACTGCACATGAGGTACTGGGCTACGCCATGGGACAAGTATTTATTGCTATTAAAGCATCAAAAGAGTTTTTCCAGGGCACTTAAAATACATTAAAAATAAGTTTTAGGGGCCTACGTGCTTTTGAAAATCCCACAGAATGTCCCAATACCTTTAAAATTCTGACCCTACATGACTTGGCCCAGCTGGTGTGACCAATGCATTCCAACGGCTTCCATCCGAAACGAATGTAAATTGGTACCATCCTACTGGTGTCAGTATGACAGATTCACCCCGGGGTGAAAATCATTTTTGTTACAATGGAACAAATGGATGATTTTATGTCTCTCCAAGTCCATCACTGTGCACTAATTCACACCACCCGGGCACCTGACTTAGAAGAAACAAGGAAGATAAGAATTGGGTTCGCTGTTGGAAAAAAAATGCTATTTTCTGGTGAAGGGAAGGATTTTCCTGAAGGCCACTTTGACTTCATTGTTGCGCAGACTGTAGATTAGAGGGTTCAGGATGGGCGTCACTAGGGTGTACAGAACGGCCACCATCTTGTCCTTAGCCTGCGAGTGACTGGAGGTTGGCCGGATGTAGATGTAGATGAGGGTGGAGTAGTACAAGGTGACCACAAGAAGGTGGGAGGAGCAGGTGGAGAAGGCTCTCCGCTTCCCTTTGGTGCTCTGGATTTTCAGGATGGTAATGATGATGAAGCTGTAGGACATGACAGTCAGCAGGAAGTTCCCCATGGCCAGGAAGATGTCCGCCAGGAACATCATGACCTCGTTGAGGTAGGTGGAGCTGCAGGACAGGGCCAGCACAGTGGGTAACTCACAGAAGAAATGCTGGATGAGGCGGGACCCGCAAAAATCCAGGCGCAGCACAAGCAAGATGTTGATGAAGGAATTGCCGGTACCGATTGCCCAGGCAACAGCTGCTAAACGGAGGCAAATCTCCTTCCTCATGAGTTTGACATAGTGCAAGGGGTGGCAAATGGCAACATAGCGGTCATATGACATGGCAGTGAGTAGAAGAACCTCCGTCCCCAGCGATGCCGTTAAGACAAAGAGTTGGGTGATGCAACCACCAAAGGAGATGGTTTTCTTCTCCTGCATCAGGTGTTCCAGCATTTTTGGTAGAACCGAGGACGTACACAAAATGTCAACCATAGCCAAATTGGTGATGAAGTAATACATGGGGGTGTGGAGAGGTGGGTGGAGGACAATAGCCACAATGATCAGAGAATTACCCAGGAGGACAGTGGTATAGAGGCCCAGGAACAGAGCAAAGAACAGCCCCTGGTGGTGCGGATGTTCCAAGAGCCCCTGCAGGATGAAATCCATCACTCTGGTGTGGTTATCCGGTCCCATGGCTTGAGTTCTCCTTCTGCAGCAAGGAAGATGAACATTTTGATCAGGTATTACATGAGAAACTACAACAATATCGCAAAAGAAACAACTAGACAGACCAATATAGCTAGCTAGCCAGACAGGTAAGTAGGTAGGTAAGTAGGTAGCTGGGTGGATGGATGGATGAATGGATGGACGGACAGACGAGTGAGTATAGGGATGCATTTATGGATGGATAGATGGATGGATGGATGGATGGATGGCCGGTTGAGTATGGGGATGGATGGATGGACGGACGGATGGACGGACGGAAGGATGGCTGAGTATAGGGATGTACTTATGTATGGTTGGATGGATGGGTGAGTATGGGGAAGGATAGGTAGATTCTCAAGGGATCTCTTGAGGAGATACTGTAAATATTTAACATGACATATAAACAAATGGAATTAGTTTAGAATATGTTAGCACAATAATCTGCCTCAGTGACTGGATCTATATTCTCTCAACATTTGCGCAGAGAAGGGTTGGCAGAACTGTTCTGATGTTCTCAACTACGGGTGCACAAAGTCTTTTGGACTGTTCACAAAAACCACATGGCATAGGCATTCACAATACGATCTTCACAATCATTCCTACGCCAGTCATTTTAGTAACCAAGACTGCACTTTATAAACTCATTTCACAAATTTCAACTGTTACAACCTGGGAGGCATTCAGCACATATACAATGCACGCAATATACAAAAAATAACAAAATATTATGTATGTTTAAGTTGAATGAAGTTGCACAAAATGAAAGGTTTGATGCCACTTTAACTCATGTCGCTGTAAATTAGGTATAACTCCATTGCTGTCAATGTGAAGGATTATCCATTGAGTGGAATGACACAGGTATAAAAGTTGTGTAAAAAAGTGGGGGTATGTCTACACTACAGCGCTCTTTCAAATTAACTTAATTCGAAATAGTTAATTCGAATTAAGCGAATTCGAAATAACGCATCTAGACACAAAAACTATTTCGAAATAGCTTTTTGCTATTTGGAAATAGCATGTCCACACTGAGTGGACCCAGAACCGCAGTTAAGGCTGGCTGGAACCAGTGCCGGCAGGGCATCAGGTTAGGACTTAGTGTGTGGGGCTGCTGCCTGAGGCTAACTGAGCTCCGTGCTTAAAGGGACCCTACCCCCACCCCAGACAGACAGTTCTCAGGGTTCCCCTCTTTCTTGTCTACCTCGATGAGGGACAGCAAAGTAGTCCTGTCTTGGAGTGCCCTGAGTGCCCGCACTTGGGACACCACAGCACTCGGCCACATGGAGCCAGAGCTGCCCCTGGGCACCCTGGTGCACCTCATGGGGTCATTGCCATCAGCCCAGCTGCACTTCTTGCAGGCTGGCATCAAGGTGGGTTTATGGGAGGGCTGTCAGGATCCAGGAGGCCCTGAGGGAGAGCGTCCACCCCGAGGAGCCCTCAGACCCTCCCTGGTCCTCCCCAACGGGGGTTCATGCCCCATTCCTCCCAAATGTCCTTCCACTTACCCCTCTCTAGCCCCCCTTCCTGAAGTCAAATAAAAGACACGTATGTTCAAAAATAGAAACTGGGTTTATTGAACAAAACTGGGGGGGTGGATCTCTGGGGAGACTGGGAAAAGGAGGTGGGAGAGGGGAAGAGAGAGGACGGGAGAGGGGTTGGGGAAACCTGGGAGGAGGGAGCTGGAAGGGGGAAGCAAGGGAAAGAAGAGGGAAGGGAAGCTCAGGACTCAGGGTTGGGGGTCTCGCCGGACCAACCTGACTTTCATACAAACCTGCTCCTGGGTTCGCATGTGGCCTTTGGTGGCCAGGCTGGCAGCTATCCTGCCATAGACAGACACATTCCTCCGTCTAGTGCAGAGATCATGGACGTTGGGGGCATCCCCCCCAAACCGTAATAAGGTCCATGATCTCCACCCTGGACCAAGAAGGCGCTCGCCTTCTCCAGCCCCTTTCAGGCTCCTGGGAGCTGGCAGACTGCTCCTGGGGAGCGGTGGAGGGCTGGCTGCCAGTGGCTTGCTGGCTCCTGTTTTGGGGCCACTGCGTCAGGGGCCCCAGTGGCCACTGCTGGCTCTGGGCTAGCAGGCTTGGAGCTGGCACAGGCACTGTGGCCAGGGTCTACCCCTTTAATGGCTCTGGGGCTGGGGAGGAGAGTAGTTTTCCTGGTTGTGCCCAGAGTGGCCACCAGGGCTCCTGGGAAGGGCTGGAGGTCCCCTATTTCGAATTAAGTGTCTACACAGCACTTAATTCGAAATAGCTATTTCGAATTTGGTGTTACTCCTCGTAGAATGAGGTTTACCAAATTCAAAATAAGTGCTCCGGTATTTCGAATTAATTTCAAAATAGCGGTTTGCCTGTATAGACGCTATTAAAGTTAATTCGAAATAACGGCTGTTATTTTGAATTAAATTTGTAGTGTGGACATACCCTGGGGAACCATTCACTCCACAATTTTACATGTCATACTCCCTACTGCACCTCTGTTTAGCCTCCTTTTTTGGTCTTCAGACCTCTCCAGTCTTATAGTACTTATTAGCACTGCCGATTTCCCTCTGACTCCTGAAGTAAATCATTGGGGCCAAGAAATTGAACTACGCATGAGATCGTAATAGAGTAATTTAGAATATTAGAATGCTAGATTTTGAGGGACCTCAACACTCATCTAGTCTCCCCCCGGCCAAGACACAGGATTAGTTGGCTCAAAACATCTAAGACAGATGGCTATTCAGCCTTCATTTAAATACCTCCATTGAAGGAGCTTTCACGATGTCCTTAAGCATATTATAGTCATTTAAAGAAACCACATAATTTGCATTACATTTCGAATTTGATGGCCAACTTTTGTGGCACCAACTATCGCAGTGCTTCTTCCGTGTCAAAAATCAGTGTTACGATATTACGTCACCATGGACATTAATGTCAACGACAACTAAATTCAGAGGAAATCCACTGATGCATGTGAATTTACATCAGATTTGCATTCGTCAAATTTGAGATCAGCATTTGATCCAATATTCCCCAAAGCAGCGATGAACATGTGTTTTCCCATAAAGAGCTTTTAGGCAAAGGACAAAAATTAAAGCAAAACAAAGAAATTAAATTTAGCTCCTGTTTTCAAAAGAATATAGAAGTATTAACCAGGCAACCCATTGCTCTGAACAGCAGCAGTAGACATGCATATTCCTTCATAGAGCATTTGGACAAAGAACAAAAATTAAAACAAAACACAGAAATTCATCTTAGCTCAGTTTTCAAAAGTGTATATAGATATTAATCAGTCAACTCATTGCACTTCAGTAGGTACCTACCTTAAAAACCTTGAAATACCAGCATAAAAAGGTCAGAAAGCTTGAATTAGAAGCACTCGTTGTGATGTAGTGTTGGTACCTTGCTGTTTGCTAGGCTGGGCCTGTGGGTCACCCCCACTGGCTGCTGTCTGTACCACGGCCCAGCAGAGTAGCTGATGGGACAGGGAGGTAAACTGTTCGACCGGTTACCTCCCAGGGAGAGAAACAAAGGAAGATAGATAGATAGATAGATAGAGGGGGTGTGTGGGGATAGAAAGATCATAGAATCATAGAACCATAGAGCTGGAAGATACCTCAGAAGGTCATCAAGTCCAGCCCCCTGCTCTAGGCAGGACCAATCCCAAATAAATCAACCCAGCCAGGGCTTTGTTAAGCCGAGACTTAAACACCTCTAGGGATGGAGACTCCAGTACTTCCCTAGGTAACCCATTCCAGTGCTTCACCACCCTCCTAGTGAAATAGTTTTTCCTAATATCCAACCTGGACCTCTCCCACCACAACTTGAGACCATTGCTCCTTGTTCTGCCATCCCTCACTACTGAGAACAACCTCTCTCCATCCTCTTTGGAACCCCCCTTCAGGAAGTTGAAGGCTGCGATCAAGTCCCCCCTCACTCTTCGCTTCTGCAGACTAAACAGACACAACTCCCTCAGCCTCTCCTCATAGGTCATATGCTCCAGCCCCTAATCATTTTGGTTGCCCTCCATTGGACCCTCTCCAATGCGTCCACATCCTTTTTGTAGTGGGGGGCCCAGAACTGGACACAATACTTCAGATGTGGCCTCACCAGAGCCAAATAAAGGGGAATAATGACATCTTTGGATCTGCTGGCAATGCTCCTGTTCATGCAACCTAATATGCCATTAGCCTTCTTGGCTACAAGGGCACACTGTTGACTCATATCCAGCTTCTCATCCACTGTAATCCCCAGGTCCTTTTCTGCAGAACTACTACTTAACTGGTTGGTCCCCAGCTTGTAACAATGCTTGGGATTCTTCCATCCCAAGTGCAGGACTCTGCACTTGTCCTTGTTGAACCTCATCAGGTTTCTTGTGACCCAATCCTCCAATTTGTCTAAGTCACTCTGGAAACTATCTCTGCCCTCAAGTGTATCTATCTCTGCCCCTAGCTTAGTGACATCTGCAAGCTTGCTGAGGATGTGTAATAGATAGATAGATAGATAGATAGAGGGAGTGTGTGGGGATAGATATATAAAGGGCGTGTGTGGGGATAGATAGATAGATGTAAGAGTTTCAATAGGGAGATTTATTGATCTCTAAGCAGAAAGATACCCAGATGCAAATGTGAGTCGGTGGAGGGCTAGTTAAAAAGCCAAACAGGGAGTCTGTGTAAGCGGTGTAGGTGAGGGGTAGAAATCAGAGAGTAGAGGGGCGAGGGAAGGGTCTATAGCCGGTGTGCAAGGCAAGGAGGGGAGACAGCTCTCCTTTGCCTTTTACCAGACTCTCTCGCGATACCTGATAATCCCGCTCTAAAGTCTGCACTCAGGGAAAACTCCCCAGGCGTGCAGACACGGTGCAAGCGGAGGTCTCCTGACACGGGTCCCACTCACCTGTAATCCTCAGCAGGAAGCCGCCCCCTCGCCGTCAACGGGGACCAAGTCTGGTCTCACCAGCCGTCCTGCCCTCCCCGCTCCTGGGGAGGCAGCGACATGTTGCCGTGGAGATGGGTCTCTCTCCTGCCAGTCTCCTGTCCCCAAATGCAGAATGTTCCCAGCCCTGCCTTCCTACAGCCTTTATTGGGGAAAGACGCCTCCCCCGGCCCCCGGCCACCTCTGCTGCTGGGATTTCCCCTGGGTGCCCTGCGGGCGATCACTTAGCAGTGTCTCGTTAGCGCAATTACCATCGAGCTGCTTGTTAGAAGAGTGCCACCCCCCAGCATTGGCATCGCAAGGGAAGTCTTTGGCTCCCAGGCCTTGCAAGCGCGTTAAGAACACAAGAGAGCGGGGAATAAGTTGCCGTTAATACAGGTTGGAAATCCATGGTCCGGCACTCTCGGGACCCGGCTGATCTCGGAGGAGGGAGTTTGCTGGACCAGGGGCGCTCAGTTATGTCTCTCTAATGAGGGACCCTGGGATCTCCCGGGGTCCGTCACCAGACTTGGCTGGACTCATCTGCTCTGCCGGGGATTGTCTGCAGCTCCGAAGCCACCGGGGCTCCACTGCCTCCTCCCAAACTCTGCCCCCTGGGGCTACTGGGGCTTCATCGCCAGCCCTAAGGCTACCGTCTCTTCAGGCTCTCATCTCCAATCTCTGTCACCAGAGTAACAGGGCTGTCTGGTCCAAGGGCTCCCTGATCCAGCAACCAGAGATGGACCAGAGAGTCCTGGACCAGTGAGGTTCAACCTGTAATTACATCTAATTCTAACAGACAATTTTCTAACCTGAGATCTCATAGGCCGTGACACAACAGGGTATGAATCATTGAATGCATAAGGAAAGAGAAGCACCAGGGGGCAGTTGGGGAAGGGATAGCTCAGTGGTTTGAGCATTGGCTTGCTGAACCCAGTGGTGTGAGTTTGATCCTTGGATGAAGGCATTTAGGGATCTGGGGCAAATCTGACAGGGATGGTACTTGACCTTGCTGTGAGGGCAGGGGACTGGACTTGATGACCTCTCAAGGTCCCTTCCAGCTCTCTATGAAATCAGTATGTCTTGATAAATACAATAAACAGGACTCTCCAACAGCCAGTGGCATAGGTGGAAATTGTTCTGGGGTTCCCTCTGCCAAGAATGTGACCCCCTGGATGCTGAGCCACACAAATTGAGAACCTATTTGGAGAGCCACAGGAAGGAACTCAACAGCAGGGAAATGTGATGATGATGATGATGTCATGGGGGACAGATCATGGAGGGACACAAAGCAGCCAGTGCATGTTGCTGAATGAGGTTGCGTTTGCGTTCCAGAGATGCTATAGTGGAGTCCTGCTCTTGCACCAGAGAAATGAGTTCAGACTGGTGGGATCTGGTGTAGCCTTGTAGTTTTCAGAAAGTGAAATGATAATTCATGAAGTTCCTGTTTTCTAATTGTGTGTTGGCTGGCTCTGGTGGTCACAGTTTCAAGCTCAGCGTCAGTCTGAGTTTGAGTTTCAAGTGCAAGCTAGGAGTCTCCAGGGCGCCCCGGGGAGCCAAGAAGGCTGATGGCATACTGGGGTGCATTAGGAGGAGCATTGCCAGCAGATCCAGGGAAGTGATTATTCCCCTTGATTCAACACTGGGGAGGCCACATCTTATAGAATCATAGAACCATAGAGCTGGAAGAGACCTTAGAAGGCCATCAAGTCCAGCCCCCTACCCAAAGCAGGACCAATCCCAACGAAATCAACCCAGCCAGGGCTTTGTTAAGCCGAGACTTAAACACCGCTAGGGATGGAGACTCCACTACTTCCCTAGGTAACCCATTCCAGTGCTTCCCCACTCTCCTAGTGAAATAGTTTTTCTTAATATCCAACTTGGACCTCTCCCACTGTAACTTGAGACCATTGCTCCTTGTTCTGCCATCCGTCACCATTGTGAACGGCCTTTCTCCAGCCTCTTTGGAACCCCCCTTCAGGAAGTTGAAGGCTGCTATCAAATCCCCCCTCACTCTTCTCTTCTGGAGGACTGCTTCCAGTTCTGAGCCCCCATTACAGAAAGGATGTGAACGCATTGGAGAGGGTACAGCAGAGGGCAACAAAAATCATGAGGGGGCTGGAGCACATGTCCTAAGAGGAGATGCTGAGGGATTTGGGCCTGTTTAGTCTGCAGAAGCGAAGAGTGAGGGGGGATTTGATATCAGCCTTCAACTACCTGAAGGGAGGTTCCAAAGAGGATGGAGAGAGGCTGCTCTCAGTAGTGATGGATGGCAGGACGAGGAGCAATGGTCTCAAGTTACAGTGGGGGAGGTCTAGTCTGGATATTAGGAAAAAAGTATTTCCCAAGGAGGGTGATGAAGCGCTGGGATGAGTTCCCTAGGGAGGTGGTGGTATCTCCATCCCTAGAGGTTTTTAAGTCCTGGCTTGACATAGCCCTGGCTGGGATGGTTGAATCATAGAATCATAGAATACTAGGACTGGAAGGGACCTCGAGAGGTCATCGAGTCCAGTCCCCTGCTCTCATGGCAGGACCAAATACTGTCTAGACCATCCCTGATAGACATTTATCTAACCTACTCTTAAATATCTCCAGAGATGGAGATTCTACAACCTCCCTGGGCAATTTATTCCAGTGTTTGACTACCCTGACAGTTAGGAACTTTTTCCTAATGTCCAACCTAAACCTCCCTTGCTGCAGTTTAAGCCCATTGCTTCTTGTTCTATCCTCAGAGGCCAAGATGAACAAGTTTCCTCCCTAGGAAGTTAGGATTGGTCCTGCATAGGGCAGGGGACTGGACTTGATGTCTCCTGAGGTCTCTTCCAACTCTAGGATTCTGTGATTCTTTGAAAGTTTTCTCACAGTTGTTGTCTCTCTAGGAACCAGAAAGCCCAACGAAAGTAATACAAGACTTTCAAAAGAAGAGCACTTCGTCTACCATTTTCATTTTATTAACAATCCCAACAAGGTTATGATTATTCAAGCAGATACCATTTCTAACATGCACAAATTATGTTCTGAGCTGTGCTCACATCCTTCTAAAAGGTCTTACGCTCTGATGGGTTCCTCAAGAACAGACCATCAATAGAAATGATTCTTGCTGGAGTTTTCCTGGAGTTATCTCATTTTTGACCATCTGGGCACCCAACTTATTATGTGATTCTCACTATATCTAATACCTTGCGCATAGGTCTGAAATGGCAACCATTTAATTCCTTACCTTTCTTTTGCCCTTCAAGAATATTGGAGAATCCTGTTTTTGTTTTTCAGTTACTTTATAGTCCCTTTAATTCTCATTAGCATGTGGTTAGGGAAAGTATTAGCAAAAATGTGACTACTGGCTATCTTTTAACCAAACTATAATCTTACAGTTAATTCTGTATAATGCTACCTGTTGGCACATCTTTTCTTATAGCCTTGTGACATTGGGTTATGCTTTGGTCCCTTACACACAACAAACATTTCTTAAGTCTAAGATCAAGTTGGGCTAAGCTAAAATCTTACAACTCTTAGCTTAAAAGTCTCGCATTTAACCCTACTTACATAGATATCTAATATCCTAATCCTCTCTCTCTCTCTCTTTTTAAGGGTGCATCTACACTGCACCCCAAACTCGAAATTGCATATCTTGTGAAATTGTATATCTTATTTCGATTTTATTTTGAAATACCTTATTTTGAAATTTGGTGTGTCTACACGATGCCAAATTTTGAAATAACATGCTATTTTGAGCCATCCCTTATTCTTCGTGCAACGTGGTTCACCAGGATGGCGAAATAGTACACCCGTTATTTCAAAAATATTGCAAAGTAACTGGTGGCTTTGTAGATGCAGGGTAGCTATTTCAGGATACCTCCGGTATCCCAAAATAGCCTTGCAGTGTGGATGCAAACTTAGATTTGTGTATCTGTTTGGCTATGAGTGTGTCTGTCTCTCTGTCCATGAATCTGTTTGTTGCTTCCCTGGCTCATGAAACTGTCCTGTGTCCATCCTGACAGCCACCAAGGAAAAGTTCAGATACCAGCTCAGCAGGTGCAAAATGAACATTGAACATCCTTTTGACAGATTGAAGGGTCGCCGGTGATGTTTGCTCACAAGATTGGACCTGAGTGAGAAAAATAGTCCACTTGCTACAGCTGCCTGCCAGGTCCTGCACAATATCTGTGAGGCAATGTATGTGTTGGTGGGAAAGGAAATTGCTTCGAAGTGGTGGACAGATGTGGAGTGCTGGTGTGCTTAGTTGGAATGGCTGGACACATGGGCATGCGGAAGAGCACAGGAAGGCTTGGAAGAGCACTTTAGCAAGGCGCCACAGGAATTGATTGTGATGCTCCTTGACTTTTCACAGCTGTTAGGGACTGGGTGGCACTGGGTGTGCATTTAGGGTTATAAGACTGGTTGTTCATGCAGCTATTCATTTGGCAACACTGTACCTTTATAACGATCACACTGCATCAGACCCTGACTCTACGCAGGGTCACCTGTGGCAAACTAATTGTACTACTTGAACTATTTTCTAATTGCGCAGTTTCTCTCACAAGCCATAGAATCACCATACAATTTTTTTTTAAGTACAACAAAACCATCTGAAATAATCAAAAGGAACAGAACTTAACATGAAGAGGAATTTTCTTGTCCATTTCAGCTTCATATACAGCAGCTGTGGTTTTCCGTGTGTAAGAAGTGGTGACAGGAGGGGTGGAAATTCCTTAAAGTGAAGGGTTGACCAGTACATGAACCATGACTTCAGACCTCTGTGGTCCCTTTCCTCCAATGCCTCACTCCTGCCCCGCCTTTTCCCACAAGGCCCTGCCCCAAAACCAGCATTCCCTTCCAATATTTCCCTCTGAGATTTTCAAGGCATTCTAATAAATGTAGGCAAACTTTCAACAACAGTTAGATGCTTGGCTACGAAACCCACCTTTGAACTTGCAAAATGAAAATCCTTGCCATCCAGTGAAATAATATCTGGAACAAAACATTAATACTTTAATTCTCCATCATGCGCTTGACTGTATTTTTCATTTAGGCAAAGGAAGGGGGAGCTCGGGAAGAGATTTTTCAAAAAATCGATGTATGGACCATGGTCTCCTCCACATGGCATCGCCCACCAGAAATGAACTTTCCTCTAGAGACTGACAATAGCATTGTTTACCTAAATCAATACTAGTCTAAAATAATCTTCCTATAACTCAGGAAGTAATGACAGATGAGAGCCTGGACCATTTAGATGGATAGGTCTGATTCATGAATCAACGTATTCCAATTGCCTCCAATTCTGGGTCCCACACTACGGAAAGGCTGTGGACGCATTGGAGAGGGTCTAGTGGAGGGCAACCAAAATGATTCAGGGTCTGGAGCACTAGACCTATTAGGAAAGGCTGAGGGATTTGGGGTTCTTTAGTTTGCAGAAGAGAAGTGTGTGTGTGGGGGGGAGGGAATTGAGAGCAGCCTTCAACTATCTGAAGGGAGGTTCCAAAGAGGATGGAGAGAGGCTGTTCTCAGTGGGGGCAGATGGTAGAACAAGGAGCAATGGTCTCAAGTGGCAGTGGAGGAGGTCTAGATTGGATATTAGGGGAAACTATTTCCCGAGGAGGGTGGGGAAGCACTGGGATGGGTTCCCTAGGGAGGGGGTGGAATCTCCATCCCTAGAGGTGTTGAAGTCCTGGCTTGACAAAGCCCTGGCTGGGATGATTGAGTTGGGGTTGGTCCTGCTTATGGCAGGGGGCTGGACTCGATGACTCCTGAGGTCTCTTCCAGCCCTGGTATTCTATGATTCGATGATGCCATGGAGATTCGACCATCTCCCTAGGGAACCCATCCTACTGCTTCCCCACCCTCCTAGGGAAATAGTTTTTCCTAATATCCAACCTAGACCTCCCAAACTGCAACTTGAATATCCTCCATAATTTTTTTTTTGTAACTCAGGATGTTTTGATTGATGAGTGCATGGGCCACCAAGATAGTTCCTTTCCCACTGGAGAGTCAATTTATTCCTGTTTCAGTCAAGTGCCCTGAATTCCTGGAAACACCTGACATTTCTGCAGAGCCTTCTGCATGGCCTGCTTCACGTCTTTGTTTCTCAGGCTGTAGACGAGGGGGTTGATCAGAGGGGTCAGGATGGTGTAGAAGACGGAAAACACTTTGCTTGGCGCTCTGAGTGCCCCCGTGTTGGGTAACATGTAGACGGTTATTAGGGTCCCGTAGAAAACTGTAACCACGGTGAGGTGGGAGGAGCAGGTGGAAAAGGCCTTTTGCTTCCCCGCAGTGGAAGGGATTCTCAGGATGGTGGAGATGATGCACACATAAGAGGCCAGGGTCAACAGAAATGGGAGAAGGATGTTGATGGAGGAGAAGATGAGAGTTGTCCTGGTCACCAGACCCGTGTCGGTGCAGGAGAGTTGAATGACAGGGGTGAGGTCACAAAAGAAATGATCAATTTCATTCGGGCCACAGAACGCCAATAGTGACATAAAAGATATCAGTATGGCAAGGACTAGGAGCGAGCCTAGCCACGATCCACTTGCTAGTTGTAAGCAGAACCTGCCAGTCATAATATTTCCATAGTGCAGAGGTTTGCAGATCGCCAAGTACCGATCATAGGACATCACAGCTAATAGGTAACATTCGGCAGTTGCTAAGAAACCAAACCAATAAAACTGAACCATGCAGCCCATCAGAGAAATGGTCCTGTTCCCAGTCAGGAAACTGCCCAGCAATCTGGGCAGGATGGTGGAGGTGTAGCAGATCTCTAAGCAGGATAAATTCCCCAAGAAGAAGTACATGGGGGTATGAAGGTCCCGATCGGCCACCACTAATGCTGCAATGAGAGTGTTCGCCGCCATCGTGATGATGTAGACCCCTAGAAACAGTGAGAAGAACAGGATTTGCAGGCCAGGAAGATCCCCGAATCCCAGCAGGATGAATTCCACAATGGACGTTTGATTTTCCCCTTCTTCCTTCCCCATCGTCCATGTGATGAAACTAGGCATTGACCAAAAGTACGCATTAGTGGCCGAGGTTACAGAATGATGAGGTGGTTTCCCTTTCTTGGATTCCTTACAAATTCAGTGCCCAAGGAAGGTTAAGGTATTTCTATTTATAGAGTCTGTCTTCAACGTCTTTCTTTCATCAATTCATAGATTTGCAGGCCAAAAGAGATGTTTAGATCATCTGATTCAAAATGACTACAGCGCATTCCAAAGAATATCCCCGGTGAACCTCCAGTAGTTGTGTTTGGCTCAAAGATGCTTTCAAGAAAGCCTCCAGCGCCAGATCGTTAAAAGGATTTAGGGGCCATGTGGGATTTTCGAAAGCATCCAGGCAACCTAAACTCAATGACCTCAACAGCTGGTTGGTGCTTTTGAAAATCCGACTAGGCACCGAAATGCCTTCAAAAAGCTGGCCAAATTTGGCTTGCTCATGACTCTACAGGAAGGCAGTGAGCATAGACAACAAAGTCTAGTCTAGAAACCAAATAACCAACTAGTGTTCTAACCACTGGATGACACTACCTTTGGAAAACTAAGGTGGAGAATTAAGTGGGCGGAGGAAGTTGGAACCTTGGTTGCCACCCCTTCCGAATCGGTAAGACTGTCTAATCTCCATTCAGTTCCTTTTGTACTGACAGCCTTTTCCTGTGTGTAAGTCAGAACCTCCTAAGAACTACCGAGAGCCCTCCACACCCTCTGAAATCCATGCAGATAACACTCCGGAGGGGGTGTGTCGTACCTCGCAGGAGGGGGTGTGTCGTACCTCGCAGGATGGAGATGGACAGGTACATTGAAATCTGCACAGCAGGAGCTGAGAAACCGATGAGAAACGGAAGCCAAAGATCCCTGACACAGTGATGGACTATCTGGGAGAGAGAGAGCGAAGGAGATAGGAGAGTGAAGCACAGACAGATGTGTCAGGTGGTGGATGGACAGACAGAGGGATGTTTATGGACACACAAGGAGGAGAGCTTTCCTGGGCAAACCCCTCACCTCCTCAGATCTGACAGAGTGAGGGTTTGCCCGCACAGGTGATGCCCCAATAAATCTGTTAGTTTTTACAGAGCACCAGGATTCCTCGTTGTTTTTATGGATACAGACTAACATGGCTACTGCTCCGGTATATGGAAATAGAGAGGGGTTGGACGAAAATCTCTGATAGATAGATAGAGAGATAGAGAGATGGGGGGGGGGATGGAGAGATAGAGGGGGTGTATGGGGATAGATAGATAGATAGATGCGGTGTATGGGGACAGATGATAGATAGGTAGATAGATAGATAGATAGATAGATAGATAGATAGAGGGGGTGTATGGGGACAGATAGATAGATAGATGGGGTGGATGGGGACAGATAGCTAGATAGAGGGGGTGGATGGGTAGATAGATAGATAGACAGAGGGGTTGTGTGGGGATAGATAGAGATGGGGGGTGTAAGGGGATAGATAGATGGGGTGGATGGGGACAGATAGATAGATAGAGGGGCTGGATGGGGATAGATTGATAGATAGATAGGTGGATGGGGACAGATCGATAGCTAGATAGAGGGTGTGTGTGGGGATAGATAGCTAGATAGACAGACAGATAGATAGACAGATAGATAGATAGGGGGGGATGTGGGGATAGATAGATAGACGGGGTGGATGGGGATAGATAGATAGATAGATAGATGTAAGAGTTTCAATAGGGAGATTTATAGATCTCTAAGCAGAAAGATACCCAGATGCGAATGTGGGTCAGTGGAGGGCTAGTTAAAAAGCCAAACAGGGAGTCTGTGTAAGCCTGTGGGTGAGGGGTAGAAATCAGGGAGTGGAGGGGCGAGGGAAGGGTTTATTGGCCGGTGTGCAAGGCGAGGAGGGGAGACAGCTCTCCTTTGCCTTTCACCGGGCTCTCTCGCGATACCTGATGATTCCGCTCTGAAGTCCGGACTCAGGGAAAACTCCCTGGGCGTGAAGACACAGTGCAAGCGGAGGTGGGTCCTTTGTGGGTAATGAATCTGAGGAACTGTCCCGGATTGAAGTGTCATTAGAGGAGGTTTTGGAACAAATAGAAAAACTTAATGTTAACAAATGTCCGGGACCGGATGGCATTCATCCAAGGGTTCTAAAAGAACTCAAATGGGAAATTGCTGAACTATTATCTGTGGTTTGTAACCTATCCCTTAAATCGGCTTCCGTACCTAATGACTGGAAGGTAGCCAACGTGACACCAATATTTAAAAAGATCTCTAGAGGCGATCTGGGCAATTACAGACCGGTAAGTCTAACTTCAGTATCGGGCAAATTAATCGAAACAATAGTAAAGAATAAAATTGCGAAGCATGTAGAAGAACATAATTTGTTGGACAAAAGTCAACATGGTTTCTGTAAAGGGAAATCCTGTCTTACTAATCTATTAGAGTTCTTTGAAGGGGTTAACACAGCGTGTAGTCAACCTGTGGAACTCCTTGCCAGAGGAGGCTGTGAAGGCTAGGACTATAAAAGAGTTTAAAGAGAAGCTAGATAATTTCATGGAGGTTAGGTCCATAAAAGGCTATTAGCCAGGGGATAAAATGGTGTCCTTGGCCTCTGTTTGTCATAGGCTGGAGAGGGATGGCAGGAGACAAATCGGTCCACCCTCTCTGGGGCACCTGGTGCTGGCCACTGTCAGCAGACAGGCTACTGGGCTAGATGGACCTTTGGTCTGACCCAGTACGGCCATTCTTATGTTCTTATGTTATGTTCTTCGGTGTCCTGAGATGGGTCCCACTCACCTTTAATCCTCAGCAGGAAGCCGCCCCCTCACCGTCGATGGGGACCGAGGCTGGTCTCACCAGCCGTCCTGCCCTCTCCGCTCCTGGGGAGGCAGCGGCATGTTGTCGTGGGGTTGGGTCTCTCTCCTTCTGCCCTCCAGGCTGGTCTCCTGTCCCCAAATGCAGAATGTTCCCAGCCCTGCCTTCCTCCTGCCTTTATTGGGGAAAGAAGCCTCCCCCACCCCTTGGCCACCAATGCTGCTAGGATTTCCCCTGGGTGCCCTGCGGGTGATCACTTAGCAGTGTCTCATTAGCGCAATTACCATCGAGCTGCTTGTTAGAAGAGTGTCACCCCCCAGCATTGGCATCGCAAGGGAAGTCTTTGGCTCCCAGGCCTTGCAAGTGCGTTAAGAACACAAGGGAGCGGGGAATAAGTTGCCATTAATACAGGTTGGACATCCCTGGTCCGGCACTCTCGGGACCCGGCTGATCTCAGAGGAGGGAGTTTGCTGGACCAGGGGTGCTCAGTTATGCCTCTCTAATGAGGGACCCTGGGATCTCCTGGGGTTTGTCAGCAGACTTGGCTGGACTCACTGGCTCCCCCCAAACTCTGCCCCTCTGGGGCTGCTGGGGCTTCGTGGCCAACCCTAAGGCCACCGTCTCTTCAGGCTCTCATCTCCAATCTCTGTCACCAGGGTCCCAGGGCTGTCTGGTCCAGGGGCTGCCTGGTCCAGCGACCAGAGAGTCCTGGACCAGAGAGGTTCAACCTGTAGTTACATCTAATTCTAACAGATCATTTTCCATGCTGAGATCTCATAGGCCGTGACACAGCAGAGTATGAATCGTTATGTCCATTGAATGGATGAGGAAAGAGAAGACCCAGGAAAAAGGGGGGAGAGGAATCGCTCAGTAATTTGAGCCTTGGTCTATTAAACCCAAGGTTGTGAGTTCAACCCTTGAAGGGGCCATTTGGGGATCTGGGTTAAAACTGTCAGGGTATGTCTACACTACAAAGTTAATTCAAACTAACAGCCGTTAGTTTGAATTAACTTTAATAGGCGCTACACATGCAAACCGCTAGTTCGAACTTAATTCGAACTAGGTAAACCTCATTCTACGAGGACTAACGCCTAGTTCGAATTAAGTAGTTCGAATTAAGTGCTGTGTAGCCACTTAATTCGAACTAGTTGGAGGCTAGCCCTTCCCAGCTTGCCCTGGTGGCCACTCTGGGCCAAGCCAGGGGAAACTCTTCTGCCCCCCTCCCGGCCCAGGAGCCCTTAAAGGGCCACGGTCTGGCTACGGTGCCTGTGCCAGGTGCAAGCCTGCCAGCACCCAGCCAGCAGACCCTGCACCTGGCACGGCATGAGCCAGCCACCCACTGCCACCCAGCCCTCCGCCTCTTCCCAGGACCAGGCTGGTGGCTCCCAGGAGCCTGCCCGGGGCCGCAAGAGGCGGGAGCCCGCCTGGTCTAGTGCAGAGATCGTGGACCTCATCCAGGTTTGGGGGGAGGCCTCCAACGTCCACAATCTCCGCACTAGGCACAGGAAAGTGGCTGTCTAGGGCAGGATAGCTGCCAGCCTGGCCACCAAAGGCCACATGCGAACCCAGGAGCAGGTTTGCATGAAAATCAAGTTGGTCCAGTGAGACCCGCAACCCTGAGCCCTGAGCTTAGACCATAAGAACATAAGAACGGCTGTACTGGGTCAGACCAAAGGTCCATCTAGCCCAGTAGCCTGTCTGCCGACAGCGGCCAACACCAGCTATCCCGGAGGGGATGGACCGAAGACAATGACAAAGCCATTTGTCTCGTGACATCCATCTCCAGCCTTCCACAAACAGAGGCCAGGGACACCGTTCCTACCCCCCTGGCTAATAGCACTCCATGGACCCAACCTCCATGACTTTATCTAACTTCTCTTTAAACTCTGTTATAGTTCTAGCCTTCACAGCCTCCTGTGGCAAGGAGTTCCACAGGTTGACTATTTGCTTTGTGAAGAAGAACTTTCTTTTATTAGTTTGAAGCCTGCTACCCATTAATTTCATTTGGTGTCCTCTAGTCCTTATATTCTGGGAACTAATGAAGAACTTTTCTTTATGCACCCTCTCACACCACTCATGATTTTATATACCTCTATCATATCCCCCTCAGTCTCCTCTTTTCTAAGCTGAAAAGTCCCAGTCTCTTTAGCCTCTCTTCATATGGGACCTGTTCCAAACCCCTAATCATTTTAGTTGCCCTTTTCTGAACCCTTTCCAAGGCCAAAATATCTTTTGAGGTGAGAGACCACATCTGTACACAGTACTGAAGATATGGCATACCATAGTTTTATACTTCCCCTCCTTCCTTCTTCCCCTGGCTTCCCCCTTCCAGCTCCCTCCTCCCAGGTTTCCCCCTCCCCTCTCCCACCCTGTCTCTTCCCTCTCCCACCTCCTTTTCCCAGTCTTCCCAGAGGTTAATCCCCCCCCCCAGTTTTGTTAAATAAAGAGAGTTTCTATTTTTGACCACACGTGTCCTTTATTTTTTACATCAGGAAGGGGGGCTAGGGAGGGGTAAGTGGAAGGAGGTGAGGAAGGAATGGGGCACGAGCCCCCGATGGGGAGGACTGGGGTGGCTCTGTGGGCTCCTCGGGGTGGAAGCTCTCCTGCAGGGCCTCCTGGATCCTGACAGCCCCCCGATTGACCCCCCCGGATGGCAGCCTGTGGCAAGTGCAGCCGGGCTGCCGAGTGCTGTGATGTGCCGAGTGAGGGCACTCAGGGCACTCCAAGACAGGACTGCTTTGCTGTCCCTCATCGAGGTAGACCAGCAAGCGGGGAACCCTGAGAACTGTCTGTCTGGAGTGGGGGTTGGGTCCCTTTAAGCACAGCCCTCGGCTAGCCTGAGGCAGCAGCTCCACACTCTAAGTCCTGGTTCTGGCCAGCCTTAACTTCGGTTCAGGGTCCACTCAATGTGGACATGCTAGTTCAAATTAGCAAAACGCTAATTCGAATTGGTTTTTAGGTCTAGATGCACTAATTCGAATTAGCTTAGTTCGAATTAACTAATTCGAATTAAGTTAGTTCGAATTAGTGCTGTAGTGTAGACATACCCTCAGGGATGGTACTTGACTTTGTTGTGAGGGCAGGAGACTGGACTTGATGACCTCTCAAGGTCTCTTCCAGCTCTATGAAATCAGTATGTCTCCATAAATATAATAAACAAGACTCTCAAACAGCCGTTGGCATAGGTGGCAATCGGTCCCAGGTTCCCTCTGCCAAAAATGTTGCCCCCTGGCTGCTGGGCCACACAAATTACATCCTGTCTCACTCAGAGAACTTCTGCACCTTGGGTATTGCATTGTGCAGGGACTGATCAACCGAAAGCTGTGGTAGAGCTGGAAGAGAAATGAAGAGCTTGTCTACACTAGAATCACTACAGAGGAGAAATTTCTCCCGTCGGCATAATTCCTCCATCTCCCTGAGACGGGGTAGCTTTATCAGATCTGGGCACCACGGTTCAGAAAAGATGTGGCAAAATTGGAGAGGGTCCAGAGAAGAGCAACAAAAATGGCGAAAGGTCTAGACCAGTGTTTCTCAACCTTTTTTTCATAAAGTACTCCTTTAAAAAATTATAAGTAACCCCAGTACCTACAGTTTTCAGACACATTTTTTTTCTACCATTGCATCACGTTTGTTTAAACAACTTAATCGTAGCTGGGTGGACGATGACATTTTTGGGTGTAAAAAGTACAAAAATAATAAAGCGCTGTAAAACTTCAAACAAAAATTCAGTTTTCTCCAAATTTCAGGGGTGCTGACGTACCCCCTCAGACTCCTCTTGAGTACCCCCGAGGGTACTGGTACCACTGGTTGAGAAACACTGGTCTAGAAAACAAGAGCTAGGAGGGAAGACTGAAAGAACTGGGCTTGTTTAGTTTGGAAAGGAGAAGACCGAGAGGGGACATGATAGTGGTTTTCAAGTATCTAAAAGGGCGCTACAAGGAGGAGGGAGAAAAATTGTTCTCCTTGGCCTCTGAGGACAGGACAAGAAACAATGGGCTTAAACTGCAGCAAGGGAGGTTTAGGTTGGACATCAGGAACAACTTCCTGTCAGGGGGGTTAAACACTGGAATAAATTGCCTAGGGAGGTTGTGGAATCTCCATCCCTGGAGATATTTAAGAGCAGGTTGGACAGACACCTGTCAGGATGGTCTAGATGGTCTTTGGTCCTGCCGTGTGTGCAATTCCATTATTTTGGAAGAAAATCCAACTAACAGAGGGCTTTTTCCCATGTTGGCAAAACTCATTCCAGGAGGAATAAAGCCTCTTCTGAGAAAGCTCTTTCGGAAGAGGGTGTGTGTAGACGCTCCACTGCTGTTATGTCGAACTAGCCCCTCCCCACGGCCATTCTACGTTATTCCTCCCCAATGGCTCCTGGGGCTGCACATTAGGGCAGCCTGCCTGGACTAATTTTGAAGCTTCCATCTAGTGTGGATGTGCTATTTCGAAATAAGCTATTCCAGAAGATATCTGGAAGAAATAAGCTTACAGTGTAGATGTACCCTCTTTCTCTCTCCCTCTCCCCATCCACCTATCTATCTATCTATCCTCACACACCCCCTCTATCTATCTATCTATCTATCTATCCTCACACACCCCCTCTATCTATCTATCTATCTATCTATCCCCACACCCCCTCTATCTATCCCCATACACCCCCTCGATCTATCTATCTATCTATCCACACACACCCTCTATCTATCTATCCCCACACCCCCTCTATCTATCCCCATACACCCCCTCGATCTATCTATCTATCTATCCACACACACCCTCTATCTATCTATCCCCACACACCCCCTCGATCTATCTATCCACACACACACCCTCTATCTATCTATCCCCATACACCCCCTCGATCTATCTATCTATCACACCCTCTATCTATCTATCCCCACACACACCCTCTCTATCTATCTATCCCCATACACTCTATCTATCTATCTATCTATCTATCTATCTATCTATCTATCCCCACACACCCTCTATCTATCTATCCCCACACACCCTCTATCTATCTATCTATCTATCTATCTATCTATCTATCTATCCCCATACACCCCCTCTATCTATCTATCTATCTATCTACCTATCTATCCCCATACACCCCCTCTATCTATCTATCTATCTACCTATCTATCCCCATACACCCTCTATCTATCTATCTATCTATCTATCTATCTATCTATCCCCATACACCCCTCTATCTATCTATCTATCTATCTATCTATCTATCTATCTATCTATCTATCTATCTATCTATCTATCTATCTATCTATCTATCTATCTATTTGCCTAGCTTAGTAGCTAGGGTCCTGGACAATGGGTGGAAGCTAATTGGCTTCTCTTCCCGGTGATCACTAACCCTGTTCTGCAACCTTAGGCAGTCACAGCCACAGCCTCTTTGTGCCTCAGTTTCCCCCACTGTCGGAGGAGGGCCTGGCCACGATTCTGTCACTGGGAAGTGTTTTGCAGCCTAAGCGTGGTTTCCGATGGGCTGTGTATTTAGTCTTCATTTCCCCAGTGCACAGCTGTGCCAAAAGGCAATTCCCATTGACATGAGCTTGCCAGTGGTTGTAGCCTTGGAGTTCACGCAGGTGTAAGAGGATGTGCATGAGTACCTCCCCAGATTCCTTAGCTCTCATGGGGGAGCCCTGAAGCTGAAAGACCTGGGGGTGGGGAGGCTGCTTGCTCTTTTAAGCCCAATAAGAATCCCGAACAGGAGGCATTTCACTGAATTCACGGAGTCAAGCAAAGGAGGCTGCAGCTGTCCCATTGGGAGCATGCAGAGATCACGCCGGGAGACTGAGAGCGTTCGAAGGGAGTGAGAGAAGCCAGATTCCATTCCCCAGATCCAGTCATCTTCGGCGGAGAGGTGGTAGCTCCACGCTCAGGATCGAAGGTACGTGTTTCCGTGCTAGGGGAAAACCTGAGGCCCTTCCACACATGTTACTCAGTGTTTTCTGCTGATACAAGTCTCACCACAGAGCACGTCTAATGGGTATTTTCCCCTTATCTGGATTTTTGGGTCTGCCTCTTATCCTGCAGGGAATCCTGCTGATGAAAAGGAAATACTCATCCATCCATCCATCCGTCCATCAGTCCGTCCATCCATCCATCTGTCCAGCTCTCCGTCCATCTATCCACCCATCTGTCTGTCCATCCAACCATCCACCTGCCTTCCTGCCCACCCTCCCATTCATTCATCCATCCAGCCATCCACCTGCCTTCCTGCCCGCCCATCCATCCATCTCAATCAGGAATAGTTGGGGACCTCAGTACAGCTTCCAGGCATCCCAAGATGATGGGAAATCCACACAGATTTTTCCCACCCAGCACAGGGTTTGCCTCTGCATTTCCATCTCTCCCTCACTTCTCTCCTCTCCCCTGGCTTTGTCTCACTGCTGATCCTAATACTGGGATGTCGCTAATATTTTGACATCATCTCTGTTCAATATCTTCATCGACAATAAAGATAATGTATGATACGTAGCTGGGAGGGATTGTAACTGCTCTGGAGGATAGGGTCATAATTCAAAATGACCTGGACAAATGGGAGAAATGGTCTGAGGTCAATAGGATGAAGTTT
Organism: Rafetus swinhoei; assembly: GCA_019425775.1. Lineage (NCBI taxonomy): Eukaryota > Metazoa > Chordata > Testudines > Trionychidae > Rafetus > Rafetus swinhoei. The sequence goes on from CM033433.1 coordinate 21,836,340, forward strand.
AATTAGGACAAATGTAAAGTGCTCCACTTAGGAAGGAACAATCCATTTCACACATACAGAATGGGAAGCGACTGTCTAGGAAGGAGTCCTGCAGAAAGGAATCGAGGGGTCAGAGTGGACCACAAACTAAATATGAGTCAACAGTGTGACATTGTTGCAAAAAAAGCAAACATGATTCTGGGCTGCATGAACAGAAGTGTTGTGAGCAAGACACGAGAAGTCGTTCTTCTACTCTACTCTGCACTGATTAGGCCTCAGTTGGAGGATTGTGTCCAGTGCAGGGCACCACATTTCAAGAAAGATGTGGGGAAATTGGAGAGGGTCCAGAGAAGAGCAATAAAAATGATTAAAGGTCTAGAAGACAAGACCTCTGAGGGAAGATGGAAAGAATTGGGCTTGATTAGTTTGGAAAGGAGAAAACAAAGAGGGGACATGATAGCAGTTTTCAAGTTCCTGAAAGGGTGTTACAAGGAGGAGGGAGAAAAATAGTTCCCCTTGGCCTCTGAGGATAGGACAATGGGCTGAAATTGCAGCAAGGGAGGTTTAAGTTGGACATTAGGAAAAACTTTCTGCCTGTCAGGGAGGTGAAACACTGGAATAAATTGCCTAGGGAGGTTGTGGAGTCTCCATCCCTGGAGATATTGAAGAGCAGGTTGGACAGATATCTCTCAGGGATGGTCGAGATGGTGGTTGGTCCTGCCATGAGGGCCGGGGACTGGGCTCGATGACCCCTTGAGGTCCCTTCCAGTTCTCGTGTCCTATGAGTCGGTGATTGCTGTACTGAGATGCTGCAGAGCACGGCTGGGAGATCTGCATTACAGCTGTTCCGCTGGAGTAGAAACCACCAGCCGTTCCATGGCCGGAGACTCACATCGATCGGGCAGCGCATGTAGGGTGACACTGGGGTGATTCAGAAGACCCATGTGCATGTCCCATCAGGCTAACTCGTCTCTGCCTTGGGACCGGGGCAGGGTTGCCTCCTCCTCTCCAGCCCTGATTGCACTGGGTGTTGGTCCTGCCTGGACATCTGGACATTCTGTTACTACTGTTGTCTCAGCTCGTCAGGCAATGCCCCCTTCTCTGCAGGAGCCCGTGGGCAGCTAAGATGCATTGAGCATTCCCCCAGCTCAGAACAAAAAATATGGAAAAGATTCGGAAGATTTAGCTGCCTAATTGATTTAGGAGCCTCATGAAATTTTCAGATGCATTGACGAGCCTAAGTCCCATTATCCAAAGTGTCTTCGGGCCAGGTTTTTTAAGGTATTTAGGTGCCTAGAGGGCTTTCCAAAAGCATCTAGGCACTTAACACTTGTGTATTTCATTGGGTATTTCGTGCCCTCACATGCCTTTGAAAATCTCAGTAGGACATACCTTTCAAAATCTGCACTTTTGAAAATGGGACTCTGGGTGCTAAAGTAATACGTCCTATGAAAAATCTAATAAAAATAATTTTGCCAAGTGACTGACAAACTTGGAAAAATAGGATTGCGCATCCTAAATCACATGGCGCTGTCTTAGAAATCGTGCTCCCTTCAGGGAGTTGAAGGCTGCAACCAAATCCACCCTCACTCTTCTCTTCTGCAAACTAAACAAGCCCGAATCCCTCAGCCTCTCCTCATAGGTCATGTGCTCCAGCCCCCTCATCCATGGGTCTGGATTTAATCCATTTTTTAAAAAACTAGACATACACAAATCCATGGGTCCGGATTTAATGTATCCGAGGATGCTGAGGGAGTTGGCAAATGTCATTGCGGAGCCTTTGGCCATGATCTTTGCAAACTCGTGGAGATCAGGAGAGGTCCTGGATGACTGGAAAAAGGCAAATGCAGTGCCCATCTTTAAGAAAGGGAAGAAGGACGATCCAGGGAACTACAGACCAGTCAGCCTTACTTCAGTCTCCGGAAAAATCATGGAGGGGATCCTCAAGGAATCCATTCTGAAGCACTTGGAAGAGGGGAAAGGATTCAGTAATATCAACAGGGATTCACCAAGGGCCAACGTCAAGGCTGTTCCCCACTCTGGCACACCAAATGCAGAGGTTGGGGTCATGCAAGAGCACCCCAAAACCTGGCCTTGGCAGGCTCTGGTACCAAAACTTCCCCCCACAAAATCCAAATTACTGGATTTTGGGGAACCCGCTGCTACCACCCAAGTAATTCCCAGAAAACCAGGGAAGAGATCACTTGGGAAACTTCCTCCCTCCATTTTGCTTGGAGTTGGGAAAACAGGGAATTCACAGACAACAATAGACTCTGCCCTTGTAACCTGGCACTTGGTCCGAAGGACACAACAATCAACCAATACTGGTTAATTAGAAAAAAACCCCAATCTTTTATTATCAAAATGGAACTACAGTTGCAAGCATCATAAATTGGCTAGATGGAAAGAGCCACCATTTGATATAGATACTCAGGGAAAAACCCCGGACTGTAATCCTTAGTTGCGAAAGAGATAAAACAACAATTAGCCAGCTCAGACATGACTTCCAAACCCCCAAACAAGGAAAACAATAAACCCTGATGGACAATCTAAACTTCTCCCTACTTACACATTTTAAGAAGTCCATTCTTGGAGAAAGAAATGTCTCCCATCTCCCTTGATCCCTGGGAGAAACTTCTCTGATCTCAAAAAAGAAGAGAGAGAGAGAGAGAGAGAAAGAGAGAGAGAGAGAGAGAGAAAACCCTCTTTTCCAGTTTGAAATTCCTATCTGCATTGTTATTGGCTGACTGCCCAACACCTTTGCTAGGTATTTGAGTTAACTCCTTAGTCACCGGGTGCTGGTCAGAGAGAGAGAAACAGAGACACAGAGGGTACCTCTAGATTACATGCCTCTGCCGACAGAGGCATGTAAAATAGGCTATCCGACATAGTCAATGAAGCTGGGATTTAAATATCCCCGGCTTCATTAAAATAAAAATGGCCGCCGCGCTGTACCGGCTCAGCTGGTCGTTGGCACAGCGTGCGAGTCAAGACACGGATCGGTCGACAGGGTATGCCTCTGTCGACCGCTCCTTTATGCCTCGTGAAATGAGGTTTACAGGAGCTGTCAGCAGAGGCTTCCCCTATCGACCGATCCGTGTCTTGACTCGTGTGCTGTGCCGAAAATCAGCTGAGCTGGCACAGCATGGCAGCCATTTTTATTTTAATGAAGCGGGGGATATTTAAATCCCCGCTTCATTGACTAGGTCGGATAGCCTATTTTACATGCCTCTGTCGGCAGACGCATGTAATCTAGACGTACCCAGAGAGAGAGAGAAAGAGGAGAGGAGAGAAAGAGAGATTTACCAAGGGCAAGTCATGCCTGACCAATCTGGTTAGCTTCTATGATGAGGTAACTGGCTCTGTGGACGTGGGGAAGTCAGTGGATGTGATATACCTTGACTTTAGCAAAGCTTCTGATACGGTCTCCCACAATATTCTTGCCAGAAAGTTAAGGGAGTCTGGATTGGATAAATGGACTGTAAGACGAATAGAAAGCTGGCTAGACTGTCGGGCCCAACGGGTCGTGATCAATGGCTTGATGTCAGGTTGGCAGTCAGTTTCTAGCGGCGGGCCCCAAGGATCGGTGCTAGGGACGGTTTTGTTGACTTCTTTATCAATGACCTGGATGAGGGGATGGATTGCACGCCCTCAATCCATCAATCCAGAACTGGACACAATACTCCAGATGTGGCCTCCCCAGAGCTGAATAAAGGGGAATAATCACATCTCTGGATCGGCTGGCAATGCTCCTCCTAATGCACCCTAATATGCCATTCTCCTTCTTGGCTACAAGGGTGCCCTGTTGGCTTATCTCCAGCTTCTCATCCACTGTCATCCCCAGGTCCTTTTCTGCCAAACTGCTGCTTAGCCAGTAACAATGTTTGGGATTCTTTCCTCCCACGTGCAGGACTCTGCACTTGTCCTTGTTGAACCTCATCAGATTTCTTTTGGCCCAATCCTCTAATCTGTCCAGGTCACTCTGGACCCTCTCTGTGCCCTCCAGCATATCTACCTCTCCCCCTAGCTTAGTGTCATCACTGAGAACAGCCTCTCTCCACCCCCTTTGAAACCCGCCTTCAGGAAGTTGAAGGCTGCTCTCCAATCCTCCCTCACTCTTCTCTTCTGCAGACTCACAAGCCCAAATCCCTCAGCCTCTCCTTGTAGGTCATGTGCTCCAGCCCCGAATCATTTTGGCTGCCCTCCGCTGGACCCTCTCCAGTGAATCCACTTCCTTGCTGTGCTGAGGGCCCCAGAATTGGGCAAAGTAAACCGGTTGAATATTGATCCTAGTTATTTTGGAACCTTTGTGCATTGTTCTTACTTTTTCTCTGTCAAGGTAGCCACACTGAATGGAGGAAAGGAAGAGGAAAATCAGACGTCTGCCAGAGAATTCGTACTCCTGGGAATCGGCAATGCCCCTGAAGTGCAAGTTCTTCTCTTCCTGCTGTTTCTAGTGATCTACGTGGTGACCATGGCCGGGAACATCCTCATCGTGTTGCTAGTGGTGGCCGATCAGCACCTTCACACCCCCATGTACTTCTTCCTGGGGAACTTGTCCTTCTTGGAGACTTGCTACAGTTCCACCATCCTGCCCCAGCTGCTGGCCGGGCTCCTGACAGGGGACAGGACCATCTCCATTAGTGGCTGCCTCACACAGCTCTATTTTTTTGGTTTCCTGGCCGCCACAGAATGTTACCTCCTTGCCGCGATGTCCTATGACCGGTACGTAGCCATATGCAAACCCTTGCACTATGCCGTCCGCATGAAGGCTAGGAACTGCCTCTGGCTGGTGGCTGGGTCTTGGACCGGTGGCTTTCTGGGCAGTACAATCATGATGGCTTTGGTGTCACGATTAAGTTTCTGTGCCCCCAATGAAATCGATCATTTCTTCTGTGACTTCACCCCCTTGATTCAACTCTCCTGCGGGGACACCAGCCTGACCACACGGACGACCTTGATTCCTTTCCTCCATCGAAACCCTGGCCCCCTTTCTCTTGACCATGACGTCGTACGCTTGCATCATGGTCACCGTCTTGCGGATCCCTTCCACCAGTGGGAGACAAAAGGCCTTCTCCACCTGCTCCTCTCACCTCACCGTTGTCACCGTTTTTTACGGCACCATAATCATGGTTTACGTGGTGCCGAAAAATAGCACCCTGAGAGAGTTGAACAAAGTGTTCTCTGTCTTCTACACCCTCCTCACTCCTTGGTCAATCCCCTGGTCTACAGCCTGAGAAACAGAGAAGTTAAAGAGGCCCTCAGAAAAGTTCTCCATACATTCATTGGACCAAATTCTCAGCAGAAGCTCCACAGAAGCCAACGTAACGCTGCAAGTTAAAACAATGGCCCGGCTGGTCCATGGTGGTCAGAAGACAACGGCTGGGCTTCATTTTATGAGGATTAAACCAAAAGTCTGGTGGGGCTGCCTCTACGGTAACTGACATTCAAACCCTCTGGTATTATCATAGGAGAATATGAGGATTTAGTGAGTTCTCAGACAGCTGCATCATCTTTAGAACATCAGAACATCAGAATGGCCAGACTAGGTCAGACCAAAGGTCCATCTAGCCCAGTGTCCTGTCTGCCGACAGTGGCCAATGCCAGGTGCTCCAGAAGGAGGTAACAGACCAGGGAATCCTCACATGATCCCTCCCCTGTCACCCATTTCCAGAGAAACAGAGGCTAGGGACACCATTCCTACCCACCCTGGCTAATAGCCATTGATGGACATAACCTCCATGAATGTGTCTAGCTCTTTTTGGAACCCTGTTAAAGTCCTGCACTTCACAACCTCCTCTGGCAAGGAGTTCCACAGGTTGACCGTGCGCTGTGTGAAGAATTACTTCCTTTGTTTGTTTTAAGCCTGCTGCTTATTCATTTTATGTGGTGACCCTTAGTTCTTATATTGTGGGAATAGGTAAATAACTTTTCCTTATTCACTTTTTCCACACCAGTCATGATTTTATAGACCTCGATCCTATCCCCCGAGGCTCCTCTGTTCCAAGATGAAAATTCTAAGTCTTTTAAATCTCTCTTTTTACTCTCCACTGCCCTAGTGCCCATTATACAGTATAGCCGCCCCTTCCCCACCCCCACCCTCTGCTGCCCTAGTGCCCATTATACAGTATAGCCGCCCCTTCCCACCCCACCCTCTGCTGCCCTAGTGCCCATTATACAGTATAGCCCCCTTCCCCACCCACCCTCTGCTGCCCTAGTGCCCATTATACAGTATAGCCCCCTTCCCCACCCACCCTCTGCTGCCCTAGAGCCCATTATACAGTATAGCTGCCCTTCCCACCCACCCTCTGCTGCCCTAGTGCCCATTATACAGTATAGTCCCCCTTCCCTGCCCCCACCCTCCGCTGCCCTAGTGCCCATTGTACAGTATAGCCGCCCCTTCCCTGCCCCCACCCTCTGCTGCCCTAGTGCCCATTATACAGTATAGCCACCCCTTCCCCATCCTTATCCTCTGTTGCTTCCTATTAACCTTTGTACAATAGTAGATTATGTGAGCCTATGTTGTCATTCCTTCTCATGCACTCAGGAAATCTTTCCTACACCCCCATCAAATGTTTCACACCCCTTTTGACAGTGCCTCCTGGCCAATCATCGGTGAGGTTATGGCATAAATCCCACCCTGAACATAAGTGTTGGGAGGTACAGGAAGAAAGTCCAGTGGCAATTTGTCCTCTTCCTTAGGCCAATCGGTATTGGAATCGGTCTTGGACTCGCACCCTTGAGTGAACCCTGAGACATCGCCCCTTGAATCATGCAACTCACATGTGTGTCTTTCTTTCCCGACCCATTCCGAGCCAGCCCCTTCTGGGAGCCACTGGCACAAGAACATTTTGTGCGGAAGATCCCATTGCAGAATCGTTCCGTATCTGTCACCCCCAGCAGATTTTCCCGAGTCTCCTGACTTTCACCCCAGAACTTGGTCAACGGGCCAGGCTCAGTCCGGTGGACGGTGGATTCAGAGAGTGTGATCTTGGTCCCATGGTAATGCAAGCCATGAAGCCACTTCACGTGTCAGTTCTAAAATCGAATGGGCTGTTTTGAGGTGGTAGAATTTCTCTCAGGCCTGGTCTACGGTAGGCCAGGCCGGTGGATTTCAGGTACGCCACGCCAGCTATGCAAAATCATAGACTCCTAGGATTGGAAGAGACTCAGGAGGTCATAACTGGTGTTGCATAGCCAAAACTGGCTGACCTTAAATCAAATCGCCGTGCCGTTCACACAGCGGAAGACCAATGGGAGCACAAGCTCCTGTCGGCTTCCCTTACTCCTTGCAGATCGAGGAATACCAGGCACTGGCGAGGACTGTCCTCAGCGTTCAATTTACTGGTTTGCAGTTAACCTCCTATATCAAATGCTAGATGATTGACCTCCGGGTTTGGGATTGGTTCTGCCTTGGGCAGGGGGCTGGACTTGATGATCTCCTGAGGTCTCTTTGAATCTTCTGCTTCTATGAATTTTCGCCAAACAATGGGCACTTAAGAACAATTTGCACCTTCTCTATCAGCTTCATGTAACATGAACATGCTAATTCACTATTCCCCCCCTTCCTTCCTCCCCACCCCACATCCCCTATTGATTTTGGAACTGGACTTTCAATAGTCCATTCATCTGAAGAAGTGGGTTGTACCCACGAAAGCTCATGATACCATCTACATGTTCTGTTAGTCTATAAAGTGATGCTAGACTCCTCGTAGTTTTGTAAGTTTTTGCCATTAGAGTGATTTCTCCATCAAACATTTTGGATGAGCATATCTGAGGCGATCTTGCAGTACTTTTCCTGCTAACAGCTCGATTCAGCTAAGAACATGAGAAAGTCCAGACTGGGTCAGACCAAAGGTCCATCCAGCCCAGTGTCCTGTCTGCCGACTGTGGCCAATGCCAGGTGCCCCAGAGGAAGGGAACAGAATAGGGAATCATCAAGTGATCTCTCTCCAGCCATTCCATTCCCTGAGAATCAAAGGCTAGGGACACCATTCCTGTCCATCCTGGCTACTAGCCAGCGATGGACCTAACCTCCATGAATTTATCTAGTTCTTTTTTGAACCTTATCGAAGACCTAGTCTACACAACATACTCCGGCAAGGAGTTCCCCAGGTTGACTCTGTGCTGCAAGAAGAAAAACTTCCAGGATCTGAAGGATAGAAATGGTGTCCCTGGCCTCTGTTTGTCAGAGGCTGGAGAGGGATGGCAGGAGACAAATCGCTTGATCATGGTCTTTGGTCCACCCTCTGTGGGGCACCTGGTGCTGGCCACTGTAGGCAGACAGGCTACTGGGCTAGATGGACTTTTGGTCTCACCCAGTATGGCCGTTCTTATGTTCTTATGTTCAACCTTCCGGATCGGAAGCAAACCTTTCTTGATTTCAACACAACACCTTGTATGTCGATCAACGGTTTTCAACCTTTTTTGTTTTTCCTTTGCAGACCCCCAACAAATCTGAAATGGAGACACACACCCCTTTGGAAACCTTAGCCATAGTCTGCAGACACAGAGGGGTCTGTAGAGCATGGATTGAAAACCACTCATTTAGACAATCATGCCAAGTGCTTACTGAAGCCGACACGAGCTTGAGCTGATGGATTGTGATGTGCAGAAGAGAGGAAAAATTGTATGTTTGTGTTATGTGTGTCTAATTTTTTCTACTAGTTGATTGTTGCTTGGTCTTGATTGCTCTGCGGCCCCCACAGATGAATGCACATAACTGCATTATTGAGAGAGAGCTACATTCATAGACCCATAGAACCCTAGAACACTAAAACTGGAAGGGACCTCGAGAGGTCATCAAGTCCAGTCCTCTGCCCTCATGGCAGGACCAACCACCTGAAAGAAAGAACAGACAGACAGAGAGGCAGACAGCCAATAAGAGAAATATGTGCCTTTGGGTTTGGTTCATTATAATGGAAATATTAGTCAAACCATTAAAATGCTACACGGACAAGGGCCATGAAAATTGTCTTTTCACTGTGTCATATACTTTCCCATCTTCAGCTCTGGAACGGGTCGTGTTTCTTGCAGTCTTGGTCAGATTTATCGACACCATTTCAGATGCTTCACTTGGTGGGACTCATCATTTAGCCTCCTAAAATCATGGAATCACAGAATCATGGGGTGGGAGAAGACCTCAGGAGGCCATCAAGTCCAGGCCCCTGCTCAAAGCAGGACCAACCCCAACTCAACCATCCCACCCAGGTCTTTGTCAAGCCGAGACTTAAACACCTCTAGGGATGGAGATTCCACCTCCTCCCTAGGGAACCCATCCCAGTGCTTCTCCACCTGCTTAGGGAAATCGTTTTTTCTAATCTCCAACCTAGACCTCCCCCAGTGCAACATGAGACCATTGCTCCTCGTTCTGTCGTCTGTCCCCACTGAGAACAGCCTCTCCCCATACTCTACACGACAGGGAACCCCCTGCCCCACAAATAACCCCATGTACCCAACAAGTGGAAGAAAAATGAATACCTTCCCTAAAGGTAGCAGGTTTAAAACAAATTTCACGCAGCGCACAGTCAACCTGTGGAACTCCCTGCTAGAGGAGGTTGTGAAGAGCAGGACTTTCACCAGGTTCAAAAAAGAACTAGATAAATTCATGAAGGTTAGGTCCATCAATGCCTATTAGCCAGGATGAGCAGGGATGGTGTCCCTAGCCTCTGTGCGTCTGGAAATGGATGACAGGAGAGGGATCACTGGATGGTTCCCTGTTCTGTTCACTCCCTCTGGGGCACCTGGCATTGGCCACTGTGGGTTGGTCTGACCCAGTATGGTCATTCTTATGTTTTTATGAACTTTCATGGGTAAAACCCACTTTTTCCAATCCAGCTCATCCGATGAAATGGATTATACCCACAAAAGCTCATGATACTATATATGTTTTTGTCAGTCTCTAAGGGTACGTCTGCACTGCAGGACAAAGTTGAGTTAAGCTACACAACTTCAGCTATGTCAATTGCGTAGCCATTGGTGTGCGCACGGGGTGTGCCGGGTGTGCCCAGGCACACCCTAGTGTATCGGGCCGTCTAGCCCGAGCCATTTTTGCGCCCTGGGCCCCACCCGGCCTGGCAGCAACGTGCGGCCCAGCAACACGGCGCGGCACCCCTGGCGCGGCCCTTAGGCACCCAGGAACGCCCCCGCCCGGCCCAGCAGCATGGTGCAGAGCCCCTGAGGCACCCGGGAGCGCCCCCGCCCGGCCCGGCAGCATTGCGTGGCGCCCCTAAGGCGCCCCGGCCTAGGGCCCAGCCGGCCTGTAGCTTGGGCCGGCTCTGACTCCAGCCCCGCAAATAGGAAGGCAGAAGCCGAAGGTAAGGTAAAGGAGGGGATAGGAGGGGAAGGGGGAAAAAAAGAGGAAGGGGTGGGAGAGGAAGGGGCTTGTGCTGAGGGGTGGGGGCAGGTCAGGAAGAAAGGGAAGACACCAAGGGTCAGGGTGCAGGAGAGACAAATGCCAGGGGGCAAGTGCAGACAATGAGGAAAAGGCAGGAGGAGGTGTCAGTGGGAGGGGACAGGGTGATGCTGGGAGAGGAGAGGGTAAAGGCATTGGGAGTTAGAGGGGGAAGGGAGAGGTGCTGGGAAAAGGCTTGAAAGAAGGGGTGGGCATGAGGAAGGCAGGGATGGAGCAAGGCATGTGTGAAGGCACAGGGGCATGAAGGGAATGGGGGCAGAGGGTGGTGAGGGGGTGGGCATCAGGAAAAAAGGGGACAGGGGCAGTGAGGGAAGAGGGAGGCACCAGGAGGGTGCAGGGCTAAGGGAAGGTGCAGGTGCCAGGGATTCTGGGGTGAAGCAGAAGGGCAGACACCTGCAGGGAGAGACCAGCACCAGAGAGAGGCAGGGCAGGTGTGTAGAGGAGGTGTTAGGAGAGGGGATGAGGAGGGTAGCTCACATGATCAGAGTGGGGCTACTGGAGGAGTGGGCACAGGAGGCAGAGAAGGGCTGGTGGATGGGGCAGGTCTCAGGAGGGCTGAGGGCAGTGAGAAGGGCAGGAGTCAGGACAGCAGAGGAGGGTGAGGGGTTGGGGGGCAGCAGGCACCAGGGGAGCTGATGGAGCAAGGGGAGGAGACATGGCAGCAGAGAAAAGGTAAAGGTTTATAAAATATTTATTAATAACTTGGGTGCCACAGTGGCACATCCAAACAAGCCACGTGAACTCAGTACTGGTGCACAACACAAAATTCATTCTGCTCATGGGAGGAAACTGAGGGAACACTTCCCCCAGCCTCTCCGCCCCCAAGTTAATGTCACACACATTGGGTTAATGCAATTGCAGGATAGTTGCATGAGAGGGGTTTGGTGGGGGCCAAATTAATCCCTGTTGGTAGGAGGATGGTGGGAAAAGTCCTTAGAGGGGGGTCACATGACACCTTTGGCTTCTGGTCATGTGCCCATCTTGCCCCCAGAGTGTTACCTCTAGAGGTGTGGCCAATGGGAGTCAGGGGCGTGGTTAACAGGGGTCAGGGGTGTGGCTAATGGGGGTCAAAGTACATTTTAAAAAAATTCTTTGGGTGCACACCCTAATGAAATGTGCTGCGCATGCCTATGTGCGTAGCTGAAGTCGAAGTCGCTCAACTCAACTTTTGGTGCTGTCTGCACAGCAGGAAGTCGATGGAAGAACCCTCTCCCTTCGACTTCCCTTACTCCTTGTGAAAGGAGGGTTACAGGAGTCCGAGTCAGAATCCCGTTAGTTCGAAATTATTTCAAAATAATAGGGTGAGTTAAAACGTGAGTTATTTCGAAATAACGTGAGTTATTTCGAAATGAGTGTGCAGTGTAGACATAGCCTAAGGCACTACAAGAGTACTCATTGTTTTTAATGTTACAGACTAACATGGCTACCTCTTTGAGATATTTTTTTCAGACAGTCCCCAGTTGAGTTAACCCCATATTGTCATACAGAAAAAAAAAAACAGTAACCAAGCCAACATAATACATTAATATATTATTACAGAGACACTCTGGACCCATTCTCTGGTTCTTGGGATGCCCTTAAATGAGAGCTGAGATTAGACAACTATGATTCTCCTCTTGCTTTTCACCATCAGCAGTACCCTAAATGCCAAACATTTTACAGCAGAAACCATCTCCTAGGCTGGGATTCTACTTCTGGTCATGTTTGGGATTTCCTCCCCGTGTTTTAGGAGCAGAAATTTACCAAATTGGGCTATGTCTAGACTGCAAAGAAAAGTCGGAAAAAGATACGCAAACCGCAATTTGTGTCTCTTTTTCCGCTTTTCTTTCTAAAGAGGCTTTCTAAAGAGGAGATTAGAGAGGCTACCAAAACAAAGAACTCTATAATAATGGGGGATTTTAATTACCCCCATATTGACTGGATACATGTCACCTCAGGAAGAGAAGCGGAGATAAAATTTCTCAATGGCTTAAATGACTGCTTCTTGGAGCAGCTAGTGCAGGAACCCACAAGGGGAGAGGCAATTCTCGATTTAGTCCTGAGTGGAGCGCAGGATCAGGTCCAGGAAATAACCGTTACAGGACCGCTTGGGAACAGTGACCATAATATAATAACATTCAACATTCCTGTGGTGGGAAGAACGCCTCAGCAGACCAGCACCCTGGATTTAATCTCAAAAAGGGGAATTACACAAAAATGAGGAGGTTAGTTAAACAGAAATTAAAAGGCACAGTGACTAGAGCCAAATCCCTGCAAGCTGCATGGAAACTTTTAAAGACACCATAATAGAGGCCCAACTTAAATGTATACCCCAAATTAAAAACATAGCAAGAGACCTAAAAGAGTCACTGTGGCTTAACCACCATGTAAAAGAAGCAGTGAGGGACAAAAAGGCATCTTTTAAGAAGTGGAAGTCCGATCCTAGTGAGATAAATAGAAAGGAACATAAACACTGTCAAATCAAGTGTAAAAATGTAATAAGAAAAGCAAAAAGATTTTGAGGAACAGCTAGCCAAAACTCAAAAAGAAATAACAAAATGTTTTTAAGTACATTAGAAGCAGGAAGCCTGCTAAAAACCTGTGGGTCCCTAGACGATCGAACTATAAAAGGCGCAATCAAGGACGATAAAGCCATTGCGGAGAAACTAAATGATTTCTTTGCTTCAGTCTTCACGGCTGAGGATGTTGGGGAGATTCCCAAATCTGCACCGTCCTTTGTGGGTAATGAATCTGAGGAACTGTCCCGGATTGAAGTGTCATTAGAGGAGGTTTTGGAACAAATAGAAAACTTAATGTTAACAAATCTCCGGACCGGATGGCATTCATCCAAGGGTTCTAAAAGAACTCAAATGGGAAATTGCTGAACTATTATCTGTGGTTTGTAACCTATCCCTTAAATCGGCTTCCGTACCTAATGACTGGAAGGTAGCCAACGTGACACCAATATTTAAAAAGGGCTCTAGAGGCGATCCGGCAATTACAGACCGGTAAGTCTAACTTCAGTACCGGGCAAATTAGTCAAACAATAGTAAAGAATAAAATTGTGAAGCATGTAGAAGAACATAATTTGTTGGACAAAAGTCAACATGGTTCTGTAAAGGGAAATCCTGTCTTACTAATCTATTAGAGTTCTTTGAAGGGGTTAACAAACATGCGGACAAGGGGGATCCAGTAGATATAGTATACTTAGATTTCCAGAAAGCCTTTGACAAGGTCCTCACCAAAGGCTCTTGTGTAAATTACATGGCCAAGGGATAAGAGGGAAGGTCCTTTCTGGATTGAGAACTGGTTAAAAGACAGGAAACAAAGGGTAGGAATAAATGGTAAATTTTCAGAATGGAGAGGGGTAACTAGTGGTGTCCCCAAGGGTCAGTCCTAGGACCAATCCTGTTCAACTTATTCATAAATGATCTGGAGAAAGGGGTAAGCAGTGAGGTGGTAAAGTTTATGGATGATACCAAACTGTTTAGGATAGTCAAGACAGAAGCAGACTGTAGGGACTCCAAGAAGATCTCACCAAACTGAGTGATTGGGCAACAAAATGGCAAATGAAATTTAATGTGGATAAGTGTAAAGTAATGCACATCGGGAAAATAACCCCAACTATAATGCATAGTATGATGGGGGCTAATTTGGCTACGACAAATCAGGAAAGAGATCTTGGAGTTATCGTGACAGTTCTCTGAAAACTTCCACAAGTGTGCAGCGCGGTCAAAAAGGCAAATAGGATGCTAGGAATTATTAAGAAAGGGATAGAAAATAAGACCCAGAATATCTTACTGCCCCTGTATAAAACTATGGTACGCCCACATCTTGAATACTGTGTACAGATGTGGTCTCCTCACCTCAAAAAGATATTTTGGCCTTGGAAAGGGTTCAGAAAAGGGCAACTAAAATGATTAGGGGTTTGGAACGGGTCCCATATGAGGAGAGGTTAAAGCGACTGGGACTTTTCAGTTTAGAAAGAGGAGACTGAGGGGATATGATAGAGGTGTATAAAATCATGAGTGGTGTGGAGAGGGCGGATAAAGAAAAGTTATTTATTAGTTCCTAAATAGAAGAACTAGAGGACACCAAATGAAATTAATGGGTAGCAGGTTTAAAACTAATAAAAGAAAGTTCTTCTTCACACAGCGTGTAGTCAGCATGTGGAACTCCTTGCCAGAGGAGGCTGTGAAGGCTAGGACTATAACAGAGTTTAAGAGAAGCTAGATAATTTCATGGAGGTTAGGTCCATAAAAGGCTATTAGCCAGGGGATAAAATGGTGTCCTTGGCCTCTGTTTGACAGAGGCTGGAGAGGGATGGCAGGAGACAAAGCGCTTGATCATTGTCTTGGTCCACCCCTCTGGGGCACCTGGTGCTGGCCACTGTCGGCAGACAGGATACTGGGCTAGATGGACCTTTGGTCTGACCCGGTACGGCCGTTCTTATGTTCTTATGTTCTTATGTTCCGAAATTTGGTCCGTCTACACGAGGCCAAATTTTGGAAAAACCTCCCCTTTTGGCACATCCCTTCTTCCTCATACAATGAGGATGACAGGGATGGTGAAAGAACCCAACTGTTTTTTTGGAAATTGTTCCAAAAAAGCAGACGCATTCCTTGGACACGGCATAGTTTTTCTGGGATACCTCCGGTATCCCGGAAAAGCTCTGGAGTCTAGACATAGCTATACACTAATGACTCTTCATGCCAACTTAGTTTTTTCAATAGTGATAGGACACAGTTCTTCTAACCTAGACAGTTGACCTCCCAAGTCTGGTCTCTTTCCCTACCTCTCATTTTTAATACACCAATTTAGCTGTTCATCATCCGTGAACAAAGGGAAGGGAGAGACACAAAGAACATTCATTCAATAGTTGATCAAGAGTGAACCCAAACAACCAGACCTGTGATAATCAACAAGACATGGTTCTGTGTTCAGTGACTCCAGAACACAGCTGAATGTATCGCGTTGCGGTATAGCCAACGGGGACTTAATTCGCTATAATTGACTCCTTGCAAAAGCCACCAATCTATTGAGTGATTTCCTGAAGGCCTCCTTGAACTCTTTGTTTCTCAGGCTGTAGATGAGGGGGTTGACCAAGGGGGTCAGGACGGTGTAGAAGACCGAGAAAACTTTGTTCAGGTATCTCAGCGTGTTTGTTCTTGGTATGACGTACACCATGATGAGGGTCCCGTAGAAAGTTGTCACAACCATCAGGTGAGAGGAGCAGGTGGAAAATGCCTTTCGCTTCCCGGTGGCGGAGGGGATTCTTACAATAGTGGTGATGATATAGATGTAGGATGTCAGGGTTAACAGAAAAGGGGGAAAGATATCTATGGAAGCAAAGCAGAAAGCCACAAGTTCTATCAAGTTGGTCTCGCTGCAGGCGAGTTGGACAACGGGGGTGAAGTCGCAAAAGAAATGGTCGATGTCCCTGGGGCCACAGAAAGTTAACCGGGACATCAAACATATTAATATGGTGATGACCACAAAGGCGATGAGGCAAGACCCTGCTGCTAACTGGAGGCAATATCTCCTGTTCATAACCCTTCCGTAATGCAAGGGTTTACAGATGGCTAAATACCGATCATACGACATCACGGAGAGGAGGTAACACTCCGCCGCGGCAAGGCCACCGAAGAAATAGTACTGTACGAAACAACCACGAACAGAGATGCTTCCATCCCCACTCAGGAGGCTGGCCAGCAGCCTGGGCAGGACGGTTGAGATGTAGCAAGCTTCCAAGCAGGACAAAATCCCCAAGAAGAAATACATGGGGGTGTGAAGGCACTGGTCCGCCACCACTAGCACAAGAATGAGGATGTTCCCAACCATGGTCATAACATAGATCAGGAGAAACAACAGGAAGAGAAAACTCTGAAATTCAGGGAGGTTTCCAAATCCCAGGAGGATGAATTCTTTGACAGCGGTTTCATTTCCGACTTCCGTATCTGCCATGGGGACCACCTTTGGACAAGAAAAACACATCGGGGGATTTTCCGTGCAGTACCTCTTATTTCACAGTAGAAATGTTAAGTCCCTCACCTTCATTGCATGTGACGTGCCCATATTGCTGATGCAGCATCTGTCCAGCTATAGACTCTAGTTTTCCAACTTCCCCAAAAAGAGATCAAACAAGTTCTCTACCTAAACACACATGTGACTGTACTCTAAAAGTTTCATTTTTGCGCCCTCAGCGGGCCCCTACATTCCTAATATTTTACAACAGAAACCATCTCCTAGGCTGGGATCCTACTTCTGATCCTGTTTGGTGTCCTCCCCCCATGTTTTCGGAGCAGAAATTTACTATAATACACTAATAACCCTTAACATAAGAACATAAAAACGGCCATACTGGGTCAGCCCAAAGGTCCATCTAACCCAGTATCCTGTCTGCCAACAATGGCCAATGCCAGGTTCCCCACAGGGAGTGAACAGAGACTCCTTGCCAGAGGATATTCGGAACTCCTTGCCAGAGGATATTTGGAACTCCTTGCCAGAGGATATTCGGAAGATCAGGACTTTAACAGGGTTCAAAAGATAAATTCATGCATGTTACATATTCCCACAATATAAGAACTAGGGGTCACCAAATGAAATGAATAGGCAGCAGGTTTCAAACAAACAGAAGGAAGTTTTTCTTCAGTCAGCGCACAGTCAGTCTGTGGAACTCCTTGCCAGAGCATGTGGTGATGTCTAGGACTTTAACAGGGTTCAAAAAAGAGCTAGATAGATTCCTGGAGGTTAGGTCCATCAATGGCTATTAGCCAGGATGGGCAGGGATGGTGTTCCTAGCCTCTGTTTGTCAGGGGCTCGAAATGGATGACAGGAGAGAGATCACATGATGATTACTTGTTCTGTTCACTCCTTCTAAAGCACCTGACATTGGCCACTGTTGAAAGACAGGATACTGGGCTAGATGGACCTTTGATCTGACCCAAGTACGGTCGTTCTCATTTTCTTATGTTCGTATGTAGGTAATCTAGCTTTTCTTTGAACCCTGTTAAAATCCTGGTCTTCACAATATCCACTGGCAAGGAGTTCCACAGGTGGTCTGTACGCTGCATGAAAAAAACTTTCCTTTTCTTCATTTTAAACCGCCTGCCTATTAATTGTATTTGGTGACCACTACTTCTTATGTTATGGGAACAAGTAAATAACTTTTCCTTTTTCACTTTCTCCACACCTGTCATGATTTTATAGACCTCTATCCTACCCTCCCTCACTTTAGCCTCCTCTTTTCTAAGCTGAAAAGTCCCAGTCTTTTTAATCTCTCTTCATATGGCACTCGTTTCGAATTGTTTTTGTTGTTCTTTTATGAACCTTTTCCAATGCTAATATATCTATCTATCTGTATGTATATCTATATATATATATTGAGATGAGGTGACCACATCTGTATGCACTATTCATATAGAGGCAATAAGATAGTCTCTCTCTTATTTTCCATCCCTTTTTAAATTATTCAAATTAATCTGTTTTTGTTTGTTTTTGGCTGCCATCTATCGTTTTTAATAGGGATTGAACACTATTCTTCTAAGATATAGAGTTGAGCTCCCAAATCTTACCTCTTGCCTATCTCTCTATCTCTCTTCTTTAATACCCTCGTCAGCGTTTATCGATTTATCTCATCAGCCTTTTAAAGAATTCACCCTCATTGTAATCAGGCATTATAAAATGGAGGGTGACAACTATCATTCTAAAAGAAGATTAGAAGAGTGTTCTGTGTCCCACCTCTCATAATGCCAAGAGGCATTTTGCTCCCCGAGAAACGCCGATTTTCAGGCGGAAAAAAATTAAAACCTCGACATATTTTTAAAATAAATATTTATCCATTATTTTTGCATTTGGTCACGGAATTCATGGAAAATTACTGAGTGTTTCTCGGCCCCAAACCAAAACGTTTTCTGGTTTTGCCTGAAAATGTTCTTTCTCATTGTGAGTGTGTGTGTGTGTGTGTGTGTGAACGTTTTCCGGTTTTGCCTGAAAATGTTCTTTCTCATTGTGTGTATCTGTTCTTGAAGAGTTTTGCAGGAAAGCGGACACGTTTGGAAAAAGCTATCTCTGTGTCAACACTTCTGTTTTCCAGTCAAGAAATTTTTAGATGGCAAATGTTTGACTAGTCTTAATGCCCACAAAAGACTTGTTTTTTGATCGGCATTATCAGACTATCCCCAGGTACATTTATAGGATTTTAAGATAACAAAATACCTTTGTTTCTGGGCTTAAAGCAATATCTCTCTGGGATAATGAAGAAATTGGTTATAAAATCCCCACCCCTCCCTTTCTTGGGGATATTTGATACAGTCCATGCTGTCAAACAGAGACCCCCCTGGGTATATGGACCACTGGACTGATCCCTTCTAGACCCTTTTCTATGGTCCTGTCCAACTCCAGGAGCTTTCTCTTAGTACGGTGAGAGAATTTTAGGAGTTAAGTGCGAACGGCAACATTTGACGTCCTACCTGTGGCATCTTCGTGCCCAGCCTGTAGCTGGATCCTTTGTAGGTACACCCAACGTGGCTTGGGGCTGCAAAGAAGTTACATGGGACTCCTCTTCTCAGACACAAGTTACAAATGGAGTCACGCCTGCTCCTTCCAGGTCTCTGCAGATGTCTTTTGGCTGGGCTTGAGTTGATAGGTTCTAGGGTTAGAAGGCACCACCGGGAGCATCGAATTGGACCTTACATCTCATAAGACATGTCTATGCCGCGTTGTGCACCCAGGTTGGAAGGATTAGCGTGTGGAATCCAGTATTCTCAGACCAGCATTTCAGCATCCGCACTGTCCTATCCTGATTTTTTTACCCTTGATCTATTTCTTTTTCTCTGTCGGGATGTGTCTCTTAAACTGTTCAAGATAGCCTCAAGTGACCAGAGATTTGGGGAGTTCTGCTTAAAACACAATAAAGACACCGAGTTTTCAGAAAGTACAGCTATCTATCTATCTATCTCCACACCCCCCGATCTATCTATCTATCTTTCTATCTATCTCCACACCCCCCCCATCTATCTATCTCCATACACCCCCCCTCTATCTATCTATCCCCATACACCCCCTTATCTATCTATCTATCTCTCCCCCTCCACTCCCCGCACTGGCTGGACAACAAACAGCAGTGGAATACCTTAGCTCCTGGTTGCCATTTCAAAATCTTATGCCGTTGAAACAAAACTATTGGATTTTTACCTTGAATTCGGTTGCACGCGAGGCTGATTTTCTGGTGCCACCTCTTCCCTTCGTGATTTAGAGCCTCGGGTTCTATTTCTGTAGCATCTTGTCTATCATCCTCTGCTTCCCGTTCTGCACCATTGCCCAGAGAGTGAGTCACGCGGCATGGGCCTGGGGGTGCGCTTTGCCTTGCGCTTTGCCTCTGAGAAACGTCCTCACAAGGTTTCGCTTTTATCTCTCTTGTGGGAAGGCCTCCACCTCTTGCTGCTCCCATTGGTTAATGAGAAGGGAAACTCACTAATGGGCTTGCACTGTGCACTACAAACACCAGCGGGAATGGAGAACACACATGAACAGCAGAACGGACACCCTGGGTTAGACCAAAGGTCCATCCAACCCAGCAGCCTGTCTGCCAACAGTGGCCAATGCCTGATGCCCCAGAGGGAGTGAACCAAACAGGGAATCCTCATGTGATCCCTCCCCTGTCCCCCAATTGCAGTCCCTGACAAACAGAGGCCAGGGACACCATTCCTACCCATCCTGGCTAATAAGTATTGATGGACCTAACCTCCATGAATTTATCTAGTTGGGGTTGGTCCTGCTTTGGGCAGGGGGCTGGATTCGAATACTCCTGAGGTCTCTTGCAACCCTTGGATTCTGTGATATTAATGACGGTTGGGTCACCAGCTTTCATTTTGATCATTCAAACAACATACTTTATACCTACATTCTATGACATAAGAACATTAAACCAGCCATACTGGGTGAGACCAAGGGTCCATCTAGTCCATACTGTTATCCAGCAGAGGCTAGTGCCTGATGCTTCAGAGGGAATCAGCAGAAAAGGTCATTTACTGAGTGATCCATCCCAGTTTCTGCCAATTGTTGGCTAAGGAGACCCCACGCATGGGATTACGGTCCTGACCATCCTGGATAATAGACATGTGTGGACTGATCCTCCATGAAATTTTCTAATCCCTTGTTGATCCCAGTTGTGGTTTTGGCCTTCATAATATCCCCTGGCAAGGAGTTCCACAGGTTGACTACATAGTCCAAGGAACTTACGTTTGTTTTAAACTGAGTGCCTAGTGATTCCATTGGGTGACACCTGGTTCTTGTGGTGTGTGAGAAGACAGCACAGTGTTAGGTGTAATGAGTGTGTCAAGCCTAATATGAGTCACCACCAAGTGGGTCTCTGCCAGGTGACACCAAGGGGCTCTTAGCATCCCAGCAAAGTACCACAGGTGGCCAGTTGGGAGGTGCTGCATAGGTTCCCAAATTGGGGGGCATGCCGGGCATGAAGAAATTCCAGGGGGGGCGTGAGACAACCCAGTCTCCCATCAATTCCCGTCCCCCCTTCCACCCGGTCAACCCCCCCCAACCCCACAAGAAAGAGCCTGGTCCATCTGGTAAGGAAATCAGAAAATCCCATCTGAAATGTCCGATATTTTCTGTTTTTCCTGGGTCGGATGTCCGCTGGAACATGCGCAGCTTGATGTGGCTGGGGTGGGGGGGGAGGATGGAGCATCCTAGGCAGACTTCAAAATGGCCACTTTAAAAGGGCAATGACTGCTCTGCTCTTAAAAGGGCAACTTTTTTTTTTTTTGGTCAACAATTTTTCCCCTGGAGTACTGGCACCTTTTTTTTACATTGGCCCCAGGAATTGAAGGGACCGTGTTTTTCAGACCTGGTCAGTTCAACAAGTTTTGCTCAACAAGTTTTGTTGCTATTTTTTGGGGGGGGGGGTGAGGGTTTCTCAAAAATCGAAAAGGGGGGGTGACGCCGAAAAAGTTTGGGAACCACTGTGCTAGAGGCACGGCAGAGCTGAAAAAGCAGCCTACATCTGGATGCAAGTAGTGAGACCCATCTTCGACAAAGCAGCTCTTTAGCAAGCTTAAGAGCACACCAGAAAATGGATAGATGCCCTCCTTGCCTCCCACACAGCATCCTACGGCTTCCAGCAGGGTGGAGTTGGACCAGATGGCCTCTTGAGGTCCCTCCAACCCTTGATCTTCTATGGTTCTCATCTTCTCTGTCGCTGAGCTTAAATCAAGGAGACCCGAGGGGTCTTGGAGAACAGGCCATATATTTAGGAAATGAGGAGGAAAATAAGTCAGGAAACGGTTAGTTTGACCTCGGTTGTTTGCAAGCTCTTAGAACGCACATCGAACGAGAGGGTAATTAAAGTCATAGAGGTAAACGGTAGGATGGTTTCACTATAGGGAGGTCAGGTCAAACTATCCCAATCCCTATCTTGGAGAAAAAAACCTTTATTTTATTCTGATATAGTGTCTTGAGCTACTCCAAAAATTTATTTCCCAGGTGTCTGGCTGGAAGGTCTTGCCCACATGCTCAAGGTCTGTTTGGCCCCCGTAGTCAGGGTTTGGAAGGAATTTTCTCCCAGGTCAGATTGGTGGACACCTTGGTTTTCTTTGGGGTTTTGCATTTTTTCCCCACTTTCCTCTGCAGCCTGGGACATAGTCACTGGCTGGTTTTAACGGGAGGGAGTGGATTCTCTAGATCATGGAATCTTTCAATGGTGATTTGAGGGATTTCTCTAACTCAGCCGGCGGTTATGAGCCTCTTACAGGAGTGGAGGCGTGAGTGTCTCTGGTCTGTGATGTGAAGGACATCAGACTAGAACAATAACATGGTCTGTTCACCAGGGCGAGTCTCTGGTGGGCTCCTGGGAGCAGAGTTACCTTGCCCCTCCACAGGTACAGGTGCTTGCAACTCCCTTTGGCTGTGGATCGCTATTCCCAGCCAAAGGGAGGTGTGGTGTAGGGAATAATTCTGGACACACTGGGTGCAGGTGAAAACGAGCTGAGGATTTATTGAACACACAGCGCTGGTGGAGTACCAACCAGAGGTTAGCCTGGAGAGCACTAACTTAACCAAAACATACACTAGATTATATAGGTAGCAGATGGACGGAGGGGAAGCGATTTGATAGGTCTAGCAGCGGAAATGAGATGAGCACATAAGCCAATGAACTACAAAGATTACACAGTATCTCCGCCCATTGCCAATGAAACATGTTATCACTAATACAGGTAGTTATTCCTAACAAGCTAAATACGCCAACAGAAACAAATGGGCATGTTGATGTTAACTTTTGTTTTGCTGAAATTGTGATATGTCTACTGCGAGATGACTACTTCCTTGCGTTGGCACAGTCCTTGGGATCCAAGCTGATTAATCTGAAATTACAGGAGACAGTGAGAAAACCGTGCAGCCTGGCTGGTACCAGACAGGCCTTATCAGAGTGAGAGTGAGGCCCCTTTAGTATGTAGTTGCCAGGGGAACCAGGGGAACCAGGGTCACGGTAATTGTGGTGGCACAGGTAAAGATAGCAGTGGCGGTGCACCTGGAGCTAATATTGGTGAACCAGATGTGGCCTGTGGGCCGGTTTTTGCCTTCCAGTAGACTAGAGGATTATGATGGTCCCTTCCGGCCTTAACATCTGTGAGTCTATGACGTGACTTAGGTTCCATTGTATGGGGATGGATAGACAGATAGATAGATAGGACAGAGGAATGTAAATTAGACACTTCGAAATTGCAAATGAATCTGGGATTTGAATTTCCCGTGCTTCATTTGCATAATCGCATCATGGCGCTCTTTCGAAAAAGCACCATTTCGAAAGTGAAACTGCCGTCTAGACACGGTTCATTCAAAAATCGAAGTCTTTTTCGAAAGATCCAGTAAACCTGAGTTTTCATTTCTGAAATAGCGCTTTTTTGAAAGAGCGCCATGGTGCGATTATGCAAATGAAGCGTGGGAAATTCAAATCCCGCTTCATTTGCAATTTCAAAGTGTCTAATTTACATCCCTCTGTTGAAAGAGGGATGTAGTCTAGACGTACCCTAAAATATGTGTCAAAGACAAAACATGATCAAAACTTTTAAACTCTTCCTTTATTTTATTATTACTTATTAGGTTTGCAAAGAAAAAAAGATATAACTCCACAGGTCTCTACAACAGTGACATCGCAAATATAGAGTTGTTGACTCGAATCCCACGACTTGAACTCGAGTCCGACTTAAGTCGTCTAGGTGACTCGACTTGAGACTCAACTCGGGTTCATTGTTTGTGACTTGAGACTCGACTTGAGACTTGCTAATTTTGTTAAATCGACTTGGTGAAAAAATGGTCCGAAAATGCCGATATTGATGGCTTGTACAAAAGTGACTTGACATTTTTTAAATTAAGACTTGAGACTTGACTTGGGACTCGAAAGTGACTTTAGGGACTTGAGACTTGAACTGTAGTGACTAGAGTCTCAACTTGGACTTGACAATGACTACTTGAAGACAACACTGGGCAAATGAACTGAGAATTATTTTTCTCCCTTGCTTCCTCTTGCCAGCTTTCCTCTCCCTAAGCTATCCTCCATCCACAGGAAGAGAAAAACACCAGGCAAAGCATATCAAACAAACACCGGTCGCCTAAAGGCAGCAGCCAATACCTGTCCGAAAATTCAGTGGAATCTGTGTCTGACACAGTTGTCGGTCAGGATTTTCCCAGATGTGCGAACGAGCTAAGGACTCATCTTCCAGTGATTTGCAGTGAGGTGTCAACTGCTTCGAAATAGCACCTTCCAAACACTCATGGGCAATCCAAGACTAGAAGGGGGGGAAGGATAGCTCAGTGGTTTGAGTATTGCTCTAATAACCTGAGGAGTGTGAGTTCAATTTTTGAGGGGATCATTTAGGGATCTGGAGCAAATCTGTCAGGGATGGTACTTGGTCCTGCCATGGGGGCAGGGGACTGGACCCAATGACCTCACAACATCCCTTCCAGTTCTATGAGATAGGTATATCTCCAAAAAAAAAGAAGACCCTGTGTAATCCACACACCTAAGCTACGTCTACACTGCAGTTATTCCAGAATAGTTATTCTGAAATAGCTTCTTTCCAAATAGCCCGTCTACACTGCAGGGAAGCCTCACAATGAGTCTGAGGCTGGCTCCCCTAATGTGGACATTCTATCTCGACTTAGAGCCCCAGGAGGCAGTGAGGACACATAACTTAGAACGGCCCTGGGAAGGGGCTAGTTCAAAATAGCAGCAGCGGAGCATCCACACACGCCAGATTTCAAAAAAGCTCTTTCAAAAGAGGTGACATTCCCTGTTGAATGTTTTTATGGAAGTTGGAATAAGCTGTCTGTTATTTTGAAACTATTTCGAAATAACGGAATGGCTGTGTAGATGCTCGCGTAGTTATTTCGGAATAACAGCCACTAGTCCAAAATAACTCTGCTGTGTAGACGCACCCTAGGGCTATGTCTACACTGGCGGGTTGTTGCACCAGAAGTATGCAAATGAGGCTAAGCGTGGAATATCGCCGAGCCTCATTTGCATACCTAATGAGCCGCCATTTTTGTGGAAGAGGTTCTTGCGCTAGAAGGAGCTGTCTACATTGCCCCTTCTTGCGCAAGAAAAACCCTCTTGCGTAATGCTGCTATGCTGATTATCAGGGCTAGACAAACTGCGGCGAGCCCCGCTCGCCAGCTGTGCTGTCTGGCGATCTGCGCATGCGCAAATCTTTCTGCGCATGTGCAGATCGCCCAAACCCGGCTCTTCCGGGCTGTAATCTACTCGCCACGGGCAAGTAGAGTGCATTATTTGTCGAGCCCTGCTGATTATTTTCAGGAATGACGGCATTGCGCAAGAGGGTTTTTCTTGCGCAAGAAGGGGCAGTGTAGACAGCTCCTTCTAGCACAAGAGCCTCTGCCGCAAAATAGTGGCTCATTAGGTATGCAAATGAGGCTCGGCAATATTCCACACTTAGCCTCATTTGCATACTTCTGGCGCAACAACCTGCCAGTGTAGACATAGCCTGAGTGTGGATCACTGTCCCATGGAGTGGCCCTGAGACCACACAGAGCGAGAGATAAGAGCAAGAAAGCTCTTCAGCCTAAGTTGAGAAGCAGCTGGCTTTATCGCTTGAATGGTAGAGGCACCTACATTAAGCTCTAGAAGTCCCAGGTTTGAATCCACCTTGTGGCAGTTATACATGCTCCTAACACCTCACGTCCCTCTTAATAGCTCACTTTTCTCTTACAAACCCAAAGCACACAACTATCTGATCGTGCAGCAATGTCCGTCTTCCGGAATCTCCTCCAGTGGGTTACCAATGGTGATCGGTCTGTTTTACCGTCTGAAATCTTGCAGAAGCCAGAGCCTTACTGAGAGCTTTTCTCAGGGCTTGCTGGACCTCTTTGTTCCTCAAGCTGTAGATGAGGGGATTGGCCAAGGGGGTCAGGACGGTGTAGAAGACAGAGAACACCTTGTGTAAGTCCTTCGAACTGCGGGCCGTTGGAACCAGGTAGACCATGATCAGAGTTCCATAAAACGTCATGATGATGACAAGGTGGGAGGAGCAGGTGGAGAAGGCCTTTTGCCTGCCGGTGGTGGATGGGATCCTCAGGATGGTGGTGATGATGCAAAAGTAGGATGCCAAGGTTAGTAGAAATGGGGCCAAAGACCCGATGGAGGAGACGGTGAAAACGGTGAGTTCTAGCAGCCGGGTATCGCTAGACGACAGCTTTACGATGGGTGGGAAATCGCAGAAGAAGTGGTCCATGGTGTGGGTGCCGCAAAATGTTATTTTCGTCATGAGAAGGAGTACAACGGTGCTGCCCAAAAAGCCGCTTGTCCAGGAACCAGCCACGAGCTGGAAACACATCCGTCCATTCATCAGAGTGGCGTAACGGAGGGGAAGGCATATCGCTACGTACCGGTCGTATGACATCATGGCGAGCAGGTAGCATTCGGTGGCGGCTAGCATACCGAAACAATAAAATTGTGTCATACAGCCCCAGATGGAAATGGTCCCATCCCCCGTCAGGAGACTGGCGAGAAGCCGGGGTAGGATGGCGGAGCTGTAGCAGGTTTCTAAGCAGGACAAGTTGCCCAAGAAGAAGTACATGGGGGTGCGAAGATGCTGATTGACCACCACTAGCACCACGATGAGGAGGTTCCCAGACATGGTCACCATGTAGATCACTAGAAAGAGCAGGAAGAGGAGGGGCTGCCGCTCAGGGAGATCCCCAAATCCCAGGAGGACGAATTTGGCAGGGGAGGTTTGATTTCGACAGTCTTCCTTTGCCATGGGACGGATCTAAGGTAAATGAAGTAAAATCATCCCTATCATTCCAAGGCAATGAACTCAACTTTTCATTCAGCTCAGTGCGCCACTGGATGAAAACAGACAAACTCTGCAGTAAAAGTTCAAGATGACAGGGGAGATTGGGAAAAATGTATAATCCTAATTTCCGGAGCAGTAGCAAGCCGAAATCCTGTAGGACCCCTTTGGAAATCCCAGCTACAATAAAATGTCCTCTGTTGCTGAATAATTACAAATCATAGAATCCCAGGCCTGACAGAGACCTCAGGAATCATCGAGTCCAACCCCCTGACCAAAGCAGGACCAACCCCAGCTCAATCATCCCAGCCAGGGGTTGGTCAAGCCGGGAACTCGAAAACCTCTAGGGAAGGAGATTCCACCACCTCCCTAAGGAACCCACCCCAGTGCTTCCCCACCCTCCTAGGAAAATCGTTTTTCCTAAGATCCAACCTAGCCCTCCCCCAGTAACATGCAATCAGAATTAAAATGAAGAAAACTTCTGAACGTTCACAGCAAAAGGCTGGCGATGAACCTAATAGATTTCTCTTTACAACAAAACATAACTCTAAAAGACGTTTAGAACTCAGTGGAGAATGAAATAAATGAACCGAAGAAAGAAATCTCCTTTGGGCTGGCTTAAAAATTATTCAGTGAAGTTATCATGGTCTATTATAAATAAAATTATTATAAAAACTCCGTTTAGGAAGGAACAATTTGTTTTACACACACAGAATGGGAAGCGACTGTCTAGGAAGTAGTCCTGAAGAAAGGAATCGAGGGGTCAGAGTGGACCACAAGCTAAATACGAGTCAATAGTGTGATGCTATTGCAAAAAAAGCAAACATGATTCTGGGCTGCATGAACAGGAGTGTTGTGAGCAAGACACGAGAAGTCATTCTTCCGCTCTACTCTGAGCTGATTAGGCCTCAGTTGGAGGATTGTGTCCAGTTCTGGGCACCACATTTCAAGAAAGTTGTGGAGAAATTGGAGAAGGTCCAGAGAAGAGCAACAGAAATGATTAAAAGTCTAGAAAACATGAGCTATGAGGCAAGGCTGAAGGAATGGAGTTTGTTTAGTTTGGAAAAGAGAAGACTGAGAAGAGACATGATAGTGGTTTTCAAGTATCTAAAATGGTGTCACAGGGAGGAGGGAGAAAAATTGTTCTCTTTGGCCTCTGAGGGCAGGACAAGAAGCAATGGGCTTTAACTTCAGCAAGGGAGGTTTAGATTGGACATTAGGAAAAATGTCCTACCTGTCAGGGTGGTGAAACACTGGAATAAATTGCCCAGGAAGGTTGTGGAATCTCCATCCCTGTAGATATTTAAGAGCAGGTTAGACAGACATCTGTCAGGAATGATCTAGATGGTGCTTGGTTCTTCTGTGAGGGCAGGGGACTGGACTTGATGACCTCTTGAGGTGCCTTCCAGTTCTAATATTCTATGATTCTATGATTCTATTCAGCGTCTTTAACATATTCCCATTAAGAGAAGGAACTAGGATAATTTGCACAAAATATGCATAGCACCTGCTTCAATGATATTATCACTTATTATGCACTTCACTTGAATTGTGTGCTTATGTCCCATTGAAATTAAAGGGTGAAAACTTGGCAAAACTCTCCTTGATTGAAACACAATCACTGAGTTGGCTTAAACAGGCCTCAAGCATACGTTTAAAGTTAAGCACATCCTGAAAGTCTACCCTGAATTCGAGTCTGAACATAAAACATTCCATTCATTTTCAAAACGATTTATTAAAATCAATACATCGTTCTTTTTCTCAGCAATCCCATGTGATGGACATGTTACTGTGGAAGCTCTGGATGAACAAAATGTAAAAGGACTTTTGCAGGGATACACCAAAAGTGTTGGTTGAGAATTTGGGACTTTGGAAAATAGAACAACCCAAATGTTTTCACTTTTTGGTATCGAACTTATAAAAATGTGCATTAATTGAATGAAAAATGAATAATCAAAAAGTAGCAGAAAAGAAAGAAAGAAAGAAAGAAAGAAAGAAAGAAAGAAAGAAAGAAACTGGAAATACACTGAAAAATCCTTTATGTAAAAAAATGTGGGGAAATTGAAAACAAAATTAACGACATTTTCATTTTTTGCAAAAATAAGTAATTTTGAATGAAAAATCTATTTTGTATTAAAATGTGAGTAAAGGCCCTGTAAGTAGGAATAAAGTGGCAATTTTTCTCAAGTTGTTTATTATGTGCATTGTGGTATGACTGAAAGCACATAAGCATCTATGACCAGGCAAAAAATTGGTATTTGAAAATCCTACTAGGTGTCCAAATACTTTTAAAAATCTCTCTCAAAATGACCTCACGTAATCGTCTGTTTCCATTGCCAAATCTGATCCATACATATTAACTTTAGACAGTCACGATGATGCATTTACCTCTAAGAGGGGCAACATACCCAGTGGAGCGTTGAATTTCAGACGTCCTGTTTTGACTCTGGTGTCTGGGCATCTAATTCGACTAGATTATCTGCTATCTGGTTTCCATCACCAGCCTCAAGATCTATACAGAAACAGATGCAGATGTGTCCGGTTTTGCATCATTTTGTCTTGTATCTATTCCCGCACTGCTATTATCTCTTCTGATTCACGGTGCCCCTGTTATATAAGAAAGGTTGATGTATGTTCATATATCAGGTTGATATAACTCAACACTAAAAGTCCTCGATTGACTCTAAACTGTGTGTTCACTAATATGTCCCACTGGTGGTGAAAGGTGTACAATTAGGAACTCTGGGCATTAATTAACAGCAACATTGATTGTGTTACATCCTCTGAATTATTGCTAGTAAGTTGCTGTGAACTTTCAACAGCGTGGTCCAAATCTGTCCCTATTCTCTGGCCTGACAGACCTATTAGCCAAACACGGAAACTTTGCAAGAGACATTCAGGAGGGAATGAAGCTAGTTAGCAGGGGTTTGCCAACCCCTTGAGTACACAGTCCATTTCTGAATATAGTCGACAGGGCCTTTGTTTAAAACTTGCTCATTAGTCTGTTGCTGAGATTCATAAAGTCATGTCTCTAAAAACC
This sequence comes from Rafetus swinhoei, assembly GCA_019425775.1. Lineage (NCBI taxonomy): Eukaryota > Metazoa > Chordata > Testudines > Trionychidae > Rafetus > Rafetus swinhoei. The sequence goes on from CM033433.1 coordinate 21,866,077, forward strand.
CAGAGGCACCCGTTGAATATGACTGTGTAGAACTCCATATATTCTAAGGGCGGCCCTGTTGGAGGGCGTGGCTCTGCAAGACCAGGTAAAATGGGGACTAGCCTGGCAGAGAAGGAGGATCCAGAGGTGTCTTATGCCCCTCTGGTGACATTCCAAGTTCCCGAATCATCACAGTTGTGTCTATGATCTCCATGCTGACCTTTTTTCACCTGCTAGGCAGTGAACGGTACAGAAAGGGGATCTGGGATACATGGAAAGAAGAGACTATTTCGGCTACGATGTACAAATATGCTTAGGGGATTTGGACATCTAATTCCGTAAGGCAGAGTTCCAAATGGCAACTCTCTCTCTTTGATGTTCCCCAGGCTTTGCCCCTTAGGTGGGATCTACGTGATGTATCTAAGACAACGTGCTGCGGTTTCAGACTGGGGCCCACTGAGCTAACTGTCGAAACAATGACAAGTTGCTGTAAACTGCCATGTCTTTGTAGCTATGTCAGTAACACAACCGTACACACACACACACACACACACACACACACACTACATGAATGTTCGAATCACCAGGTTAAACGGTATACAGAAAAGGTTGGTGGACAATGTCGAAATCCTGAAAGATTTTGATAGATTGTGGCTGAAAAACAGTCAGTTGATTTGGGTAAAATTGTGGCTGAAAAATTCCAGTATTCATCCAATGAAAACCTACCACACAAGGTCACAGAATATGGACCTTTGTCTATGCATCGGGGAACGCAAGAGGGCAAAGGGTTAGGGGAGCAATGGGAATGTAAATCATTAAAACGAGAGCAAGAGTGTATTTTTTCAAGCAACAGGGTCCTAAAATCTGGAGAAAGAACAAAAATACCTGGGACACTCCAGGCACTTCTACACTGTGCAGAAAACGGACGCTGCTGCGATCAATGTTCCGGGATTTGATTTAGCAGGTCTAGTACAGACCCATTACATTGAACTCAGAGGATGCCCCCATCAGAGCTGGTGCTCCTGCTCCACATGAAGAAGGGAAGTTGAGAGGAGCGTTTGGTCCTGTTGGCCTCCCATTGTGTGGACAATGTGGAAATGTGATGTAAGATGTGTGCCTTCATTTAAGTAATTTACGTAGGTGGAGTTGTGTATCTTGCTTCAACTTCCCTGCATAGTAGGAACTTGGTTTAATTTACAAGTTTGACACTTGTAATCAAGGTTTGAACAAAAACTTGAAGTGGATGGGACATTACATTCCACACCCTAATGACTTAAACAGCTAAGTACCAGCTACTTACAGACCACTTTATTAGCCTCATTTAGCACGGACACTTTAATTGATCTTTTTTTTCCTTCTCTTTCCCTCCCTATCCCCTCTCTTTCTGTTATTTATTTGCACCCGGGACCATTAACTCCATTCATCTGCAAAAGTGGGTTGTGCCAATGAAAGCTCATTATACTAACTACATTTTTTGTTAGGGTACGTCTGCACTGCACAGCTATTTTGGGATCCCAGAGGGATCCCAAAATAGCTACCCCGCGTACAAAGAAAGCACCTGTTATTTCAAAATATTTTTCAAAATAACAGACGTGCTATTTCACCATCCCTGTAAACCTCACTGCATGAGGGTTAAGGGATGACTCGAAATAGTGCTTTACTTTGAAATTTGGCACCGTGTATACAAGCCAAATTTCGAAATAACTCTATTTCAAAATAAAATCAAAATAAGTTAACCTATTTCAAAATAATATTGAATAATTATTTCAAGTTTAGGGTACAGTGTAGACGCACCCTCAGTCTTTAAGGGTACGTTTACACTTCACTGCTATTTTGGGATACCAGACATATTCCAAAATAGCTACCCCACATCTACACAAGTCTCCCTTTATTTTGAAATATTTTTCAAAATAACGGGCACTCTATTTCACCATCCTAGTAAACCTTGTTGCACAACGGTTAAGGGATGGCTCGAAATAGCGTGTTATTTCGAAATTTGGCACTGTGTAGATGCGCCAAATTTCTAAATCAGCTATTTTGAAATAGTTTTGCAATAAGATACGCAATTTGCATAACACAAATTGCATATCTTATTTCGAGTTTAGGGTGCTGTGTAGACGCACCCTAAGGGTGCATCTACACAGCAGGGTTTAACTTGAAATAAGCCATGCAAATCAGGCTACGTTCATTGTGTAGCTTATTTCAAAATAGCTTATTTCGAAATCGGGAGTGTTTACACAGCACTTACTTCGAAACAGAGCGCTCTTCCTCTGACTTCTCTTACTCCTTGCACAATGAGGGATATAGGAGTCGGAGCAAGAAGTCCTCCTGCTTGACAGTATTTTGACATTATTTCGAAATAACTACCTGCCGTGTAGGCACAGACTCAGTTATTTTGAAATAATGTGGCTGTGTAGATGTCCCTATTGGTACTGCAGGACCATTTGTTGTTTTTTTAAGTTCTTCCCATGTAGTGTAGACCAGGCCCCAACTGAGATTTGTTTCTTGCATCCATTTTTGGTCAAAGCACCAGAGTAAATATTTGTAAGTGTATGGTATGTGACAGTGAGAGGCAATGGAGGCTGAAATTAGAAAAGTTGCTCATTTCCTATTTATTTAAACTTATTTATTTCTTTGTATTTGGGTGCAGGAGGGTAATTGGGTCTTCGGGAGCTTTGAAAATGCTGCCCTGACATCGCCGGTTTTCATTTCACCCATCAGGATCAGCAGGGCTCACCGAACCGCGGCGAGCCCCGCTCGCCAGCCGCGCTGTCCAGCGATCTGCGCATGCGCAGATCGTTCTGCGCATGCACAGATCGCCCGAACCTGGCTCTTCCGGGTTACAATCTACTCGCCACGGGCGAGTAGATTGTATAATTTGTCGAGCCCTGAGGATCAGTATTGATGAACTTCAAAAAAGATCTCACCAAACAAAGTGATTGGGCAACAAAATGGCAAATTGAATTGAATGTGGATAAATGTAAAGTAATGTATATTGGAAAAAATAACCCCAACTATACATACAATATGATAGGGGGCTAATTTAGTTACAACTAATCAGGAAAGAGATCTTGGAGTCAGTGTGGATAGTTCTCTGAAAACATCCAAAAGTGTTCAGTGGCAGTCAAAAAAGCAAATAGGATGTTAGGAATAATTTAAAAAGGGATAGAGAATAAGACGGATAACATCTTATTGCTCCTATATAAAACCACGGTGCACCCACATCTTGAATACTGCATACAGATGTGGTCTCCTCATCTCAAAAAAGATATATTGGCATTAGAAAAAGTTCAGAAAAGGGCAACTAAAATGATTAGGGGTTTAGAACGGGTCCCATATGAGAAGAAATTAAAGAGACTAGGACTTTTCAGCTTAGAAAAGAGGAGACCAAGGGGGGTTATGATAGTGGTCTATAAAATCATGAGTGGTGTGGAAAAAGTGAATGAGGAAAAGTTATTTATTTGTTTCTATAATAAAAGAACTAGAGGACACCATATAAAATTAATGGGCAGCAGGTTTTAAAAAATTCAAAGGGCGTTCTTCTTCACACAGTGCACAGTCAACCTGTGGAACTCCTCGCCTGTGGAGGTTGTGAAGGCTAGGACTATAACAGAGTTTAAAAAAGAGCTGGATAAATTCATGGAGGTTAGGTCCATTAGTGGCTATTAGCCAGGATGGGTACCTCTGTTTGTCAGAGGCTGGAGATAGATGGCAGGAGAGAGATTGCTTGATCATTGACTGTTCGGTTCACTCCCTCTGGGGCACCTGGCATTGGCCACTGTTGGCAGACAGGATGCTGGGCTGGATGGACCTTTGGTCTGACCCAGTATGGCCATTCTTATGGTCTTATGATAAGTAGAGCTATCTTAATGTTGCCTTCAGATTGCAAAGATGGATGAACAGGCAAGGAACAGAATGGTCTCTGTATAAGAAACTATATCACTTTGTCTATATTGTACTATAGTGTGAAATTTGTCCTATCAGATTCTAGGTCTGTTTCTGAAGGTGACCTGTTGAAGAAGAGCTTTTCTCAGAGACTCTTTCACCTCCTTATTCCTCAGGCTGTAGATAACGGGGTTGATCATGGGATTCAGGACTGTGTAAAAGAGCGAGAACACTTTGTTGAGGACCATGGACGTGTTGCTTGATGGAAACACATAGACAATGATAAGACTGATGTATATAATCGTCACCACCATGAGGTGGGAGGAGCAGGTGGAAAAGGCCTTTTGCCGCCCGATGGAGGACGGGATTCGCAGGATGGTGGTGATGATACAAAGGTAGGAAGCCAGGGTCAGTAGCAAAGGCACCACTGTCCCTATGGCAGAGATAATTAATGTCGCCAGTTTCAGAAGCTGGGGGTCGTAGCAGGAGAGCTTTATCATGGGCGAAAAATCACAGAAGTAATGGTCAATTTCTTGGGAGTCACAGAACGTTAACGGGAACAAGAAACTATTCAATACGCCGACCACCAGAAAACTGTACAACCAGGAGCCTGCCACTAGCTGGCAACACACCCGGCCGCTCATCAGAGCAGTGTATCGGAGAGGATGGCATATTGCTAAATACCGATCGTAAGACATGGCCGCCAGCAGCAGATTTTCCGTACTTGCTATGATGGCAAAAAAATAGGTTTGCACCAGGCAGCTCTTAACAGAAATGGTTCTGTCTCCACTCAGAAGACTGGCCAGCAGCCTAGGCAGGATGGTAGAGCTGTACAAGGTCTCCAAGCAGGCCAGGTTGGCCACAAAGAAGTACATAGGGTTGTGTAGGTGTGGATCAGCCACAACTAACACAATGATTAGGGTGTTCCCAGCCAGAGTGCCAATGTAGACCAGTAGAAAGAGGAGGAAGAGAAGAGGTCGCAATTCCATGGCATCCCCAAATCCTAAGAGGATGAATTCCACAATGAGGCTTTGATTTCTTCCCTCCACTGTCTCCATACCATGGACCTAGAAACACAAAAACATGACGGATTGATATAGTTCATGCAGCCGTATTGTGATGTCAGTAACACTGGCAGAAACCTGGAGTAGTTAATTCCATACCCCGGCATCTTGGCACTGGAAAAAATTGTCAATAAACAGAGCAAGACTTATATCATCAAGGGTATGTCTACACAGCAAAGTTATTTTGGGATGCCGGTGGCTACTCCGCATCTTTTGAATGCATCAGCTATTTCAAAATATAGCGAACGTGCTATTTTGCCATCCCTGTAAACTGCATTCTAAGACAAGCAAGGAATGGCTCGAAATAGCACTTCATTTTGAAAGTTGGCACTGTGTAGACAGCATCAAGTGATGAAATAAGCGACTTTGAAGTAGACTCGAAATAAGTGACGTCATTTGCGTAGCGCAAGTGGCGTATCTTATGTTGCATTTCGAGTGCTGTGTAGACGCACTCTCAAAGACTGAGATTCCAGTATAAATGTACAAAGGGCATGGGACCTTATGGGATTACAGAAATGTCCCATTGAACTCCCATCATCTCTCTTGAAAATTCAGTAATGACATTTAAGTGGGGAGTTTGGAAGTATCTTTCTCCCACCAGTGCCACCTCAACAAATCCACAAGTCGGTGCAACTGTAGGAGAAAGAACAAACCTGAGCCACGGGCCTGGTGCTTGAACCAAAGTAGGCAAGAGTTAGACAATGAGTAACAGACAGGCCGTGGCAAATCCAACGTTTCCTTGCAAGTCAGTGTCTCTCGGCACTAGAACTGCTAGCGCCGATAAAAACACGTGCAACGTGTAAATACAGTCCACCAGGACAGTACAAGGCCATCCCAACTTAGTACAGAATAAAATATCTTGAAACGACAAATGTGAAAGCAGAACAATGGACAGGGAATGCTTTGGAGGAATGTGTCGTTAATGTGTAAGGTGATATGCCAGTTGTGTATCATAGATTGTTTGTCTCCATCTATAAGTGTTGGAGTTTATACTCTTTGGCCAGCCTAGGGAGCAATAGTGAATCTATACTATTGACTGAGCCGGGTCCATTGTCCAGGGTACAAATGCAGAGGGTCTCAGAGGCCATCTGGCTACCAACGACTATTACTGAACTTCATTCAACAATAAACAATAAACATGGCTCAAGTGCCTTCGGATCTTATCTGAGTCAGTGGTCTCTGGGGGTGTGTCTAGACTACATGGCTCCGTCGACGGAGCCAAGTAAATTAGTTTATTCGGCATAGTCAAAGAAGCGGGGATTTAAATAATCCCCGCTTCCTTAAAATAAACATGGCTGCCATGCTGTGCCGACGATCAGCTGATCCAGCACAGCGGGGCAGTCTAGACGTGGCGCAGTTGACAAGGGAAGCCTTTGTCGACCGCTCCGGTATGTCTCGTGATCTGAAGGCACCTGAACTATGTTTATTGTTTATTGTTGAACGAAGTTCAGTAATAGTTGTTGGTAGCCAGATGGCCTCCAAGACCCTATGCATTTGTACCCGGGACAATGGACCTGGCTCAGTCAATAGTATAGATTCACTATTGCTCCCTAGGCTGGCCAAAGAGTTAAGTCAAGGCGCCCCAACACTTATAGATGGAGACAAACAATCTATGATACACACCTGGCGTATCACCTTACTCATTAATGACACATTTCGTACCTCCTCTTAGACATTCCTCGAAAGCATTCCCTGTCCATTGTTCTGCTTTCACATTTGTCGTTTCAAGATATTTTATTCTGTACTAAGTTGGGATGGCCTTGTACTGTCCTGGTGAACTGTATTTACACGTTGCATGTGTTTTTATCGGCGCTAGCTGTTCTAGTGCTGAGAGACACTGACTTGCAAGGAAACTTTGGATTTGCCACAGCCTGTCTGTTACTCATTGTCTAACTCTTGCTTACTTTGGTTCAAGCACCAGGCCCGTGGCTCAGGTTTGTTCTTTCTCCTACAGTTGCGCCGACTTGTGAACTTGTTGAGGTGGCACTGGTGAGAGAAAGATACTTCCAAACTCCCCGTCGACGGAGCCATGTAATCTAGACACACCCCCAGGGGCTCTCATGAAGCCTATTATGCTAGCTATCTCCACAGAACAGGCAGGATATACTGAGGGAGCCTACAAAAATGCACCCCTCCTTGAACTCTGCTTACATGCGTTCTCCTTTGACTCAGCCCTCTAGACTCTTTGCTCCAGTTTGTCCCAGGCCTTTTCACATTAGGAGCAGGATTAATTGTTGACATTTGCTCTCATGCCATATCGTCGTTCTTGTGTTCCATGCCTGAGTGCCCTTTGTTGTTCTTTCTTAGGCTCTTTTCCTCTAATCCAACCAATCTTTTCCCCCGGGTGCCAGCAGAAATTGGGGTTCCACTCAACTCTCTAACCCACCAGCCTGGGCTCCTTCTCACACTCTGCTGCCATGGAAACTGCCAATCGACTTCCGTCCTACCCTTCCTGCAGCATTCACACAGGCAGGGACACTCCCCCACCCCCCCAACTATAAGCAGGCTCTCTGCAAGAACCAGTAATGGAGATGCTACTATCAAGATCACCCCCAGCTCTCCAGCCTAGGACCCCAGAGCTGCCCTGCTCTGCCCTGGTCCAAACACCAAGCAATAGGATTTTGTTACTTGGTTCACCTTCCCCACAATGTGGAGAGTAACATGAGCCCTTGTGCTAACGAAGCTGTGACTTTTCCCTCCAGACACATCACTTCAAGGCACCGTGGTTTAAGTTAAACTACCAACTAGTTTAACTGAAACCAGGGGCTTAAGCTCCGGGGATAGCGTCTCAAGTCGGAGGCATCGTAACTCAAGCTTGCATTTACAACAGAAGTTGTACGCCGTCATAAATTCGGGGTGGAGGACATAAGTCTAGGGATTTTGGCCCCTTCCGCACTTACGGAAAAGGTCATAAGTGTGGGGGGGTCATAAATCTGGCCGTCATAAAGCGGAGGCCTCCTGTATTAACTACCAAAGATAGACTGGAAGTGATTATAAAGGTTAGAAAACCAACCAGAGCAGATATACCAGCAAACAAACAAAAAGGCAAAGGATAATACACGAGTCAGACTGCTTGTGAAGTAGCCGTTTCTCACCCTGAATGATGTTACCAGCAAAGTGGCAGGTTTTCAAGACACAAGTTGCGTGTACTTTGCGGCATCATTCCCTCAGGTTGCCAAAAATAGCCCAGGGATCATGTTTGCCTGGATTTAGGACTTCCTACAGTTCTGTCATTGTTCCTTGGCTTCCTCTTGTGCAAGGAATGAAGAACTGGAGATGTCACCCCCTTGGTTTATATTGATTTAGTGCAGGGTGGGGATCCTTTGTTTGAAAAGTTAATTCCCAGACCCATGTGTGGAAAAATACAAACATCTCAGGATGGTGCCCCGAGACACCAGCCTGGTCAGATCCCTTGGAGAGTCACAACAGCCATTATTATGGGCTCTCTGGAGAGTTCTCAAAAAGGTTCACCAAGTGGGAAAGAAACTTCTCCCAAGGCCCATGATTTTCCCTAATGGCTCGTTATCCTGTATAGGTCCTCCCCAACCAGCTCTCTAGACTAATAGCATCTGGCCTAGTGAAGGTTACCAGGTGTCACTACATTTGACATGGATACACATTCAATAATCACAACTTCAGATACAACAAATGCACACGCACATGACTAGGACAATCACATGCAGGAAATCAGAAGTTTTATGGCTTGTCTTGTACAAAAGCCATAATCCATGTGCAATGATCGTATCATCGCAATATCACTTTGAAAAATATGGCAGGCATTGCCCCAAATACTGCCTCCATTGACTTTCCCTTGGACAAAGTAAGTGTAACCACCACCAAGCGGATTTGAACCTGGGACCTCTGGAGCTTTGTATAGGAGTCTCTACCCTCTAAAAGGGAGCTGGCACCCAACCCGTACTGTAGAGGTAGCTTGGTCTTAACTGTTGCTGTGGTGTAGGTGCCACTGCATGCAACAATGAACCACAGTAGGGCCACGTCTACACTGCAAAGTTTTTGTGTAAAAATGGCTGTTTTTGCGCAAAAACCTGTGGTGCGTCCACACCTCAAACGCGCTTTTGTGCCAGTAAATCAGCAGTAAAACGGCAGAACAGAGGGCTTTGGCTGGTGTAGGTAAACCTCCTTCTATGAGGCATAATTCCCATTTGCGCTACAGCTGTTGCACAAAAAGACAAATGTGGATGCAAGAAACCTCTTCGGGAAAAATCACAGGTGCTCTGATGGCCATTCTGTGAATGGCCATCAGAGCTTTCTTGTGCAAGAGCGTCCATGCTGCGTGGACGCTCTCTTGTGCAAAAGCACATGGCTTTTGCGATGTGCTTCGAGGTGTGGACATGCTTTTGCGCAAGAGGTTTTTGCGCAAAAAACCCTGCAGTGTAGATGTAGCCCCCATGTGTGGGTTACATACTTCTCCTAGGTTAGCAAGTGGCCAGAGCTTCAAAGACCCAGTTGAGATCCTGGACAAGCCCACACTTGTAACTGCCACCCGGCAAATTTGAACCTGGGACCTCTGGAGTTGAGTATAGGAGCCTCTACCCTCTGAGCTAAAGCCAGGTAGCTCCCAGCCCATGCTGTAGAGGGTTTCTTGGTCTTGGCCTTTGCTGTGGTCTAGATGCCACGACATGGAACAGTGAACCACACAAGGGCTACGTCTACACTATGAGTTTTCTTGGCAAAAAATATGCTAATGAGGGACTCATTTGCATGAGTCTCAGTCTCATTTGCATATTTTCTGCCAATCCATTTTTGCGCTGGGGGTTTTTGCGCAAAAGCAAGCCGTGTGGACGTTTTCTTTTTCCGCAAGATCGGTACGCCTCCTTTTTGGGGGCATAAGGATCTTGCAGGAAAAGGGGGTTTTGCGCAAAAAGAAAACGTCCACTTGGCTTGTTTTTGCGCAAAAACCCTAGCGAAAAACTGGATCGGCAGAAAATATGCAAAAGAGATCACGGCACATGCAAACGAGTCCCTCATTAGTATATTTTTTGCCGAGAAAACTCATAGGGTTACACAAGCAGTCCTCTTCTTTCTTACATGAGGGATACTTGAGCAGAGGTTTTTTTTTTTCAATTCTAAATCAGATGATTTCATGTTTACTGTGCTGCTGTTCACGTTCCTAACCCTTCCTTCAGATTATGTGAGATAAGGGTCTATTTTTTGTGGGACATTTTCCATTCTTTTCTACTTTTGGTAGTCCTGGGTTTCAGTCTGGATATCTTAGGGTACAGCTACACTGCCCATCTATTTCGAGTTATTCCGGAATAGCTTATTTCTAAATAGCACATCTACACTGCAATGAAGCCTCAAAATGAGTCTGAGGCAGGTCCCCTAATGTAGATCTGCTCTCTCGATTTGGAACCCCAGGAGGCACTGGGGAGGAAAAACGTAGAATGACCCTGGGGAGGGGATATTTGGAAATAGCAGCAGAGGACCATCTACACACGCCTTATTTCGAAATAGCTATTTCAGAACAGTTGTTATTCCTCATAGAATGAGATGTACAGAAGTCGGTATAAGCCGTCCGTTATTTCGAATGTAGTGACACTCACATTGTTATTTTGAAATAACGCTAGTTACCTCGAAATAACGGTGCAGTGTAGACACACCCTTTACAGTGATACTTGGTGTATTTTGTTGTTATAACTTTTCACAGTCATTAAAATAATTAATATTAATATCTCTCCGGGTTGGTAATTTCTCCTTCCTGGGAGATAATGTCATATCCCTTGATAGTTCTACTATTGGGAATTTGAATTGATTAAACAGAGGAAAGTTAAAATTTACTCTTAAATAGAAAAAAAAACATGGTAAAAAGGAAATCATATGATTAATGGAAAACCCAAAAATGTCATTGCCCGCCCAGCTATGATTAAGTTGATTAAACAAATGTGTTGCAATGGTAGAAAAAATGTTTGTGTGTCTGAAAACTGTAGGTACTGGGGGTACTTATAATTTTTTATTAAAAAGGGGGTGCTTTATAATAAAAGGTTGAGAAACACTAGTCTAGACCAGTGTTTCTCAACCTTTTTTCGCTCATGGCCCCCTTCTGAGCCTCGTTTACCTCTCTGCCCCCCTCCCATAGCCACTGTTAGTTGGAAAAAAAGGTACATATTTACCTAACGTTCAGTTTTTTCCATGTGGCCTCCTAGAGGTAGGGCGTGGCCCCTGAAGAGCCATATGGCCCACGGTTGAGAACCACTGGTCTAGACTACTAGTAAAAAAGGAACCAATGTCAATACTATTTTATAGGAGGAAGAAAATTAAATGGTCCTCTAAGTGAAAAAAAAATGCTCCCAGATCCACCTGATCTCTAGATCTGGAACTCCAAATGCTGGACAGCTACAACCTGGATAAAGTTTCCATCTCCTCGTTCTCATTGTCTGTGATATTTATAGGAACCTAAGGGATTTACATAAGAACATGAGACTGGACCGACTGGGTCAGACCAAAGGTCCATGTAGCTCAGTTCCTGTTTTCCGACAGTGGCCAATGCCAGATGCCTTAGAGAGAGGGAACACAATGGATAATCCTTTTGTGATCCCTCCCCATCATCCATTCCCAGCTTCTGACAAATGGAGCCTAGGGACACCCATTCCTGCCCAATAGCCATTGATGGACCTATCCTCCATGAACTTATCTAGCTCCTATTTGAACCTTGTTAAAGTCCTAGCCTTCACAACATCCTCCGGCAAGGAGTCAGAGCTAGGACCACCATATTTGGTAGACAGCTTCCTCTTATTGTAGCTTAAAGCAAGGCCCAGGTTTGGTTGTACCAGGACAATGGTAGGTGCCTGGAATGGGATTGTGTCTCATATAGCAGAAGAAGTCTCCAAGAAGCCACGGTTATCCACACAGGGGTGGCCGTATGTGTCAGTCATTGGCTGGATGGGAGACGGGCTCTGAATCTTGTCTATCACCTCCCAGTCTCCTACCATGAGTCCTCCACTTCCAGCCCTGATACCTGCAACTCCCACACCCTACCCAAGCCCCCCACACCCAACCTTTTCCCCTGACTTCTGTGCCCCCCACACGCCACCTTGACCCATCACTGTTGTTGTGCTTTTCCTCTTTTGATAATTACTAGGCTTGATGAATTTTCCAAAATGTCCAAGGGCCTACCACCTATTTTAGGTCTCAGAGGGGTAGCAACAATGGTCCCGTAGCAGCTTAGTGACTAACTATGTGATACTATTTATATATTTTTGTTAGTGTCTAAGGTGCTCCGGGACCATTGTTGTTTTTGAACCTATTGTAGGAGATGTGTTGATGGATGAATTTGAAAATACCACGAGGTGTCTAACTAACTAACTTTACAAGTTCCAAAAGTGATTCTCTGTGGGCAGCTCTCTGGCCAGTGTTCTCCAGGAGGTCAGACTAGACGATGGCTCCTTCCATCATTAATGGTTCCTTCCGGTCTTGGAAACGATGATAATTCCGACCCCTACAATCAAAGTTCTATGATAACGGCCAATGGATAAGGGCAGGGGGACAGTGAGACATATGGGAATACATTAATATTAACCAGGTGTTGCTAAATTTTCATTCTAGTTTAAGGTCTCCTGCCTTAATTCTTCTTGACTTAATGTGTTGAGATGTTCAACAATGAAATAAAAAATCGAGTTTCTGTCCCTGGTGGGATCTGAGCAACTCTATGACATGCACATCCGGCTCTTACTGGTGTTTCTCATCACCTATTTCTCCATAGTTCAAAAGCTTCAGAGGGGTAGTTGAGTTAGTCTGTAACAAGAAAACTTCCATAGTTGTTAGTCATCATCTTCCCACCCCCGCCATGCTGGGAAAATTCCTCTGCTTTCAAAAGTGTGAAACATCCGCCATCACACCGTAGAGTAAGTGTGGGCAATAAAACAGTGGAGGTTTGCCAGAATTACCCTCCCCCAGTGGGCTGTTGCGGTGATATTTACCTGTGCCTCAATAGAGATGGGTGATCGCAACTCCCATTGGTCAGGAACAGCAATTCATGGCCAACGGAAGCTGCAAACCCTGTACCTGTGAAGATGCAGGTAAATTCGGTAGTGAAGGGGTTAACCCTGGCATCCTGCAGGCCGCTATTTGACTATCCCTGCCCTAGAGGTCAGTGTGTTGCGTGAGTGGGCATAATACAATTTTCTGTTACAGCCCGAATCACACAATCGTATTTCTTTGGGGAGTTTGCAACCACGGAGCATTTCCTGTAGGGAACCCACCACACGGTATGCCTTTTCTGGACTCTGTGGTTGAAAGACACCTGAGAAGGTTGTCAAGGCACATTTTCCTGCTCAACAAGCTGCTCTAAAACCTCTCTTAGGCTACATCTAGACTACATGTCTCCATCTAGACTGCCGTGCTGTGCCGGATCAGCTGATCATCGGCACAGCGTGGTGGCCATTTTTATTTTAATGAAGCAGGGATTATTTAAATCCCCTCTTCTTTGACTATGCCGAATAAACTATTTTACATGACTCCATCGATGGAGCCATGTAGTCTAGACGTAGCCTTAGAGTCATAAACTCTGTGTAGAATCATACAATCCTAAGGTTGAAAGTTCTGGACTCTAATGCCAGTACCTCTTTAGAGATCTGAGTACAGGTGTAGCAATTCCATGATAAGCAACCTAATTATCCTCTTCCTCATCGTGTGCTTCAGTCTTTTTCTGGACCAAGTACAATTGCTCGTTACTTGCTAGTAGAAAATTTCCTATTTCCTATTTTTAGGGATATTTTAAACATATACGTTTGAATGTATCAAGATGTTCTTCATTATTATCATTATTCTAGAAATGATTTAGAATCGTTATAGAATTATTGTGTTAATAGATTTAGTTTAATTTTAAAGTAGATGTTACAATACAGTGAAAGAATGTATTGACTGGTTTTTCTTGAAATTTCATTTGTAACCCTCGTTGTTGTTTTCGTGTGAGAGTGAGGATAAGAGAGAAGGCCACCATTGAACCACTGAAAGGAAAGAACCAACAATGGACTAGAAGGCACAACGAAAGAGGGCCGATTGGTTACCCAGGACACAGAGGGAAAGGGCAAGTATTTAGCAATGGGGACAAGGTATTTGTGACAGAAACCAGCTTAGCACGACAGAGTAGAGGAGAGAAGGTGCAAGTGAAACATCCAGTGATAACAAGCATTCATCAGAAAAACAGCCTGACAATGAGAAAGAAAGAAAGAAAGAAAGAAAGAAAGAAAGAAAGAAAGAAAGAGTTATCAATAAGGAGTTATTGTGATCTCAAGGAATAAAATGAGCCCTAACTAAAGAACTATATCACTTCATCCGTATTATCCTATAGCCTAAAATTTGTCCCATCAGATTCTGTGGAGAGATTAAAGAGACTGGGACCTTTCATCTTGAAAAAGAAGAGACTAAGGGGGGAGGAGAGGATAGGATAGAGGTCTATAAAATCATGAGTGCTGTGGAGAAAGTGAATAAGGAAAAGTTATTTACTTGTTCCCAGAATATAAGAACTAGGGGCCACCAAATGAAATGAATGCGTGGCAGGTTTAAAACAAAAAAAGGAAGTTATTCTTCACAAAGCACACAGCCAACCTGTGGAACTCCTTGCCTGAGGAGGCTGTGAAGGCTAGGACAATAACACGGTTTTAAAGAGACCTAGATATATTCATGGAGGTTAAGTCCATTAATGGCTATGATCCAGAATGGGTAAGAATGGGGTCCCTCGCCGCTGTTTTTCAGAGGCTGGAGATGGATGGCAGGAGAGACATCGCTTGATCATTACCTGTTTGGTTCACTCCCTCTGGGGCACCTGGCATTGGCCGCTGTCGGCAGACAGGACACTGACCTAGATGAACATTTGGTCTGAACTCGTCTGGCCGCTCTTATGTTCTTATGTGTCTGTTACTGAAGGTGATCAGTGTCCCAATTGCTTTTCTCAGGGACTCTTTCACCTCCTTGTTCCTCAGGCTGTAGATAATGGGGGTGATCATGGGATTCAGGACTGTGTAGAAGAGCGAGAACACTTTGTGGAGGACCACGGACGTGTTGAGTGATGGAAACACATAGACAATGATCAGGGTCACGTATAAAATGGACACCACCATGAGGTGGGAGGAGCAGGTGGAAAAGGCCTTTTGCCGCCCAATGGACGATGGGATTCTCAGGATGGTGGTGATGATACAAACGTAGGAGGCCAAGGTCAGTAGCAAAGGCACAACCGTCCCAATGGCAGAGATAATTACTGTCACCAGTTGTAGAGTCCGGGTGTCGCTACAGGAGAGCTTTATCATGGGTGAAAAATCACAGAAGTAATGGTCAATTTCTTGGGAGTCACAGAACTTTAACGGGAAGAAGAAATAATTTAGTGTGCCAACAACCAGAAAACTACTCAGCCAGGAACCCACCACTAGCTGGCAACACACCCGGCCGTTCATCAGAGCTGCGTATCGGAGGGGATTGCATATCGCTAAATACCGATCATAAGACATGGCCGTGAGCAGCAGGTTTTCTGCCGTTTTCATGATACCAAAGAAATATAAGAGCACAAGGCAGCAGTGAACACAAATGGTCCTGTCCCCGGTCAGGAGCCCAGCCAGCAGGCTGGGCAGGATGGTGGAGCTGTAGCAGGTCTCCACGCAGGCCAAATTCCCCAGGAAGAAGTACATGGGGGTTTGAAGATGATGATCAGCGACAATTAACACAACAATGAGGAGGTTTCCCGCAATCGTTACAATGTAGATGAGTAGAAACACGAGGATGAGAAGGGACTCCAGTCCGGAGACATCCCCAAACCCTAAGAGGATGAATTCCATGATGAGGGTTCGATTTCTTCCATCCTCTTTCTCCATATTATGAATCTAGAAATGTAAAACCATAAGATACTGAGGTAGCACAGACATCCAGGCTGCACCGTGTTACACTTGGCAGAAACACGGAGTAGGTGATTTCCGACCACTGCCTCCGTGCACTGCAAAAGTGAAGGTGTCAATAAACAGAGAAAAACTCATCTCATTAAGAGTTTGAGCTTCCAAGAACTCAGAGCAAGGAACCCTATGGAATTACAGAAATCTTCCTTTCAACTCCATGAAGTTCTCATGAACTTTCAGTATGGACTTTTAAGCTGGGATTTGTGAAGGACAGGTTGAACCTCTCTAGTCCGGCACTGTCTGGTCCAGACACATCCGTCGTCCGGCATGTTTTGAGTTACCCAGATGTCCACTCTTCACGGGTGTGACCAAGTTTCCTGCAGTCTAAAAAAGTTTGTTTACAGCCCCCAGTCCTGGCTCTGAGTGTTCTGTGCTGTTATTTATCTCTCATGTACCCCTAAATGTCTTCTAAGAGCCCAGCAAGCAGTGAAAGTATTGGTAATGCTGCTAGACAATATTGACCTCTCCTGGTCTGGCAAATTCTCTTGTTCAGAATTGGTCATGTCCTGAGGGTGCTGACTATAGAGGTTCCACCTGTGTTTTTATCACATCAGTGTCATATCAACAAATCTATGAGACATAAAAATACAATTCGGTTGGGAAGAAAAGACACTCAGGGTATGTCTACACTACAGTGCTATTTCGAATTAACTTAATTCGTATGTTTTGGGGCCACTGGGTCAGGGGCCACAGTGGCCACTGCTGGCTCTGGGCTGGCAGGCTTGGAGCTGGCACAGGCACTGTGGCCAGGGTCTACCCCTTTAATGTCTCCGGGGCTGGGGGAGAGGAGAGTAAGTTTTCCTGGTTGTGCCCAGAGTGGCCACCAGGGCTCCCTGGGAAGGGCTGGAGGCCCCCTATTGCGAATGAAGTGTCTACACAGCACTTAATTCGAAATAGCTATTTCGAATTTGGTGTTACTCGTTGTAGAATGAGGTTTACCAAATCCGAAATAAGTGCTCCACTATTTCGAATTTATTTTGAAATAGCGGTTTGGCTGTTATTTCGAATTAACTTTGTAGTGTAGACATACCCTAAGAGAGGTAGTAGAGCATCATATTTGGCAAAAAGGGAGAAAGTGTCTCGGGAAAAATGAACAACTGAAAATTAAAAGGAATAGATACAAAGACAGAATTAGATGAATACATGGACACAAGGACAGAGAGAGAGAGAGAGAGAGAGAGAGAGATATTGTTTATTTACCCAGTTTATGAGCAATAAAAAGAGATCCTTCCTGTTACAGCAAAGGTAGTGGAGCAAATAACTCTGACAGCTCCTCCTGTTGTTCAGTTCTTGATATATCCTGACTTCTGATTTCCTCAATCTCTGGTGTGCGAAGCACTCATATAAACCCTGTCTACATCAGGAATTTCAATGGCTCATTGACATTGGTGGAACATAAGTGTATGAGGTTAAAATGGAAATGCAGAAAGAAAAAAAAGAACCCACATATACACAGTGAAAAAAGACTGCATTTTTTCAAAATTTTAAATGAGCAATTAAATTCATTTGGTGAAAAATGAAATACTCACATGAGACTCTAATAAACGAGAACAACTCCTGGAGGACAGGTTCATCCATGGCTTCTGGGTGTTAGGACCTGGAAATGGGTGACTGGGTATGGGTCCCTTAATTATCAATGGTTTTGTTAATTCCCTATAAGGGACCTGGCTTCGGCCCCAGTTGGAAGACAGGCTACTGGACTAGATGGACTTTAATTCTCACCCAATATGGGCCTTCCGGGTTCTAACTGTGAAAGCCGTTCTTGGGAATTTCTCAGGCACCTTTTGCTATAACTAATCTTCAATTTGTTCATAGAACCATAGGGCTGGCAGAGACCTCAGGACTCAGCGCAAGTCCAGCCCCGTGGCCAAAGCAGGACCAATCCCAACTCGATCATCCCAGCCAGGGCTTGGTCAAGCCGGGACTGAAAAACCTCTAGGGATGGAGATTCCACCCCTTCCCATTCCAATGCTTCACCACCCTCCTAGTAAAATAGTTTTTCCCTAACATCCAACCTAGACCTCCCCCAGTGCAATGTGAGACCATTGCTCCTCGTTCTGTCATCTGGCTTCTCCCTCGCTGCTACCTGGAACTGGGGTTCCACTCAACCTTCTCACCCACTCGCCTGAAATTCCTCTCCCACTGAGTTGCTGTGGGCAGCTGCCGACCCATTCCTGTTCCTACATTTCCTGCAGTATTTACATGGGGAGGGACACATCGGGCTGCAGGTACAAGCAGGATCTCTGACCAGGCTCTGCATGAGCCAACAATGGAAAAGTTTCAGTGGAGACCACCTCCAGTTCCCCAGCCTAGGATCTCACAGATGCACGGCCCTGCCTTGCCCAAAATCCTGAGACACGGGATTTCATTACTTGGTTAGCCTTCCGCTCAACGTGGAGAGGAACATGCGCCCTCGTGCAAACCAAGTTGAGATTCTCCCCTGGATGCTTCACTTCAAGGCACCCTGATTTAGGTTACACTACCGACAACTGTATTAATTAGAAAATAAAGAGGGTAAGTGATTTTGCCAAGTAGAACACAGGGCCAGCAACAAAATAAAAATGCAAACAAAGGATAACACACGAGGTACATTGAGTATGAAGGTGCAGTGTCTCACCCTGACTGATGACACCAGCAAACTGGCAGATTCACAAGGCAAAAGCTGCCGTTGCTTTGCGATGTTAGTTTTTCAGGCTTCTCAAAATACCCTAGAAATCGCTTTTGTCTGATCCTAGCACTTCCCCCCAATTTCGTCTTTGTTCCGCAGGTCTTTCCAGGAGTCCTCTTGTGCAGGGAAGGAAGAAGAACTGGTGATGTCACTCCCTGGTCTATATAGATTTAGTGCAGGGCGGGAACCCTTTGTTTCGATACTTACTTCCCAGACCAGTGTGTGGAAAAATACAAACATCTCAAGATGGTGCCCAGAGACACCAGCCTGGTCAGTGTCCTTGGAGACTCAGGGCAACCATTAATTACGGGCTCTCTGGAGATTTCTCAAGAAGGTTCACCAGGTGGCAGAAGAAACTTCTCCCAAGGTCCATGATTTTCCCTAATTGCTCATTACCCAGAGTAGGCCCTTCCCAACCAGCTCGCTAGATGAGTCATCTATCCTAGTGGGAGTTACCACGTGTAGCTACACTGGAAATAGAGACAGACGCAATAATCACAAGCCCAGATACAACCATGACACATGCACACGTGATAGGAAAATCATAAGCAGGAAATCAGAATTATTCCAGTGATACCTTATACGGCCTGTCTTGCACTAAAGGCCTAATTATTCTCCAATAATAGTCTCATCACAATATCACTCTGAAGAAAATGGCAGGCATTGCTACAACTACCACCTTCTTTGCTGGTCCCCTTGGATAGATCAAGTAATCCTCTTGTTTCTTATGGTATGTCTAACCTACTCTGTATTTTCAAAAGAGGATATGGAAATGGGAATATGGGAATTTGCATATCTTCTTCTGATCTCATTTCCTGCAGGAATTTGCATATCTTCTTCTGATCTCACTTTCGAAAGCTGGTCTTTTGGAAAAAAAAAACATTTTTCAAAAAACTGCATAAACTTCATTTTTTAAGGAAGAGCGATTTTTCAAAAAAAGGAGTTTTCTTTCGAAAGTGAGATCCTCTTTCAAAAGTGAGATCAGAAGAAGATATGCAAATTCCCATTATTCTTGTTGCTAAATTCCATGGGAATTTGCATATCCTCTTTCGAAAATACAGAGTATTCTAGACATAACCTTAGGGTACGTCTATACTGCACTACTATTTGGAAGTAACTAGCGCTCTTCCGAAATGACTTAGTCCATGTCTACACAGCCGGCCATTATTTCAAACTGGTGATGTCACCCCCCAGTCTACATAGGAGGCCCCCGACTTGCGACCACCCAAGTTCCGACCCCCCATACTTACAACCTTTTTTGTAAGTGCAGAAGAGGCCGAAACTCCCTGACTTACGTCCTTGGCCCGCATTTATTATGACACTCAGCATCTATCGTAAATGAGGGTTTGAATTACGACTCCCCTGACTTGTGACGCTTCCCCTGGAACCAATCGCATCGCAAGTCGGGGGCCTCCTGTATTGCTATTATGTGACACTAGCAGGTCCCCTTTCAGTCTTCTCCTTTCCAAACTGAACAAACTCAATTCTTTCAGTCTTCCTAGCTCATTTTCTCTAGACCTTTCATTATTCTTGTTGCTCTTCTCTGGACCTTCTCCAATTTCTCCACAACTTTCTTGAAAGGTGGTGCCCAGAACTGGACATACTTTTCCAACTGAGGCCTAATCAGCGCAGAGTAGAGCGAAAGAATGACTTCTCGGGTCTTGCTCACAACACTCTTGTTGATGCATCCCAGAATTATATTTGCTTTTTTTGCAACACTGTCACACTGTTGACTCATATTTAGCTTTGGTCCTCTCTGACCCCTACATTCCTTTCTGCAGGACTCCTTCCTAGACAGTTGCTCTCCATTCTGTGTGTGTGAAACGGATTGTTTCTTCCTAAGTGGAGCACTTTGCATTTGTCCTTATTCAACTTCATCCCATTTGCCTCCAAGAATTTCTCCAGTTTGTCCAGATCGTTTTGAATTATGACCCTATCCTCCAAAGCAGTTACAACCCCTCCCAGCTTGGGATCATCTGCAACCTTAAGAGGCATCCTCTCTATGCCAATATTGTTGATAAAGACATTGAACAGACCCGGTCCCAAAACTGACTCCAGCGGAACCCCACTTGTTATGCCCTTCCAACAGGATTGTGAACTGTTGATAACGACTCTTTGAGAAGGGTTATCCAGCCAGGTATGTACCCACCTTACAGCAGCCCCATCTAAGTTGCATTTGCCTAGTTTATTGATAAGAAGCTCATGCAAGACCATACCAAAATGTCTGAGACTGCAAAGCAAACCCACAGCGGAATGTATGCCCACTGATTTGGCTCACAGAGATTTGGGCAGATGTGCTCTTCCATGGAATTTAGACTTTTGGGACATGGGCTCTTGGACCCTGAGATGAAGAAGGGTTCCAGACTTGTGGCGACAGCCTGACCCGGAGCATCTGCACAGAAATGAAACAGGCCAGCTGGACAAGTCTAGGGGGGAGGTAGATACGCTGGAGGGTAGGGATTGGGTCCAGATTGACCTAGACAGATCAGAGGATTGAGACAAAAGAAATCTGAGGAGGTTCAACAAGGATGAGTGCAGAGTCCTGCCCTTGGGATGGAAGAATCTCAAGCGTTGTTACAGGCTGGGGACCGACTGGTTAAGTAGCAGTTCTGCAGAAAAGGACCTGGGGATTACAGTGGGCGAGAAGCTGGATATGAGTCAACAGGGCGCCCTTGTAGCCAAGAAGGTTAATGGCATATTAGGGTGCATTAGGAGGAGCATTGCCAGCAGGTCCAGAGAAGTGATTATTCCCCTTTGTTCGGCTCCGGTGAGGCCACATCTTGTGTGCAGTTCTGGGCCCCCCACTATAGAAAGGATGTGGACGCATTGGTAAGGGTCCAGCAGAGGGTGATCAAAATGATTAGGGGGCTGGAGCACATGACCTATGAGGAGAGGCTGAGGTATTTGGGCTTGTTTAGCCTGCAGAAGAGAAGAACGAGGGGGGATTTGGTAGTGGCCTTCAACTCCCTGAAGGGAGGTTCCAAAGAGCGTGGAGAGAGGCTGTTCACAGTAGTGACGGATGGCAGAACAAGGAGCAATGGTCTCAAGTTACAGTGGGAGAGGTCTGGGTTGGATATTAGGAAAAACTATTTCACTAGGAGGGTGGGGAAGCACTGGAATGGGGAGGTGGTGGAATCTCCATCCCTAGAGGTGTTTAAGTTCCAGCTTGACCAAGCCCTGGCTGGGTTGATTTAGTTGGGATTGGTCCTGCCTTGGGCAGGGGACTGGACTTGATGACCTCCTGAGGTCTCTTCCAGCTCTAGGATTCTATGATTCTAAGTCAGCGAATACCAGCAAGCTGTGGGTTGCTTGGTGAGCTGGTTGGTTTGGGCTGGGCAGATGTACTGCATATGATTGAAATGCACAGTTCCAGTGGACTTTGAGTGGCACTCGCTGTCACTCAGACACTTGGGAAACCCCAGGTACTGGTCACATCCAGAGTCCCGATGTGTTCTTTGTACGGAAAGAGATTTCCAGTAAAATCGCAGAATGGCCGACGGAATATGGATCATGTGATGATCACCTGTTTTCTCTTTCCCTTGGGGGGCACCTGGCATTGGTCAGTGTCGGCAGACAGGGAAACAGGACTTGATGGACCTTTGGTTATGACCCAGTATGGGCAGTACTAATGTTCCCACTGGCTTTTCCTAGCTCAGGAAATACTTGTCATTCACGAGGGGAAAGACTAGCCAATTGGTTAGGAAGCAAGTCCAAGGATAACTCTGCAGCTAGGACATTTACGGCACACACTTTGGTGGTGGGAAATAAAATTTCAACCCCCTCCTTTAATAAACTTAAAAAACTAGAAAACGTCTGGTAGCACTTTACAGACTAACAAAACATGTAGATGGTATCATGAGCTTTCGTGGGCACAGCCCACTTCTTCAGATGACCGGAGTCCCTCTTTTAATGGCTTTTTAATTAATTATGCCAAATGGCTCCACTTTAAGATGAAAGAGAGAGAGAGAGATTTTTCAGAAATTATTCCATAAGCCAGTGCCCTTATTTTGCAGTGTGGGCAACTGAAGATTTCCCCACCTTAAAAGACTTCCAAGACCTTTATGGAGGTTAGGTCCATCAATGCCTATTAGCCAGGATGGGTAGGAATGGTGTCCCTAGCCTTTGTATGTCAGAGGCTGGAAATGGATGACAGGGAAGGGATTACATGATGATTCCCTGTTCTATTCAATCTCTCTGGGGCATGTAGCATTGGCCACTGTCGGCAGACAGCCCACTGGGCTGGACGGACCTTTGGTCTGACCCAATATCGCCACTTTTGTGGTCTTACGTAGGAAACATCATTTACTTGTTCCCATAACACAAGGACTAGGGAGCAACAAAACACCCAGAAGGCAGTATTTCTTCACACAACCCACAGCCAACCTGTGGAACTCCTTGCCAGAGGAGGTTGTGAAGACAGGACTTCAACAGGGTTCAAAAAAGGACTAGATAAATTCATGGAGGTTCAGCCCATCAAAGGCTATTAGCCAGTCTGGGCAGGAATGTTTGTCAGAAGGTGGGAATGGGTGACGGGAGAGGGATCACTTGATGGTTCCCTGTTCTGTTCTCTCCCTCTGGGGCATCTGGCTTTGGCCACTGTCGGCAAGGACTCTGGGCTGGAAGGACCTTTTGGTCTGACCCAGTCTGGTTGTTCTTATGTTCATATGTTCAGCTCAGGCAGGGGAGCTATTGAACATGGTTTTCCGCCCTGCTGACCACATGAATTCTGTAACCCCCAGGTTGACTGGCATGATTGATTTTTGCTGAAAATATTCGGCTCATTGGAGGAAAACTCGTTAATCCCTTTGGGCTGCACAAATCAAGGATTCAGTCGTAGAAAGATGCACCCATGAGACCACAAACTATATATTCTTCGGTCTATGCCCACCATAGGGCCTTGTAGGAAGGGACAGCAAGAAGATGTGCGGGGGGAAGGTAAGGGTAACCATGGGAACCTAAGCAATTAAAAGGAGAGCCATTCTAAGTTCTTCTTCCCCAGTGCCTCTTCCTAGAAGATGTTATCATCTTCCTTGATATTTCTGCTATTGGGAATTTGAATTGATTGAACAGAGGAAAGTTAAAATTTACTCATAAATAGGAAAAAAAAGGCCCATGATAAAAAGGAAGTCATATGATAAAGCTCAAAGGGGAAGTCGTGGAAAACAACTAATTATAAAGGGAAAATAATGGAGACAGCAGTGGTCTTCAACCCCAAGCCCCAAAACAAGAGAAGAAAAGGAAGGTCTCATTTCAAAGGAAATTCACGGAGAGAGAATTTCTGATCTCATTGGAAATTTCTGTTCAAATTTATTAGAGGACCGGATCTCTAGACTACGAGTAAAAAAGGAACCAATGTCAATACTCTTTTATAGGAGGAAGAAAATAAAATGGTCCTCTAATTAAAAAAAAAATCTTGACAAATGCTCCCAGATCCACCTGATCTCTAGATCTGGAACTCCAAATGCTGGACAGCTACAACCTGGATAAAGTTTCCATCTCCTCATTCTCATTGTCTGTGATTTTCATAGGAACCTAAGGGATTTACATAAGAACATGAGACCGGCCCTACTGGGTCAGACCAAAGATCCATGTAGCCCAGTTCCTGTTTTCCAACAGTGGCCAATGCCAGATGCCCCAGAGGGAGGGAACACAATGGATAATCCTCGCATGATCCCTTCCCCGTCATCCATTCCCAGCTTCTGAAAAATGGAGCCTGGGACACGCATTCCTGCCCAATAGCCATTGATGGACCTATCCTCCATGAACTTATCTAGCTCCTATTTGAACCTTTTTAAAGTCCTAGCCCTCACAACATCCTCCGGCAAGGAGTTCCACAGGTTTACTGTGTATTCTGCGATGGCACCTAACTGCCTTTCGAAAGGCAGCCAATCCCTGTTCAAGTCACTTCTGCATCTCAGGTGGAGGGTGGACTTGAACTGGAGTCTCCGACGGCCATGGGACTACAGCCAAAAATCTCTCCCAGTAGCTCGTTCCATGCACAGCCTTTTGCTATCGATGGGGCCTATCAGAGCTGTCTCCCAGAGGTGAATATCCAGCTCCTGTGGAATTGGATTGAAAATTGGTGAAAAGGGCAAACACAAAATATTCTGGAAGTTTCCCCAAGTTTCTCCAAGTGAGAGTTTTTCTCTCAGTTGAAATGGCTGGTTGAAAAACTATTAGGAATTAACCAGTTACAAAGCCATGCCTAAACCAGATACGCTTTCGAGACACCCTTTTTCAATGTCATTCTTAGGAAGAAGCAGAGAAAATGTCCTGTTTTTCTATTATCTACTATACAGTGTTGGTGCGTCTCTCTGCCTGTTTGTCAGTCCATGAGTTCATCTGTCTGTGAGTCCCTTTGTTCAAGAACACCTCCTAAACCTTAAGAGCTAGGACCAGCATATTTGGTAGGCTTCTTCCTCTTATCGTAGCTTAAAGCAAGGCCAGGGTTTGGTTGTGCCAGGACAATGGGATGTGCCAGGAACAAGACTGGTTCTCATGCAGCAGAAGGAGTCTCCGAGTAGCCACAGAGGGGTGGCCATACGTGTCCATCATTGGCTGGCTGGGGGAGGGGCTCTGAATCTTGCCTATCGCCTCCCAGAGGAGTAGCTGAGTTAGTCTGTAATAGGAAAAACGTCCATAGTTGTTAGTCATCATCTTCCCACCCCCGCCATGCTGGGAAAATTCTTCTGCTTTCAGAAGTGTGAAACATCTGCCATCACACCCTAGAGTGAGGGTGGGCAATAAAATGGTGGAGGTTTGCCAGAATTACCCTCCCCCAAGGGGCTGTTGTGGCGATATTTACCTGTATCTCAACAGAGATGGGTGATCATAGCTCCCATTGGTCGGGAATAGCAATTCCTGGCCGATGGGAGCTGCAAACCCTCTACCTGTGCAGGTGCAGGTAACTTCAGCAGTGAAGGGGCTAACCCTGGTAGACTGCATCCATCCTGCAGGCCGATATTTGCCCATCCCTGCCCTAGAGGTCGGTGTGTTGCATGAGTGGGCATAACACAATTTTCCGTTAGAGCCCAAATCACACAATCATTTTTCTTTGGGGACGTTGCAACCACCGAGCATTTCCTGTAGGGGCCCACCTCACGGTGCGCCTCTTCTGGACTTTACGGTTGAAAGAGACCTGAAAAGGTCATCAAGGCACATTCTCTTTTCTTGCTAAACATGATGCTCTAAAACCTCTCTTAGGATACATCTGACAAAGCTTCTGTCAACAAAGAGCGTCTAGACTACAGCCAGTTCTGTTGACAAAGCAAGCCGCTTTGTTGACATGAGAGGGTAGACGCAAAGGTCTACACTGTCGACAAAAGGCATTATTCCTCATAGAATGAGGTTTACCGCCGTCGACAAAACTGCTGAGTTCTGTCGATGTTATGTCGACAGAACTCAGCGGCAGTGTAGACGCAGGTATAGTTTTGTCGACAAAGTCCACTTTTGTTGACAAAACCCTGTAGTCTAGACACACCCTTTGAGTCATACAATCTGTGTAGAATCATACAATCCTAGGGTTGAAAGTTCTGGAATCTAATGACAGCACCTCTTTAGAGGTCTGGGTACAGGCGTAGCAATTCCATGATTAGCAGCTTAATTCTCCTCTTTCTCATCTTGTGCTTCAGTTTTTTTTCTGGACGAAGAACAATTGCTCGTTTCTTGGTAGCAGAAAAATTCCTGTTTCCTATTCGTAGGGAATTTTAAGCATATAACTTTGAATGTATCCAGATGTTTTTCGTTATTATTATTATTGTAGAAATGATTTGGAATGCTTGTACAATTATTGTGGAAATAGATTTAATTTAGTTTTAAAGTTGATATTACAACACAGTGAAAGAATGTATTGATTGGCTTTTTCTTGACATTTTGTTTGTGGCCCTCATTCTTGTTTCTGTGTGAGAGTGAGGATAAGAGGGAAGGCCACCAGTGAACCACTGAAGGGAAGGATCTGACAACGGACTACAAGGCACAATGAAAGAGGGCAGACTGGTGACCCAGGACACAGACGGAAAGGTCAAGCATTTAGCAACGGGGACAAGGTATTTGTGAAGGAAACCAGCTTAGCACGACAGAGCAGAGGAGAGAAGGTACAAGCGAAACAACCGGAGATAACAAGCATTCGTCAGAAAAACAGCCTGACAATGAGAAAGAAAGAAAGAAAGAAAGAGTTACCAATAAGGATTTATCCTGAGCTCAAGGAATAAAATGGGCCCTGTCTAAAGAACTATATCACTTCATTTGTATTATCCTATAACCTAAAATTTGTCCCATCAGATTCTGTGGAGAGATTAAAGAGACTAGGACTTTTCATCTTGAAAAGGAAGAGGTTAAGGGGGGATAGGATAGAGGTCTATAAAATCATGAGTGCTGTGGAGAAAGTGAATAAGGAAAAGTTATTTACTCGTTCCCAGAATATAAGAACTAGGGGCCACCAAATGAAATGAATGCGCAGCAGGATTGAAACAAAAAAAGGAAGTTCTTTTTCACACAGCACACAGCCAACCTGTGGAACTCCTTGCCTGAGGAGGTTGTGAAGGCTAGAACTATAACAGGGTTTTAAAGAGAACTAGATAAATTCATGGAGGTTAAGTCCATTAATGGCTATGATCCAGGATGGGTAAGGAATGGAGTCCCTCGCCGCTGTTTTTCAGAGGCTGGAGATGAATGGCAAGAGAGAGATCACTTGATCATTACCTGTTTGGTTCACTCCCTCTGGGGCACCTGGCATTGGCCGCTGTCGGCAGACAGGACACTGACCTAGATGGACATTTGGTCTGACCCCGCCTGGCCGCTCTTATGTTCTTATGTGTCTGTTACTGAAGGTGATCAGTGTCCCAATTGCTTTTCTCAGGGACTCTTTCACCTCCTTGTTTCTCAGGCTGTAGATAATGGGGGTGATCATGGGATTCAGGACAGTGTAGAAGAGCGAGAACACTTTGTGGAGGACCGCGGACGTGTTGAGTGATGGAAATACATAGACAACGATCAGGGTCATGTATAAAATGGACACCACCATGAGGTGGGAGGAGCAGGTGGAAAAGGCCTTTTGCCGCCCAATGGACGATGGGATTCTCAGGATGGAGGTGATAATACAAACGTAGGAGGCCAGGGTCAGTAGCAAAGGCACAACCGTCCCAATGGCAGAGATAATCAATGTCACCAATTCTAGCATCCAAGTGTCGCTACAGGAGAGCTTTATCATGGGTGAAAAATCACAGAAGTAATGGTCAATTTCTTGGGAGTCACAGAACGTTAATGAGAAGAAGAAATAATTTAGTGTGCCAACAACCAGAAAAGTACACAGCCAACACCCCACGACTAGCTGGCAACACACCCGGCCGTTCATCAGAGCTGCGTATCGGAGGGGATTGCATATCGCTAAATACCGATCGTAAGACATGGCCGTGAGCAGCAGGTTTTCTGCCGTTTTCATGATACCAAAGAAATATAATTGCGCAAGGCAGCAGTGAACACAAATGGTCCTGGCCCCAGTTAGAAGCCCGGCCAGGAGGCTGGGCAGGATGGTGGAGCTGTAGCAGGTCTCCACGCAGGCCAAATTCCCCAGGAAGAAGTACATGGGGGTTTGAAGATAATGATCAGCGACAACTAACACAACAATGAGGAGGTTTCCCGCAATCGTTACAATGTAGATGAGTAGAAACATGAGGATGAGAAGGGGCTCCAGTCCGGAGACATCCCCAAACCCTAAGAGGATGAATTCCATGATGAGGGTTTGATTTCTTCCGTCCTCTTTCTCCATACCATGAATCTAGAAATGTAACACCATAAGATATTGAGGTAGCACAGGCATTCAACTTCCACCATAAGTTACATTTGGTAGAAACTTGGAGTAGGTGATTTCCGACCACTGCCTCTCTGCACTGCAAAAGTGGAGTTGTCAATAAACTGGGAAAATCTCATCTCAATAAGAGTTTGAGCTTCCAAGAACCCAGAACACAGAACCCTATGGAATTACAGAAATGTTCCTTTCAACTCCATAAAGTTCTCATGAACTTTCAATACAGACTTTTAAGCTGGGATTTGTGAAGGTCAGGTTGAACCTCTCTAATCCGGCACTCTCTGGTCCAGACACATCCTTCGTCCGGCAGAATTTGAGTTACCCAGATGTCCACTTTTCATGGGTGTAGCCATATTTCCCGCAGTCCAAAAAAGTTTGTTTACAGCCACCAGTCCTGCCTCTCAGTGTTCTATGGTGTTCTTTAGCTCTGATGTACCCCTAAATGTCTTCTAAGAGCCCAGCAAGCAGTGAAAGTGTTGGTGATGCTGCTAGACAATATTGTCCTCTCCTGGTCTGGCAAATTCTCTGGTTCAGAATTGGTCATGTCCTGAGGGTGCTGACTAGAGAGGTTCCATCAGTGTTTTTATCACATCAGTGTCATATGAACAAATCTATGTGACATAAAAATGTCATTCGGTTGGGAAGGAAAGACATTCAGAGTTCAATTGCAGGTAGGTCTACCATGAAGTTGTGAGTTGAAATGCTCACCTTGGGAAGAGGTACACGCTCTTGCTTTGATAAAGCTAGCAGACTAAACTAAACAGCTTCCTATGGATATACACAAGTGCAGCTGAGATGGCATTTATACAGAAATAGAAGTGAAATAAAAATGGAAACACATGAAGAAGTCTAGGAAGGTCATGGGGGAGGTCAGGGTTGGACATTAGGAAAAACAATTTCCTGAGGAGGGTGGGGAAGCACTGGGATGGGTTCCCTAGGGAGGGGGTGGAATCTCCATCCCGAGAGGTTGTTAAGTCCAGGCTTGACAAAGCCCTAGCTGGGATGACTGGGTATGTCTAGACTACATGCTTCTACCGACAGAGGCCTATAAATTAGACATACAGACATAGTCAATGAAGCGGGGATTTATATATCCCATGCTTCATTAAAATAAAAAATGGCCGCCGCGTTGTGCTGGCTCAGCTGTTTGTCGGCACAACAAGGCAGTCAAGACGCGGATCGGTCGACAGGGAAAACCTTTGTTGACCGATCCTGTAAACCTCATTTCTCGAGTCATAAGGGATCGGTCGACAAAGGCTTTCCTTGTCAACCGATCCCCGTCTTGACTGCCGCGTTGTGCTGACAAACAGTTGAGCCAGCAGAACGCGGTGGCCATTTTTATTTTAATGAAGCAGGGGGATATTTAAATCCCCGCTTCATTGACTATGTTGGTATGTCTAATTTACATGCCTCTGTTGGCAGAGGCATGTAGTCTAGACATACCCACTTAGTTGGGGCTGGTCCTGCTTTGGGCAGGGAACTGGACTCGATGACCTCCTGAGGTCTCTGCCAACCCTAGGAGTGCATGATTCTAAGATTCTGTAAACCTCATTCTATGAGGGATAAGGGATCTTTCAAAAAAAGGGTTTATTTTTCAAAAGATACGCGTCTAGACTGCCATTTTTTTTTTAAAAAGCTCCATTTCGAAAAAAAGTGGCAGCCATATTTATGCTAATGAAGAGAAGGATATTTAAATCCCCACTTCATTAGCAATTTTGACATGCCTAATCTACATCTCTCTGTCAACAGAGAGGTGTAGTCTCGACACAGCCTAAGAGAGGTATGAAAGTATCATATTTGGCAAAAAGGGAGAATGTGCCCGGTGAAAAATGAGCAACTGAAAATAAAAAGGAATAAACACACAGACAGAATTACATGAAGATATGGACACAGAGATTGTTTCTTTACCCATTTTATGAGCAATGAAAAGAGATCCTTGCTGTTACAGCAAACATACCGGAGTCAACAACTCTTTCTCCAGCTCAATTCCTGATTTATCCTGCCTTCTAATTTCCTCAACCGCTGGTGTGTGAAGCACTCTCATAAACCCTGTCTACACCAGGAGTTTCAATGACTCATTGACACTGGTGGATCATACGTGTAGAAAGGAAAAATGGAAATGCAGAAAAAAAACCCCACACCTACACAGTGAAGAACAACGGCATATTTTCCCAAAATTTTAAATGAGCCATAAAATTCATTTGGTGAAAACTTAAATGCTCCCATAAACCAGAAAAAACTGATGGAGGACAGGTCCGTCCAAGGCTTCTGGGTGTCAGAAGCTGGAAATGTGTGACAGGGTATGGGTCCCTTAATTATCATTGGTTTTGTTAATTCCCTATAAAGCACCTGGCTTTGGCCCCGGTTGGAAGACAGGCTACTGGATTGGATGGACCTTTAATCTCACCCAGTATGGTCCTTAAGGGTTCTAATTGTGAGAGCCGTTCTTTGTTCTTTCTCAGGCACCTTTTGCTATAACCATTCTGCAATTTGTTCATGAAATCCCAGGGCTGACAGAGACCTCAAGAGTCATCGAGTCAAGCCCCCTGCCCAAAGCAGGACCAACCCAACTCAATCATCCCAGCCAGGGCTTGCTTAAGCTGGGACTTAAAAACATCTAGAGATGGAGATTCCACCACATCCCATTCCAATGCTTCACCACCCTCCTAGTAAAATAGTTTGATCCCTAATGTCCAACCTAGACCTCCCCCACTGCAACTTTAGACCATTGCTCCTCGTTCTGTCATCTGGGTTCTCCCACGGTGCTACCTGGAACTGGGGTTCCGCTCAACTGTCTCACCCACTCGCCTGTGGACAGCTGCAACCCATTCCTGGTCCTGCACTTCCCGTAGCATTTACACGGGGAAGGACACATCTGGCTATGGGTACAGGCAGGAACTCTGACCAGGCTCTGCATGAAGCAACAATGGAAATCTACAGCGGAGACCACCTGCAGCTCCCCAGCCTAAGACCTCAGAGATGCACGGCCCTGCCTTGCTCAAAATCCCGAGACGTGGGGTTTCATTACTTGGTTCGCCTTCCGCTTAATGCGGAGAGGAACATGCGCCCTTTCGCGAACCAAGCTGAGACTCTCCTCCCGATTCTTCACTTCAAGGCACCCTGGTTTAGGTTAAACTACCAACAAGTGTATTAATTAGTAAATAAGGTGGATAAGTGATTTTGCCAATCAGAACACAGGGCAAGGAACAAAAAAAAATGCAAACAAAGGATAACACACAAGTTACAGTGACTGTGAAGGAGAAATTTCTCACCCTGACTGATGACACCAGCAAACTGGCAGATTCTCAAGGCAAAAGCTGCCGTTGCTTTGTGATGTTAGTTTTCAGGCTTCCCTAAATAGCCTAGAAATCGCTTTTGGCTGAGTCTAGCCCCTCCCCCCAATTTCATCTTTGTTCCTCAGGTCTTTCCAGGAGTCCTGTAGCGCAGGGAGGGAAGAAGAACTGGTGATGTCACTCCCTGGTCTATATAGCTTCAGCACAGGGCAGAAACCCTTTGTTTCGAAACTTAATTCCCAGACCAGTGTGTGGAAAAAACCAAGCATCCCGAGACGGTGTCAAAACACATGGAGCCTGGTCCGTGCCCTTGGAGAGTCAGATCAACCGTTAATTACAGGATCTCTGGAGAGTTCCAAGAATGCTCACTAGGTGGAAAAGAATCTTTTCTTAAGGTCTTTTGTTTTCCCTAATGTCTCATTACCTTGAATAGGCCTTCCTAATTAGCTATCAGGACTAATAGCATCTGGCCTGATGG
This sequence comes from Rafetus swinhoei, assembly GCA_019425775.1. Lineage (NCBI taxonomy): Eukaryota > Metazoa > Chordata > Testudines > Trionychidae > Rafetus > Rafetus swinhoei. The sequence goes on from CM033433.1 coordinate 21,898,150, forward strand.
GAGTCACTAGGTGTAACTACACTGGAAATAGACACACACTCAATAATCACAACTACAGATAGAAGACTGACACATGCACCCAAACTGGAAAGTCACGTGCAGGAAATCAGAACTTTTCCAGTGACACCTTCTATGGCCTGTCTTGTGCAAAAGGCACAAACCTTATGCAATAATTTATTATCACTTTGCGGAACCTGGTGGGTACTGCCACAACTTCTACCTTCATTGATGCAATCCAAGGCTACATTTATACTGCGGATCCATTTTGGGATACCTCTGGTATCCCCAAACAGTTATTCTGCATCTTAAGAGCAAGGCCATTATATCGAAATATAAGGGGCACGCTATCCTGGCATCTCCGTAAACCTCATTGTATGAGAATTAAGTGACATTTCGGAATAGCCTTATTTCTATGTATGGCTAAGTAGCAGTTCTGCAGAAAAGGACCGGGGGATTACAGTGGATAAAAAGCTGGAGATGAGTCAACAGGGTGTCCTTGTAGACAAAAGAAGCTCTTTCTAGAGCGAGGGGCATTAGGAGGAGCATTACCAGCAGATCCAGAGAAGTGATTATTCCCCTTTATTCGGCTCTGATGAGGCCACATTGGAGTATTGCCTCCCCACTATAGAGCCCCCCACTATAGAAAGGATGTGGGCCCCCCACTATAGAAAGGATGTGGACGCATTGGAGAAGGTCCAGCGGAGGGCAACCAAAATGATTCGGTGGCTGGAGCACATGACCTACGAGAAGACACTGAGGGATTTGGGTTTGTTTAGTCTGCAGAAGAGAAGAGCGAGGGGGGATTTGGTAGTGGCCTTCAACTTCCTGTACGGCGGTTCTAAAGGGGATGGAGAGAGGCTGTTCACAGTAGTGACAGATGGCAGAACAAGGAGCAAGCTGCATGGAAACTTTTTAAAGACATCATAATAGAGGCCCAACTTAAATGTATACCCCAAATTATAAAACATAGCAAGAGACCTAAAAAAGAGTCACCGTGGCTTAACCACCATGTAAAAGAAGCAGTGAGGGACAAAAAGGCATCTTTTAAGAAGTGGAAGTCCAATCCTAGTGAGATAAATAGAAAGGAACATAAACTCTGTCAAATCAAGTGTAAAAATGTAATAAGAAAAGCAAAAAAAGATTTTGAGGAACAGCTAGCCAAAAAGAACTAACAAAATGTTTTTTAAGTACATTAGAAGCAGGAAGCCTGCTAAAAAACCTGTGGGTCCCCTAGACGATCGAACTATAAAAGGCGCAATCAAGGACGATAAAGCCATTGCGGAGAAACTAAATGATTTCTTTGCTTCAGTCTTCACGGCTGAGGACGTTGGGGAGATTCCCAAATCTGCACCGTCCTTTGAGGGTGATGAATCTGAGGAACTGTCCTGGATTGAAGTGTCAGTAGAGGAGGTTTTGGAACAAATAGAAAAACTTAATGTTAACAAATCTCCGGGACCGGATGGCATTCATCCAAGGGTTCTAAAAGAACTCAAATGGGAAATTGCTGAACTATTATCTGTGGTTTGTAAACTATCCCTTAAATCGGCTCTAATGACTGGAAGGTAGCCAACGTGACACCAATATTTAAAAAGGGCTCTAGAGGCGATCCGGGCAATTACAGACCGGTAAGTCTAACTTCAGTACAGGGCAAATTAGTCGAAACAATAGTAAAGAATAAAATTGTGAAGCATGTAGAAGAACATAATTTGTTGGACAAAAGTCAACATGGTTTCTGTAAAGGGAAATCCTGTCTTACTAATCTATTAGAGTTCTTTGAAGGGGTTAACAAACATGCGGACAAGGGGGATCCAGTAGATATAGTATACTTAGATTTTCAGAAAGCCTTTGACAAGGTGTGACGTAGTGGGGGTATCTGGCTAGTTCCTATGCTGGCTCTGTGGTAACCCGCACTGGCTGACCCTAACCATGGCCCAGCGGCCCATTATGCAAAGAGGGTGTCTCAACCTGTCTGACCAGCTACCCCCCAAGGAGAGAAACAAAGGAAGGGGGAATGCTGCCCGGGCTGGGGGGCAGGGCTGGAAGGGAGTGAGTTAGTTTCTGTCTGGGATCATGGAGGAACCAGCTAAGCCAGGGCTGGGATTTAGGGGCCCAGTCTCCCCATCTCAAGGGGGCTGAGGCATCCTAGACCTGCCCTGTAACCAGATTACATCGGTGCTGTGCTGTGCTGTATCCTGGAGAAGGAATAAACTCCCTCCATTCTACGGGCTGGTGGAGTCTGTTCGTGCCATTACGGGGGTGCAGGAGTCAGGGGACCCCAACGCGTCGTCACACAAGGTCCCTCACCAAAGGCTCTTGTGTAAATTACATGGCCATGGGATAAGAGGGAAGGTCCTTTCTTGGATTGAGAACTGGTTAAAAGACAGGAAACAAAGGGTAGGAATAAATGGTAAATTTTCAGAATGGAGAGGGGCAACTAGTGGTGTCCCCCAAGGGTCAGTCCTAGGACCAATCCTGTTCAACTTATTCATAAATGATCTGGAGAAAGGGGTAAGCAGTGAGGTGGTAAAGTTTGCAGATGATACCAAACTGTTTAGGATAGTCAAGACGGAAGCAGACTGTGAGGGACTCCAAGAAGATCTCACCAAACTGAGCGATTGGGCAACAAAATGGCAACTGAAATTTAATGTGGATAAGTGTAAAGTAATGCACATTGGGAAAAATAACCCCAACTATACGTACAGTATGATGGGGGCTAATATGGCTACGACAAATCAGGAAAGAGATTTTGGAGTTATCGTGGACAGTTCTCTGAAAACTTCCACAGAGTGTGCTCAAAAAGGCAAATAGGATGCTAGGAATTATTAAGAAAGGGATAGAAAATAAGACCCAGAATATCTTACTGCCCTGTATAAAACTATGGTACGCCCACATCTTGAGTACTGTGTACAGATGTGGTCTCCTCACCTCAAAAAATATATTTTGGCCTTGGAAAGGGTTCAGAAAAGGGCAACTAAAATGATTAGGGGTTTGGAACAGGTCCCATATGAGGAGAGGTTAAAGCGACTGGGACTTTTCAGTTTAGAAAAGAGGAAACTGAGGGGGGATATGATAGAAGTGTATAAAATCATGAGTGGTGTGGGTGTCCTCACATCTCATGAAGGGAGTGGGGCTTTGCTTTCCTTGGCTGAGATGATTTAGTTGGGATGGGTCCCAATTTAGCAGGGGGTTGGACTCGGTGACCCCCTGAGGGTTCTTCCCACCATATGGCAGTGAGATATTTGTCAATGCACTAAAATTTAACAGGTGATACTTCATTTTCCTTCTATTTTATACTCTCCCCCCTTGATGCTCATCGCTTTAAGACAATGGTCTCCAACCTTTCTAAGCACAAGATCACTTTTTGAATGTAAATGCAATCCAAGATCTACCTCGAACCCACATCCCCTCGCCCCGCTTCCTTTGTGCCCCTTCTCTGAGGCCCCGCCCCTGCTCACTCCATCCTGCCTCCCTCCCCCAACCTTCCTCCCTTTCTCCAGGCAGGGGCAGTGGGTTGGGGCACAGGCTCTGGTCTTGGGCAAAGGGATCTGGGTTGGGAGAGGGGCTCTGAGCTGAGCCTGGGGCAGGGCCTTGGGGTGCAGGAGGGGGTTCAGGGTACAAGCTCTGTAAGGGAGTTTGGGTCTGGGGGGCTCAGGGCTAGGGCAGGGCCTTGGGGTGCAGGAGGGGTTCAGGGTACAAGCTCTGTAAGGGAGTTTGGGTCCGGGGGGCTCAGGGCTAGGGCAGGGCCTTGGGGTGCAGGAGGGGTTCAGGTACAAGCTCTGTAAGGGAGTTTGGGTCTGGGGGCTCAGGGCTAAGGCAGGGCCTTGGGGTGCAGGAGGGGTTCAGGTACAAGCTCTGTAAGGGAGTTTGGGTCTGGGGGCTCAGGGCCAAGGCAGGGCCTTGGGGTGCAGGAGGGGTTCAGGTACAAGCTCTGTAAGGGAGTTTGGGTCTGGGGGCTCAGGGCTAGGGCAGGGCCTTGGGGTGCAGGAGGGGTTCAGGTACAAGCTCTGTAAGGGAGTTTGGGTCTGGGGGGCTCAGGGCTAGGGCAGGGCCTTGGGGTGCAGGAGGGGGTTCAGGGTACAAGCTCTGTAAGGGAGTTTGGGTCTGGGGGCTCAGGGCTAGGGCAGGGCCTTGGGGTGCAGGAGGGGGTTCAGGGTACAAGCTCTGTAAGGGAGTTTGGGTCTGGGGGGCTCAGGGCTAAGGCAGGGCCTTGGGGTGCAAGAGGGGGTTCATGACTGGGGTAGGGGATCAGTGCTGGACACTGCTTAACTCAGGTGGCTCCGGGGGGTTGGGGTGCAGTGGGGCTAAGGCAGGCTGCCCCCCTGCCCTGGCCCTGCACCGCTCCCAAAGCAGCCAGCAAACTCCCTCCATCCCACGCCCTGTTGTGCCACCCGCCCCTGTTCTGTGGAGATAGACTACAGGCTGGGAGGGGGGGCACCTGACGTCAGCGCCCCTCCTCTCCCTTCCCTGCTCTGCCCAGCAAGCAGGAGACTCCCAGGGAGGGGCAGCTCCAAGGGAAAGGGCAGGAAGGGCACAGCAGTGGGGGAAGGGGCAGCTGAAGTGCTGTGCTTGACAGCTTGTGACAGACCGGGCCAGGTCTGGGCACCGCCAAGGGCGTCTGCTCAGGGCAAATTGCTCAAACTCAGGGCTCCTTACAGCCCCAGACCGGAGACCTTCCCAAACGGGTCACAAACCAGTCCCACCGAGCAAAACCCCTCAGACACCCCAGCTCTCCCTGTGCCACAGCCAGCCCCGGGCCTTACCCACAGGTGAGGGGTGACAGAACCCAATCTCACTTACCCCGAACGGGTCTTTCTGGTCCCAAAGAACCAGCCACAGTTCCCAGGCCAATTTACACTCTGGATCTTACCCTCAAGACCACTCTGGGCCAATCCTTTAGACTCTACAATGGAAAGGTTTATTAGTAAAAGAAAGAAAAGCATGAGAGTGAGGTTGTTAAGGAGAATACATCACATGCATCAACTCACCAAGTTCTCGATGCAAGCTCTCAGCAGAGATGTTACAATCTGCTGGCTTAAAAGTCTCTGGTGTCCATCCTATGTCAGGATGGGTCCACGGTTCTTTCCGGCTCGCTGTTCCCTGCAAAGCTGCATCTGGGAACAGGAGCAGAATTCAAGGCAAGATGGAGTCCGCCTCATGGCATTTTATAGCCATGCCTGGCCTCTTCCAAGCTGGAGCAGGTCACATGGCCCAGTGGCCTATCCCTGTGTCAGCAGTCATGATATTGGCTGGTTTGCAGGTTCCAGACACATTCCTCAGGCGTGTATTGGCCTCTCTGCAAGTCTTGCCCTGGAGCCTTGCTAATTAGCATAGTGTGGTGTAGTGTCAGTACCTTGCTGGTTGCTATGCTTGGGCTGTGGGCTGTGGAGGACCCCCACTGGTGGTTGTCTGCAAGCACAGCCCAGCAGGAGAGGCCTCAGGACAGTGGCCAAACCGGTTCTACTTGTTAAGGGAAGAGACGGGACAAAGGAAGTGTGTGCTGGGGGAAAGGGTGAGTCTGGGGCTGGAACCATGAGGGAGAGAGACTAAGGTTTCTGGGCCTGAGGTCTAGGGGTGATGGACCCCCCTAACACAAGGGGTCTGAAGCATTCCGGCCCCGAGTCCTGTAATTACCCCATGTCTGTGCTGTGCTGTATCCTGGAGGAGCAATAAACCCCTCTCTGCTGGCAGAATCTGTTCTTGCTGCTACGGGGGTGCAGGATTGGGGAACCCCGATTGCACCGTCACATATAGTCACTGATTGAATGTTCCTGGCCCCCTTTGTTCTGTCTCAGACAGAGAATCTTCCAGCATAAGCACAGAGAACATTTTATAACTCCACATACAGATATCACACAAGTACATGAATAGCATATGCGGAATCAGTGAACATAAGCTTTCATTTGACACCTCTCATGGCCCCCTTTGTACAGACTTTGGGGTAAACACCCCCCTATGGGTGCAGCAGTGACCTGTCTGATCCCCTTCAAATCCAGTAACATGACACAGCCTCTTGGTCAAACCAGTCAGGATCCCCTGTCAGAGGCTCCAAGATCTACCGGTAGATCCCGATCGCCTGGATGGGAAGTCCTGCTTTAAGGTATCTAGAGGTTCCATAATGAAAAAGGAAACCAAACATCTGCCACCAAGCCAAACATCTGCGCCGCTCAGAAGTTCAAAGCTCCCACGCAGGCAGGGAGCTCAGCTGATGGGCGGGTGGAGGGGCATCTCACTAAACAAGCCACTAAAAGGAGCTGCTGTCCGCTTGAACTGAGGAGCTCCCAGAGCCGGTAAAAAGGGAGCTAAGGAGACAATTAGTGTCTGGGAAATGGGGGAGGGAGGGAGGGAGTAAGCAATTAATTAATTGGTGGCAGAAGGGAGGGGACTTTAGAGCATCCCTCTTCAGGAGGAGAGAGAGTCAGAAACTCTGCACTCTCCAGCCACCTTGGAAGGGGGAGATAAGGAGCTGACTGCGTGGGGTAGGTTGGGGAAAGAGAGGGTGGGTGGATGTTGGCATCTTTGCAATGAGGTGGAAGCAAGGGGTAGTTTTTTGGGGGTGTCTGACTCGTTGCAGTCCTCTCTGTCTGACTGGGTTGAGGGGGGGAGCAGGCTGCAAGGGAAGTGTGTTTCACAGGACGTTGGCATGATGGCTTTTCAAACTAAGTTTACGTGGGTGTTAATGGCTTAAGATAAGAAAGACAAAGATTCTTTTAACAGAATTTTTTGGAGTGTTGCAGAGATCTAAAACTCTGAATTTAACTATTTTGTTAAACATTTGTGTTACTAATTAGTACACGGTAAATTGCATGGCATTAAGGCCAGATCTTTGCTATGTGGCAGAGTTCTGGCTCTTAGGAGTCAGAAGTAGCAAGTACTAGCTTGGGGTATTAGAAAAGTTGATACAGGTACTCCCCAAGGATAGCGTTAATATTCGCTTTTGTCCGATTTCATATTAAATACTGTATGCACTGCTCCTTGTTAAATATCCCTTGTTTTAATATATTTTCTTCCACACATATGGATTGGGTGTGTGTTTTGTTTGCATTGGCAGTGCACATCCACACATTACTTCAATATTGGTGCTGCACATAAGAAATTTCAACACCCCCCCCCCCCCAAAAAAAAAAAATTTAACCTACCTAAGGGTAGAAAATGTAAGAGGGAACACCTGTCTGCCACCACTTTCTCCCTGCTGGGCCCTGAGCACCGCTACGACATGCACATCCTGCTCTTGCTGGTGAATCACCTGCCTTTCCACAGTTAGCATTCATTATCTTCCCACCCCGTGGTGCTGGCAAACGTTCAGATGTGTGAAACATCGGCCATCATGCCCAAGAGGTCCATGTGTTGCATAAGCGGGGATAACAACATTTTCTATCAGAGCCAGAGTCACAAAATCCTATTTCCTTGTGTACTTGGGAACTATAGAGCATGTCCTGTAGGGAACCGGTTGTAGTAAGTCAGGACACCAACGTAGTAAATTCAGGGTTCCTGACAGGTCTTCTTCTTCATCAGGGATGATAAACGTTCAGCTGCATGTCTTTTTGTAAGATCCCTCAGTATGTCTGAGGGATCTGTGCAGGTAACTAGGATAATAGACTTTAAGAATGCTCCCAAAGACCACAGACTAACATAAGATACAAAGACACCTGAGTCAGGTTTATTGTCGAACCAAGTACAGGAATGTACTGCAAGACATTTATACCTGTGACAATGGACCCTACTCAGGAAAATTCCATTGACTACTCCACTAGTCAATAAACCGCAATTTAATATCCTTAGAATAAAGGAAAGGTATTTACAGAAATGTGTATCTGCAAAAAAAGCCCTAAACAATGTCTATAATATTGCCAAGTTTAGTATAAAGAAATGTGCAATCATTGTATGAAAGCTTAATCATCAATAGTAGAAGAAAAGAAAGAAAGAAAGAAAGAAAGAAAGAAGCTCAATAAGGGGTAACCGTGAGGAATAAAATGGGCCATATTTAAGAAACTAGATCAGTTCATCTCTATGGGTACTTCTAGACTACATCCCTCTGTCAGCAGAGGGATGTAAATGAGGCACTTCAAAAGTGCAAATGAAGTGGGAATTTAAATAGCCTACACTTCATTTGCATAATCGGGTCATGGTGCTCTTTCGAAAAAGTGCCATTTTGAAAGAACTGCGTCTAGACCGCAGTTTTACTTTCGAAATGGCGCTTGTTCGAAAGAGTGCCATGATGCGATTATGCAAATGAAGTGTGGGATATTTAAATCACCGCTTCATTTGCAATTTTGAAATGTCTAATTTACATCCCGCTGTCGAAAGAGGGATGTAGTCTAGACACAGCCTATGGAAACATCTATACTGCATGGATATTTTGGGATACCAGAGGTATCCCGAAATAGCTACCCTGCATTACACAAGCCACTTCCTGTTTCAAAATATTTTTCGAAATAACGGGTGATCTTTTTCACCGTCTCAGCAAACATCGTGACACAAGAAATAAGGGATTACTCAAAATAGACCATTATTTTGAAATTTGGTGCTGTGTAGATGCACCACATTTCAAAATAGCCTATTTTGAAATAGATTCAGAATAAGATACTTAATTTGTGTAGCGCAAGTTGTATATCTTATTTCGAGTTTAGGGTGCTGTGTAGCCTCTTTCCGACTTACGAACTGGTTAAGGACCAAGCAATTGGTCGTAACTAGGTTTGTTCATAAGTTGGACCCCATCGAGTTACACACGACCGCGCTGTTCGTAAGCGCGGATCGCGTTCGTAACTCGGGGTCCACCATTTACGACAGTTTCGGTTGTAACTGAGAACGGTCATAAGTCGACCGTTCGCAACTCGGGGACCGGCTGTATTATAGGCTAAAATGATTTCTATAGGATTCTGTGCCTCTTTCTGAAAGCAAAGAGTTTAAGACTAAGTTTTCTCAGGGATTCATTGACGTCCTTGTTTCTCAGGGTATAGATGAGAGGGTTGACCATGGGAATCAGGACTGTTTGGAAAAGAGACAATATTTTGTGTATCACTTTGGGAATGTTCCTCGTTGGAAACACATAAATAGTAATTGCGGTCACATATAAAATGGTCACCACCATGAGATGGGAGGAGCAGGTGGAAAAGGCCTTTTGCCTCCCGGTGGAGGACGGGATTCGCAGGATGGTGGTGATGATATAAACGTACGAAGCCAGGGTCAGTAGCAAAGGCACAACCGTCCCAATGGCAGAGATAATAAATGTCGCCAGTTTCAGAAGCTGGGGGTCGTAGCAGGAGAGTTTTATCATGGGCGAAAAATCACAGAAGTAATGGTCAATTTCTTGGGCGTCACAGAACGTTAATGGGAACAAGAAACTATTCAATACGCCGACCACCAGAAAACTGTACAGCCAGGAGCCCACCACTAGCTGGCAGCACACCCGGCCGTTCATCAGAGCAGCGTACCGCAGTGGATGGCATATCGCTAAATACCGATCGTAAGACATGGCCGCCAGCAGCAGATTTTCTGTGGTTGCTATGATGGCGAAAAAATAAGTTTGCACCAGGCAGCACTTGACAGAGACGGTTTTGTCCCCAGTCAGGAGACTGAACAGCAGCCTGGTCAAGATGGTGATGCTGTAGCAGATATCCAGGAAGGCCAAGTTCCCCACGAAGAAGTACATGGGGGTGCGAAGGTGCCGATCAGCCACAACCAGCACAATGATGAGGGTGTTCCCGGCAATAGTCCCAATATAGGTCACTAGAAACACGAGGATGAGAAGGGACTGAATTTCAGGGATATCTCCAAATCCTAAGAGGATGAACTCAATGATGAAGGTTTGAGTTCTTCCTTCCACTTTCTCCATAGCATGGATCTAGAAACACAAAAGCATGAGATATTGATGCAAGTAATTTCCTACCACGGCATCTCTGGACTAGGAAAATGAAGTTGTCTCTCAACAGAGCAAGAGTTTGAGCTACCAAGATAAATGGACCAAGAGCATGGAATCCTACTGAATTTTAAAAATGTCCCATTTAACTCCTTAAGCTCTCATGAATGTTAAATAATGACTTCTATGCCACGATTTTTCATGAATCTTTATCACATCAGTGTCAGATGAACAAATCAACAAGACAAAAATAGTTTGGAAATTAGCGATATTTACAGTTTAATCATGGACCCATCAACTCTGCAGCCAGAAGGTGAAATTCTCAGCTTAGGAAGATGTACATGAACTCAAATCCATCAAGCTAGCAGGATAAAATGATCATATTCATATGGATGTACAGAAATGCAACCAAGATCTGAATCCAATCTCCTATAAAGAAATGCAAGCAAGATATGGTTAAAAACTCATTTAAAGGGAAATTAAGGAGTCATTTTTATCGCAAAGGGAAATGTGTCTGGAGAAACATGAAAATCTGGAGATAAAAGAAAGAGAATAGGCAGAATGAGAATCATAGAATCATAGAATACTAGGACTGGAAGGGACCTCGAGAGGTCATTGAGTTCAGTCCCCTGCCCTCATGGCAGGACCAAGTACTTTCTAGACCATCCCTGACAGACATTTATCTAACCTGCTCTTAAATATCTCTAGAGATGGGGATTCCACAAACTCCCTGGGCAATTTATTCCCGTGTTTGACCACCCTGACAGTTAGGAACTTTTTCCTAATGTCCAACCTAAACCTCCCTTGCTGCAGTTTAAGCCCATTGCTTCTTGTTCTATCCTCAGAAGCCAAGATGAACAAGTTTTCTCCCTCCTCCTTATGACACCCTTTTAGATACCTGAGAAGAATATATGGGAAAGAGAGGTGAGGTGAGAGAGAGCAAAGGTGTGGCGGGGGATAGAGAGAGAGGGGAGTTCATGGAGATATCTAGCTAGCTAGAGTGAGTGAGTGAGTGTATGGGGATAGATAGATAGATAGCGTGTGTGTGGGGAGAGAGAGAGAGAGAGAGAGAATGGGGATGGATAGATAGATAGACACGTAGGGTATGTCTAGACTGCATCCCTCTGTCGGCAGAGGGATGCAGTTTAGGCAGGTGGACATTGCAAATGAGGCAGGGATTTAAATATCCCACGCCTAATTTGCATAAAAATGTCCGCTGCATTTTGCCAACTCAGCACTTTGTTGGCAAAAAGTGGCAGTCTAGGGGGGGATCTGTAGAGAAAGAAAGCCTTTTTCGATAGATCCTGTAAACCTCCTTGCCACTTTTTGCCAACAAAGTGCTGAGTTGGCAAAACCCGACGGACATTTTTATGCAAATTAGGTGTGGGATATTTAAATCCCTGCTTCATTTGCAATGTCCACCTGCCGAATCTGCATTCCTCTGCTGTCAGATACCCACAGATAGATAGATAGAGGGGTTGTATGGGGATAGATAGATAGATAGAGGGGTGTATGGGGATAGATAGATAGATAGATAGATAGATAGATAGATAGATAGATAGATAGATAGATAGATAGATAGATAGATAGATTTTTATAAGCAATAAAATACAGACCTTTGCCATTACAAGAAGGGCTTCTGAGCCAATAACTTTGAAATATCTTCCTTTTTTTCTTCTACACGCTCATTGATATATCCTAATGAGGTATATGATCTCTTCATCTACTGATTTCTGATGCACCCAGATAAATTGTGTCTTTTCTGAGAGTTGCACCGGTACATTGATACATTGACACTGGTGCAAAATCAATATATGACAGAAAAAAAATGGAAAAGCAGGGGAAAAAATCATACACACACTGGAGAAAGTATTTATGTTCCAGAATTCGAGCATGCAATCAAATGGACGGAGAGAACAGTAAAATACAATGAGGAGACAATACATTTAAAACATTCCTGGACTACAGGTCCTTCAATTGCTATTAGAAAGGTTGTGTCGGCATGGTGTCCCTAGCCTCCGTTTGTCAGAAGTTGGGAATGAGTGACAGAGAATTGGCTCCTTAACGACCAATCGCTTTGTCCATTTCCTCTAAAGTACCTGTCATTGGCCACTGTCAGAAGACAGGTTACTGGGCTAGATGGACAATTGCACTCACTAATGTTCCAAACCTGAGAGTCCTCCTAAGCTCTCTCTTTGGCATCTTTTGCTCTAACTCATCTATGAGGGATTCTTCCGGGTGTTAACAGGAATTGAGGTTCCACTCAACCCTCTAACCCACCAGCCTGGGGTCCCTCTCCCACTGGGCAGCTGTGACCAGATGCTGACCCACTCCTGGTCCCACCATTCCCACAAGTAGGGATACACCCAGCTGCACTGCCCAGCCTGGGTCTAAACACCGAGCAGAAGGATTTGGGTGCTGGGCTTGCCTCCCCCCTCAATGTGGAGAGGAGCATGCCCCTTTGTGCAAAACCAAGATGAGATTTTCCCCATACGCTCCACTTCATGGCAATCTGGTTTCGGTTCAACCACAAAAAAAGTTTATGAACTATAAAAAACAAAGTTTGTAAGTGACAGTAAAGGCTAGAAACCCCAACAGAGCAGCGTACCAGCAAACACAAAACCACATGAATCGGGCATAACGAACGAGTTCACTGAATTGCGAAGAGCTGTTTCTCACCCTGACTGCTGATGCCAGCCAACCTGCAGATTCTCAAGGCATAAGCTACATCTGTGTTGCAACTTCGGTTTCTCGAGTTTCCAGCTTTAGAGATCACCTTTGCCTTGGTCCAGCATGTGCCCCCCTGTTCTGTCTTCGCTCCTCAGGTCTTTCCAGGAGCCCTGTTGTGCGAAGGAGAACTGGTGAGGTCACCCCCTGGTTTATATAGATTGAGCACAGGGCAGGAACCCTTTGTTCCAAAAGTTAATTCAGAGACCGACTTGTGGAAAAACACAAACATCTCAAGATGGTGCCCAGAGATGTAGGCCCTGTTCGCCTGCCCATGGACAGTCACGAAAGCCATTAATTACGGGCTGGCTGGAGAGTTCTCAGCAAGGTTCGTCACGAGGGAGAGATGCTTCTCCTCAGGCCCATTGGTTTCCCTAATGGCTCGTTAACTCCAATAGGCCCTTCTCAACCAGCTATCTGGACTAATAGCATGTGGCCTCGTGGGAGTTCCAGGTGTAAGTACGTTGGAAATAGACACACCCAATAATCAGAACTTCAGAGACAACAATGACACATGCACATGACTAGGACAATCACATGCAGGAAATCAGAACTTTTCCAGTGACACCTTATACGGCCTGTCTTGCACAAAAGGCCCAATCATTGTGCGGTAATTATACCATCCCAATATCAAGGGCTACTTCTAGACTACACTGTTGTTGTTTTTTCGGAAGGGGATATGCAAATGCCATGGGAATTTGCATATCTTCTTCCCATCGCATTTTTGAAAGAGGATATCTCGAATGTGAGTTTGGATGCAGGTTTTTTTTCAGAATAAAACCCAGTTTTCGAATAAACCCGCTCTTCCTAAAAAAAGGAGGTTTACATGTTGTTGTTTTTTAAAAGAGGTGTGTTTTTTTCTGAAAAAATAATGTGTCCAGAATACTTTCACTTTCAAAAGATCCTCTTTCGAAAATGTGTTCGGAAGAAGATATGCAAATTCCCGTGGCATTTGCATATCCCCTTCCAAAAAACCAACAGTGTAGTCTAGAAGTAGCCCTTGATATTGGGATGGTATAATTACCGCACAATGATTGGGCCTCTTTTGGAAAAAAACATGTAGCCTAGACATGCAAACACTGTAGAATACAGTGGGCATTGACACAGCTACTGTCTTCATGGATGTTCTCCTTGGACAAAGCAAGCCGTCCTTTTCATTCTTACAAGAATACCTGAGCTCTTGGAGTTTTTTTCATTTCTAAATCAGAAGATTTAATTTTGAGTGTGTGGCTTTATTTTTCACACTTGCCAGCTACACTAGAACCCTAAACCTCCCTTCAGATGATGCAAGATAAAAGTCTAGTCTTTGCATGACATTTTCCTTTCTCTTCTACTATTCATGGTTTTCCAACTTCTCAGTAAACTGAGCTTTGGTTTCTTGTCTGGAGGCCTGGATTTTACAGAGATTTTTAGTGTGTTTTGTTGCTATTCCCTTTCACAGAAATTAATGTGTCTCCTGGCTGGTACTTTCTCCCTCCTAGGAGATTATGTGATCTCCCTTGATATTTCTGCTACTGGGAATTCGAAATGATTAACCAGAGGAATGTTTCTATTTATTTGCGATAGGAAAACCATGGTACAGGGGCAGTCTTATTATGAACCTCAGGGCAGAAGTCCTGGAAAACAACTGATTCCAAAGCAAAAACAACGGAGACAGGAGACCTCTTGACCCAAAAATTGAAACAAGAGAAGAAAAGAAAGATCTCATTTCAAAGGAAATGAATGTGGACTGAATATCTTATCTCATTGGAAATCTCTGTTCATCTCATTTATGACATGAGTCCATCTGCTAGCATACTAATAAAAAAAACGAACCAATGTCAATTCTCTTTTATGGGAAGAAAATTATATGCTTCCAGGTCAATTTGATCTCTGGGCCTGGAATTTCAAAGGCAAGCCAGGAAGAGCCCTAAGCTACCAACTGAACAAAGTGACATTGGCCGTGATTCTTATAGGTGCCTAAGGGATTTAGACACCTGGCTGCATTTGAAGAGGCATTCTTGGTTAAAGCTCCCAAGTCAGTCTGATTTCTGGACCTTGAACTCCAAATGCAGGACAGCTGCCACTTACATAAAGTTTCCATCTCCTCGTTCTCATGGGCTGTGATTTTTATAGGAACCTAAGGGATTTACATAGGGACATAAGAACGGCCACACTGGGTCCGACCAAAGTTCCATCTAGTTCCGTATCCTGTCTTCTCACAGTGGCCCATGCCACATGCTCCAAACGGAATGAATAGAACAGCGATCCAACCCCCACTGCCCATTCCCAGCTTCTGACGAACGGAAGCTACAGACACCATCTTTGCTCAATAGTCATCGATAGATCCATCCTCCATGAATGTATCTAGTCCCTTTCTGAATCATGTTGAAATTCTAGACTTCACAATGTCCTCTGGCAAGGAGTTCCACAGGTTGGCTGTGCCTTGTGTGAAGGCAACTAACTGCCTTTGAACTTACTTGGAGGACAGCAGATCCCTGGTCAAGTCACTTCTGCATTTCAAGTGGAGGGGGGACTTAAATGGGAATCTGCCCTGGCCATGGGGAATACTCTGGCTTCGGCCACAAATCACTCTCATTACCTTGTTCCATGCATAGCCTTTAGCTATTAACCAGGCTTATCGGAGCTGCCTTCCAGAGGTGAATATCTGATTCCTGTGCAATTTGGTTGCAAAAATCAGGAAAGGGGCAAATGCAAAATATTTTTGAAGTTTTCCCTAGTGTTTCCCAGTGTGAATTTCCCCATAGCAGGAGTGCGGGGGGGGGGAGATTTTTCTCCTTGGCCTCTGAGGACAGGACAAGAAGTAATGGGCTTAAACTGCAGCAAGAGCGGATGAGATTGGACACTAGGAAAAACTTCCTACCTGTCAGTGTGGTTCGACACTGGAATAAATTGCCAAGGGAGGTTGTGGAATCTCCATGTCTGGACATATTTAAGAGGAGGTTGGACAGACACCTATAAGGGATGGTCTAGATAATGCTTGGTCCTGCCATGAGGGCAGGGGACTGGACTCGAAGATCCCATGAGGTTCCTTCTGGTTCTAGTGTTCTATGCTTCTTGGATTCGTTGTCATTCATGATGAGAGAGATTGTCCATTGGGCCAGAAAGCAAGTCCAAGGATAACTCTGCAGTCAGGCAGTTATGGCGAACACGTTGGTGATGGGAAATGGACGTTCAGGCCCCTCTTTCAATAACTGTTTAATTATTTATTCCAAATGGAAGCACTTGGAAACTGACAGATGGTAGAACTAGGGGCAACGGTCTCACATTGCAGTGGGGGAGATCTCGGTTGGAGATTAGGAAAAACGATTTCCCGAGGTGGGTGGGGAAGAGCTGGGATGGGTTCCCTAGGGAGAGGGTGGACTCTCCATCCCTAGAGGTGTTGAAGTCCTGGCTTCTATGATTCTGATTTACTTTGAAAAGAGAGAGAGGGAGAGAGAGAGAGAGAGAGAGAGATTGTGCGGAGCATATCCCATAAGACAGTGCACCTTTTCCCAAGCTATGTCTAGACTGTCACTTTTTATCAGAAAAGATATGCTCTGCAATTTGCCTATGTTTTTCCAATTGTTTTGTTTGAAAAGGCTTTTCCGAAATTTGACCCGTCTGCACTGGGTCAAATTTTGGAAAAAACCCTCCTCTTTCGGAAAAACCCTTCTTCCTCGGCTTCCAACAAAGCATGTCTGCTCTTCTGCAAAAAATATCGGAAGAGCAGACGCGTTCCCTGGACGTGGTGGAGTTTTTCCGGGATACCGGAGGTCTCTGTCGTCGAGACATAGATCCATGGTGTGACAGTGAAAACTTCTCCACCTTGAGCAGGGAAGACAGGGGATGTCTACACTGCCTTCCTCTTTGGAGAGAGGAATGCAAATGCAGCTGAGCGAAACTGTACATGAAGCGCAGATTTGAATTTCTCGCACTTCATTTGCATAATGGTGTCCGGGCGCTTTCTCCTATTTTGGAAAAAAAACCCACCGTTTTTTATTTTGAAAATAACCCCCTTCTTTCCAAAAAACCCATACTCCTTCAAAAATGAGGTATAAGGGTTATTTTGAAAGAAGTTTTTTTGTTTTTTTTTTAAATAATAAACGGCGTTTTTTTCCCAAAAAGGGTATTTCGAAAGAAGGATTTTTTTCAAAATAACGCCATCTAGAAGATGGGGTTTTTTTTTTCGAAATAGGGTGTTTTGAAAAAGTGCCCAGATGCCATTATGCAAAGGAAGTGTGGGAAATTCAAATCCGTGCTTCATTTGCAATTTCACTTGACTGCATTTGCATTCCTCTCTCGAAAGAGAAATGCAGTGTAGACATACTCATATTGAAAGTGATCTTCTACACTGCTCTCCACAACACTCAGCAGGGTGAAATGGTTCAAATGGGTTTAGATCAGCATCTAAATTCTCATCGTTACTGTGGAGGGCAACTTGAAAAAGTGGAGACTGAGGGGGGATAGGATCGAGGTCTATAAAATCATGAGTGGTGTGGAGAAAGTGAAAAAGGAAAAATTATTTATTAGTTCCCATAATATAAGAACTGGGAACCACCAAATGAAACTAATGAGCAGCAGGTTTAAAACTAATAAAAGGAAATTCTTCTTCTCACAGCGCACAGTCAACCTCTGGAACTCCTTGCCTGAGGAGGCTGTGAAGACTGGGACTATAACAGAGTTTAAAGGAGAACTACATAAATTCGAGGAGGTTAGGTCCATCAATGGCTATTAGCCAGGATGGGTAAGGAATGGTGTCCCTAGCCTCTGTTTGTCAGAGGCTGGAGATGGATGGCAGGAGAGAGATCCTTTGAATGTTACCTATTGTGTTCCCTCCCTCTGGGGCACCTCGTGTTGGCCACTGTCGGCAGACACGATACTGGGCTGGATGGACCTTTGGTCTGACCCAGTAATGGCCGTTCTTATCAAAGAATACTAGGACTGGAAGGGACCTCGAGAGGTCATCGAGTCCTGTCCCCTGCCCTGATGGCAGGACCCAGTACTGTCTAGACCATCCCTGATAGACAGTTATCTAACCTGTTCTTAAATATCTCCAGGGATAGAGATTCCACAACCTCCCTGGGCAATTTATTTCAGTGTTCAAACACCCTGACAGTTAGGAACTTTTTCCTAATGTCCAACCTAAACCTCCCTTGCTGCAGTTTAAGCCTATTGCTTCTTGTCCTGTCCTCAGAGGCCGAGAAGAACAAGTTTTCTCCCTCCTCCTTGGGACACCCTTTTAGATACCTGAAAACTGCTATCATGTCCCCTCTCAATCTTCTCTTTTCCAAACTAAACAAGCCCAATTCTTCCTTCATAGCTTATGTTCTCCAGACCTTTCATCATTCTTGTTGCTCTTCTCTGGACCCTCTCCAATTTCTCCACATTTTTCTTGAAATGTGGCGCCCAGAACTGGACACAACACTCCAACTGAGGCCTAAGGAGCGCAGAGTAGAGCGGAAGAATGACTTCTCGTGTCTTGCTCACAATACACCTGTTAATACATCCCAGAATCATGTTTGCTTTTTTTGCAACAGCGTCATACTGCTGACTCATATTCAGCTCGTGGGCCACTCTGACCCCTAGATCCCTTTCTGCTGTACTCCTTCCTAGACAGTCGCTTCCCATTCTCTGTGTGTGAAACTGATTGTTCCTTCTTAAGTGGAGCACTTTGCATTTCTCCTTATTAAACTTTATCCTGTTTTCTTCAGACCTTTTCTCCAATTTGTCCAGATCATTTTGAATTATGACCCTGTCCTCCAGAGTGGTTGCAACTCCGTCCAGCCTGGTATCATCTGCAAACTTAATAAGCGTACTCTCTATACCGATGTTTAAATCATTGATGAAGATTTTGAACAGAACCAGACCCAAAACAGACTCCCAAGGAAAGCCACTTGTTATACCTTTCCGGCAAGATTGTGAACCTTTAATAACTACTCTCTGAGTACGGTTATCCAGCCAGTTATGCACCCACCTTACAGTAGCCCCATCTAAGTTGTATTTGCCTAGATTATTGATAAGAATATCATGCAAGACCGTATGAGAACATGTCCTTATGTTCTCATGTGTCTATTTCTGAAGGCAACCACTTTCACAATTGCTTTTCTCAGGGACTTTTTGACCTCCTTGTTTCTCAGGCTGTAGATAATGGGGTTGATCATGGGATTCAGGACAGTGTAGAAGAGCGACAACACTTTGTTTAGGATCGTGGACATGTTGATTGATGGAAACACATAGACAATGATCAGGGTCACGTATAAAATGGACACCACCATGAGGTGGGAGGAGCAGGTGGAAAAGGCCTTTTGCCGCCTGATGGAGGATGGGATTCTCAGGATGGTGGTGATGATACAAACGTAGGAGGTCAGGGTCAATAGCAAAGGCACAACCGTCCCAATGGCAGAGATAATTAATGTTGCCAATTGTAGCGTCCAAGTGTCGCTACAGGAGAGCTTTATCATGCGTAAAAGATCACAGAAGTAATGGTCAATTTCTTGGGAGTCACAGAACGTTAATGGGAAGAAGAAATAATTTAGTGTGCCAACAACCAGAAACTACTCAGCCAGGAACCCACGACTAGCTGGCAACACACCCGGCCGTTCATCAGAGCTGCGTATCGGAGGGGATTGCATATCGCTAAATACCGACCGTAAGACATGGCCGCCAGCAGCAGATTTTCTACCGTTTTCATGATACCAAAGAAATATAATTGCGCAAGGCAGCAGTGAACACAAATCGTCCTGTCCCCAGTCAGAAGCCCTGCCAGGAGGCTGGGCAGGATGGTGGAGCTGTAGCAGGACTCCACACAAGCCAAGTTCCCCAGGAAGAAGTACATGGGGGTGTGAAGATGATCAGCGACAACTAGCGCAACAATGAGGAGGTTTCCAGCTATCGTTACAATGTAGATGTGTAGAAACATGAGGATGAGAAGGGGCTCCAGTCTGGAGACATCCCCAAACCCTAAGAGGATGAATTCCATGATGAGGGTTTGATTTCTTCCGTCCTCTTTCTCCATATTATGACTCTAGAAATGTAACACCATAAGATATTGAGGTAGCAAAGGCATTCAACTTCCACCATCAGTTACACTTGATAGAAACACGGAGTAGGTGATTTTGGACCACTGCCTCTCTGCACTGCAAAAGTGCGGTTGTCAATAAACCGGGAAAAACTCATTTCAATAAGAGTTTGAGCTTCCAAGATGGAAGAGCATGGAACCCATTGGAATAACAGAAATGTTCCTTTCAACTCCATGAAGTTCTCATGAACTTTCAATACAGACTTTTAAGCTGGGATTTTTGAAGGACAGGTTGAACCTCTTTAGTCCGGCACTCTTTGGTCCAGACAGATCCGTTGTCCAGCATGTTTTGAGTTAGCCAGATGTCCACTTTTCATAGGTGTAGCCAAGTTCCTTTTGGTCCTAAAAAAGTTTGTTTACAGCCACTAGTCCTGACTCTGAGTGTTCTGTGCTGTTATTTAGCGCTAATATACCCCTACATGTTTTCTTAGAGCCCAGCAGGCTCTAAGAAGTGTTGGTAATGCTTCTAGACAATATTGACCTCTCTGGACTGGCAAATTCTCTGGTTCAGAATTGGTCAGGTCCTGAGGGTGCTGGACATCAGTGTCATATCAACAAATCTATGTGACATAAAAAGATCATTGCATTGGAAAGGAAAGATACTCAGAGTTCAATTGCAGGTAGGTCTACCCTGTAGTTGTAAGTTGAAATGCTCACCTTGGGAAGACGTACATGCTTTTACATTGATGAAGCTAGCAGAGTAAACTAACCAGCTTCATTTGAATGTACACAAGTTCAACTGACATGGCATCCAACCATTCATACAGAAATAGAAGTGGAAAAAAAGGAAAACACATGAAGAATTCTACGGAGGTCATGGGGGAGGTCTAGGTTGGGCATTAGGAAAAACAATTTCTTGACGAGGGTGGGGAAGCACTAGGATGTGTTTCCTAGGGAGAGGGAGGAATCTCTGTCTGTAGAGGTTAAGTCCCAGCTTGACAGAACCCGGGCTGCATGATTGAGTTGCGGTTGGTCCTGCTTTGGGCAGGGAGCTGGACTCGATGACCTCCTGAGGTCACTGCCAGCCCTAGGAGTGTATGATTCTAAGGGTATGTCTACACTTGCAACCTATTTCTAAATGGGGATGCAAATGAAGACATTCAAAATTGCAAATAAAGCCAGGAATTAAATATCCTGTGCTTCATTTGCATAATCGAGTTATGGCGCTATTTTGAAATAGCGCTATAGCGAAATAAAACACACTGTGGAGATGCGTTATTTTGAGAGAGAACCCTTCTCTTGAAATAACTGTTAAACCTCATTTTAGAAGGAATAGGGGTTATTTCGAGAGAAGGGTGTTCTCTCGAAATAACGCGTCTCCACTGTGTGTTTTATTTCGAAATAGCGCCCTCACGTGATTATGGAAATGAAGCGCTGGATATTTAAATCCCGGCTTCATTTGCAATTTTGATTGTCTTCATTTGCATCACTATTTCAAAACAGGAATAGATACACAGAAAGAATTAGTTGAATACATGGACACAAAGAGAGAGAGAGAGAGAGAGAGAGATTGCTTAGTTACCCAGTTTATGAGCAATAAAAATTGATCCTTGCTGTTACAGGAAAGGTACCGGAGCCTATAACTCTGACAGCTCCTCCTACGGCTCAATTCTTGATCTATCCTGCCTTCTAATTTCCTCAACCTCTGGTGCGTGAAGCACTCATATATACACTCTCTACACCAGGACTTTCAATGGCTCATTGATGCTGGTGGAACATCCGTGTAGGACGGAAGAATGGAAATGGAGAAAGAAAAAAACAACCCGCCTGTACACAGCGAAGAAAAACGGCATTTTTTCAAAATTTTAAATGAGCAATAAAATTCATTTGGTGAAAAATAAAATTCTCACAGGAGACTCTAATAAACTAAAACAACTCCTGGAGGACAGGTCTTCTGGGTGTCAGAAGCTGGAATTGGGTGACAGGGTATGGGTCCCTTAATTATCAATGGTTTTGTTAATTCTCTATAAAGCACCTGGCTTTGGCCCCGGTTGGAAGACAGGGTGTGTCTACACTAGCCCCCTAGTTCAATCTATGGAGGCTAATGGGGGCGACCGAAACTGCAAATGAAGCGTGTCATTCCAGGAGGAATACCAGCTAATTCGATTTAGGGCTTTAATTCGGAATCCCGTTTCACTGCCGAGTGTAGACGCGGGCAGTTACTTTGGGCTAGTCAATTTCTAAAATGGCGACTGGCCGGGAACATGCAAATCAAGTGCGGGATATTGAAATCCCGTACTTCATTTGCAATTTTGGTTGCCCTCATTACCTTCCGTAGATTGACCTAGGGGGCTAATGTAGACATACCCACAGGCGACTGGACTGGATTTCGTTACTTGGTTCGCCTTCCGCTCAATGTGGAGAGGAACATGCACCCTCGAGCAAACCAAGTTGAGATTCTCCCCCGGATGCTTCACTTCAGGGCAACCTTGTTTAGGTTAAGCTACCGAGAAGTGTATTAATTAGAAAATAAGGAGGGTAAGTGATTTTGCCAAGCAGAACACAGCGCCAGCAACGAAATAAAAATACAAACAAAGGATAACACATGAGTTACATTGAGTATGAAGGGTTGAGTATGAAGTCATCACCCTGACTGATGACACCAGCAAAGTGGCAGAATCTCAAGACAAAAGCTGCTGTTGCTTTGCGACGTTATTTTTTTCAGGCTTCTCAAAATAGCCTAGAAATCTCTTTTGTCTGAGTCTAGCCCCTCCCCCCAAATTCGTCTTTGTTCCTCAGGTCTTTCCAGGAGTCCTCTTGTGCAGGGAGGAAAGAAGAACTGGTGATGTCACCCTCCAGTCTATATAGATTTAGTGCAGGGCAGGAACCCTTTCTTTCGATAGTTAATTCCCAGACTAGTGTGTGGAAAAATACAAACATCTCAAAATGGTGCCCAGAGACACCAGCCTGGCCGGTGCCCTTGGAGAGTCAGGGCAACCATTAATTACGGGCTCTCTGGAGACTTCTCAAGAAGATTCACAAGTGGGAAAGAAACTTCTCACAAGGCCCATGATTTTCCTAATGGCCCATTACCTGGAGTAGGCTGTTCCCAACCAGCTCGCTATACGAGTCATCTATCCGAGTGGGAGTTAACAGGTGTAGCTACACTGGAAATAGAGACAGACGCAATAATCACAACATCAGATACAACCATGAGACATGAATACAAATAGGAACATCATAGGAATAATCACAAGCCCAGATAAAACCATGACACATGAACATGTGATAGGAAAATCATAAGTAGGGAATCAGAATTGTTCCAGGGACACATTATACGGCTGTCTTGCACTAAAGGCCTAATTATTCTCCAATAATAGTCTCATCACAATATCACTCTGAAGAAAACGGCAGGCATTGCTTCAACGACCACCTTCCTTACTTTTCCTTTTGGATAGCTCAAGTAATCCTCTTGTCTCTTAGGGTACGTCTAGACTACGCTGTATTTTCGAATGAAATTTGCAAATCTTCTTCCGATCTCACTTTTGAAAGTGGGTCATTCAAAAGCGAAAGTAGTCTGGACACAGGTTTTTTTTCAGAAAAATACCCTTTTTCAAAAAACCGTGTAAACCTCCTTTGGAAAGGAAGAGTGATTTTTCGAAAAAAGGTTTTTCCCCGAAAAAACACGTCCTGTCTACTTTCCCTTTCAAAAGGTCCTCTTTCGAAAGTGAGATCAGAAGAAGACATGCAAATTCCCATGGAATTTGCATATCCTCTTTCGAAAATACAGCGTAATCTAGACGTACCCTGAGAAACAGGAGGATTACTTGAGCTATCCAAAATGAACAGTAAGGAACGTGGTCATTGAAGCAATATCTAGCTTATTGATAAGATCATACATGACCATACTAAAATGTCTGAGACTGCAAAGCAAACCCACAGTGGAATGCATGCCCACTGCTTTGGCTCACAGAGATGTGGGCAGATGTGCTCTTTCATGGAATTTAGACTTCTGGGACATGGGCTCTTGGACCCTGAGATGGGAAAGGGTCCCTGACTTGCAGCGACAGCCTGACCCAGAGAGTCTGCACAGAAATGAAATAGCCCAGCCGGACAAGTCTAGGGGGAGAGGTAGATATACTGGAGGGCACAGAGAGGGTCCAGAGTGACCTAGACAGATTAGAGGATTGGGCCAAAAGAAATCTGATGAGGTTTGAGTAGGACAAGTGCAGAGTCCTGCCCTTGGGACGGAAGAATCCCAAGCATTGTTACAGGCTGGGGACCGACAGGCTAAGTAGCAGTTCTGCAGAAAAGGACCTGGGGATTGTAGTGGATTAGTATCTGGATATGAGTCAACAGTGTGTCCTTGTAGCCAAGAAGGCTAATGGCATATTAGGGTGCATTAGGAAGAGCATTGCCAGCAGATCCAGCGATGTGATTATTCCCCTTTATTCAGATCCAGTAAGGCCACATCTGGAGTACTGTGTCCAGTTCTGGGCCCCCCATAACAGAAAGGATGTGGACGCATTGGAGAGGGTCCAGAGGAGGGCAACCAAAATGATTCGGGGGCTGGACACATGACCTATGAGGAGAGACTGAGGGATTTGGGTTTGTTTAGTTGACAGAAGAGAAGAGTGAGGGGGGATTTGATAGCAGCCCTCAACTCCCTAAAGGGGGGGTCCAAAGAGGTTGGAGAGAGGCTGTTCTCAGTAGTGACGGATGGCACAACAAGAAGCAATGGTCTCAAGTTGCAGTGGGAGAGGTCTAGGTTAGAGATTAGGAAAAGCTATTTTCCAAGGAAGGTGGGGAAGCTTTGGGATGGGGAGGAGGTGGAATCTCCATCCCTAGAGGTGTTTTCGTTGCAGCTTGACAAAGCTCTGGCTGGGTTGATTTAGTTGGAGTTGGTCCTGCCTTGGGCAGGGGACTGGACTTGATGACCTCCTGAGGTCTCTTCCAGCTCTAGGATTCTATGATTCTAAATCAGCGAAGACCGGCAAGCCGTGGTTTGCTTGGTGAGCTGGTTGGTTTGGGCTGGTGGATGTACTGCATGTGATTGAAATGCACAATTCCAGTGGACTTTGAGTGGCACTCGCTGTCACTCAGACACTTGGGAAACCCAGGTACTGGTCACATCGAGAGTCTTGACGTGTTCTTTTTAAGAAAAGAGATTTCCAATAAAATCGCAGAACGGCCGACAGAATATGGATCACATGATGATCACCTCTTTTCTCATTCCCTTGTGGGCCACCTGGCATTGGTCACTGTTGGCAGACAGAAAACAGGGCTTGATGGACCTTTGGTTCTCACCCTGTACAGGCAGTACTAATATTCCCACTGGCTTTTCCTAGCCCAGGGCATACTTGTTATCACTCACGAGG
Organism: Rafetus swinhoei; assembly: GCA_019425775.1. Lineage (NCBI taxonomy): Eukaryota > Metazoa > Chordata > Testudines > Trionychidae > Rafetus > Rafetus swinhoei. The sequence goes on from CM033433.1 coordinate 21,923,111, forward strand.
AGAAAGACTAGTCCATTGGGCAGAAAGCAAGTCCCAGGATAACTCTGCAGCCAGGGCATTTACGGCGTACACTTTGGTGGTGGGAAATAAAATCTCAACCCTCTCTTTGAATAAACTTAAAAAACAACAAAAGGTCTGGTAGCACTTTACAGACTAACTAACTTATAGATGGTATCATGAGCTTTCGTGGCACAGCCCACTTCTTCAGATGACCGGAGTCCCTCTTTTAATGGCTTCTTAATTAATTATGCCAAATGGCTCCACTTTAAGATAAGAGAGAGAAAGAGAGAGAGCGAGAGAGAGATTGTTCACAAATTATTCCATAAGACAGTGCCTTTTTTTTGCAGCATGTGAAACTGAAGATTTCCTCATCTTGAAAGACTTGCAAGACTTTTATGGAGCTTAGATTCATCAGTGGCTGTTAGCCAGGATGGGTAGGGATGGTGTCCCTAGCCTCTGTTTGTCACAGGCTGGAAATGGATGACAGGAGAGGGATCACATGAGATTCCCTGCTGTGTTCACTCCCTTTGGGGCACCTGGCATTGGCCACTGTCAGCAGACAGAACACTGGGCTAGATGGACCTTTGGTCTTACCCAATATAACTGTTTTTGGGGTCTTACGTGGGAACTAGGGGGCCACAAAACACACAGAAGGTAGTGTTTCTTCACACAACCTACAGCCAACCTGTGGAACTCATTGCAAGAGGATGTTGTGGAGACTGGACGCTTAAACAGGGTGTATAAAAGAATTAGATAAATGCAGAAATGTTAGGCCCATCAAAGGCTATTAATCAAGATGGATATGAATGGTTGTCAGAAGGTGGGAATGGATGACAGGGGAAGGATCACTTGATGGTTTCCTGTTCTGTTCACTCTCTCTGGGGCACCTGGCTTTGGCCACTAACAGCAGACAGGACACTGGGCTGGAATGACCTTTGGTCTGACCCAGTCTGGTTGTTCTTATGTTCTTATATTAACCTCAGGCAGGGGAGATATTGAACATGATCTTCCACCCTGCTGCCCACATGAATTCTCTAACCACCAGGTTAACTGCCATGATTGATTTTTGCTGAAAGTATTCGGGTCATTGGAGGAAAACGCGTGAATCCCTTTGGGCTACACAAATCAAGGATTCAGCCCAACAAAGGTGGACACATGAGGCCAAGGATAACTCGGCAGCCAGGGAGTTTATGGCGCACGCTTTGGTGGTAGGAAATAAAATCTCAAACCCCTCTTTTAATGACTTTTTAATTAATTATGCCAAAATAGCTCCACCTTAAGATGAAAGAGAGAGAGAGAGAGAGAGATTATATATGCTTTTGTCTATGCCCACCATAGGGACTGTGGGAAGGGACAGCAAGAGGATGTGTGTGAGAGGTGGAAGTAAGAATAACCACGGGAACCTAAACAATTAAAAGGAGAGGGGGGAATTCCCAGTATTTGGGGGAAGAAAAAAGGCCATAATAGAGGAAGAAAAAAATTCCAGGGTGACTCAGATTTTACTCTTTAATTCTTTTTTTGGGGGGGGAGGGGGGCGGATGTGTCAAATCTCTTATGTAGCGTATTGCTTGGTAGGATACAGGATGCTACTCTGGCTGAGATTGTCAATGTTACCTAATGCATTTTGGATAATCATTTCCTATTTACTTTCGTACATTCATGTCTTTTTATTTGGGTCGGGGGAGGGAACTGAGTGTTGAACGTTTGTGCCAGATGTCTTCACTTTGCATGTTATCTACCTTTGTCGCTATCTGTATTGCTAGCCATCTCTTTACACGTATCGATGTTTTAATGTGGCCTTCACCCTGCAAAGATGGATAAACAAGCAAGAAATTTGACAAGGCAGCACACACAGAGACTCCCGCATCTCCCATGGACTTTCATCTTTGTTTACCAAGCTACAGATCTGAGTAGATTACCACCCATTAAAAGTTCTCCACCCACTGGAGGATCAACATGTTTTACCTACATTCTTCTTCTTCTTCTTCAAATTCTCCACCCACTGAGGGTCAACACGTTTTACCTACATTCTTCTTCTTCTTCTTCAAATTCTCCACCCACTGAGGGTCAACACGTTTTACCTACATGCTTCTTCTTCTTCTTCAAGTTCTCCACTCACTGGAGGGACAACATTTTTTACCTGCATTCTTCTTCTTTTTCTTCTTCTACTACTACTTTTGAATGTCACATTCAATACTATATTTCTTCATCAAAGTTGGACATTCAAGCTCTCCAACCAGTGAACAGTGGTTAGATTGTGGATATCCTCCAATGAGCCAGTGAATTTTCCTGTTGGGCATTCCCCATCAATGTGGTGCATAGTTTGCGGACCGCCACAATCACAAAGTGAAGATGACAACACATTCCACTTATGCAGTATATAACCGCATGTGCCCTGACCAGTCGTAAGCCGGGTTAGGACACACTACAGTCTCTGGAGATGATCAAAACCTTTCTGCTCAGTGGTGGGAGCCGACACAAGATGTTTGTTTGGGATGTCTACTTTCTGCCATTCGGCTCACAAGAGTTCCTGGACATTGGCCGTAACTTCCTTCGCTCACTGCCGGGGGGCTTGAGGGATTTTAGACGCGATATTGGTGGCTAATTCAAGTATTTCTGGATGGGAAGATGTTGGCTGCTGCGGTTGATACGTTGGTAGAGTCTGCATTCCTGCTCAAGTCCACGGATGGTTGGTGGGGTGATGTTTGCCAGTGACAGTAACCACACTATGGCAGTGGTCTTTAAAGTTCCAGTTATCACTCGCATGGCGCTGTTCAGTTGAGTGTCGACTACCTTTGTTTGAGCACCTTCTGACCACACAGAAGAGCAATGTTTAAGAACAGAATACACCAGGGCTATTGCTGAGGTCCTCAAGGTGTGTGCCTCAGCTCCCCAACTGGGGCCTAATCAAAACAGAAGATTATAATCAAGGGTGAACCAATGTCTTTCATTTCAGTAGGAGTGGGAGAGACCCACAGACCCACGAAAGATGTTCATCTGCTTGCAGAATTTCTTCACGACTGTTCATGTCTGGATGAACTAAGTAGGGGCTTTCCCGAAATGTGTGTCTGGGGAATGGCCCATAAATGTTCTGTAAACAATGTCTCTTAAAGTACCAAGTTTATTTTAATTAAATGTGCATTAATTGTATGAAAGATGACTATTCAGAAAGCAAGAAAGCAAGCAAGCAAGAAAGAAAGGATAACCCTGTTCTCACAGAATAAAATGGGCCCTAAGTACAAAACTATATCTCTTCATCTCTATATTAATATTGGGTAAAATTTGTTCTACAGCCAGTCCCCGAGTTACAAACGCATTGATTTACCACCGTTCGTAGTTACGACCAACTCCCATTAAGTGCATTACAAGCTGGTCCCCGAGTTACGAAGGCAATCCGCACTTACTAACAGCGTGGCCGCATTTAAATGAATGGAGTCTGACTTACGAACAAATTGAGTTATGACCAAGTGTTTGGTACGTAACTCGTTCGTAAGTCGGGGACCAGCTGTATCAGATTCTGTGCCTGTTTCTGAAGGCGATCAGTGTCCCAATCACTTTTCTCAGGGACTCTTTCACCTCCTTGTTCCTCAGGCTGTAGATAATGGGGTTGATCATGGGATTCAGGACTGTGTAGAAGAGCGAGAACACTTTGTGGAGGACTGAAGACGTGTTGAGTGATGGAAACACATAGACAATAGTAAGGGTCACATATAAAATGGACACCACAATGAGGTGGGAGGAGCAGGTGGAAAAGGCCTTTTGCCGCCCGATGGAGGATGGGATTCGCAGGATGGTGGTGATGATACAAATGTAGGAAGCCAGGGTCAGTAGAAAAGTCCCAAATGTCATAATGGCAGAGATAATTAATGTCGCCAGTTTCAGGAGCTGGGGGTCGTAGCAGCACAGCTTTATCACGGGTGAAAAATCACAGAAGTAATGGTCAATTTCTTTGGAGTCACAGAAAGTTAATGGGAACAGGAAAACGTTGAGTGTGCCAACCACCAGAAAACTACACAGGCAGCACCCCCACCACCAGCTGGCAACACACCCGGCCGTTCATCAGGGCAGTGTAACGCAGTGGGTCACATATTGCTAAATACCGATCGTAAGACATGGCTGTGAGCTGCAGATTTTCTGTGCTTGCCATGATGGCAAAAAAGTAATTTTGCACCAGGCAGCTCTTAACAGAGATCATTCTGTCTCCAGTCAAAAGACTGGCCAGCAGCCGGGGCAGGATGGTAGAGGTGTAGCAGGTCTCCAGGCAGGCCAAGTTCACCAGGAAGAAGTACATAGGGGTGTGTAGGTGCGGATCAGCCACAACTAACATAATGATGAGGGTGTTCCCGGCAATAGTCAGAAGGTAGATCACTAAAAATACCAGGAAGAGGAGGGGCTGCAGTTCAGGGTCCTCCCCCAAAGCCTAAGAGGACAAATTCCAGGATGAGGGTTTGATTTCTTCCTTCCACCTTCTCCATAGCATGGATCTAGAAACACAAAACTGTGAGATATTAACGTGGTAAAGGCAACCATGTTGTGCTATCAGTTACACTGGCAGAAAAATGGAGCAGGTGACCTCGCACGCCTGCATCTCTTGAAGGGAAATCTGAAATTGTCATTAAACAGAGCAAGACTCATCTCATTAACAGTTTTAGCTTCCAGATAAATGAACCAAGAGCAGGGAATCCTAGTGAGTTTCAACCATGTCCCATTGAACTGCCTTAAGCTCCCGTGATCTTTAAATAATGACTTCTAAGAACAGAAGAGCAACAAGACTGGGTCAGACCAAAGGCCCATCAAGCCCAGTGTCCTGTCTGCCAACAGTGGCCAATACCAGGTGCCCCAGAGGGAGTGAACCGAACCGATAATGATCAACTGATCTCTCTCCTGCCAGCCATCTCCAGCCTCTGACAAACAGAGGCTAGGGACACCATTCTTACCCATCCTGGCTAATAGCCATTGATGGACCTAATCTCCATGAATTTATCTAGTCCTCATTGCACGAAGAGTAACAGTTAATTCAAGGGAACGGTTTTGGAGAGGAGTACTGCGTCTACATGCGGCGAGTTAATTCAGGCTACCGGCATTTTAAAATGGTGACTGGTCATGTATATGCTAATCAAGCACGGGATAGTTAAATCCCACGCTTCATTAGTGACTTCGGTATGCTTTGTTTGCCTCCCTAGTTCGAACTAGGGGGCAAGTGTAGACATACCCTCACAGAGTTTAAAAGAGAACTAGATAAATTCATGGAGATTAGGTCCATAAATGGTTCGAACTAGGGGGCAAGTGTAGACATACCCTTATACTCCCAGTCTTCACAACCTCCTCAGGCAAGGAGTTCCACAGGTTGACTATGTGCTGTATGAAAAAGAACTTCCGTTTATTTGCTTTAAACCTGCTGCCTCTTCATTTCATTTGATGGCTCCTAGTTCTTATATTATGGGAACAAGTAAATAACTTTTCCGTATTCACTTTCTCCACACCACTCATGATTTTATACCCTTGGTCTCCTCTTTTCTAAGCTGAAAAGTCCTAGTCTCTTTAATCTCTCTTCTAGGCTAGGATGGTTGGTGTCTTAATCACACCAGTGTCATATCATAGAATCATAGACTACTAGGACTGGAAGGGACCTCGAGAGGTCATCGAGTCCAGTCCCCTGCCCCCATGACAGGACCAAATACTGTCTAGACCATCCCTGATAGACATTTATCTAACCTACTCTTAAATATCTCCAGAGATGGGAATTCTACAACCTCCCTGGACAATTTATTCCAGTGTTTGACTGCCCTGACAGTTAGGAACTTTTTCCTAATGTCCAACCTAAACCTCCCTTGCTGCAGTTTAAGCCCATTGCTTCTTGTTCTATCCCCAGAGGCCAAGATGAACAAGTTTTCTCCCTCCTCCTTATGACACCCTTTTAGATACCTGAAAACTGCTATCATGTCCCCCCTCAGTCTTCTCTTTTCTAAGCTAAACAAACCCAATTCTTTCAGCCTTCCTTCATAGGTCATGTTCTCTAGACCTTTCATCATTCTTGCTGCTCTTCTCTGGACCCTCTCCAATTTTTCCACATCTGTCTTGAAATGCAGTGCCCAGAACTAGACACAATACTCCAACTGAGGCCTAACCAGAGCAGAGTAGAGCAGAAGAATGACTTCTCTTGTCTTGCTCACAACACACCTCTTAATGCATCCCAGTATCATGTTTGCTTTTTTTGCAACTGCATCACACTGCTGACTCATATTCAGCTTGTGGTCCACTATAACCCCTAGATCCCTTTCTGCTGTACTCCTTCCTAGACAGTCGCTTCCCATCCGGTATGTGTGAAACTGATTGTTCCTTCCTAAGTGGAGCACTTTGCATTTGCCTTTATTAAACTTCATCCTGTTTATCTCAGACCATTTCTCCAATTTGTCCAGATCATTTTGAATTATGACCCTATCCTCCAGAGCAGTCGCAACCCCTCCCAGCTTGGTATCATCTGCAAACTTAATAAGCGTACTTTCTATGCCAATATCTAAATCGTTGATGAAGATATTGAACAGAGCCGGTCCCAAAACAGACCCCTGCGGAACCCCACTTGTTATATGTTTCCAGCAGGATTGTGAACCATTAATAACTACTCTCTGAGTACGGTTATCCAGCCAGTTATGCACCCACCTTATAGTAGCCCCATCTAAGTTGTATTTTCCTAGTTTATTGATAAGAATATCATGCGAGACCGTATCAAATGCCTTACTAAAGTCTAGGTATACCACATCCACCGCTTCTGCCTTATCCACAAGACTCGTTATCCTATTAAAGAAAGCTATCAGATTGGTTTGACATGATTTGTTCTTTACAAATCCATGCTGGCTGTTCCCTATCACCTTGCCACCTTCCAAGTGTTTGCAGATGATTTCCTTAATTACTTGCTCCATTATCTTACCTGGCACAGAAGTTAAACTAACTCATCTGTAGTTTCCTGGGTTGTTCTTATTTCCCTTTTTATAAATGGGCACTATATTTGCCCTTTTCCAGTCTTCTGGAATCTCTCCTGTCTCCCATGATTTTCCAAAGAGGATAGCTAGAGGCTCAGATACCTCTTCCATCAGCTCCTTGAGTATTCAATAAATTTATATCAATTTATATCAATAAATCAACAAGACAGAATAAAAGATCAATAGTTTGGAAATTAGAAATATTTACAGTTTAATCATGGACGCAGCTATTTTGCAGCTAGAGGGTGAAATTCTTAACTTGGGATGCCCTCCTCATACTCAGGAAGAGGGATAGCTTGGTGTTTTGAGCGTTGGCTTGCTAACCCCAGGGTTGTGAGTTCAATCCTTGAGGGAGCCATCTGGGGCAAATCTGTCAGGGATGGTATTTGGTCTTACTGTGAAAGCAGGGGACTGGACTTGATGATTTTTCAAGGTCACGTCAGTTCTAGGTGATAGGTATATCTCCATTCATATTTTTTTTTCATACATTGATTAAACTAGAAGTGTAAAATTATCAGTTTCATATGGATGTACAGAAATGCAACCAAGATCTGAATCCAACCCCATACCTTAAAATTATAGAATCCTAGGGTTGGCAGAGACCTCAAGAGGCATTGAACCCCAAGAAGGACCAACCCCAACTCAATAATAACAAGCTTCGGGGGTCACCGAGTTAGTCTGTACAGAAAAAAACAACAAATGGTCTGGTAGCACTTTATAGACCAACAAAACATATAGATGGTATCCTGAGCTTTTGTGGGCACAGCCCACTTCTTCAGATGACTGGGGTTATGAGTTTAGGATGTTCAGACCCCCCAAAAACCTATTGGGGAACACTTCAATCTTTCCAATCACTGTTTAAAAGATCTTCAAGTGGCTGTCTTGTCACAAACCAATTCTCCTAGCCAGACACACAGAGAAGCATTGGAATTAGAGTTCATCCGCAAATTCAATTCACATGCCAATGGACTCAATTGTGATGAAGGTTGGTTGGGGCACTACCAACTTAAGAACCGATGAAGGGGCAAACAGTTCTTCGTGTAGACTCCTATGTCAGGAAGGAGACTATCAATTGACATTGATTCGTATCTGCTTCATTTTAACTACCCAATCTTTAGATACTTACTGATTCCCGCTACTCTCTGTCCCCCCCCCTTCGTGCCCCTCCCCCCCCACTTCTTTCCTATTTATTTTGGGTCTGCAAAATACCAGACCATTTCAATAATCACAGTCAGGGACTCCACTTACTCTTGTCCTCAGATTTCTTTTGGCCCAAGCCTCCAATTTGTCCAGATCATCCTGGACCTATCCCTACCCTCCAATGTATCTACCCCTCCCCCCTAGCTTAGGCTATGTGGAGACTGCAGAGCTTTTCCAGGATACCAGAGGTATTCCAGAAAATCTATGCCACATCCTAGGAATGTGTCCTCTTTTTCCAATCCATATTTCTTTAACTTGCTGACAAGAAGACAAGAATACCATGGGAGACCATAGGAAAAGCTTTGCTCAATTCGAGAAATGCAAGCAAATTAAAAATAAAAACGCAACTAGCAAGAGATCAGAGAGTCATTTTCTATTAAGAAGGGAAAATGTTTGAAGAAGCTTTCGAAGAGATCTTCTGAAAACCGATTTGAAAGAGAGCATTCACACAGCAAAGTACAAACAAAAAGCCTACGAGCTTGAAAAGATAGCATTCACATGGTGCGACGCCACCGCATTTCAGCCGTGCGACTGAGTGGTGCCACCAGGGCACCGTGCTTTTCCCGGAGCCCTTCTTTCCCCAGCACACGCCTTTCGCCCGAAATGAAAAGCTTCCCCTTCAGAGATCGAGGTTTACTGCCTTCGGAAACTTCTCTGCAGTATCTTTCGACTGCTGCTGCGTTCTGTCCAGCAGTGTGACGGTTATAAAGAACGTACCCCGCAGCATAGCAGCTCACATACCATAACCATAGAAATCCCTACCAGTGGAAGTTCAGACCTTTTTCAAAAGCGTTTTTCAAAGCAGCCTTTTCAAACACTTTCCCCGCATTATGCATTGCCGCAGCCATGTAAGCTTTTTCATTAGTGAACCACAGTCCAGATCTGCGTTTACAAGGAAGAATGCCTTTTCAGCGCTCTTCACAAAGCGCGCTATGTACGTAACTGTGCTTTGAAGCATCAAAAGTGCTTGCCCAGCTTGCTTTTTCAAAAGAAGTCGGCTGTAGTTCTGAGAGAGGCTCTTTTTGAAAGTTTCTTTGAAGAAGTCTTTTGAAGAAGTCTCTTCGAAGCTTAGAAGCTTTTGAAGTTCGAACCAAAATTAAAGAAAGAAAGAAAGAAAGAAAGCTTGTTTTTCCATGTTATGAGCAATACAATAAAGATCCTTGCAATTACAGCAGAGGTATCAGAGCTAATAACTTTGAAATCTCTTCCTTATTTTCCTTCCGCACACTTATTGATATATTGTAAGTTCTGATTGCTTCATCTACTGATTTATAATCCACCCATACAAACTGTGTCTACACTGGGAGTCACAATTGTGCATTGATACATCAACACTGGTGCAACACCAACATGACAGAAAAAATGGAAATGCAGAAAAACCACACCCACATACACAGTGAAGAAAGAGTTTATGTTTGTTTCAAAGTTCGAACGAGTAATCCAATATCTGGAAAGAACATTAAAATACACTGAGAAGAAGCAAATAATTTTTAAAATTGGTGTAGAAGATGTCCACCAATGACTATCAGGAAGGAGGGTCCGGGATGGTGTGCCTAGCCTCTGTATGACAGAATCTGCTAATGGGTGACAGGAAACGGGTCCCTTTATGATTAACGGTTCTATCCACTCCCTCTAAAGCACCTGCCATCGGACACTGGGCTGGGTGGACCATTGTTCTAACGCAATATGATCACTCTTTAGTTCTAAAGCTGAGTGCCCTTCATTGCTCTCTCTTAGAATCTTTTGCTGTAGCCCAGTGTTTCTTACACTGTGTTCCATGGAACACCTTGTGCCGCAAGGCAGTCAGAGGTGTGCCAGGGAGAAAAACAGAATTCAAAATGGCCGCCCTTAAAGGGGCAGGCAACCTTTTTACCTTTTTTTTTTAACCTCAGTATCTTTCCCCCGACCCTTCTTTCCCCAATAACTGTCCCCCTAGCCCTTCCCACCCTCCCCCTCTTTTTTTTTTGGTCAACCAAAAACCCTTGGTATTCCTCATAAAAAAATTATTGTTTGGTGTTCCTCGATCTTAAAATGTTTAAGAAACACTGCTCTAACCCATCTGTGAGGAATTGCCCTGCATGCTACCAGGAATTGAGTTTCCACTCAACTATCTAACCCACCAGCCTGGGGTCCCTCTCCCACTGAGCAGCTGTGACAAATGCTGACCCACTCCCGGTCCCATCATTTCCACAAGTAGGAATACACCCAGCTGCACTGCCCAGCCTGGGTCCAAACATTGAGCAGGAGGATTTGGGTGCTGGGTTCACCTCCCCCCTCAATGTGGAGAGGAGCATGCCCCTTTGTGCTAACCGAGATGAGATTTTCCCCATATGCTCCACTTCAAGGCAACCTGGTTTCGTTCAACCACAAAAACAAGTTTATGAACTATAAAAAAAAAGATAGTAAGTGACTCTAAAGGCTAGAAACCCCCTCTGAGCAGTGTACCAGCAAATACAAAACTATTGTTTTGTGGGAATCGGGCATGACAAACAAGTTCACTTAACTGCAAGAGCTGTTTCCTACCCTGACTGATGACGCCAGCCAATCAGCAGACTCTTAAGGCATAAGCTGCATTTGCATTGCAACTTCGGTTTCTCGAGTTCGCAGCCTGGAGATCACTTGTGCCTGGGTCCAGAACGTCCCCCCTGTTCTGTCTTGCTCCTCGGGTCTTTCCAGGAGCCCTCTTGTGCAAAGGAGAACTGGTGAGGTCACCACCTGGTTTATATAGATTTAGTGCAGGGCAGGAACCCTTTGTTCCAAGACATAATTCGGAGATCGACTTGTGGAAAAATACAAACATCTCAAGATGGTGCCCAGAGACATAGGCCCTGTTCACCTGCCCGTGGACAGTCACAACAACCATTAATTATGGGCTCGCTGGAGAGTTCTCAGCAAGGCTAACACGAGGGAGAGATGCTTCTCCTCAGGCCCATTGGTTTCCCTAATGGCTCGTTAAACTCAATAGGCCCTTCCCAATGAGCTAATAGCATGTGCCCTCATGGGAGTTACCAGGTGTAAGTACGTTGGAAATAGACACACCCAATAATCAGAACTTCAGACACAACAATGACACATGCACATGACTAGGACAATTACATGCAGGAAATCAGAACTTTTCCAGTGACACCTTATACGGCCTGTCTTGCACAAAAGGCCTAATCATTGTGCGATAATTATACCATCCCGATATCACAGGCTACTTCTAGACTACGTTCTTTGTATTTTTTTCGAAAGAGGCTATGCAAATTCTGTGGGAATTTGCGTATCTTCTTCCGATCGGATTTTCAAAAGAGGATATTTTGAATGTGAGTTTGGACGCACTTTTTTTTCAGAATAGAACCCGGTTTTCAAATAAATCCGCTCTTCCTAAGAAAAGGTTTACGCGGTTTTTTGAAAAAAGGGAGTTTTTTCCTGAAAAAAATGCGTCCAGACTGCTTTCACTTTCAAAAGATCCTGTTTCGAAAATGCGATCAGAAGAAGATATGCAAATTCCCGTGGAATTTGCACATCCTCTTTCAGAAAAAAACATGTAGTCTAGACGTGCAAACACTGTAGCATATGGTGGGCATTGACACAATTACTATCTTCATGGATGTGCTCCTTGGACAAAGCAAGCCGTCCATTTCATTCTTACAAGAATACCTGAGCTGTTTGGGTTTTTTTCATTTCTAAATCAGAAGATTTAATTTTGAGTGTGTGGCTTTAATTTTCACACTTGCCAGCTACACCAGAATCCTAAACCTCCCTTCAGATGATGCAAGATAAAAGTCTAGTCTTTGCATGACATTTTCCTTTCTCTTCTACTATTGATGATTTTCAAACTTCTCAGTAAACTGAGCTTTGGTTTCTTGTCTGGAGGCCTGGATTTTACAGAGATTTTTAGTGTACTTTGTTGCTATTCCCTTTCACAGAAATTAATGTGTCTCTTGGCTGGTAATTTCTACCCTCCTAGGAGATGATATCATTTCCCTTGATATTTCTGCTACTGGGAATTGGAAATGATTAAACAGAGGAAGTTTCTATTTATTTGAGATAGGAAAACCATGGTACAGGGGCAGTCTTATTATGACCCTCAGAGGGGAAGTCCTGGAAAACAACTGATTCCAAAGAGAAAACAATGGAGACAGGAGACCTCTTGACCCAAAAATTGAAACAAGAGAAAAAACGGAAGGTCTCATTTCAAATAAAATTAATGTGGACAGAATCTCTCATCTCTGCTCATCTTACTTATGACATGAGTCCATCTACTAGCATACTAATAAAAAAATGAGCCAATGTCAATTCTCTTTTATAGGAAGAAAATTATATGCTTCCAGGTCCAATTTGATCTCTGGGCCTGGAATTTCAAAGGCAAGCCAGGAAGAGCCCTAAGCTACCAACTGAACAAAGTGACATTGGCCGTAATTGTTATAGGCGCCTAAGGGATTTAGGCACCTGGCTGCATTTGAAGAGGCATTCTTGGTTAAAGCTCCCAAGTCAGTCTGATTTTTGGACCTTGAACTCCAAATGCAGGACAGCTGCCACTTACACAAAGTTTCCTTCTCCTTGATCTCATGGGCTGTGATTTTTATAAGAACCTAAGGGATTTACTTAAGGATGTAAGAATGGCCACACTGAGTCCGACCAAAGTTCCATCTAGTTCCGTATCCTGTCTTCTGACAGTGGCCAATGCCAGGTGCTCCAAAGGAAATAAACAGAACAGAGAATCATCTAGCGATCCATCCCCCACTGCCCATTCCCAGCTTCTGACGATCGGAAGCTACAGACACCATCTTTCCTCAATAGTCATGGATAGATCCATCCTCCATGAATGTATCTAGTTCCTTTCTGAATCCTGTTAAAATTCTAGCCTTCACAATGTCCTCTTGCAAGGATTTCTACAGGTTTGCTGTGCCTTGTGTGAAGGCAAATAACTGCCTTTGAACTTACCCAGAGGACAGCAGATCCCTGGTCAAGTCACTTCTACATTTCAAGTGGAGGGGGGACTTAAATGGGAATCTGCCATGGCCATGGGGAATACTCTGTCTTTGGCCACAAATCTCTCTCATTACCTTGCTCCATGTAGCCTTTAGCTGTTAACCAGGCCTATCAGAGCTGCCTTCCAGAGGTGAATATCTGATTCCTGTGCAATTTGGTTGCAAAAATGGGGAAAGGGGCAAATGCAAAATATTCTTGAAGTTTTCCCAATTGTTTCCCAGGATGTGTCTAGACTACAGGGGGGTTTTTTTGATAAAAAGTAGCCTTTTTTGAAAAAACGTCCCCTGTGTCTAGATTGATCCCGCGTTCTTTCAAAAGTAAATTGAAAGAACGTGGCAGTTTTTTCGACTGCGGAGAACCTCGTTTTACGAGGAAGAATGCCTTTTTTCAAAAGTGCTGTTTCGAAAAAAGGTGCTATGTCATGCAAACTGGGTGCATGGGTCCAGACTGCCTGGGTGCTCTCTTTCGAAAAAGCGGCTTGCTTTTTTGAAAGTACTGGTTGTAGTCTAGATGCTCTTTTTCGAAAGAGGCTTTCAGGCTTGACGTAGCCCCAGTGTAAATTTCTCCATAATAGAATGGGGAGAAATTGTTCTCCTTGGCCTCTGAGGATAGAACAAGAAGCAATGGGCTTAAACTGCAGCAAGGGAGGTTTAGGTTGGACATTAGGAAAAACTCCCTACCTATCCAGATGGTTAAACACTGGAATAAGTTGCCTAGGGAGGTTGTGGCATCTCCATCTCTGGAGATATTTAAGAGCAGGTTGGACAGACACCTGTCAGGGATGGTCTAGATAATGCTTGGTCCTGCTGTGAGGGCAGGGGACTGGACTCGATGACCCTGAGAGGTCCCTTCCAGTTCTAGGTTTCTATGATTCATTGCCATTCATGAGGAGAATGATCAGCCATTGGGCCAGAAAGCAAGTCTAAGGATGACTCTGCAGCCAGGCAGTTATAGTGCACAAGTTGGTGTTGGGAAATGGACATTCAGGCCCCTCTTTCAATAACTATTTAAATATTTATACCGAACAGAACCAATTTGGAAGTGACAGATGGCAGAACGAGGAGTAATGTTCTCATGTTGCCAGGGGGATGTCTCGGTTGGAGATTAGGAAAAACGATTTCCCTAGGAGGATGGGGAAGCGCTGGGATGGGTTCGCTAGGGAGGGGTGGAATCTCCATCCCTAAAGATTCTGAAGTCCCAGCTTCTATGATTCACTTTGAAGAGAAAGAGAGAGAGAGATTGTGCAGAGAGTATCGCACAGGACAGTACATCTGTTTCCCAAGTTATGTCTAGCCTGCTGCTTTCCATCGGAAAAATATACTCCACAATTTGCGTACCTTTTTCCGATAGTTTTATGGGAAAAAGCTTTTCCAAAATGTGACCTGTCTACACTGGGCCAAATTTTGGAAAATACCCTCCTCTTTCAGAAAAGCCCATCTTCCTCGAAGACACAGCTTCCAAAAAACCATGTCTGCTCTTCTGCAAAAAATGTCGGAAGAGCAGACACATTCCTTGGATGTGGTGGAGTTTTTCCAGGATACCAGAGGTGTCCGTAGTCTCAACATAACCCCACTGTGTGAAAGTGAAAACTTCTCCACCTTAAGCAGGGAAGATCGGGGATGTCTACACGGCATTCCTCTTTTGAGAGAGGAATACAAATGCAGCCGAGCGAAATTGCAAATGAAGCGCAGATTTGAATTTCCTGCATTTCATTTGCATAATGGTGTCCAGGAGCTTTTTCAAAATATCCATTTTGGGGAAAAAACGCTGTTTATTATTTTGGAAAAGAAACCCTGCTTTCAAAATAACGCTTACTCCTTAAAAAATTAGGTTTAAGGGTTATTTCGAAAGAAGGGGGTTTTATTCAAAATAAGAAACGGCGTTTTTTCCCCCCAAAATAGGGTATTTCGAAAGAAAGGGGTTTTTTTTCGAAACAACCCCATATAGATAGCGTTTCTTTTTCTGAAATAGGGTGTCTCAAAAAAGCGCTCAGATGCCATTATGCAAATCATAGAATCATAGAACACTATGACTGGAAGGGACCTCAAGAGGTCATCGAGTCCAGTCCCCTGCCCTCATGGCAGGACCTAGTACTGACTAGACCATCCCTGATAGACATTTATCTAACCTACTCTTAAATATCTCCAGAGATGGAGATTCCACAATCTCCCTAGGCAATTTATTCCAGTGTTTGACCACCCTGACAGGTAGGAACTTTTTCCTTAATGTCCAACCTAAACCTTCCTTGCTGCAGTTTAAGCCCATTGCTTCTTGTCCTGTCCTCAGAGGCCAAGATGAACAAGTTTTCTCTCTCCTCCTTATGACACCCTTTTAGATACTTGAAAACAGCTATCATGTCCCCCCTCAATCTTCTTTTTTCCAAACTAAACAAACCCAATTATTTCAGCCTTCCTTTATAAGTCATGTTCTCTAGACCTTTCATCATTCTTGTTGCCCTTCTCTGGACCCTCTCCAATTTCTCACATCTTTCTTGAAATGTGGTGCCCAGAACTGGACACAATACAGCCGCTGTCCGAGTTATGAATGAGTTACAGACCAACACTTGGTCCGTAACTCGAACTGTTCGTAACTCGGATGCCATAGAGTTACATGGCGACCGCGCTGTTCGTAAGTGTGGATCGCCGTTCGTAATTCGGATCCGCATTTACGACCGCTTTGTTTGTAAGTGCGGATGGTCGTAAGTGGAGGTGGCTGTAAGTCAGGGAGCAGCTGTACTCCAACCGAGGCCTAACCAGCGCAGAGTAGAGAGCGAAATTCAAATCTGAGCTTCATTTGCAATTTCGCTCAGCTGCATTTGCATTCCTCTCTCGAAAGAGGAGTGTAGTGTAGACATGCCCATATTGAAAGTGATCTTCCAACCCGCTCTCCGAAACAACACACGTCAGGGTGAAATGGTTCAAAGGGGCTTAGATCAGCATCTAAATCCTCAACAATTCTGATTGACTTGGGCTGAAAATATTCTGCTCATTGGAGTAAAACTCCTGAATCCCCTCAGGCTGCACGAATCAAGGATTCAGCCCAGCAAAGACAGACAATTGAGGCCATGAACTTTAATTTATTTGTGAGTCAAACCATGGCAGTATACGTTACTGTGGAGGGCAACAGATGCCCATCTGATGCTAGATCAGCTGAAATTGCATTTGGCTACCCATTTCCTATTCATTTTCACTCATCCATTTCTTTTTATCTGGGCAAGGAAGAGAAATGGGGTCTTATGAGCTTTGAAAATCTGTGCCAGACAGTTCTGCTTCCATAATATATACCTGTGTCTATATTTATATTGATATAAGCATCAGTACACCTACAAATATTTTAATGTGGCCTTTACCCTTAAAAGATGGATGAAAAGGTAGGGGGTCCCAACCCCCTTTGGACTTCCATCGTTTGGTTCCCAAGAGACAGATCCATGTAGAATGTTAATAGGCAGCCGGTTTAAAACAAACCGAAGGAAGTTTTTCTTCACTCAGTGCACAGTCAACCTGTGGAACTCCTTGCCAGAGGATGCGGTAAAGGCTAGAACTTTAACAGGGTTCCAAAAAGAGCTAGATAGATTCATGGAGGTTAGGTCCATCGATGGCTCTTAGCCAGGATGGGTAGGAATGGTGTCCTTAGCCTCTGTTTCTCTGGAGTTGGAGGGATCACGTGAGGATTACCTGTTTGTGATCCCTCCCTTTGGGGCATCTGGTATTGGCTACTGTCGGCAGACAGGACACTGGGCTGGATGGATTTTGGTCTGACCGAGTCTGTCCGTTCCTATGTTCTCCACCCATTGATATGGCAAAATATTTGTACCTGTGTTTCAGAGACATAATAACAACAGAGTCTCCTCTTCAGTGGACAATCAAAGTCTTTGCTTTCGGTGGGAGAGGAAGAAACCCAGAATCTACAGAAGATGTTAATCGCCTTGCAGAAATTCGGCACAAGTGTGCATGTCTGGATGAAAGAGGCCGAGGGCTTTGCTAAAAAGTGTGTCTGGGAGAAAGCCCACAGATGTTCCTGAAAGAATGTCTCTTACAGTATCAAGCTTTGTATAAACAAATTGGCATTAAAAGAAAGAAAGAAAGAAAGAAAGAAAGTTTGAGTGTGTGTGTGTGTGTGTGTGTGTGTGTGTGTGTGTGTGTATGTGTATGTGTATGTGTAAAGAAAGAAAGAAAGAAAGATAGAAAGTAGTTACCCTGTTCTCAAGGAATAAAATGGTCCCTGTCTAAAGAACTATATCACTTCCTTCCTATTTTCCAATAGCCTAAAACTTGCACTACTAGATTCTGTGCCTGTTTCTGAAGGTGATCAGTGTCCCAATCACTTTTCTCAGGGACTCTTTCACCTCCTTGTTTCTCAGGCTGTAGATAATGGGGTTGATCATTGGATTCAGGACTGTGTAGAAGAGCGAGAACACTTTGTGGAGGACTGTGGACGTGTTGAGTGATGGAAACACATAGACAATGATAAGGGTCACATATACAATGGACACCACCATGAGGTGAGAGGAGCAGGTGGAAAAGGCCTTTTGTTGCCCGATGGACGACGGGATTCGCAGGATGGAGGTGATGATGCAAATGTAGGAAGCCAGGGTCAGTAGCAAAGGCACAACTGTCCCAATGGCAGAGATAATTAATGTCGCCAGTTTCAGAAGCTGGGGGTCGTAGCAGGAGAGCTTTATCATGGGTGAAAAATCACAGAAGTAATGGTCAATTTCTTGGGAGTCACAGAACGTTAACGGGAACAAGAAACTATTCAATACGCCGACCACCAGAAAACTATACAGCCAGGAGCCCGCCACTAGCTGGCAACACACCTGGCCGTTCATCAGGGCGGTGTAACGGAGAGGGTGGCATATCGCCAGATACCGATCGTAAGACATGGCTGCCAGCAGCAGATTTTCTGCCGTTGCCATGATGGAAAAAAAGTAGGTTTGCACCAGGCAGCTCTTCACCGAGACGGTTCTGTCCCCAGTGAGGAGACTGGCCAGCAGCCGGGGCAGGATGGTGGAGCTGTAGCAAATTTCCAGGCAGGACAGGTTCCCCACAAAGAAGTACATGGGTGTGCGAAGCTGCGGATCCGTCACAACTAGCACAATGATGAGGATGTTGCCGGCAACAGTCACAATATAGATCACTAAAAACACGAGGAAAAGAAGGGGGTGCAGGTCACCGACATCCCCAAATGCTAAGAGGACGAATTCCAGGATGAGAGTCTGATTTGTCCTCTCCACCTTCTCCATAGCATGGATCTAGAAACACAAAACCATGAGATATCGATGTAGGTGGGTTTTGCCATCCATTACAGTGGAAAAAACATAGAATAGGCCAGTGTTTCTCAACCTTTTTATTATAAAGTACCTCTTTAAAAAAATATATAGATATAAGTACTCCCAGTACCTAGAGTTTTCAGACACACAAATTTTTTTCTACCATTGCAACACATTTGTTTAAACAACTTCATCGTACCTGGGAGGGCGATTAAATTTTTGGATGTAAAAAGTGCAAATAGAATAAAGAGTTGTAAAACTTAAAACAAAAATTCAGTTTTCTCCAAATTTCAGTTGTGTTGACGTACCCCGCAAATTTCTCTCAAGTACCCCTAAAGGTACTCGTACCACTGGTGGAGGCGACCTTACACACATGTCTCTCTGGACTGGAAAAGTGAAATTGTCCATAAACAGAAAGACTTATCTCATTAAATGAACCAAAACCATGGAACCCTACTGAATTACTGAAATGTACCACTCAATTCCTGTAAGCTTTCTTAAACGGGGAATAAAGACTCTAAAAGTGGGATTTGTGATGTATCCTTCTCACGTCAATGTCATAGATTCATAGAATCATAGAGCTCAGGAGGTCATCAAGTCCAGCCCCCTGCCCAAGGCAGGAATAAATCTATATGACATAAGAAAAGGTCAATAGATTGGAAAGGAACGATACTCAGAGTTCTACTATAGGTTCGTGAGTTCTGCAGCTGGAAGTTGACATTCTCAGCTTGGGCTATTAAGAAACACAAGCACATTAAAAAAAAAAGCGAAAACTCATTAAGAGAGAAATTAGTCTTTATTTTTATCAAGAAGGGAGAATGTGCCTGGAGAAACACGAAAAACTGAAGAGAAAAGGAAGAATTATATAGAGATCATAAAACGAAGACATGGATTGGCTATGTCTACACTGCAACACTATTTCAAAATAACTAGCGCTATTCTGAAATAACTTAGCGCACATCGACACAGCAGACAGCTATTTTGAAATAGTGTCAAGATATTGTCAAGTTAGAAGACTTCTTACTCCAACTCCTGTAAACCTGGGTATGTCTAGAGTGGATTACTATTTTGGGATACCAGAACTATCCCAAAATAGTGGACACATTCCTTGGATATGGCGTTGCTATTTCAATTTTTTTTGGAAATAATGGACGTGCTCTTTCACCATCCCTGTAAACCTCATTCTATGAGGCATAAGGGAGGGCTCGAAAGAGCACTTTATTTCGAAATTTGGCGCTGTGTAGATCTGCCAAATTTCGAGATAGTCTCTTTCAAAATTAGAACGAAAAAAGAGACGCAACTTGTGTAGAGCAAATTGTGTCTCTTTCTTTGACTTTAGAGTGCAGTCTAGAAGTAGCCTCTCATTGTACGAGAGAAAGTGCTCTATTTAGAAGTAAGTGCTATAAGTGTTGAATAGATTCTCCCAGTTTCGAAAGAAGCTATTTTGACATAAGCTACGCAATTGACGTAGCTCAGTTTGCATAGCTTATTTCAAGTGAAGACCTGCTGAGTAGACGCACCTAGAGAGAAAGAGAGAGAGAAAGTATCCATTTCTCCATTTTATGAACAACAAATACAGATCCTTGCTGGTAAAGCAGATTCAGAAACAATAATTTTGATATCTCTTCCTTTTTTCATCTCCTGCACATCTCTTGATATATCCCACCTTCCGATCTCTTCATCCACTAACTTACAAAGCGCCCATATAAATTGTGTCTATACCAAGAGCTGCAATAGGACAGTGACACTGGTGTCACATCGAAGTATGACAAAAAATGAAAACGCAGAACCACACCCCACCCCCCACGTACACAGTGAGGAAAGTCTGTTTTGAAGTTTTTCAAAAGTTTTCAAAATTGTAAGCGATCAAAAATCATTTGGTGAAAAATAAAATACACACACAAGGCACCAATAAACAAGAAAAATTCCTGCAGGACAGGTCCATGGGTGACTATTAGCCAGGATGGGCAGGAATGGCGTCCCTAGCCTCTGTTTGTCAGGAGCTGGAAATGGGCGACAGGGAACGAGTCATAGACCCAGGGCTGGCAGAGACCTCGGGAGTCATTGAGTCCAGCCCCCTGCCCAAAGCAGAACTATTCCCAACTCAATCATCCCAGACAGGGCTTGGTCAAGACGGGACTTCAACACCTCTAGGGATGGAGATTCCACCCCCTCCCTAGGGAACCCATCCCAGTGCTTCACCACCCACATAGGGAAATTGTTTTTCCTAATCTCCAACCTAAACCTCCCCCACTGCAACTTGAGACCATTGCTCCTCATTCTGCCATCTGCCCCCCCGAGAACAGCCTCTCTCCAGCCTCTTTGGAACCTCCCTTCAGGGAGTTGAAGGCTGCTACCAACTCTTCTGTTCATTCCCTCTAAAGCTCCTGCCATTGGTCACTGTCGGCAGACAGGACACTGGGCTAGATGGACCTTTGGTCTCACCCAATATGGCTGCTCTTATGTTCTACACCTGAGGGTCCTTCGTTGTTCTTTCTTAGGCAGTTTTTACTCTAACTCATATGTGAGGGGTTCCCCCAGGTGCTACAAGGAATCAGGGTTCCACTCAAGCCTCTAACCTACCAGCCTGTTCTCCCTCTCACACTCTGCTGCTGTGGCGAGGTGCTGATTGGCTGCCCGTCCTGCCCATCCTTCAGCATCCGCACAGGCAGGGACACACCCAGCTGCGGGTACAGCAGGCTCTCTGATCACCCTCTGCATGAACCAAAAATAGAGGATCTACAGTGAAGTTCATCCCCCAGCTTCCCAGCCTAGGACTCCAGAGCTGCCCTGCTCTGTCCTGGTCAAAACACTGAGACAGGAGATTTTGGTACTTGGTTCACCTCCTCCCTCAATGTGGAGAGGAACATGCATCCTTGTGCTAACCAAGCTGAGATTCCTCTCTCCCCACCCCCTAGCTATGTCTAGACTACAGTGATCTATCGGGAAAAGGTGTGCTAAATGCACGCCGCAATTTGCTTTCCTTTTTCCGATCATTTTTTCGGAAGTGGCTTTTCCGAAATTTGGCCTGTCTACACTGGGACAAATGTGGGAAAAAGCTCCTCTTTCGGAAGAGCCCTTCTTCCTCGTGGAAGGAGGAAGACAGAGCTTCCGAAAGAGCATGTCGGCTCTTCTACAAAAAATGTTGGAAGAGCAGACGTGTTCCCCAGACGGGGCAGAGTTTTTCCGGGATACCGAAAAAAACCACAGTGTAGACATAGCCCCAGACTCTTCACTTCAAGGCCCCCTGGTTTAGGTGAAATGATGACAAGAGTATTAACTACCAATGAGAGACGTTACGTGATTATAAGTGATAGAAAACCGATCTTAGCGGATTTCCAGCAAACACACACACAAAACCAACCTAAGCATCACTCAGTCGTTCGGTTGCATTGTGAATTGAAGGTTTCTCACCCTGACTGACGCCGCTGGCAAAATGGAAGATTCTCAAGGCACGTGCTGCATTGGCTTTGCAGCGTCGTTTTCTCGGGTTTGCCTGAGCAGCCGGGAAATCGCTTTCTTCTGGGCCCAGCACGTCTCCCCAACCCCCATTCAATCTTTGTTCCTCGGGAATTTCCAGGAGTCCTGTGCGGGAGTGAAGAAGAACTGGCGATGTCACTCCTTCTTTTATGCAGCTTTAGCACAGGGTGGGGACCTTCTGTGTCAAAACCTAATTCCTAGACGAGTGGGTGGAAAAATACAAACATCTCAAGATAGAGTCTGCTCATGAGATCTGCTCAGAGAGTCAGAACAAGGATTAATTACGGGCTCTCTGCAGTGATCTCAGCAAGGTTCCCCAGCTGGGACAGAAACGTCTCCTAAGTCCCGTGGTTTTCCCTAACGGCTCATTAGGCCCTTCCCAATGAGCTCTCTGGACTAATAGCATCTGGCCTAGTGGGAGTCACCAGGTGTCAGTACATTGGAGATAGATACACGCTCGGCCGTCACAACTGCAGATACAACAGTGACACATGCACACAAATAGGACAATCGTATGCAGGCAATGCGATCTTAAATCACCTGACTGGCACCAAAGGTGCAGTCATTATTGGGCTATTCAGATCATTATGGGGCATTCACCCGGGGAGGGCAGGCTGGTGGGTTCAAGCCCTGCCCACCCTTGGAGTGGCAGGGACAGCCAACACACAGGCTGCCCCGGGGATAGGGCTGGAAGGCTGGATAAGGGACCCTCTGAAAGCAAGGTGGTAGGGTGCATTCTGGAGAGGACTAGGGGATTATGTGATAACCATGTGTGGGAAGCAGTGCTGGAACATCTGTCCACGAGGGGTGGGGAGTCACCATGCCCCGCACCTCTAGATGGGACCCTCAGACTGTACAGGGCGATTTCGGCAAATCCAGTAATGTGCCTGAACCTCTATTGCTTACTGCTTGAACTTTAGCAACCAAGCTTACAGGCCCAAAATAGGCCTAGACAGCATGACCAAGTCAGGGAGGGGGAAGAAGGGGAGTTTGGGTGCCACAGAGAGGGCAGCTTGACCCTACGTCCTTCTTGAGGCCCAAATCTCTAGTGAAATCGCTGAGCTATACATTAAGAAAACCAGGAAGTTTGTCTAAATGCCCTAAGACATGTATCTGTCAGGGCCCCCAAGCATGAAGTCTCTGAAAAAGAAAAAATGCATCTGGTGAAAGTGATGATCAGAAAAGAACCTCTTGCCTATTGTTTAAAAAGTGCGTGCCAGCAAGTTTTTGAGTGACATGTTATTGTGATACTGATGGATAAATAGGGAAGGAAAGTTTGAATTAGGGGGGACAATTTTGGGAACACTTGGAGGGACGCCTCGAGGACTCCTTGAGGACTCTTTACATCTGGATGCATCTTCGGCCCCACCGGCAGACGGAAGACTGGCCATCGGAAGCCTGCTCGGTGTCACTCGAGAGCCACACTCAACTTCGGTAATTATCAAGGGTGGGGGTGTTTTACTAACCTGTAGCAGACCTGAGTAAGTGCTTGAGACTAAGTAAAGTTTAGCTTGAAGTGAAAGCACTCTTGTGTTGTCCGGTTTGTACCATCCATCTATCGGTCGGATGACCGTGTCTCCCCTGAATTATTTCCTGACACCACCTCGCAGAGAGTAAAAGTTACCGAGAGGTTTGGGTTGAAAGAACCCCGGGTAACAAGACAACAGGTAGAATGGAAGGTCTAGTAGTCCATGGGGACTCAGCCTAGAACAGACTTGACGGCACAGGAACCAGGAGCAGCCCGGACCATGCATCTTGGGGAGAGGGGGCCCAGAGCTAAGGCCCATGACCTCTTCCTTGCACCCACAGCCAGCTGAGACTAACTCGCACATTCAGCCGCCTGGTCCCAGCCCCCTCTACCATCCTTTGTTATGCTTCCCCAGGTGGGGTCACCTGGTCCCATCCCCTCATGGCCTCAGGTTCTGAAAGGCATCAGCCATTGTGAACATGGGGGAGACTCTCACCCTGAAATTCCCATCCCCCTCCAGGCTTGGTGTGGTGTCCAGGGAAACTAAGGCACACACACGGCATTACTACAAGACGGTAGCTCTCACACGCAATGTAACAAGGCGAATATAAATGCTATTTCATCACCACATCTCCCTTCGTTTCCTTCCCCCGGGACTGACAAAGCAATCTAATTCTCTCCCACAGGGTGGATGCCTGATCAGGAATTCCCCCCACTCCCATTTTCTACACCAGATGATTTCACTTTGCTGCTTTGGTTTTATCTGTCGCATGGCAGATCTCTTACCAGCTGCACCTGTACTGATCCCTTCCTTATCTCGGGTTTTCTGAGACAAGATGATTGCCTTTGAATTACATTTTCCATGCTCTGCTGCTACTGATGGAGTTCTCTCAGTAGTGCATCTTAGTGGTTTTGAAAGGAGCCTAGGGGAGTTAGGCACGTAACTGGTTTGAATGTCAAAGGGAGTTGGGCACCATAGTTTTTCTCTGCCTGCTTTCACAGAATCATAGAACACTAGAACTGGAAGGGATCTCTAGAGGTCATCGAGTCCAGTCCCCTGCCCTCATGGCAGGACCCAGTACCTTTGATGCCCATTGGCCCAACTTCCACTCATCCTCCTTGACTTGGCTGAAACAACTAGGAGATCCTTCTCCCACACTGTGCTGCGGATTTGGGATAGGAGTACTGCAGAAAGGGATCGAGGGGTCACAAGGGACCACAAGCTAAATATGAGTCAACAGTGTGGGTGTTCTAGACTACAGGGTTTTGTCGACAGAAATGGACTTTTGTTGACAAAACTATAACTGCGTCTACACTGCCGCTGAGTTCTGTCGACATAACGTCGACAGAACTCAGCAGTTTTGTTGACGGCTGTAAACCTCATTCTACGAGGAATAACGCCTTTTGTCGACAGAGTTCTGTCGACAGAAGGCATTATTGCATCTACACTGTCCTTTGCGTCTACACTGTCACGTAGACAAAGTGGCTTGCTTTGTCGACAGAACTGGATGTAGTCTAGACGTTCTTTGTCAACAGAAGTTTTGTCGACAGTATCTGTGTACAAAACTTCTGTCGACAAAAGCCCGTAGTCTAGACATACCCTGTGATGCTGTGGCAAAAAAAGCAAATGTGATTCTGGGCTGCATGAACAGGAGCGCTGTGAGCAAGGGATGAGAAGTCATTCTTCCGCTCTATTCTGCGTTGATTAGGCCTCATTTGGAGTATTGTGTCCAGTTCTGGGCGCCGCATTTCAAGAAAGATGTGAAGAAATTGGAGAAGGTCCAGAGAAGAGCAACAAAAGTGATGAAAGGTCTAGAGAACATGATCTGTGAGGGAAGGCTGAAAGATTTGGGCTTGTTTAGTTTGGAAAAAGAAGACTGAGAGGGGACATGATAGTGGTTTTCAAGTACCTAAAAGGGTGTTACAAGGAGGAGTGTCAAGGGGTGCCGTCTCCCCTAAGACGTCCAGTCCCCCTCTCCGCCCACGATCTTTTCCTGCGGGTCAGGGGGCTTGCTTATCCCGACTCTAACGCTCACCCCGAGCGCAGTGTGAGGGGGTCCCGGGCCCACCCTCTCTCCAGACCCCAGCCCAGGGCCCTAAGGTGGGGGGAAAATATCCGCTCTCCCCTCACCTGGCTGATGGGGCTAAGTGCCTCAACTCATCAGCCCGTAGGCAGTCCTACTCACGCCCGCCCTGGGCTGCTTCCTCACCCCCGCTCACCCAAACTTCCTGTCCGCTTCTTCCCCGAGGCCGGGAGACCCTTCATCCGCTCCTCCTGCTGACCTCCCCAGCCCGAGCGTTCCTTCCTGCTTTATGCCGCCCCGGTCACCTCCCCACCCCCCACAGGACTCGCCCGACCCCCCTCCCATCATGCCTGCGCCGGCGTCCCTCCGGCTCGCTCCTCCTCCGCCCCTGCAGGCCCCGCCCAACTTGCCCTCCACGGCGCATGTGCCTGCATTTCTCAGGTCTTCCCCCGAGGTGTCGGGGCCAGTGCCGGTCAAACCGCCCTCCACGCTGTGCGCTCTGGCCGCCGCCGCTTCTTCTCCTGCCGGGGGGGAAGCCAGTCGGTCGCAGCCGGCCCCTCAAGGTGGACCTGGGGTAGTGCGGGGTTTCGTCACCCCGTCACAAGGAGGGAGAAAAATTATTCTTCTTAACCTCTGAGGATAGGACAAGAAGCAATGGGCTCAAATTGCAGCAAGGAAGCTTGAGGCTGGACATGAGGAAAAACTCCCTACCTATTCACATGGTTAAACACTGGAATAAGTGGCCTAGGGAGGTTGTGGAATCTCCATTACTGGAGATGTTTAAGAGCAGGTTGGATAGACATCTACCAGGGATGGTCTAGATCGTGCTTGCTCTTGCCTTGAGGGCCGGGGACTGGACATGCTGAGAGACGCCACTTAAGAGTGAATGCAAGTACATAAAAATATATATGCAAATAGCTTCTTTCTCACTGACGGTCATGAACAGGGCTCGACAAACAATGTAATCTATTCGCCCGTGGTGAGAAGATTACACCCCGAAAGAGCCGGCACAGAGCGATCTGCGCATGCGCAGAGTGCAGAACCGCGCAGCTGGCGAGTGGAACTCGCTGCCGCTCGGCGAGCCCTGGTCATGAATACAAAGATTAAGGCATGACGACACAACACGCAGGCCCCATTTAAGTCAGTTCTGCTGGAATAAATTGCCTAGGGAGGTTGTGGAATCTCCATCTCTGGAGATATTTAAGAGCAGGTTGGACCGACACCTGTCAGGGATGATCTAGATAATGCTTGGTCCTGCAGTGAGGGAAGGGGATTGGACTTGATGACCCCAAGAGGTCCCTTCTGGTTCTAGTGTTCTATGCTTCTAGGATTCATTGTCATTCATGATGAGAGAGATTGTCCACTGGGCCAGAAAGCAAGTCCAAGGATGACTCTGCAGCCAGGCAGTTATGGTGCCCACGTTGGTGACAGGAAATGGATGTTCAGCCCCCTCTTTCAATAACTATTTAAATATTTCTACCGAATGGAACCACTTGGAAAGTGACAGATGGCAGAACCAGGAGCAATGGTCTCACATTGCGGTGGGGGAGGTCTAGGTTGGAGATGAGGGCAAACGATTTCCTGAGGAGGGTGGGGAAGCCCTGGGATGTGTTCCTTAGGGAGGGGGTGGAATCTCCATCCCGAGAGGTTTTGAAGTCCCAGCTTCTATGATTGTATGATTCACATTAAAAGGAGAGAGAGAGAGAGAGAGAGAGAGAGATTGTGCAGAGTGTATCCCATAAGACAGTGCACCTTTTCCCAAGCTATGTCTAGACTGCCACTTTTTATCGGAAAAGATACGCTCCGCAATTTGCGTACCTTTTTCCGATAATTTTGTCAGAAGAGGCTTCTCCAAAATTTGGCCCATTTACACTGGGCCAAACTTCCAGAAAAAAACCTCCTCTTTTGGAAAAGCCCTTCTTCCTCGTGGGAGGAGGAAGACAGGGCTTCCAAAAAAGCACATCGAATTGTAGAATCATAGAGCTGGAAGAGACCTCAGGAGGTCCTGAAGTCCAGCCCTCTGCCCAAGGCAGGACCAATTCCAATTCCACAAAAAATGTCGGAAGGGCAGACGCGTTCCCTGAATGTGGTGGAGTTTTTCCCCGATAGTGGAGGTATCCCGGAAAAACTGTGTAGCCTAGACTGTGTGAAAGTAAAGACCATGTGAAAGTAAAGACTTCTCCACCTTAAGCAGGGAAGATGTTGAACGTGAACTTCTACCCCCGCTCTCCACAACACCGCTCATAGGTGAAATGGTTCAAAGGGGCTTAGATGGGCATCTAAATCCTCAACAATTTTGATCGACCTGGGCTGAAAATATTCTGCTCGTAGGTGTAAAATCCCCTCAGAATGCACGAACCAAGGATTCGGTCCAGCAAAGACAGACTATTGAGGCCACAAACTTTAATTTATTTGTGAGTCCAACCACAGCAGTATATGTTTCTATGCACGTAGCTCGTTACTGTGGATGGTGAGGGATGCCCATCTAACGTGAAATTGGCAGAGTTGCCTAATGCATTTGGCTACTCATTTCCTATTCATTTTCACACATCCATTTCTTTTTATTTGGGCAGGGGAGGAAAATTGGGTCTTATGAGCTTTGAAAATCTGTGCTGGACAATTCTGTTTCCATAATATATACCTGTGTCCATAGTTATATTGATATAAGCATAAGTACACTTATAGATATTTTAAGGTGGCCTTTGCCCTTAAAAGATGGATGAAAAGGTAGGAAATTTCACACACGGACGCTCCCAACCCCCTTTGGATTTCCATCATTTGTTTCCCAAGAGACAGATCCATGTAGAATGCTAATAGGCAGCCGGTTTAAAAGAAACCAAAAGGAGTTTTTCTTCACTCAGTGCACAGTCAACCTGTGGAACTCCTTGCCAGAGGGTGTGGTAAAGGCTAGAACTTTAACAGGGTTCCAAAAAGAGCTAGATAGATTCATGGAGGTTAGATCCATCGATGGCTCTTAGCCAGGATGGGTAGGAATGGTGCCCTTAGCCTCTGTTTCTCTGGAGTTGGAGGGATCACAGGAGGATCCTGTTTGTGATCCCTCCCTTTGGGGCATCTGGCATTGGCCACTGTTGGCAGACAGGACACTGGGCTGGCTGGACTTTGGTCTGACCCAGTCTGACCGTTCTTATGTTCTCCACCCACTGAGATGGCAAAATATTTTTACCTGTGTTTCAGAGACATAATAAAAATGGAGAATCTTCAGTGGACAATCAAAGTCTTTGCTTTCGGTGGGAGAGGAAGAAACCCAGAATCTACAGAAGATGTTAATCGCCTTGCAGAAATTCACCACGAGTGTGCATGTCTGGATGAAAAAGGCCGAGGGCTTTGCTGAAAAGTGTGTCTGGGAGAAAGCCCAAAAGAATGTCTCTTACAGTATCAAGCTTTGTATAAACAAATTGGCATTAAAGGAAAGAAAGAAAGAAAGAAAGAAAGAAAGAAAGTAATTACCCTGTTCTCAAGGAATAAAATGGGCCCTGTCTAAAGAACTGTATCACTTCCTCCCTATTTTCCTATAGCCTAGAATTTGCACTACCAGATTCTGTGCTTGTTTCTGAAGAAGACCACTTTCACAATAGCTTTTCTCAGGGACTCTTTCACCTCCTTGTTCCTCAGGCTGTAGATAATGGGGTTGATCATTGGATTCAGGACTGTGTAGAAGAGCGAGAACACTTTGTGGAGGACGGTGGAAGTGGTGAGTGATGGAAACACATAAACAATGATGAGGCTGATGTATATAATTGTCACCACCATGAGATGGGAGGAGCAGGTGGAAAAGGCCTTTTGCCGCCCCGTGGAGGACGAGATTTGCAGGATGGTGCTGATGATGCAAACATAGGACGCCAGGGTCAGTAGCAAAGGCACAACCGTCCCTATGGCAGAGATCGTTAATGTCGCCAACTGTAGGGTCCAGGTGGCATCACAGGACAACCTTATCATGGGTGAAAAATCACAGAAGTAATGGTCAATTTCTTTGGTGTCACAGAACGTTAACGGGAACAAGAAACTATTCAATACGCCGACCACCAGAAAACTGTACAGCCAGGTGCCCGCCACTAGCTGGCAACACACCCGGACGTTCATCAGGGCGGCGTATCGGAGAGGGTGGCATATCGCTAGATACCGATCGTAAGACATGGCCGCCAGCAGCAGATTTTCAGCCATTGCTATGATGGCAAAAAAATAGGTTTGCACCAGGCAGTTCTTCACCGAGACGGTTCTGTCCCCAGTGAGGAGACTGGCCAGCAGCCGGGGCAGGATGGTGCAGCTGTAGCAAATTTCCAGGCAGGACAGGTTCCCCACAAAGAAGTACATGGGGGTGCGAAGCTGCGGATCTGTCACAACTAGCACAATGATGAGGATGTTGCCGGCAACAGTCACAATATAGATCACTAAAAACACGAGGAAAAGAAGGGGTTGCAGGTCACCGACATCCCCAAATCCTAAGAGGACGAATTCCAGGATGAGGGTCTGATTTGTCCTCTCCGCCTTCTCCATAGCACGGATCTAGAAACACAAAAGCATGAGATATCGATGTAGCCATCCATTACAGTGGAAGAAACCCCGAAGTTCGGTACTAGGACCGGTTTTGTTCAATATCTTTATTAATGACCTGGATGAGGGGATGGATTGCACCCTCAGCAAGTTTGTAGATGACACTAAGCTAGGGGGAGAGGTAGATTCGCTCAAGGGAAGAGATAGGGTCCAGAGTGACTTAGACAAATTGGAGGATTGGGCCACAAGAAATCTGAGGAGGTTCAACAAGGACAAGTGCAGAGTCCTGCACTTGGGACGGAAGAATCCTAAGCATTGTTACAGGCTGGGGACCAACCAGCTAAGTAGTAGTTCTGCAGAAAAGGACCTGGGGATTACAGTGGATGAGAAGCTGGATATGAGTCAACAGTGTGCCAAGAAGGCTAATGGCATAATAGGTTGCATTAGGAGGAGCATTGCCAGCAGATCCAGAGATGTGATTATTCCCCTTTATTCGGCTCTTGTGAGGCCATATCTGGAGTATTGTGTCCAGTTCTGGGCCCCCCACTACAAAAAGGATGTGGACGCATTGGAGAGGGTCCAGCGGAGGGCAACCAAAATGATTAGGGGGCTGGATCATATGACCTACGAGGAGAGGCTGAGGGAGTTGGGTCTGTTTAGTCTGCAGAAGCGAAGAGTGAGGGGGGATTTGAGAGCAGCCTTCAACTTCCTGAAGGGAGGTTTCAAAGAGGCAGAAGAAAGGTTGTTCTCAGTAGTGACGGATGGCAGAACAAGGAACCATGGTCTCAAGTTGTGGTGGGAGAGGTGCAGTTTGGATATTAGGAAAAACGATTTCCCAAGGAGCGTGGTGAAGCACTGGGATGGGTTCCCTAGGGAAGTAGTGGAGTCTCCATCGCTAAAGATTTTTAAGTCTCGGCTTGACAAAACCCTGGCTGGGTTGATTTAGGTGGGATTGGTTCTGCCTTGGGCAGGGGGCTGGACTTGATGACCTTCTGAGGTCTCTTCCAGCTCTATGGTTCCATGATTCTATGATTCTATAAACATGAATTAGGTGACCTGACACATGTATCTCTGGACTGGAAATGTGCAATTGTCAATAAATGGGAAGACTCATCTCATTAAGAGGTTAAAGCTTCCAATATACATGTAGCAAGAGCAAGACCAATATAAATGAACCAAGACCAAGACCAATATAAATGAACCAAGACCAAGACCAATATAAATGAACCTACTGAATTACAGAAATGTTCCATTCAGCTCTCTTACACGTTCAATAAAGATTATGGAACTGGGATTTGTCAAGTATCCTTATCACACCAGTGTCATAGTAACAAACCTATATGACTGTGACGACGCGTCGGGGTCCCCTGACTCCTGCACCCCAGTAATGGCACGAACAGACTCCACCAGCCAGTAGAATAGAGGGAGTTTATTGCTTCTCCAGGATACAGCACAGCACAGATGTAATCTGGTTACAGGGCAGGCCTAGGATGCCTCAGCCCCCCTTGAGATGGGGGAGACTGGGCCCCTAAATCCCAGCCCCTGGCTTAGGCTGGTTCCTCCATGATCCCAGACAGAAAAACTCAAAAAACTACTCACTTCCAGCCCTGCCCCCATCCAGGGCTTCACCCCCCTTCTTCCCATTGTTCCGCTCCCTGGGAGATACTGGTCAGACAGGTTTGAAGCCCCCTTTGCATAATGACTCATCCCCTGCCCTGCTGAGCCGTGCTGCAGCCAGCAGCCAGTGGAGGTCACTCACACTATGTCACAATGACATTAAAAAAAAAAGATCAATAGATTGGAAAGGAAAGATACTCAGAGTTCCACCATGGGTTCTTCTACTCCGCAGCTGGCAGCTGAAATTCTCAGGTGGGGCAAGAGGCAAATCTAACCCCATAGTAAGAAATACAAGCAAAATTTTAAAAATGAAAACTCATTAGCCAAGCAGACTAACGGCGTATTGGGGTGCTTTAGCAGAAGCATTGCCAGCAGATCTACGGAAATGATTGTTCCCCTTTATTTGGCACCGGGGAGGCCAAATCTGGAGTATTGCATCCAGTTCTGGGCCTCCCACTATAGAAAGGGTGTGGACGCATTGGAAAGGGTACAGTGGAAGGCAACCAAAATGATTCGGGGCCTGGAACACATGGCCTACGAGGAGACACTGAGGGATTTGGGTTTGTTTAGCCTTCAGAAGAGCGAGGGGAGATTTGGTAGCAGCCTTCAAGTCCCTGAAGGCAGGGTCCAAAGAGGATCGAGAGATGGTGAATAGGTGACAGAACGAGGAGCAATGGTCTCAAGTTTCAATGGGGGAGGTCTAGGTTGGAGATTCGGAAAAACGATTTCCCTAGGAGGGTGGGGAAGCGCTGGGATGGGTTCCGTAGGGAGGGGGTGGAATTTCCATCCCTAGAGGTGTTGAAGTCCCGGCTTGACCAAGCCCTGTCTGGGATGATTGAGTTGGGATTGGTCCTGCTTTGGGATGGGGGCTGGACTCGTTGACTCCTGAGGTCTCTGCCAGCCCTGGGTTCTGTGATTCTATAACTATCTCTGTGATAAGAACACATTGGTGAAAAGAGAGGAATTACACTCGAGATTGATTTGGCCCATGCTGTTGAGAGAAATTGGGAAGTCTCTTGTTTATCAAGAAGAGAGAATGTGCCTGGAGAAACATGGATAACTGAAGAAAAAAAAATGAAGCTCTATATAGACCTACTCAGATGACTATTTGGACAGAGGAAAGAATGAGAGCGAGAGAGAGAGTATTTCTCCATTTTACAAGCAACAAAATACAGATTCTTGCTGTTAAACCAAAAGTAGCAGAGAAAATAACTCTGCCATCTCTTTCTTTTTCCTCTCCTGCATGTTTCTTGCCATATCCCGCCTTCTGATCTCTTCATCCACCGACTTACAATGCGCCCCTATGAATTGTGTCTACACCAGGAGTTGCTACGGTGCAAGATCAGGGTATGACTGAACAATTAAAATGCTGAAAAAAACCCACATACACAGTGAGGAAAGACTGTATTTTTTCAACATTTTAAGTGATCAGAAAACATTGGGTGAAAAATAAAACACACACAGAAGGCGACAATAAACAAGAAAAATTCCTGGAGGTTAGGTCCATTGGTGACTATTAGCCAGGATGGGCAGGAATGGTGTCCCTAGACTCTGTTTGCCAGAAGCTGGAAATCGATGACAGGGAATGGGTCACTCAATGATAGAATCACAGAATCACAGGGCTGGAAGAGTCATCATTCCAGCCCCCTGCCCAAAGCAGGACCAACCCCAACTCAATCATCCCAGGTGTTGAGCCAGGACTTCAACACCTCTAGGGATGGAAATTCTACCCCCTCCCTATGGAACCCATCCCAGTGCTCCCCCACCCGCCTAGGGAAATCGTTTTTCCTAATCTCCAACCTAGACCTCCCCCACTGCAACGTGAGACCATTGCTCCTCGTTCTGCCACCTGTCACCATCTCTCTTCATCTGTTTTGGAACCAGCCTTCAGGGAGTTGGAGGCTGCTATCCAATCCCCCCTCACTCTTCTGAAGGCTAAACAAGCCCAAATCCCTCAGCCTCTCTATTGTTCCTCATTCTGCCATCTGCCACCACTGAGAACAGCCTCTCTCCAGCCTCTTTGGATCCCCCCTTCAGATAGATGAAGGCTGCTGTCAGCTCTTCTGTTCATTCCCTCTAAAGCTCTTGACATTGGCCACTATCGGCAGATAGGACACTGGGCTAGATGGACCTTTGGTCTCACCCAATATGGCCGCTCTTATGTTCTACACCTGAGGGCCCTTCGGTGTTCTTTTTCGGGCAGCTTTTCCTTGAACCCATCTGTGAGAGGTTCCCCCGAGTGCTAACAGGAATTGGGGTTCCACTCAAGCCTCTAACCCACCAGCCTGGGCTCCCTCTCACACTCTGCTGCCGTGGACAGCTGCTGATTGGCTTCTGGCCCTGCCCATCCTTCAGCATTCACATAGGCAGGGACACACCCAGCTGCGGGTACAAGCAGGATCTCTGATCACCCTCTGCATGAACCAACAATAGAGGAGCTAGAGTGAAGTTCATCCCCCAGCTTCCCAGCCTAGGACTCCAGAGCTGCCCTGCTCTGTCCTGGTCAAAACAATGAGCCAGGAGACGTTGGTACTTGGTTCATCTCCTCCCTCAATGTGGAGAGGAACATGCATCCTTGTGCTAACGAAGCTGGGATTCCTCCCTCTCCCCTCCCCCCAGCTGTGTCTAGATTACAATGATCTATCAGAAACAGGTGCGCAAAATGCTCTTTGCAATACCTTTTTCCGATTATTGCGGCTTTTCCGAAATTCGGGCCAGCGAAACTGTGCCAAATGTCGGAAAAAGCTCCTCTTTCGGAAGAACCCTTCTTCCTCGTGGAAGGAGGAAGACAACTTCCGAAAGAACGTGTCTGCTCTTCCGCAAAAAATGTCAGAAGAGCAGACGTGTTCCCTGGATGGGGAGGAGTTTTTCCGGAATACTGAAAAAACCCACAGTGTAGACATAGCCCCAGATTCTTCACTTCAAGCCCCCCTGGTTTAGGTGAAGCGACAACAAGAGTATTAACTACCATTGAGAGACGTTATGTGATTGTAAGGGATAGAAAACCGATCTTAGCAGATTTCCAGCAAACATACACAAAGTGGGTCTGGCCCACAATAGTTCATCCCTATTAAACCATCTTTTTAGTCTTTAAAGTGCTACATAGTTTTTCCTTTTGTTTAAGCATAACTCAGTCGTTCGGTTGCATTGTGAATTGGCATTTTCTCACCCTGACTGACGCCGCCGGCACAGTGGAAGATTCTCAAGGCACCTGCTGCATTGGCTTTGCAGCGTCGTTTTTCGGGTTTGCCTGAGAAGCCGGGAAATCGCTTTCCTCTGGTCCCAGCACGTCCCCCCGTTCAATCTTTGTTCCTCAGGAATTGCCAGGAGTCCTCCTGTGTGAGGACTGAAGAAGAACTGGCGATGTCACTCCTTCTTTTATGCAGCTTTAGCACAGGGTGGGGACCTTCTGTGTCAAAACCTAATTCCCAGATGAGTGGGTGGAAAAATACAAACATCTCAAGGTGGAGTCTGCTCATGGGATCTGCTCAGAGAGTCAGAACAAGGATTAATTATGGGCTCTCTGCAGTGATCTCAGCAAGGTTCACCAGGTGGGACAGAGATGTCTCCTAAGGCCCATTGTTTTCCTTAACGGCTCATTAGGCCCTTCCCAATGAGCTCTCTGGACTAATAGCATCTGGCCTAGTGGGAGTCACCAGGTGTCCAGTACATTGGAGATAGATACACACTCGGCTGTCACAACCACAGATACAAAAGTGACACATGAACACATATAGGACAATCGTTTGCAGGCAATACGATCTTAAATCACCTGACTGGCACCAAAGGTGCAGGCATTATTGGGCTATTCAGATCATTATGGGGCATTCACCCGGGGAGGGCAGGCTGGTGGGTTCAAGTCCAGCCCACCATGGGAGATGTCTGCCCCAGGGATTGAGTTGGCTCCCGCTTGTGGAAGGCAGGATATGTGACCCTCTGAATGTAGGCTGGTGGGGTGGGTTCTGGAATGGAGTAGGGGCTGGGGCATTTGCCTGGGGAGGGCAGGGTGGTGGATTTAAGCCCCACCCACCGTGAGAGCGGTGCGACAGCCAACACTCAGGCTGCCTCGGGGATAGGGCTGGCTCCCTCACGTGGAAGACAGGATAAGGGACCCTCCAAAAGTAATGTGGTGGGGTGGGTTCTGTATAGGACTAGGGTATTATGTGATGACTATGGGTGAGAAGTAATGTTGGAACATCTGTCCATGAGGGGTGGGGAGTCACCGAACACTGCACCCCTGGATGGGACCCTCATATGTCAGGTAGAATGGAAGGTCTGGTAGTCCATGGGGACTCAGCCTAAAACAGACTTGATGGCACAATAACCAGGAGCAGCCCAGACCATGCATCTTGGGGAGAAGGGGCCCAGATCCAAGGCCCTTGAGTTCCTCCTTGCACCCCTAGCCAGCTGAGACTCGCTAGCACATTCAGCAGCCTGGTCCCAGCCCCCTCCACCGGCCTTTGTTTTGCTTCCCAGGTGGGGTCACCCAGTCCCATCCCTTCATGGCCTCAGATTCTGAAAGGCATCAGCCATTGTGAACATGGGGGGAGTCTCTCACCCTGAAATTCCCATCGCCCTCTAGGCATCGGTGTTGTAAGCAAGATACGAGAAGTCATTCTTCCGCTCTACTCTGCGCTGATTAAGCCTCAGCTGGAGGATTGTGTCCAGTTCTGGATGCTGCATTTCAAGAAAGATGTGAAGAAATTGGAAAAGGTCCAGAAAAGAGCAACAAAAATGATGAAAGGTCTAGAGAACATGATCTGTGAGGGAAGACTGAAAGAACTGGCCTTGTTTAGTTTGGAAAAGAGAGGACTGAGAGGGGATATGATAGTGGTTGTCAAGTACCTAAAAGTATCACAAGGAGGAGGAAGAAAAAATATTCTTGTTAACCTCTGAGGATAGGACAAGAAGCAATAGGCTCAAATTGCAGCAAGGAAGCTTGAGGTTGGACATTGGGAAAAACTGCCTGCCTGTCAGGGTGATTAAACATGGGAATAACTTACCTAGAGAGGCTGTGGAATCTCCATCACTGGAGATATTTAAGAGCAGGTTGGACAGACATCTACCAGGAATGGTCTAGATGGTGCTTGGTCCTGCCGTGAGTGCAGGGGACTGGACTCGGTGACCTCTTGAGGGCCCTTCCAGTTCTAGGATTCTATGATGCTATAATTCTCCTGCTGTAGGAGACCATGGTTATTATGCATGAGCCCATGTACAACAACGATTGAGCCAATGAATGTTGGCAACTCAATGACACGCGTGTCCATGCAGAAGAGGGTGATCCAGGAATCCATGTGGCACATGCAGTGATGGATGAGGTTAGAGCCCACCAGAAGACAACTTGGATATTAAAGCTGCCACCAGAGAAACAACCAGGAACCCATCCAGTCCAGAGGCAGGGGCCAGCGAAGCAGAGAAGGTGCTGTTCATGAGGTAGCTTCCACGTAATGCATGGTGTAGGGCCAGCCTAGACCATGATGGCCAGGAAGAAAAATTCTGTGTCACCCAAGAGGAAAAACAATTGCAAGAGGCAGACATAAAAGGGATGGTTTGGCTTGTCTCCAGCATGACGTCGATAGCCAGCTTGCGTCTCAGTGTCCACATTTCAGTGATCAGGGAAAATAACACATCTGCCGCCTTCCCAGGGAGATTTGATGCATAGGTCAGATTTTCAAAAGCATGGCAGGGGATTGGTTCCCAAGTCCCATTGAGAATCAATGAGATCTGGAGGCCTAACTCCTTTACGTCCTTTTGAGAAGCCAAAACAAGGAGACTTTTAAACAATGAGTGTGTCTATTATTAAAAAACACAACTCTTTTATAGGTGCAGTATTTCCCAGTGACCACTGCCCAGCTTTGGAAAGTTGGACTGGGACCCAGTGTAGCTGGAGATCCCACTATATAGTGCCCTGGAGGCTGACTGCCCCTGACTACCCCAAAAACAAGGGTGATGTCATGCTAGGAGTCTACTACAGGCCACCTACCCAGGCGGAAGAGGAGGGTGAGGCTTTTTTTAAACAACTAACAAAATCATCCAAAGCACAGGATTTGGTGGTGATGGGGGACTTCAACTTTCCAGATATATGTTGGGAAACTAACACGGCGGGGCACAGACCATCCAATAAGTTCTTGGACTGCATTGAAGACAACTTTTATTTCAGAAGGTTGAAAAAGCTACCAGGGGGGAAGCTGTTCTAGACGTGATTTTAACAAATAGGGAGGAACTGGTTGAGAATTTTGAAATTGGAAGGCAGTTTGGGTGAAAGTGATCATGAAATCAGAGAGTTCATGATTCTAAGGTACGGTAGAAGGGAGAACGGCAAATTAGAGACAATGGATTTCAGGAAGGCAGATTTTGGTAAGCTCAGAGAGCTGGTAGGTAAGGTCCCATGGGAAGCAAGACTGAGAGGAAAACAAACTGAAGAGAGTTGGCAGTTTTTCAAAGGGACATTGTTAAGGGCCCAAAAGCAAGCTATTCCGCTGCGTCGGAAAGATAGAAAATATGGCAAAAGACCATCTTGGATCAATCAGGAGATCTTGCATGATCTCAAAATAAAAAAGCAGTCATGTACAAAATGGAAACTAGGACAAATTACAAAGGATGAATATAGGCAAACAATACAGGAATGCAGGGGCAAGATTAGAAAGGCAAAGGCATAAAACGAGCTCAAACTAGCTACAGGCATAAAGGGAAACAAGAAGATATTCTATAAATATATTAGAAGCAAGAGGAAGACTAAGGACAGGGTAGGCCCACTGCTCAGTGAGGAGGGGGAAACAGTAACAGGAAACTTGGAAATGGCAGAGATACTTAATGACTTCTTTGTTTCGGTCTTCACCGAGAAGTCTGATGAAGGAATGCCTGACATAGTGAATGCTAGTGGTAAGGGGGTAGGTTTAGAAGATAAAATAATAAAAGAACAAGTTAAAAATCACTTAGAAAAGATAGATGTCTGTAAGTCACCAGGGCCTGATGAAATGCATCGTAGAATACTCAAGGAGCTGATAGAGAAGGTATCTGAGCCTCTAGCTATCATCTTTGGAAAATCATGGAAGACAGGAGAGATTCCAGAAGATTGGAAAAGGGCAAATCTAGTGCCTATCTATAAAAAAGGAAATAAAAACAACCCAGGAAACTACAGACCAGTCAGTTTAACTTCTGTGCCAGGAAAGATAATGGAGCAAGTAATTAAGGAAATCATCTGCAAACACTTGCAAGATAATAAGGTGATAGGGAACAGCCACCATGGATTTGTAAAGAACAAATCATGTCAAACCAATCTGATAGCTTTCTTTGATAGGATAATAAGTCTTGTGGATAAGGTAGGAGCGGTGGACGTGGTATACCTAGACTTTAGTAAGACATTTGATACGGTCTCGCATGATATTCTTATCAATAAACTAGGCAATCAGTTTCACACATGCAGAATGGGAAGTGACTGTCTAGGAAGGAGTACGGCAGAAAGGGATCTAGGGGTTATAGCGGACCACAAGCTAAATATTAGTCAACAGTGTGACGCTGTTGCGACACATGATCCTAGGACGCATTAATAGGTGTGTTGTGAGAAAGACACGAGAAGTCATTCTTCCGCTCTCCTCTACGCTGATTAGGCCTCAGTTGGAGCAACAAGAATGAGAAAAGGTCTAAAGAACATGAGCTATGAAGGAAGACTGAAAGAATTGGGTTTGTTTAGTTTGGAAAGAGAAGATTGAGGGAGGACATGATAGCGGTTTTCAGGTATCTAAACAGGTGTCACAAGGAGGAGGGAGAATTCTTGTTCTTTCTGGCCTCTGAGGATAGAACAAGAAGCAATGGGCTTAAACTGCAGCAAGGGAGGTTTAGGTTGGACATTAGGAAAAAGTTCCTACCTGTCAGGATGGTTAAACACTGGAATAAATTGCCCAGGGAGGTTGTGGAATCTCCATCTCTGGAGATATTTAAGAGTAGGTTAGATAAATGTCTATCAGGGATGGTCTAGACAGTACTGGGTCCTGCCATGAGAGCAGGAAACTGGACTCAATGACCTCTCGAGGTCCCTTCCAGTCCTAGTATTCTATGATACTTGCCATACGTTGACTGTTCATCTCAAGAAGGCCTTTGACGGGCATTACAATGGGATATTTTGTTACAATGAGGCTCTTGAAGAGTTCAAGTATCTACCAATGTCTTCTGCAATTTATCTGCCTGCCGCTGATTATGTGTTTACATAAGAACATAAGAACAGCCACACTGGGTCAGACCAAAGGGTCTTCTAGCCCAGTGTCGTGTCTGCCGACAACGGCCAATGTCAGGTGCCCCAGAGGGAGGGAACACAACAGGGAATCCTGACGTGATCCCTCCCCTGTCACCCACTTCCAGACAAACAGAAGATAAGGACACCATTCCTACCCATCCTGGCTAATAGCCATTGATGAACTTAACCTCCAGGAATCTATCTAGCTCTTTTTTGAACCCGGTTAAAGTCCTAGCCTTCACCACATACTCTGGCAAGGAGTTCCACAGTTTGACTGTGTGCTGCGTAAAGAAAAAAACTTCCTTTTGTTTGTTTTAAACATGCTGCCTATTCACATTCCTGCGCTTCATTGATAAAGCAGAAAATTAGTCAATGAGGCTGAGGCAAAGAATTTCATAGGCCAACCGACTCGTTTTGTCTTACAAACAGGTATCCGGCCTCTACATTCTACCTCAAATACAAAGCCACTCACTTTGTGAAGATGATCATGTCTTTGCTTTATAGATTTTTCCCCATTAACAATAATAACCTGCTATTTTTTCCACATAGGAGAATGAGTTGTTGACTGTTGACCTGGAATTGGAGGGTTGATAGTTTAGGATAAAATATTGTCTCTCTGCTAAGTATAGACCTTTAATCATTCTTGTGGCTCTTCTCTGGACCTTCTCCAATTTCTCCACATCTTTTTTGAAATGAGGTGCCCAGAACTGGACACAATCCTCCAACTGAGGCCTAATCAGTGCAGAGTAGAGCGGAAGAATGACTTCTCGTGTCTCGCTCACAACACTCCTGCGAATGCCTCTCAGAATCGTGTTGGCTTTTTTGCGACAGTGTCACACTGTTGACTCCTATTTAGCTTGTGGTCCACTCTGACCCCTACATCCCTTTCTTCAGGACTCCTTCCTAGACAGTCGCTTCCCATTCTCTGTGTGTGAAACAGATTGTTGCTTCCTAAGTGGAGCACTTTGCATTTGTCCTTATTAATCTATTGACCTCTGACCATTTCTCCAGTTTGTTCAGGTCAAGAACATAAGAACATAAGAACGGCCGTAGCGGGTCAGACCAGAGGTCCATCTAGCCCAGTATCCTGTCTGCCGACAGTGGCCAGCACCAGGTGCCCCAGAGGGGGTGGACCGAAGACAATGATCAAGCGATTTGTCTCCTGCCATCCTCTCCAGCCTCTGACAAACAGAGGCCAAGGACACTATTTTATCCCCTGGCTAATAGCCTTTTATGGACCTAACCTCCATGAAATTATCTAGCTTTTCTTTAAACTAGATAATTTAAACTATCTAGCTTCTCTTTAAACTAAAGAAAATTCAGGTCATTTTGAATTATCCTCCAAAGCCCTGGCAACCCCTCCCACATTGGTATTTTAAACATTTTCAAGAGGCCAAATCATAGAATCATAGAATACTAGACTTCAAGAGTTTATCGAGTCCAGTCCCCTGCCCTCACGGCAGGACCAAGCACTGTCTACACCAGGGCTACTCAACTTTGGAAGACCCGGGGGCCACAATGATACTCACAGCACATGCCGAGAGCCACAACTTAAGTGTGGTTGAATATACATACAAATATATATGCAAATATATGCAAATAGCTTCTTTCACACTGACGGGCATGAATTCAAATATTAAGGCAAGACTACACAACACGCAGGCCCCATTGAAGTCAGTTCTCCTGATATTAATAAAATGCAACATTGACCCGATTTCCACCCATATGACAGCATTTTGAATGAGCAATGAGCTGCTGACTTTAGTTCAGGTCTGAGGCCTTACACCAGGGGCAATATGTCAAGCTTTTTCTTTCTCCTACACATCTGTTGAGCATTCAACAGTTGGGAGGGATAGCTCAGTGGTTTGAGCACTTATCTGCTAAACCCACATTTGTAAGTTCAATCCTTGTGGGGGGCCATTCAGAGGTATGGGGCAAATCTGTCGGAGAGAGTCCCTGGCTCTCCCTTGAGAGCCATGGATAGAACTGAATGACCTCTCAAGGTCCTTTCTAGCTCTACAAGATAGGTATATCTCATGTAAAAAAATCTTAGTGTCCAACTCTCTGCTGCCTAGCTGTCCCTCTGTATAATCATCTGTCCATCAAGAAGTCTGTGCATTTTCCTTTCCTCTGCTATTTAGCCATCCAATTATCTATTTGCCTAGATTTTAATTGCCCATTTACACTTCGGGCATTGTGCCGTGTCAATCTGTTCATTTCGCTAATCTTCTCTCTGTCCACTTGTCTTATGGAGTTTATAGTCACTATCTATCTATCACTATCACTATTTATCTATCTACCTATCTATCCCCACACACCCTCTATCTATCTATATATCTATCTATCTATGCCCATACACCCCCTCTATCTATCTATCAATCCCCACACCTCTATCTATCTATCTATCTATCTATCTATCTATCTATCTATCTATCTATCTATCCCTATACACCCCCTCTATCTATCTATCTATGCCCATACACCCCTCTATCTATCTATCTATCTATCTATCCCCACACCTCTATCTATCTATCTATCTATCCCCACACACCCCCTCTATCTATCTATCTATCTATCTATCTATCCCTATACACCCCCTCTATCTATCTATCTATCTATCTACCTCCTGGACACTAAAGTCATATAAAAAATATATCATGATTTTTGTTAACTACAGGTGTTTCCCTCCGACTGTGTGAGCAGCAAGTGCTGCAGGCCAGGCAGGTGGGAATTGGAGCTGGGACTAGGGCACTGCTCAGGGCCGCCGGGCCGTGAAGATCGCCTATGACAAGAGCTGTCACACACTAGCCGCTGACCAGGGAGGTGGCTGTGACTAGTGGCCCACAGTGTGTGAGGTGCTTGGATTTCGGGATGCAGCTGTTTCAAGAGGTCTGGTCACAGAGCTGCAGCGACAGAGCCCAGCGGAACGAGGCCTGATCGGTGTCATGCTAATTTCATTGCCTCTTGCGTAGGATAAAAATAATAATCAATTAGAATCTCTGCTGCGCTCTGTGCTCGTTAACACCAACCTCGTTAGCGACCCAGGCAGCGACGAGAAATCTCTCCCGCTAGCTGGGCTCCACCTGCATCTCAGTAGGATTCACAGGAGGCCACACGGCTCATTATAACTTCTCGTGCCTTAACGAGCGCCGGGAGATCTGATGAAGCGCTCGGCCAATTAAGGGCCAGCGGCAGACACAAAGTTGCTGGATGTTTTAATGGGTCCCGCGGGGGCCGTTAGAAGGGAAGCCGTGGGAAATGTAAGTCCCAGTCGGGCTCATTAGACAGGAAAGTCAGAGACATTGATTAAAGTTAGACAAAGTAGAAGGCGGGGGGGGATGTTTCTGTGTTAAGGAGCCCCCTGATGTGTGTGAAGTGAAGGGTCAAGAGTCCTGTCAAAGTGGATCCCTTCATTCATAAATTCCTGCCGAGTCCTGCCTAGCCAGGGGATGTAGTGGGGTGGGGGGATTGTAGGGAAAGCGACATGTAAACAAACCGGAGAGTCCCTCAGGGTTCGCACAGGCAGCACGGCCCAGGAACAGAGAGAGAAAGGCAAATCCAGGTTTGCAGGCCGCTCTGACAGAGACTAGCCAACCTGCCTGGGGGCGGAGCACGGTTTGCTGTCCGGCCCTTGACCTGCAGTGCTGCTAGCATTCCATAATGCTCTGGGCCCAGATGCATACAGAGCTCTGTCCCATAATGCTCTGGGCCCAGATGCAAACAGAGCTCTGTCCCACAATGCTCTGGGCCGACATGCACTCAGAGTTCTGTCCCATAATGCTCTGGGCCCAGATGCATACAGAGCTCTGTCCCGCAATGCTCTGGGCCCAGATGCATACAGAGCTCTGTCCTATAATGCTCTGGGCCCAGATGCATACAGAGCTCTGTCCCACAATGCTCTGGGCCCAGATGCACTCAGAGCTCTGTCCCATAATGCTCTGGGCCCAGATGCATACAGAGCTCTGTCCCATAATGCTATGGGCCCAGATGCATACAGAGCTCTGTCCCATAATGCTATGGGCCCAGATGCACACAGAAGCTCTGTCCCACAATGCTCTGGGGCCACCTGCACACAGAGCTCTGTCCTACAATACTCTGGGCCCACATGCACACAGACCACTCTCCCACAAAACTCTGGGCCCACATGCACACAGAGCACTCTCCCATAATGCTCTGGGGCCACATGCACACAGAGCTCTGTCCCATAATACTGTGGGCCCACATGCACACAGAGCTGTATCCCATAATGCTATGGGCCCAGATGCATACAGAGCTCTGTCCCATAATGCTATGGGCCCAGATGCACACAGAAGCTCTGTCCCACAATGCTCTGGGGCCACCTGCACACAGAGCTCTGTCCTACAATACTCTGGGCCCACATGCACACAGAGCACTCTCCCATAATGCTCTGGGGCCACATGCACACAGAGCTGTATCCCATAATGCTTTGGGGCCACATGCACACTGGGCTGTGTCCCACAATGCTCTGCGCCCACATGAACACAGAGCACTGTCCCATAATGCTTTGGGGCCACATGCACACAGAGCTATATTGTATAATGCTCTGGGCCCAAATTCACAGAGTTCTGTCCCATAATCCTCCGGGCACAGATGCAATCAGAGCTCTGTCCCATAATGCTCTGGGCCCAGATGCACACAGAGCTCTTTCCCAC
This sequence comes from Rafetus swinhoei, assembly GCA_019425775.1. Classification (NCBI taxonomy): domain Eukaryota; kingdom Metazoa; phylum Chordata; order Testudines; family Trionychidae; genus Rafetus; species Rafetus swinhoei. The sequence continues at coordinate 21,967,544 of CM033433.1, forward strand.
AATGCTCTGCAGCCACATGCACACAGATCTCTGCCGCATAATGCTCTGGGCCTAGAAGGATACAGAGCTCTGTCACATAATGCTTTTGGGCAGCTTGTACACAGAGCTCTTTCCCACAATGCTCTGGGGCCCCCTGCACACAGAGCTCTGTCCCATAATACTCTGGGCCCACATGCACCCAGAACTCTGTCCCATAATGCTTTGGGGCCACATGCACACAGAGCTCTGTCCCAAAACGTTCCAGGCCCAGATACACAAAGAAGCTCTCTCCCATAATGCTCTGGGCCCACATGCACACAGAGCTCTGTCCCATAATGCTCTGGGCCTAGAAGCATACAGAGCTCTCTCCTGTAATGCTCTGGACCCAGATTCACACAGAAGCTCTGTCCCACAGTGCTCTGGGCCCCCTGCATAGAGAGATCTCTCCCATAATGCTTTGGAGCACATGTACATAGAGCTCTGTCCCACAATGCTGTGGGCCCACCTGCACAGAGAGTACTGTCCCATAATGCTCTAGGCCCACATGCACATGGGGCTCTTTCCCACAATGCTCTGGGGCCACCTGCACACAGAGATCTGTCCCATAATGCTCTGGGCCCAGCTGCACACAGAGTTCTATCTCAGAACGCTCTGGAGCCACATGAACACAGAGTTCTGTCCCATAATGCTCTGGGCCCACATGCACACAGATCTCTGCCGCATAATGCTCTGGGCCTAGAAAGATACAAAGCTCTGTCACATAATGCTTTTGGGCAGCATGTACACAGAGCTCTGTCCCAGAATGCTGTGGGCCCACCTGGACACAGAGCTCTTTCCCACAATGCTCTGGGCCCACATGCACACAGAGCAGTGTCCTACAATGCTCTGGGGCCACATGCACACAAAGCTCTGCCCATAATTCTCTGGGCCCACATGCACACAGAGCTCTTTCCCACAATGCTCTGGGCCCACATGCACACAGAGCTCTGTCCCATAATGCTTTGGGGCCACATGCACACAGAGCTCTGTCCCATAATACTCTGGGCCACATGCACCCAGAACTCTGTCCCATAATGCTTTGGGGCCACATGCACACAGAGCTCTGTCCCAAAAAGCTCCGGGCCCAGATACACAAAGAAGCTCTTTCCCATAATGCTCTGGGCCCACATGCACACAGACCGCTTTCCCGCAGTGCTTTGCACCCACATGCGCACAGAGCTCTGTCCCATAATGCTCTGGGCCTAGAAGCATACAGAGCTCTGTCCCATAATGCTCTGGACCCAGATTCACACAGAAGCTCTGTCCCACAGTGCTCTGGGCCCCCTGCATAGAGAGAACTCTCCCATAATGCTTTGGGGCACATGTACATAGAGCTCTGTCCCACAATGCTCTAGGCCCACATGCACACAGAGATCTCTCCCATAATGCTTTGGGGCAGCATGTACATAGAGCTCTGTCCCACAATGCTGTGGGCCCACCTGCACAGAGAGTACTGTCCCATAATGCTCTAGGCCCACATGCACACAGAGGTCTGCCCCACAATGCTCTGGGGCCACATGGACACGGAGCTCTTTCCCACAATGCTGGGGGCCCACCTGCACACAGAGGTCTGCCCCATAATGCTCTGGGGCCACATGGACACAGAGTTCTATCCCATAATGCTCTGGGCCCAGCTGCACACAGAGTTCTATCCCAGAATGCTCTGGGCCCACATGCACACAGAGCTCTCTCTCTGTGCCTCTCAGTCCTTTCCCTCAGCCCCTTTTATCAGCCCAGCCCCACGTCCGGGAGCACCGTCCTGACCCACAGCCGTCTTCCCGTGACTGGCTCGTCATGTGTCTGAGCAGGGCCCTGTAATCCTGCGCCCAGACCGTTTCCCAGAAAGGCCAACACGTCCCCGCCGGGATATACGGTCCCCTCTGTCCTGGAGAGTCCTGCTCCGAGCCCGCCCTTCCCTTGGATCCTGACCCCCCGCTAGTCCCATTTCGCTCTGCCCCCCTGGCTCCCACACGGAGCTGAGATGCGGGGCCGTGTCCGCACTCGCACAAGCCCACCGCCCTGACGGCGCACATAGGGACTTTCTTGGGCGCACGCGGGATAGGCAGCCGCGTGGGGCACCAGAAAATTCAGGTCCAGGATAACTTGCGCTCTATAGTGTGTGGGGCACCAGAAAATTCGGGGCACCGCTGTGCCGCAGGTTAAGTAGTGCCCTTTACTGTGTATGCCTAATGCTGGCGGAGGGCCGTGCTGGTGCAAACAGCCTCCATCCTCCATCCCCACCCCCTGCTCTGCCTCCCGGACCCGGGGGTCAAATCTCCCAGCCCTCCGCTCTGCCTCCCAGCTCGGCAGCTGAATCACCCGCCCCCCGCCCTCAGCTTCCAGCTCTGGAGGCCCCAATCCCTCACCAGCCTCCCTGCCCAGTTCCCGCCCCGCAGAGTGGCAGCCCTGCTCCCTGGCGGGGTGGGAGGCGGGGTTCGGGCTGTGTAGGGCACCAGAAGTCACAGGGACGCCCAAGGGCGCTGGTCTGTGGCAATTGCCATGCAGGGTACAGCTGCCCTGGGTTGTAACACCCGCGCAGCCGGGCTCTGAGCCTCGTTCTGCAAACACAGGGGCATGGGGCCTCCTACAGCACTGAAACAACTCGGCAGAGATTGTGTCTCAGGCTGGAGCCAGGCTCTGAACACACACAAAGACACACGCACGCTCACAGACACAGACACGCAAACACAGACATACACACACACATGCACAGGCAGACACATAAACACACACGCTCATATGCAGACACACACAGACACACAAATGCACACACCAACACACATGCACAGACACACTCACAGACACACACACAAACACACATGTACAAACACACACACATGCACACACACAGAGACACACACAACACACAAACACAGACACAGACACAGACACAGGCACACAAACACAAACACAAACACACACCTGCACAGGCAGCCACACACACGCACACACTCATATGCAGACACACAAACAGACACGCACACACGCACGCATGCACAGACACACAAATGCACACACAGACAGATATGTACAGACACTCACAGACACACATACAAACATACATGTACAGACACACACACAGACACACACACACACACACACACAAATGCACATAGGCACACACACAGACACACACACAAACACACATGTACAGACACACACACACACACACAAACACACACATGCACAGGCAGACACACACATACACACGGAGACACACAGACACACACGCACACACAGACCCACACACAAACACACACACAGTCACGCAAATGCACACATAGATATACACACACGTACAGGCACACACAGACACACACATACAGACACACATGTACACACACACAGACACACACAAAAACTAAGCAGATCCCGTACAGTCCAGCAGGGGGCAGTACCAATAAAATTACACAGTAAGTACCCACATTTGGGCAGAGTCATACATACAAGAAAGAGGCCTCAGCAAAGGCCTAAAGTGACACACACACACACACACACACACACACCCTTTAGAATCTATGCCACTGCCACAGAAGAGCATTTTGAAAGGAGGTCCCAGAAGTCCCCTACCCCCAACCTCCACGGACATCCAGTCTAACTCCGGTGCCTAATTCCCTTGGGCCCCATTGAAAACCCCAGCCTCATTCTTCCATGCAGCTCGAAACACCCACATTGACCAGTATTCCCCACAAATCAATGCGTCAGCGCGCTAGTACATGCAAAAACCTTCCTAAATCAATTCATTTCGGGGGGAGCGGGGTTACAATTTTCATTTACATCCGGGGCGCTCCAGGCGAAAGGAATATTTTCCACATGTATTTTATCTCCTCTTCTCCCAGACCACGTCTGCCCTTGAAACCTCACACCCCTGACCCACAAAACTAGGCCGAAAAACGCCTCAGGGCAGGACCTCGGTTGGCACCAGCTCTGTGGTGTAGATCTGGGGTCAGATTTGTAAAGATCTTTACACACCCAGTGTGATTTTCTAAACTCTCGAAGCACCTAATCCCCATTTAGGAGTCTGAGGGGCCAAGGCCCTTTGGGAATTCCCATTAGGCCCCTAAATACCTTTAAAATCTGGACAGAGGCTTTCACCCAGCTGTTCCAGCCTCGAGGTGATGTGTGTCTGACACTGGGTCGCCCCTCGGAAATCTCAGCTCAGTCCCGGGTTTGGCCCCGGACTCCCTGCATAATCACGAGCAGAACCTTTAAGCTGACAATTTCAACGTAAAAGGAATGAGGATAGGGTGTCCAAATTCCCTCGGCAGTCTAGAAAAAAAAACCCAGACTCTATTCCGGTGGGCCATCTCCCCAGCTGGTGTAAACCGGCCTTTGTACCATGTGTGATCAACCGAGGATTGCATTCGCCCGGTGACGCTGCATGTGGGTTCGACCGTCCTTGAATAACCCCGTGTGTGTGTGCCTCAGTTTCCCCCGGGCGCTGCACTGGTGTCTAGAGGCGGGTGGGAATTGCGGCGTGAGCGCCTGCCCCATGTAAACACAGCAGCTGATGCCGTTGGCAACCTGAGCCAGGGAGGGGGGTGTGACCGGGTGACCCCGTTTGCCTGAGACGCAGGACAAAGGCTGGAGGAGGAGCCTGACTGGGGGTGGCTGAGTCTCGCTGGCTTGGGGTGCAGGGGGAGGGGATCAGGGCCCCGGCTTCGGGGTTCCCTTCTCCCCAAGATGGATGATCCGGGTTGCTCCTGGTTCCTGTGCTGACAAGTCTGTTCTACGCTGAGTCCCTGTGGACTCATAAAACTCCTGTTTTCCCTGCCAGCTCAGAGTCCCATCTGACTCCCCACCCCTCAGTGACACCCTTAGAATCACTGAAGCCAGATCCCCAACTAGCGTAAATGGGCTGTAGCTACTTTGGAGCGCATGGGGCCAAAAGCCCAGCTGGCATAAATCAGCCATTGCCCCATTGAAACCAAGGCTCCAGACAACAGCTGATATCCACCAGGCCTACCTCCATTGGTGTAAAAAGTCCAGATCCCTCAACTGGTGTAAACGAACCCTAAATCCATTTGGAGTCAACGGGACCTGAGGGCTACCAGGGTGACAGCAGAAGTCACTGAATCAGCCTGCTACCTCAGTGTTCCCAGCTGGGAAATGGGGATAAAGTCTCTTCCCTTAATCTCAGGGGTGTGTTGGCAGCAAATCGCGCCTGTCAGCGACTGACAGGCCCTAAGATACCCCAACGCTGAGGTATGTGCCTAGGAAAGGTGGATTTGCAGCGTCTGAGGAATCAGCGTTGGTGCCTCAGAACCGCAGCTTCTGGCGGTGGAGTGATTCGGTGGCTGGAGCACATGACCTACGAGGAGAGGCGGAGGGATTCGGGCTTGTTTAATCTGCAGAAGAGAAGAGCGAGGGGGGATTTGAGAGCAGCCTTCAACTCCTTGAAGGGGGGTGCCAAAGAGGATGGAGAGAGGCTGGTCTTAGGGGTGGCAGATGGCAGAACGAGGAGCAACGGTCTCAAATTGCAGTGGGGAGGTCTACGTGATTAGGAAAAACTATTTCCCTAGGCAGGTGGGGAAGCACTGAGATGGGTTCCCAAGGGAGGGGGTGGAATCTCCATCCCTAGAGGTGTTTAAGTCTCGGCTTGACCAAGCCCTGGCTGGGATAATTGTGTTGGGTTGGTCCTGTTTTGGGCAGGGGGCTGGACTCAATGCCTCCTGAGTTCTCTGTCAGCCTTAGGATTTGATGAGGTTTCACAGGTGGGTGGGCTCAGAAACCGTTAGCTTGACCATCTCAAGACATTGCAACCCAAAACATTAGACCCCAGAACTGGCTTCCGTTGGCCCCAGAGTTACCAGGATTCAGACCCATGGGCTATGTTCTCCTGTAGATTAACGATAAAAAAAAAGCAAATCTTGGTGCTGACGGGGGACACTGCAATCTAGTCCAAATTCAGCATGCTCCATTGTGGCTGGCGTGTGTAATTAACAATGACAAATGCAGTGTGATAATAGAACAGTCGCAGATGGATTGAGGTGACTGAAGATAGTCAAGAAATTGGGTTTCCTTTGTGCAATCAGGGGAGAGGAGAAATAATAAAACAGAGCAAGGCCTGGATAGATGGAGACGGTAATTCATAGGTTTATGGCTTTTCAAAGCCCACAAAGAACCATGGGAATCATGTCACCTGACCTAGGCATAACCCAGCCTACCGAATTAACTTCTGAATTAATTCTCTGAATTAACTTCTGCTTTTGGTCCAATAGCTCTGCTGCAATGGGAGCAGACCAGTTAGAGCAGTGGTTCTCAACTCATTTCAGTCCACAGACCACCAGGCCAATCAAAAAAGTATCGTGGACCACCTCCTTTTTGAGACATGATAAAAAAGAGCAGACAATGAATATTTTGGTTTGAAATTTATTTCTTACTAGCAGATTTTGGGTGCCTGCCCACGCCGTGTGACTTTGGACAATGTTCCTGTAGACCACCGAAAAGGTCACCATGGACAACCAGTTGAGAACTACGGAGTTAGAGAAACAAATTCAAACCAGGCCACTAGTCTGTGAAATGAGAACAAGGACTATGAATAAAATGTATTGACCCCATTAGTATAGCATTGATGATGATTATGATGACGATGATGATACCACCGAAAAGCCCAACTTGAAATCAGGTTTCATTTGTACTCTTCATGGTGCAAAATCATGGAATACTAAAACTTCAAGGGACCTTCCAGACCAAGCACCATCTAGATCATCCCTGGCAGGTGTCTGTCCAACCTGCTCTTAAATATCTCCAGGGATGGAGACTCCACAACCTCCCTGGGCAATTTATTCCAGTGTTTCACCTCCCTGACAGGCAGGAAGTTTTTCCTAAGGTCTAGCCTCAACCTCCCTGGCTGCAATTTAAGCCCATTGATTCTTGTCGTGTCCTCCGAGGTCCACAAGAATAATTTTTTCTCCGTCCTCCTTGTAACACCCTTTTAGACACTTGAAAACCACTATCATGTCCCCTCTCAGTCTTCTCCTTTCCAAACTAAACAAGCCCAATTCTTTTCAGCCTTCCCTCCTAGCTCACGTTCTCTAGACCTTTCATCATTCTTGTTGCTCTTCTCTGGACCATCTCCCATTTCTCCACCTCTTTCCTGAAATGTGGTGCCCAGAACTGGACACAACTGAGACCTGATCAGCGCAGAGTAGACTGGACTCGACGACCTGTTCAGGTCCTTTCCAGTTCTAGGCTTCTATGATGCTTAGGGTTACGCGGACACCATCACCGTATGCAACAATCCAACTGTGGCCTCAGAAATACAGTGCTCTGAGGGAAGATCTTTTCCTCACATTTTTATACAGCTAAGGATCGTGTTGAGAACTGTACTCGGAGTCATGACTTTCCACGGGAACCTCTCCCGTCAGGCATTCTTTGCACCTAGATGCATTACAGGGATATCCAACTAAACATTAACAATAAAATATACATTTTATTCTATTTCAAAAGGAAATACAAAAGCAGGAACCTTAAAGAACAAATCACCTTTCTCAGTTCATAAAGATAGATAGATAGATAGATGGGGTGTGTGGGGATAGATAGATAGATAGATAGATAGAGGGGGTGTATGGGGATAGATAGATAGATAGATAGATAGATAGATAGATAGATAGATAGATAGATATAGATAGATAGATAGATAGATAGAGGGGGTGTATGGGGATAGATAGATAGATAGATAGATAGATAGATAGATAGATAGATAGAGGGGCTGGGTGGGGATAGATAGATAGATAGATAGATAGATAGATAGATAGATAGAGGGGTATAGATAGATAGATAGATAGATAGATAGATAGATAGATAGATAGATAGATAGATAGATAGATAGATAGATAGATAGATAGATAGATAGATAGATAGATAGATAGATAGATAGATAGATAATGTTGTTGTAGCTTTGTTAGTCCCACGATATTAGAAAAAGTGAGTGAGGTGTTATCTTTTACTGAACCAACTTCTGGCAGTGACAGAGAAAGTTTTGGAATAATACTGAGCTGGAGAAGATATCTGGGTGGCCCAAAAGCGCATCTTTCCCATCAATCAGAGGTTGTCCCAACCAAAAAAAACCACATTACTTCATCCTCCTTACTAGACAGATAGAGAGAGACGGGGGGTGGGAGGGATAGATAGATAGACAGATAGACAGATAGATAGATGGATGGGGTGTGTGGGGATGGAGGGAGAGAAAGGAGAGTTAGTTATTGTCTTTTAAATAGTCCTACTCTACTTATCTGCTTTCTGAGGGCATCTTTGAGCTCTTTGTTTCTCAGAGAGTAGATAATGGGATTGAGGACTGGAGTGACAACTGAATACAGGACAGTGACCACTTTGTCTGTGTCTGGAAAGTCGGCCAAGGAGGGGTGTATGTAGCTGTAAATGACGGTGGAGTAGTACAGGCTGACCACTATGAGATGGGAGGAGCAGGTGGAGAAGGCTTTCTTCTTGCCTTCTCTGGAGCGGATCTTGAGGATGGTTCCCAGGATGAAGCCGTAGGACGTCAGTGTGACCACACAGCCCCCCATGCCGAAGACGGCGTCCGCCAGAAAAGCCAGGGCTTCGTTGAGGCTGGTGTCCGAGCAGGAGAGCTTCAGCACGGGCAGCAGTTCACAGAAGAAATGGTTGATGATGTTCGAGCTGCAGAAGGAGAGCTGGAGCAGCAGGCCGGTGTGGATGGCTGCATTGATTAGCCCGACTATCCACACGCTAGAGATTAACCTCACCGAAACCTCCTTCCTGACAATGAGGGTGTAATGCAGAGGGTGGCAAATCGCAACATAGCGGTCAAAGGCCATACCCGCAAGGAGTAGAATTTCACTTCCCAGAGTCCAAGTGAATAGACAGATCTGGGCAGCACAGCCTGAGAAGTCAATGGTCTTCTTGTCCGCGAGGAGGTTGTACAGCATTTTGGGGGTGGACACAGAGATGGATAAAATATTTATGAGGGACAAGTTGATGAGCAAGAAATACATGGGGGTATGGAGGGTGGGGCTGCTAATAACTGTGAGGACAATAAGAATGTTTCCAGCGAGGGAGGCTGTGTAAAGGAAGGCGAATACCAGAAAGAGGACCAGCTGGCGATCAGGGAGGCTGGTCAGACCCACCAAGACAAACTCCATGATGGAGGATTGGTTCTTCATTTCTGAATCTTCGCCTTACCTCACTGGTCGACGTGCATCAAGGCCCTCAGCCGATGTAGCCCAACTCAAAGGAAGACCAGACACCAATGGAAAGACTGATTTACACCCACACTGAGTCTAGTTAATTGATTTCGATACAACTGCCCAATCCATGCCAGCTGGCCAGTCGGACCTTCGACTTTGAAGGACCTAGAATAAAAATTAGTAACTCTAGTGGAATGAATGGAGTTTCACTCCTGCGCAGTCAACATAGATGAGATAACAATGTGATATGCCCCACAGCACAGATTTTAAAAGTGTTCATCTCACAATGAAGAGACTAGACTGGTATTCAAGTACAAGATCAGCGTCTGCTCCAAATTCTGAGATTCCAAGGCCAGAAAAGTCCCCTGGAACCTTCAGTATCAACACAGGTTGATAGAACTCAACCCCACCCCCGAAAAATCATAGAGCACAAATTTTAGGAGACAAAATATTGATATAAAAATTATGAGTGATGAAGAACCTATCATAACTTTTGGTACATTGTCCCTATGGTTAGCTATCCTAATTGATTAAAAATATTACTCTTATCCCCCCTCTGTCTCTGTTTTACACCGGCGATCTCCATAAACTCCAGATTGAAGTCATTTCTCATTGACACAGAGGGGAGGAAAATCCAGCCCCATGTCTTTGAGGAGTAGGTGGAGCAATAGCTCTTCTACATCAGCCAAATATTAGAGCTGGACACATCAGCCACTGGTTGTGAGGAAGTTTAACTGGTTGTGAGGGAGTCTCGTAAGAACATAAGAACATAAGAATGGCTCTACTGGGTCAGACCAAAGGTCCATCTAGCCCAGTAGCCTGTCTGCCGACAGTGGCCAGCACCAGGTGCCCCGAAGGGGGTGGACCAAAGACAATGATCAAGTGATTTGTCTCGTGCCATCCATCTCCAGCCTCTGATAAACAGAGGCCAGGGACACCATTCCTACCCCCTGGCTAATAGTCTTTTATGGACCTAACCTCCATGAATTTATCTAGCTTCTCTTTAAACTCTGTTATAGTCCTAGCCTTCACAGCCTCCTCTGGCAAGGAGTTCCACAGGTTGACTATGCGCTGTGTGAAGAAGAACTTTCGCATATTAGTTTTAAACCTGCTACCCATTAATTTCATTTGGTGTCCTCTAGTCCTTATATTATGGGAACAAATGAATAACTTCTCTTTATTCACCCTCTCCACACCACTCATGATTTTATATACATCTATCATATCCCCCCTCAATCTCCTCTTTTCCAAACTGAAAAGACCCAGTCGCTTTAGCTTCTCCTCATATGGGTCCTGTTCCAAACCCCTAATCATTTTAGTTGCCCTTTTCTGAACCCTTTCCAAGGCCAAAATATCTTTTTTGAGGTGAGGAAACCACATCTGTACACAGTATTCAAGATGTGGGCGTACCATAGTTTTATACAGGGGCAGTAAGATATTCTGTGTCTTATTTTCTGTCCCTTTCTTAATAATTCCTAGCATCCTATTTGCCTTTTTGACCGCCGCAGCACACTGTGTGGACGTTTTCAGAGAACTATCCACGATAACTCCAAGATCTCTTTCCTGATTTGTCGTAGCCAGATTAGCCCCCATCATATTATATGTATAGCTGGGGTTATTTTTTCCAATGTGCATTACTTTACACTTATCCACATTAAACTTCATTTGCCATTTTGTTGCCCAATCACTCAGTTTTGTGAGATCTTTTTGAAGTTGTTCACAGTCTGCTTCTGTCTTGACTATCTTGAATAGTTTAGTATCATCCACAAACTTTACCACCTCACTGCTTGCCCCTTTCTCTAGATCATTTATGAATAAGTTGAATAGGATTGGTCCTAGGACCGACCCTTGGGGGACACCACTAGTTACCCTTCTCCATTCTGAAAATTTACCATTTATTCCTATCCTTTGTTTCCTGTCTTTTAACCAGTTCTCAGTCCATGAAAGGACCTTCCCTCTTATCCCATGGCAATGTAATTTACGTAAGTGCCTTTGGTGAGGGACTTTGTCAAAGGCTTTCTGAAAATCTAAGTATACTATATCTACTGGATCCCCCTTGTCCTCCAAATCTCTTTGACAGTCCGATACAAAGGTTAGTGGAGACAGGATAGTCCAGGGGCCATTCAGGTATAGTAGGAGGTGGGGGCATGGCATGATCCCACCAGTGCTATCTATCTATCTATCTGTCTATCTATCTATCTATCTAATTATTATGAACATAAAAATTCATTTTATTACAAGGATAACTTTGAGTAAGTCGCTGTACAAATTTACAAGGGTGCATTCTTTGGCTCTTTATATTGAAAGTTGAATTAACTCTTTAAAATAGTTTAGAATTGAGTTCCCCACTATTTAAACACTGCCGTCCATGCAAGCAAAAATAAACTAATATGTGACCACTATAAAATGTCTTTAGATATAACATCAATACAGATATTACATGGAAGCAATGTGGAGACAAGAAGACAGCTAGCTAAACTAAAAAAAGGTCAAAATCTTAGATTAGATAGATAGATAGATAGATAGATAGATAGATAGATAGATCTCAAATTCTGCTGTAATTAAAAGAAAGAAAGAAAGAAAGAAAGAAAGAAAGAAAGAAAGAAAGAAAGAAAGAAAAGTGCCTCTATTGTAATTAATTTGCAGCTGTTCAGTGAGGCATAATTTACCTTTAATGTGTTGCAAATGTGCACATGGCCTGGCTCCTTGAATTAGATAAGTGAACCTCCTTAGCTTTGTTCATCTTCCCAGCAGTTTAAGACTCTCTCTGCTGGGAAAGCGTTCTCGTTCTCCTCCTAGGCTGAGAGCTGGATTCAAAGATTAGCCTCTATTGCTGTCATGGCCCTTTTATTGACTGGGAGGTTCCTAGGGCAGAAGAGACCTTGGCAACCATCTAGTCTGGTATCTACGCAACGCAGTACTATGTACTATGTATCCCAATGTACTATGGCCAGCCCATCCGTTTCCAGCAAGGAACGATCAGCATGACAATGACTTTTAAATAACCTCCCAGTGCTCCCAGAAGAGCCTATGTGAGGTATTTCTTCCATGCGAAGGGGGCACTGATCTTCTCTTTTAATTGCTCTTGTTGCCTTAGATAGATAGATAGATAGATAGATAGATAGATAGAGTTTTACTATGTGTTGCCTTAGGAAAAGCTCTATTTCATAGATACAAAGAGTTTCAGGATCAACGGGACCATTAGAGCATCTACTCTAACTTCTGGAACATCACATGTCATTATGTTTTACCCAGTTACCCCTGAACTCAGCCCAGTAACTTGCCTTTGATTGAGCATCCCCTGGAAGTTCAGGCAGTTGGGATCTGATGACAGGAAGAGACGTAGAATCCACCACGTCCTGGGTTAGTTTGTTCCAATGGGCAGTCACTCCCCCCACACACCTCTGATTTGTGTCTCAAGACGTCAAAGGAGCCATGTGGAGTTATTTAAGCTATGGATCTGCCCACGTGCATGGAAGCGCTTAGCAGTTTATTTCCTGACAGCTGTACCCCTTAACTAAAAGAACAACATGATAGGAAAAGCGGTGTCTTACGTCCCTTCTGCAAGCTGGGAACCCCCGTTTCAACTGCAGATGAGCGGGAGGTCTTCTAGGCTTCCGAGACCAGAGTCCATTGGTGAAGACAAACCACGGCAAAATCCACTCGCCAGCCCCGCACCGCGCATGCGCCAGACCCACATTGCGCATGCGTGCGCCGCTGGTAAACGGGGGCGACCATCTGAAATCTACTCACCACGGGCGAGTAGATACACTGATTTGTCGAGCCCTGATTATATTGATGGAATTTTGGTGGTTCCTTTTCTTATAAATACATGGTTAAATCTACTATATAGATTAGAGAGTGTGTTGTTTTGATCAATAACTCCTCTCACACAGTAAATTCTTCGACCACCAAATTCAGTATATAGCTTCGTCTTATTGTAACTGAAAGGAACATAAGGGCTTGATTGTGCCAGGAAAACGGGTTGTGCCCAGAATGGAACTGTTCTCCTAAAACCATACAGAAACGAGACAGACTCACCAAATCAAGGACAGTCCTCAAACTGGACATAACTGAGGAAATGTTGAAAGAGGAGGAACCAGGATTGAGACAGAAAAATAGGATATCCCTGGAATAGGAGTGCTTCTCAATAAATCTTACATACAATGGAGACATTTGGAGTAAGTAGTTAGTCGGGGTTGGTCCTGCTTTGGGCAGGAGGTTGGACCCGTTGACCTCCTGAGGTCTCTTCCAACTCTATGATTCTGTGATTCTAGGGTTCTGTTTTGGTGCAGCTAAGGTGTGAAAACTAGAAGTAAATGTTATTGGAGACCAAATTGTCTAGAGTTCATTTTTTGTTAAAACATAGTGACTCATAAAAGTTTACAGGGGGGAAGAAAAAAATACACTGGATGGAATTCCCATTTTAAAAACATATACTAAACATTAGGCAGAAAAGTTGTTACAATCCTTTTTTAAAGTATTCCAAAATAAAAATTAATGTAATAAAAATAACAGTGTAATTTATATAAAAAAAAAAGAAATTATTTAAATGAAGCATGTACATTTTCCTTGTATTTAAAAAAAAAAACAAAAACAAAAACACCCTTTACTTGAGTTAAGGATCTGATCAATACTGGGTAAATTTGCTAATTAGAAATACACAGTGAACTTCCACATATATTCTGCATATTAATCCAGCAAAGACAATATCAAAACAAGCTGCTGGAAGCAAAAGCTTTATACATTAAAATTAAAAATGACTGTTTAATATGGAATCTATAGGTACCAGTATATTCAGACAGAAATACATCGGTGGGGAAAAAATGCTTTCTCCTGGAAAATGCAGAAGACTATATACTTGGACTTAAACTTAGGGTATGTCTAGACTGCAGAGGAACGCGTCTGCTCTTGTGAAATATTTTTTCAGAAAAGCAGACACGTTTTTTCGGCATCACTGTAAATCTCATTTTACAAGGAAGCAGGGATGTTCCAAAAAAGGGGTTTTTCCCGTCATTTGGCCCAGTGTAGATGGGCCAAATGTTGGAAAACCCTTTTCTGAAAAAAGAAGCAGAAAAAGCTACACAATTGCAGTTTGCAATGTGTGTATCTTTTTCCAGAAGAACTGTGTAGTCTAGACACAGCCTTAAAGAGGATTTTTGCAAACTTAACGTGGAAAGTTTCTTCGAACTGATTTAGGTGAGTCACATTTAACTTCTCCTTTGAGGCCTTGTTTGAGCGTTAACTCTTGTTCAGATTCACAAGGGATTCATGATCTCCTTATAGAAGGCTACTATATATGAAGAGGAGCGAGTCATAAGTCAGTCTTGGCGTTTAAATTATAAATTGGTCCATTATATTAGATATTTAAGTGAAAGGCGAGAATCCTTCTCTTGCTCATTTGCTTGAGTTCTTGATTGCTCATAAGGAGCGCTTCTAACTCAAGCTTTCTGACCTTTTTAGGCTGGTATTTCAAAGTTTCTAAGGTAGGTACCTACTGCAATGCAACGAGTTGACTGATGAATCCCTATATACGCTTTTGAAAACGGAGCTCAGTTGAATTTCTGTGTTTTGTTTTAATTTTTGTTCCTTGTACAAATGCTCTTTGCAGGAATATTCATTTCTACCGCTGCCGTTACGAGCAATGAATACGCTGTTGAAAATGGAGCTAAGATGAATTTCTGGGTTTTGCTTTAATTTTTGTTCTTTGCCCGAAAGCTTTTTATAGGTCAACACATTTTCAGCACTGCTTTGGGGAATATTGAATCAAATTCTGATCTCCAATTTGATGAATGCAAATCTGATGTAAATTCACATCCATCAGTGCAGTTCCTTTGAATTTAATTGTCATTGACATTAATGTCCATTGTGATATAATATTGTAATGCTGATAAGAGTCACCACTTATAGCTTGTGCTGCAAAAGTTGGCAATTGAATTTGTCGGGGAAATCTCGCTCCCCTGGGGTACAGAGTCCCCAGAAGGGTCCGAGGCTGGAGGTCAAAGCAGTGAGGCAGGAGAGAAAGTCAAAAGGAAAACTTTATTACGCATGCATGCAGGCTGACAGCTACCAGAGTGAAAGCAGTAGCAGCAGCAGCCCTGAGAGACAGGTTCAGGGATCCTTTATACAGTATGTTCAGACAGTTTAGTTGTTGATTGTTTTCTTTAACATATCAAAGTCTCAGCAGAAGTACTCTGAGACGTTTCTGTTCACAGCAGAAGTGCTAGAAGTCAGTTTTACAGTACAAAGGCACATGAGAACCTGAGTGAGGAGTCTACAAGGCAAACTGTGGCAAAGATAAGAGTTTACATGACAATTTGTGACAGACTAGGAGTCTCCATGAAGTTGAGATAGGAGGCATTGTCAGGGTTTTGATTAGAGTTAAGATGATTTCTCTCTGTTACAGAGAGAGAGGCCTGGAAAACTTTTAACCCTTACAGCAGTTTTCTTTTAGAGAGTTTTGATTTCCTCCACAGTCCCGCCTTAGACACAATTGGAGTTATTTGATTTTTCTCCCACAAATTCGAAATGTAATGCAAAGAGTGTGGTTTCTTTAATTGACTGTAATATGCTTCGGGGCATCATGAAAGTTCCTTCAATGGAGATATTTAAATGAAGGCTGAATAGCCATCTGTCTTAGATGTTTAGACCCAACTAATCGTGTACCTTGGCCGGGGGGATGTGGGAGGGAGACTGGATGAGCGATGAAGTCCCCTCGAACTCTATGATTCTATTATTCTAAATTACTCTACTACGATCTCATGCGTAGCTCGATTTCTTGGCCCCGAT
Organism: Rafetus swinhoei; assembly: GCA_019425775.1. Lineage (NCBI taxonomy): Eukaryota > Metazoa > Chordata > Testudines > Trionychidae > Rafetus > Rafetus swinhoei. The sequence continues at coordinate 21,983,518 of CM033433.1, forward strand.
AATTTACTTTGGGAGTGAGAGGGAAATTGGCAGAAACAGTAAAGCAGCAATCAGGACTATAAGACCGGAGAGGTCCAAAGACAATAAATGGAGGCTTAACAGTGGTGCAGCAGGGAGGATCCTATGTATAATTTTGGAGTGAATGGCTCCCCGCTGCTTTATGCAACTTTTATACCAATGTCATTCCACTTATTTGATAACCCCCCCCCCGCATTGACAGCAATGGAGTTATAGCTAATTGACACCGGCGTTAGTTAAAGAGGCATCAAACCTTTCATTTTGTCCACCTTGATTCCACTTAAACATGCATATTATTATGTTATTTTTTGTATATTGTGTGCGTTGTGTACGTGCTGAATGCCTCCCAGGTTGCAACAGGTGAAATTTGTGAAATGAGTTTGCAAAGTGCAGTCTTGGTTCCTAAGACGACTGGCGTAGGAAAGATTGCGAAGATCATATTGTGAATTCCTATGTCTTGCGGTTTTTGTGAACAGTCCAAAAGACTTTGTGCACCTGTAGTTGAGAGCATCAGAACAGTTCGGCCGACCCTTCTCTGCTCAAATGTTGGGAGAATATAGATCCAGTTGCTGAGGTAGATTATTGTGCTAATGTATTCTAAACTTAGGTTCATTTGTTTCTATGCCGGGTTAAATACTTACTGTACCTCGTCAAGAGGATCTATCTGTCTGTCTGTCCCTGTACTCACCTGTACATCCATCCATCCATCCATCCCCATACTCACCTATCCGTCCATCCATCCATCCCCATACTCACCTGTCTGTCCATCCGTCCGTCCATCCATCCATCCATCCATTCATCCCCATACTCACATATCCGTCCATCCATCCATCCATCCATCCCTCCCTCCCCATACTCACCTGTCCATCCATCCATCCCCATACTCACTTCTCCATCCATCCATCCATCCACTCACCTACCTACTTACCTACCTACTTACCTGTCTGGCTAGCTAGCTATATTGGTCTGTCTAGTTGTTTCTTTTGCCATATTGTTGTAGTTTCTCATGCAATACCTGATCAAAACGTTCATCTTCCTTGTTGCAGAAGGAGAACTCAAGCCATGGGACCCGGTAACCACACCAGAGTGACAGATTTCATCCTGCAGGGGCTCTTGGAACATCCGCATCACCAGGGGCTGTTCTTTGCTCTGTTCCTGGGCCTCTATACAACTGTCCTCCTGGGTAATTCTCTGATCATTGTGGCTATTGTCCTCCACCCACCTCTCCACACCCCCATGTATTACTTCATCACCAATTTGGCTATGGTTGACATTTTGTGTATATCCTCGGTTCTACCGAAAATGCTGGAACACCTGATACAGGAGAAGAAAACCATCTCCTTTGGTGGTTGCATCACCCAACTCTTTGTCTTCACGGCATCGCTGGGGACGGAGCTTCTTCTACTCACTGTCATGTCGTATGACCGCTATGTCGCCATTTGCCACCCCTTGCACTATGTCAAACTCATGAGGAAGGAGATTTGCCTCTGTTTAGCGGCTGTTGCCTGGGCGATCGGCACTGGCAGTTCCTTCGTCAACATCTTGCTTGTGCTGCGCCTGGATTTTTGCGGGTCCCACCTCATCCAGCATTTCTTCTGTGAGTTCCCCACCATGCTGGCCCTGTCCTGCAGCTCCACCTACCTCAACGAGGTCATGATGTTCCTGGCGGACATCTTCCTGGCCATGGGGAATTTCCTGCTGACTGTCATGTCCTACAGCTTCATCATCGTCACCATCCTGAAAATCCAGAGCACCAAAGGGAAGCGGAGAGCTTTCTCCACCTGCTCCTCCCACCTGCTAGTGGTCACCTTGTACTACTCCACCCTCATCTACATCTACATCCGGCCGACCTCCAGTCACTCACGGGCTAAGGACAAGATGGTGGCCGTTCTGTACACCCTAGTGACGCCCATCTTGAACCCTCTAATATACAGTCTACGCAACAATGAAGTCAAAGAGGCCTTCAGGAAAATCCTTCCCTTCACCAGAAAATAGCATTTTTTTCCAACAGTGAACCCAATTCTTACCTTCCTTGTTTCTGCTAAGTCAGGTCCACAGATGGTGTGAATTAATGCACAGCGATGGACTTGGAGAGACATAAATTTGCGCTATCATTCATTCGTGTCACTGTAACGACAATGATTTGCATCCCGGGTGAATCTGTCATATTGACAGCAGTAGGATGGTGCCAATTTACATTAGTTTCGGATGGAGCCCGCTGGAATGCATTGGTCACGCTAGCCGGGAAAAGTCATGTGGGGTCAGAATTTTAAAATTATTGGGGCATTCTGTGGGATTTTCAAAAGCACGTAGGCCCCTAAAACGTATTTTTAATGTATATTTAGTGACCTGGAAAAATTCTTTTGATGCTTTAATAGAAATAAATATTTGTCCCATGGTGTAGCCCAGTACCTCACATGCGGTATTACTGGTCCACAGTGTTCTGTTTTCTGCCTCAGGCTATATCTAGACTTCAGGCTTCTTTCAGAAGAACCTTTTTTCAGAAGAGATCTTCCGAAAAAATGTCTTCCGAAAGAGATCGTCCACACACAAAAGCGCATCGAAAAAGCGATCTGCTTTTTTGAAAGATAGCAGCCAGACTGAATCGACGCTCTCTCGCAAGTCAGCTGTGATTACTATGGGCAGAGTGGCCACCAGAGCACCTGTGCTTTTTCCTCTTTCCTCTTCTTGCAAAAGAACTCCCTTTTCCTGTCCACACATGCCTTTTCCAAAAGAGCTCATTCGGAAAAAGACTTCTTCCTCGTAGAAAGAGGATTACCACCACCGGAAAAAAAACCCTGTTCTTTTGATTTACCTTCGGAAGAACACGATTGCAATATGGATGTAACTCGCGTTTTGTCGGAAAACCGGCTGTTTTTCCAACAAAACTCTGTAGTGTAGACATATCCTGAATGAGTAAATATGATACCAAAAAAAAAATCAAATTTTCTTTCTCTCTGATCCTTATTGTCTATGACACAGTAGCCCCTACCAAATCTTGGAAACACATATCTCTGAGGGTCTGCCAGTCTCCACTCCATGTGGTGGTGCTGTGATATTACTGGGAAAAAACCCAAACATCATTCTGGGATGCATTAACAGGAGAGGTGTGAGTAACACATGGGGAAGTAATTCTTCTTCTCTACTCTGTACTGATCAGTTCCCAACGGGAGCATTGCGTCCAGTTCTGGGCAGCACATTTCAGGAAAGATGTGGAGAAACTGGAGAAGGTCCAGAGAAGAGCTACAAGAATGATGAAAGGTCTAGACAATGTGACTTATGAAGGAAGACTGAGGGTACATCTACCTCATTGCAGGAGGAATACCAGCTAATTCGAGTTAGGGCTTTAAATCGGAATCCCGTTTCACTGCCCTGTGTAGACGCGGGCAGTTACTTCGGGCTAATCAATTTCTAAAATGGCGATCGGCCAGGAACATGAAAATCAAGCGCGGGATATTTAAATCCCGGGCTTGATTTGCAATTTCGGTCGCCCTCATTAGCCTCCCTAGATGGATCTAGGGGGCTAGTGTAGATGTATCCTGAAAGAATTGGGCTTGTTTTGTTTGGAAAGGAGAAGACAGAGAGGGGACATGATAATGATTTTCAGGTATGTAAAAGAGTCTTACAAGGAGAAGGGAGAAAAAAATGTTCTCCTTGACCTCTGAGGATAGGACAAGAAGCAGTGGGCTTAAACTGCAGCAAGGGAGGTTTAGGTTGGACATTAGGAAAAAACTTCCTACCAGTCAGGGTGGTTAAACACTGGAATAAGTTGCCTAGGGTGGTGGTGGAGTCTTCATCACTGGAGATATTTAAGAGTAAGTTGATAGTCATCTGTCAAGGATGATCTAGACAGTACTTGGTCCTGCCGTGAGGGCAGGGGACTAGACTCAATGACCTCTCGAGGTCTCTTCCAGTTCTAGTATTTTATGACTCCATGATTCTGTGTGTCATGGACCCAAATCAGACAACAATTTCTATCAGAATACATTTGCATCTGGTTTTCAAACATCATTTGCATTAATTAGGTAATGTTTCCATCCCACGAGATATTAATCAAACTGTTGTTCATTCTTATGACAGCAGACAATTCACTGAGATCACGGGCTTCATGCCAACTTATTGCTTCTTATTCATATCACAGCTTCTGTCAGGAGATGTTTCAAAAACCTTCAGAGGGGTAGCCGAATTAGTCAGTAACTGGAAAAACTTAAAAAACAGCAAACTGTCTTTAAGGTGCTGCAAGACTATTCATTAGATGCCTTATTGATGTTTCCATTAAAATCGTAGAAAACGAAATGCACCAAGGAAAACAATTCTGGTTGAAAAACAAAATATGAAAGTGAAAGTTTGAAATCTAGTTCACATTACACAAGTGAAAAAGGAAGGTGCTGATATACGCGAGGTCAACGTCGAAAATCAAATAGTCATTTATTGTCGTGAGACCTGTGAATTTGATGAAGTTATAAAAAAATTAGCCTTTTGGAGGAATTCTTTGGGATGTACAATCCATTCAGTGAAGCACAAAAAGGGGCAAAACTCCAAGAAGTGATGGATTTTCAGATGAAGTATTTTGAAGAAAGGCAGTAGCTTTTTTTTTCTGGAGATCCATTTTTGCTTCACTAGCTTAGTGAGGCTCTATAAGTATGACACCAGAACTCTGGATCACATTTAGGGTCCTGATATAGCATCGATCTCTTTATCTTTAAGAACATAAATGATACAGTCAAGTCAACAGGTGGACTCAACATTCTCAAAGTCCAGAACATTTTTATATGCTTGGCTGGAAGGGGGTCTAGATAAGATAAAACGTTTTACACTTATAATCCCCTTCCTGAAAAATCTCCCTCTGATTTGAAACGTAACATGGGGTTTCTTTTCTACATAGAAGTGTTCTTTGAATCAATTTGGCTCACATTAACATCTCACCGTAAGAACATCCTTTCCATAACGGGGGCCCAGAAGTCAATGCAATACTTCAGTTGTGGCCTCACCAGTGCTAAATGAAGAGGAATAATCACTCCTCTAGATCTGCTGGCAATGCACCCCCTAATGCACCCCATAACGCTGTTGGCCTTCCTGCCTTCTTGCCAGGCACAGAGCGGCATGGAAACAGCCCCCCCCGCCCCGCAATATCCTGCACTAAGGGGTCGCAGGCGAGACACCTGCCAGCTCCCCTATGGGGGATTTTGGGGGGAGGCCAACAGGCTGTAAGACCGCGTGAGACAGGCCAGACAACCGCTGCTTTCTGCTGGCCGGGGGATTGAGGGATGAGAAGGGGCCCCGGGTGCCTGCAAGCAGCAGGCCCGTGTCCGGAAGCCAAAACGCGGTTGCCGAGGCAACCTGGGCAGCGAACAGTGAGGTGCCGAGTTAGGCCCCTCGGGGGTAGGTGGTCCCCTCAGAGGGGTTGTGTGGCTCCCAGGGGGGCCTAAATCTGGGATTTAAGAACTGAAGTCCCAATGTGGGCCAAGGTGTTGCTCAGGGTCCGGCAGGATCTGGCTTGAAGCTCTTAAGATGCCTCTCCCTTTGGGCTGTCATTCACCCACCCCCGGCCCCCCGACGCCAGCGAAGTCCTTCTGAAGACCTTCGCTGGAGCTTAATTGGTGTCGGTAGAAAGTCTACTGGGGGGAATGTTGTCCTTAGAGAACCAAGGCCACAGGAAAACATAGAAGAACTAAAAAAAGAGCCACCGTGGCTTAACAACCATGTAAAAGAAGCAGTGAGAGATAAAAAGACGTCTTTTAAAAAGTGGAAGTCAAATCCTAGCGGAGAAGAAGTTCTTCTTCACACAGCACATTGTCAACCTGTGGAACTCCTTGCCTGAGGAGGTTGTGAAGGCTAGGGCTATAACAGGGTTTAAAAGAGAACTAGATAAATTCATGGAGGTTAAGTCCATCAATGGCTATTAGCCAGGATGGGTAAGGACTGGTGTCCCTAGTCTCTGTTTGTCACAGGGTGGAGATGGATGGCAGGAGAGAGCTCGCTTGATCATTACCTGTTCAATTCACTCCCTCTGGGACACCTGGCATTGGCCACTGTTGGCAGACAGGGTACTGGGCTGGATGGACCTTTGGTCTGAGCCAGTATGGCCATTCTTATGTTCTTAAGGCCCACATTCTGGGTATGCACCAGACCGGCCCCCCCGTAACAGAGACTCAGCCAAACTCCACTGGCTTTCGGAGAAGTGTTTTCCCAAGGGGCTGCCCAGACTCAACCATGAGAGGAAGTCCTTCCCCCACATCCAACTAGGTTGGATATTAGGAAAAACGATTTCCCTAGGCAGGTGGGGAAGCACTGGGATGGGTTCCCTAGGGAGGGGGTGGAATCTCCATCCCTAGAGGTGTTTAAGTCCCGGCTTGACCAAGCCCTGGCTGGGTTGATTGAGTTGGGATTGGTCCTGCTTTGGGCAGGGGGCCAGACTTGATGACCTCCTGAGGTCTCTTCTAGCCCTAGGATTCTATGATTCCACCTCACCAGTGAGCGACATAGGCTGGCTCCCAAACACTCGACAGGCTGGGTGAGTCCTCCAATTCCCTGGCCCGTCTCCAGAGCACGGCGCAAGGCACCAGCAATAAACACGCCCCCATGACGGCGACTTGGTGGACGCCTTGGAGCATGGTGGTTTCAAGAGGAAGTCTCCGCTTCATAGGACTCTGCTCAGGGAGAAGGAGGGGCCCCAGTCTAGATCTATCAGATTTTCCTGGGAACAGAGGAAGAACGTTAGCCACAGTAGCAACCGGTTTGTTCCAAGGCACAACCCCAGTGAAGGGCGAGCCATTGGTCAGAAAGTAAGAAAGTAAGAACCGAGTCAGACCAAAGATCTATCTAGCCCAGTGTCCTGTCTACTGACAGTGACCAATACCAGATGCCCCAGTGGTAGGGAACACAACAGGTAATCCTTATGTGATCCCCCCCCTGTCACCCATTTCCTGACAAACAGAGGCTAGGGACACCATTCCTACCCATCCTGGCGAATAGCCATTGATGGACCTAACCTCCATGAATTTATCTAGCTCTCTTTTGAGCCCTGTTATAGTCATGGCCTTCTCAGCGTCCTTTGGCAAGGAGTCCCACAGGTTAACTGTGGTTGTGTGAAGCAGTACTTTTGAACCCTGTTAAATTCCTTGTCTTCACACCCTCCTCTGGCAAGGTTCAGGTTCTTTTTAATGACTTAGGAGGCAAGAGGTCAAATCTCTGCTCTGCTACAGGTGTCCAATGGGACCTTGGGAATATCATTGGATCTCTCTGGGCCTCCATGTCCCATCTCTCAATTGGGATGATAGCGCTTCTCAGTCTCATGGGGGCGGGAGGTGCCGGGAATACCTAAGTTAACATTTGTGAGACGTTCTGATTCTGTGGTAAGAGGGGGTGTGTCTAGACTACAGGGTTTTGTCGACAAAAGTGGACTTTTGTCGACAAAACTATACCTGCGTCTACACTGCCATTGAGTTCTGTCGACATAACGTCGACAGAACTCAGCAGTTTTGCAGACGGCTGTAAACCTCATTCTACGAGGAATAACGCCTTTTGTCAACAGAGTTCTGTCGACACAAGGCGTTATTGCATCTACTCTGTCCTTTGCGTCTACACTGTCATGTCGACAAAGAGCTGGCTGTAGTCTAGACGCTCTTTGTTGACAGAAGCTTTGTTGACAGTAAGGGTGTGTCTAGACTACATGTCTAGACTACTTTGTTGACAGTATGGGTGTGTCTAGACTACATGGCTCCGTCGACGGAGCCATGTAGTCTAGACACACCCTATCTGTCGACAAAACTTCTGTCGACAAAAGCCTGTAGTCTAGACATACCCAGGGGAGGGGGATGCACAAGTATTTGTGGTGGACAAAAAAGTAACCAAACCTAACAGCCATGGTCTACTCCCCAGAACCCTAACTATCAGGGCAGTGAAACACTGGAATAAATTGCCTAGGGAAGTTGTGGAATCTCCATCATTTAAGAGCAGGTTGGACAGACACCTGTCAGGAATGCTCTAGACCAGTGTTTCTCAACCAGTGGTACACGTACCTTTAGGGGTACTCGAGAGGAGTCCGTGGGCTACGTCCACAGAACTGAAATTTTGAAAAAACTGAATTTTGGTTTTAAGTTTTATTATTTTTCGACTTTTTACTCCCAAAAATTTCATCGCCAGCCCAGCTACAATTAAGCTATTTAAACAAATGTGTTGCAATGGTAGAAAAAAAACTGTGTGTCTTTGAAAACTGTAGGTCCTGGGGGTACTTATGATATTTTTTTTAAAAAGGGGTACTTTATAAAAAAAGGTTGAGAAACACTGGCCCCAGAACAGATTCATTATGATGAGATCTAATTTTTGGATCGAAATAATGACTCCAGTTTTCCACTGGTATAGCTGGTGCTGTGTTTTTCACTTCTTTGGAGTGTCTGGGATTTACATTAGTGCGGGGGATCTGAAAATGAGTCAATAAGCAAAATAAGGCAAAGTGTAGCACTCTTTCTAGAACTGCAGTGTAAAGTGCTCCAGTACTGGGTTAGCTTGCTAAACCAGCTACACATCCCAGGGGAAACCAGAACGTATTTACACTCCCTAGAAACCATCAACTCTCAGTCTCACTGCCAGAACAACAACAAAAATGTTTTTCCTTCCAACAGGGGAGGGGCCGTGACGTGAACCATATAGTACAATTCGATATAAATGTGATCTGCTCCCATGTAGCAACTGACCGATCAGGGTAAGAACTGGAGTACCCAATGTGTTTACTCACTCTGTTTGGGAGACAGAGAGGGAGGGGCAGAAGGAAAGTGAGATATTATAGAGAGAAAGAAAGAAGCCGTGCTGGATAGATAGATAGATAGATAGATAGATAGATAGATAGATAGATAGATAGAGGGGGTGAATGGGGATAGATAGATAGATAGGGTGTATGGGGATAGATAGATAGATAGATAGATAGATAGATAGATAGATAGAGGGGGTGTATGGGGATAGACAGAGAGAAAGAGAGAGACAGAGAGAGAGAGAGATACAGGGGGTGTATGGGGTTAGACAGATAGATAGATCCAATCCAAGCCCTAACCTAATTTTACGGAATATTAAGGTAGACCGGAAAGTATACAATCTTGCACAATAACATAGCAATGGAAACATTCATGCAGAGGGGTGGCACAGCCAAGGCAGAACAAACTCTGTTGTCTTTCCACTGACTTCAGCGACCTTCCGATCACGTCTTGAGTGAGATGCTCTGTCTGCGGGTCTCCGACTCATTGTGGCTGAGACCAGGTCAAAACCCCAAACGTCTGGTAGGTTTTGCACTCCAGGACTGGGATATCAACAGCCAAGGGAAAGCAGAAAGAGAGGGCGGACTCTTTTGGTGAGTAGACATCTTCCAAGCCAAGTAATTTGGGAAGTAAATGGGGTTGGTTCCCGAGTGGGTGTAAATCAAAGCAGTTCTCTTGAATGGAAGAATCATAGAATCACAGCATCATAGAGTCATAGAATCCGAGAACGGAAAGGGACCTCGAGAGGTCATTGAGTCCAGTCCCCTGCCCTCATGGAAGGACCAAGCACCATCTAGACCAACCGTGATAGACGTCCATCCAACCAAAGATCTGAATAGCTGGTTGTGCCCTGCCTAGACTCTTGTGTCAAAATATATGCTTGAGTGCCACTCAATGGATGGAAAATGTTAATGTTACAATTTGGTTGCATCTTACATACATTTTATGTAGCGTAGATCACTAGACACGAGGCAAAGCAGTGTAGAATCAGACCTAGCCACTTGTAGAGAAGAAGTAAGAATGAGGCTGGTTTGTCTACCAGTGTTAAATCCTTGGACTTTCGGCCATGGATGTCAATAGCACCATTCAGACCTCGCTCTGAGCACACCAGCATTTTTGGCCAACTCAAAAGCAACTCTTTCAAACAGGCAGGGTCCACATGGCCACCATCCCCATGAGAGGTAATATTTGGAGATAGCCCCCAAATGTCACTGGCTTGCAACATTTTTGTCTATAGGTTTATTTTTGTTTTCTGTTTTACTTATTTTTATTAATGATTTTAATGAAGAAAAAACAACCAAAAGCACCCCCTGAGAAACATTTTAACACACAAGTAACATTTTGAATGTTTATAGCGTGTTTAAATATTTCTGTCTGTCGGTCTGTGTGTATCTATCTATCTATCTATCTATCTATCTATCTATCTATCTATCTATCCCATACACCCCATCTATCTATCTATCTATCTATCTATCTATCTATCTATCCCCATACCCTCGGGGTGGCTGAGTAGCAAACCTCGCTGGATTGGGTCTGGGGGAGGGAGAGAAGACGTGGCTGCAGATGGCCCAGGATTCTTCTGGGCTGGTGGGGGTCGGGGCTGCAACCCGCCAGGGAGTCATCTGGTCAAGGGTGGGGTTCTCAAGGTCTTTCTGGGCAGGGGATTTGTGGCCCTGGTCAAGGGAGGGGCAGGAGGCCCATTGATTGTGTCCTGAGGCCCAGAATTGTTCTCTGCAGACCTCAATGCACCACCCGCTTTGGCAAAGCTTGGCTCGTCCCGTTACTTTAGAAGGAGGGACCACACCCTGGTTTCCACCTTCCACATTCAACATCGGGAGCTGGAACCAGGTGAAACACGGCATTATATCCCACCCTCTGTGAGTGCCACTCCATGCGTCTGACGACGTGGTTTTGGCAACCACAATGAGGAGGGGGCTGGAGCCCATGACCTACGAGGAGAGGCTGAGAGATTGGGGCTTGTTTAGTCTGCAGAAGAGAAGAGTGAGGGGGGATTCGGTCGCAGCCCTCAACTACCTGGAGGGAGGTTCCAAAGATGCTGGAGAGAGGAGGTTCTCAGTGGGGGCAGATGACAGAACGAGGAGCAATGGTCACACGTTGCATTTGGGGAGGTCTAGTTTGGAGATGAGGAAAAACGATTTCCCTAGGCAGGTGGGGAAGCCCTGGGATGGGTTCCCTAGGGAGGGGGTGGAATCTCCATCCCTAGAAGTTTTGAAGTCCTAGCTTGACAAAGTCCTGGCTGGGATGATTGAGTTGGGGTTGGTCCTGCTCTGGGCAGAGAGGTTGGACTCAATGACTCTTGAGGGCCCTTCCAACCCTCGGATTCTATGATTTCCTTAATATTTTCCAGCTTCAACACAGTAAATGAAGGATGGATGGTACATGTTTTGGTTTAGAAACTGGGTTGTCCAGGAGAGAGCCTCATGAGGGGACCTAAGGTTTACGAATCACTTTGGCTATGTCTAGACTATGGGGTTTTTGAAAGAGGATATGCAAATTCCGCGGGAATTTACATATCTTCTTCCAATCTCACTTTCGAAAGAGGATCTTTTGAAAGTGAAAGTAGTCTGGACAAGGTATTCTTTTGAAATGCCCCCCGCTGTTCCTTAAAAAATGAGATTGACGTTTTTGTTTAGAAAAAGGGGGTTTTTTCCTGAAAAAAAGCATCCGGACTGCTTTCACTTTTGAAAGATCCTCTTTCAAAAGTGAGCTCAGAAGAAGATATGCAAATTCGCATGGAATTTGCATATCCTCTTTCGAAAAAAAATGTAGTTTAGACGTACCCGTGGTGAGAAATATTTGAGAACAAGGAGTGGACCTCTGTGTAACTGAAGAAAATATTAATGTAAACGCTTATGTAATAAGAGAAACCTTATTTTCACGCCCCTCGGAGCATGGGATGTGAATATGGACATTGACTCCCACACGGTGGCTTTGAAAAATCTCGTTTTGATTTTCTATGTCAGGGAATTTCCAAATATTGATACGATATCGATGAATTGTAATTTTTTCCCCTCTTTCTACAGGTGGTAGAATTCACCATATGTGAATGGAATTCCAAACCAATGTGACTGATTTTCTTTTCGTGGGATTTACTCATGACCCGCACCTCCAGATTTTTCTCTTCATCATTTTTTTTGTTATTTACCTAATCACGCTGGTGGGGAACATGGCGATCATGCTGGTGATAAGAGTAGACCCTCACCTCCACACGCCCATGTACTACTTCCTGTCCCATTTGTCGTTTATCGATATCTGCTACTCCTCTGCAGTTGTCCCCAAGATGTTGGCGAATTTCCTCACAAAGCACAAAACCATTTCGGTCCAACGGCTGCCTTGCCCAGATGTTCTTCATCCTCCTCTTAGCGGTGACGGAAATTTTCCTCCTCTCCGCGATGGCGTACGACCGGTACGCGGCCATATGTCACCCATTGCGCTATGCGGGGACCATGAGCCCACAAGTCTGCAGACAGCTGGTAGGTGGCTCCTGGGTAATGGGGCTCATGTATTCATTGGTCAACACGGTCCCTGTGTTGAAGTTGCACTTTTGTGGGCCCAATGAAATCCGCCATTTCAGCTGTGAGCTCCCTCCGCTCTTACCCCTGTCTTGCTCTACGACCTTCACCAATCAAGTCGCTCTTCTTTCTTCTGGTCATATTTGGTTTCAGCTCCTTCCTCCCCACCCTGGTCTCCTACATCTTCATCATCTCCACCATCCTCCGGATACAGTCTGCAGAGGGCCGCCGTAAAGCCTTCTCCACCTGCAGCTCCCACCTCATCGTGGTAGGTTTATTGCACGGGACGGCGATTTTCCAGTACACAAAACCCAGCTCTGTGTCTTCACTGGTTCTAGAGCAATTTTTCTCTGTCCAGTACAGCATCCTGACCCCCATGTTGAACCCCATCATCTACAGCCTGAAAAACAAGGACGTGAAAAGAGCTGTGAGGAAAATACTGGTAAAAAATCCTCTTTGCCTTAGATAAGAACATCAGAATGGCCAGACTGGGTCAGACCAAAGGTCCATCTAGCTCAGTGTCCTGTCTTCCAACAGTGGCTAATGCCAGGTGCCCCAGAGAGAGTGAAATGAAACTAATGGGCAGCAGGTTTAAAACAAATAAAAGGAAGTTCTTCACACAGCGCACAGTCAACTGTGAAACTCCTTGCCTGAGGAGGTTGTGAAGGCTAGAACTATAACAGGGTTTAAAAGAGAACTAGATAAATTCATGGAGGTTAGGTCCATTAATGGCTATTAGCCAGGGGATCGAAATGGTGTCCCTGGCCTCTGTTTGTCAGGGGTGGAGATGGATGGCAGTTGAATCCTTTTGCTTTTTTTATATTATCAACAATTTTACCACGTCCATCGAGTAACAAGTCTGTGCCATTTCAATGACTTTTTTCCAGATACTTTTGAAAATGTCCTTCTTTTCCTTTGCCCGTGGATGGGGTTTACCATGATGTCTTTAGCTTCCCTAATCAATGTTCTACACTTTATAGCATCTAAGGGTACATGTACATGCCATGGCTATTTCGAGATACCGGAGATATCCCAAAATAGCTACCCCACGTCTATGCAAGCTTCCTGTTATTTCAAAATATGTGATTCTATGATTTAACTTATTTTCAAAGAGCAGAATTTATGCAATTCACATCAAATATATGATAGAAAGACTTTGGAAGAGAAAATAGATAGATAGATAGATAGATAGATAGATAGATAGATAGATAGATAGATAGATAGATAGATAGATAGATAGAGGATGAGGGCTGGAAGAGACCTCAGGAAACCATCTAGTCCAACCAATCTAGTCTATTCAAAGCAGGATCCCACCCAGAGCTTGGTCAAGGGGACTTAAAAACCTCTAGGGATGGAGATTCCACCCCCTCCCTAAGGAGCCCATCCCAGCCCAAATCCCTCAGCCTCTCCTCGTAGGTCATGTGCTCCAGCCTCTGAATCATTTTTGTTGCCCTCCGCTGGACCCTTTCCAATGTGTCCACATCCTTTCCCAGAACTGGACACAACACTCCAGATGTGGCCTCCCCAGAGCCGAATAAAGGGGAATAATCACTTCTCTGGATCTGCTGGCAATGCTCCTCCTAATGCACCCTAATATGCCATTAGCATTAGACTCTCTCCAATTTGTCCACATCCTTGCTGCCCTGGGGGTGGGGTGGGGCAACTCTAGCCTGGCTGAAGGATTGCAAATTAGCTGCAAGAGTGTTGGCGAATCTGCTGGAGCCGGGGACCTTTGTCCACCGAAAGCGGACCTGAGCCTCATTGCGCATGAGGCACGGCGCAGCCAAAGGAGTGTCACGACCTGGACTCGTTCCTGCCAAGGAGATTCCCATCTGTCTCCTGGACAGAGCTGAACTGTTGAGCGAGAAATTCCTCCAGAGCTGCCGTCCCGTGGAGGAGGCTGTCCTTGGCTTCAAAGAGGTCCGATACATCCTGGGAATGACTGTGCATTTGCCTTACACCCACGCCTTACCATTGTGCTGGAACGCTGCTCTCTGGGGATGGGAGGGGTAGTGGGTATTCTTAGACCCCATCCCATGACAGAGGATCTAAGCCAGGGTTGGGCAAGAGGTTCCTAGCGGGTCGGATCTGACCTGCTGCTGCCTCGCTGGGACCCTTTAGCCCAGCCCAGCGGCCGCCTCTTTAAATGGGGCTGCTGGATTCTGGGAGTGAGGCGGGAGGTTTTGTGCTGTGCCCCGCCCCTCAGCAAAATCTCTCAGCTCCCATTGGCCCGTTTCCGACCAATAGCAGCTGAGAGATTTTGCTGGCAGTGGGGGCCGCCAATGAAGCCTCCTTCCTCCCTCCCCTGCCCCTTCACCCTGCCGGATCAGAGCCACTTGGAGCAGCTTGCGGCCGCAGCCTTCAGGTTCCTGCAGGGCCGCTGGCTGGGAGCTGCCGAGGTAAGCTCTTCTCAGCCAGAGCCTGCCTCTTGCATCCCCACCCTCTCTCCCCCCACCCAGCTACCTGCCCCAGGTCATTGCCACGAATCATGAGTAGTGTGAATGGTTGGCATGAGTGAAATAACAGTAAGTGAGCTGAAGAGAGGCCGTACTAAGCTTCGAGTCAGTGCCCCGAAGGATTATGGCCTTGTTTACAACTTTGAGAGGAAGAACTGTGTGAAAGAAAAGACTGGGTGTGCTGAGGAGACAAAACGGTACGGAAGGAGGCAACGTTCCCAGATAAGTAGAATTAACACGGGTGAAACCTGACCAAGGACATTCCGTTGCTTATCACGCGTGATGAGGCAAGCAGATTTCGGTGGTGCGAACGGCGTGCTTCACGATTGGTCATGAACACACCAGTGAGAGGAGGGGGTGCCACCGATGGACATCGCCCCACCCAGACTGTGTTCAACCAGTGGATAATATCCCACCTGACCAGCCGCCGCTGAGGGGATATATACCACGCCATTTTGCCCCACGAGTTGGAGTCCATCAATTCGGCATATTGGGGTGACGTGCACGTCGGACTTCCACCTCAACCAAATTAATCAACGTTACCCGGGGTTTGGCCAGCCCCAGAGGGTGAGTGGTGTGTGTGAATATGTTTGTGAGGATGTGTGTTACAATTGGATTAAGAATTAGGCTGCTAAAATTGGGTTAAGGATTAGACGTAGACTGTTAAATATTCAATGTTTAATTGCTAATTACTATATATATATAGAATCACAGAATCAGAGAATACTAGGACTGGAAGGGACCTCGAGAGGTCATCGAGTCCAGTCCCCGGCCCTCATGGCAGGACCCAGTACTGTCTAGACCATTCCTGATAGACATTTATCTAACCTACTCTTAAATATCTCCACAGATGGAGATTCCACAACCTCCCTGGGCAATTTATTCCAGTGTTTAACCACCCTGACAGTTAGGAACTTTTTCCTAATGTCCAACCTAAACCTCCCTTGCTGCAGTTTAAGCCCATTGCTTCTTGTTCTATCCTCAGAGGCCAGGAAGAACAAGTTTTCTCCCTCCTCCTTGTAACACCCTTTTAGATACCTGGAAACCACTATCATGTCCCCTCTCACTCTTCTCTTTTCCAAACTAAACAAACCCAATTTTTTCAGTCTTCCTTCATAGCTCATGTTCCCTAAACCTTTCATCATTCTTGTTGCTCTTCTCTGGACCTTCTCCAATTTCTCCACATCTTTCCTGAAATGTGGCACCCAGAACTGGACGCAATCCTCCAACTGAGGCCTAATCAGTGCAGCATAGAGCGGAAGAATGACTTCTCGTGTCTTGCTCACAACATACCTGTGATATATATCTATATCTTTAAAAATTGCTCCTGAATTGCTTGCAATAAAACGTGTTAAAGGTATATTTGGGCCACTGTGGATCTTTTGTTCTGTGACACTGATCAAATGCCCTGTCCTGCGACCTGATCAACTGTACAATAGTGCCCTCTTGTGACACCATCACCCAAACCCTCTGTACACTTTCCCCCAGCTCACAGCTCCCTCCCAGACCCTGCACCCCCTCCTAGAGTCCCTCCCTCAGGCCAGAATCCTCTCCTGCACCCATACCCACTCCCTGACCCTGCACCCTAAGCCTCTGACCCAGATCACAACCCCCTCCTTCACCCAAACTGCCTCTCCGACTCCACACTCCCTCCTGCACCCCAGTCCCCTACTTCAAGCTCTCTTCTGCACCCAATCTCCATCCCAGACCTCAAACGCCCTTGGTAGAAATGTGGCCCCGGACCACTTGCCAAAATCTTGGAGTGCCCCCCACCTAAAAATTATTGCCCGCCCTGATCTAAGCTCTTGTCATCATTGGCAGAGATCTCTACATTTTTTGGTTGTGAAAATGTCGAGATGCAACTATTACACCGTTCTTCCACGTCCTTTGGGGTCTTATTACTCAGAAGCTGAGAAAATCTCCTTCAAAATCAGCGCCGAATCCCGCAGAGATGGACGATATCGTCACGAGGATGATGGAGGTGACTTTCTCCAACACTTGCACGATGTCCATGAGACCAATATTCCTGGTCTCGATCAATAACTGCCCGGGAGGTAATCGACTAGATGAACCCAGTTTCAAGGCCGTTTCCGTACCATTGAGTTCATCAGTGTGTTTATCAACAGACATGCAATGGCAAATTCTCGCAGGAAGCCAGAGTCAGAGAGGGTCCTGGGGATTTTATCCCAGGGGGTCACTGAACAGTGTAGAAAAGACCCGTCTCTCAGGGTCAGTTGCAGACAAGCTTCCGAGCCAGAGGTAAGTGGGTTGCTGAAAGAACGGGCTTGCTATTTTGGGGAAGGTTTGACTCTTCAGAGACATTTACGAGACCGTTTGAGATGTTTTCCTGCTTCACATGTCCTTCATCTGGAGCCGTTCTCAGCTAAACCATCTCCAAGAGAGAACAATATATCTCTGGGACTTCTCACCTAACGATTCCATGTAATTTACTGGTATCCATCTAACCTGCAGAACAGTCCCTCATCTCTCCTTCTCTCCGTCTTCTCAAGGATACTGGGCATCCTGTATCCACGCTTACTAAACTTACGGAAATTCAGAGGGGTAGCTGTGTTAGTCTGAAAGGCTATGTCTAGACTACATCCCTCTTTCGAAAGACATATTGAAATTTCAAAATTTTTTGAGGAGTACAGGATCTTTCAAAAAAGGCTTTTCTTTTCGAAAGAACCATGTCCAGACCGTGGTGTCACTTTCGAAATTCCATTTTTTGGAAAAACGCCGTGATGCGATTAGGCAAATGAAGCGCAGGAAATTCAAATGCTGGCTTCATTTGCAATTTCGATATCTCTAATTTACATTCCTCTTTTGAAAGAGGGATGTAGTCTAGACATAGCCTAACTGAAAAAACTTAAGGAATAATGAATAGTCCTGCAGCACCTTGGGGTACATCTAGACTACAGCCAGTTCTGTCGACAAAGCAAGCCGCTTTGTTGATATGAGAGTGTAGACGCAAAGGACAGTGTAGATGCAATAATGCCTTCTGTCGACAGAACTCTGTCGACAAAAGGCGTTATTCCTTGTAGAATAAGGTTTACTGCCGTTGACAAAACTGCCGAGTTCTGTCGACGTTATGTTGACAGAACTCAGCGGTAGTGTAGACGCAGGTATAATTTTGTTGACAAAAGTCCACTTTTGTCGACAAAACCCTGTAGTCTAGACACACCCTTAGGTGTGCTTTGGCGACAGAACTGGCTGTAGTCTAGATGCTCTTTGTCGACAGAAGCTTTGTCGACAGTATCTGTTGACAAAGCCTCTGTCGACAAAAGCCTGTAGTCTAGACGTACCCTTAGAGACTAACAAAAAATGTTGATGGTATTGTGAGCTGTCATGGGCATAACCCACTGCTTCAGATGTGACTTTCATTGTTGTGTTGACTCCATACATTGAGGCTGTCATTTTCGAAGACATCTGACAGGTGTGAATCGACAGGATTGTCCCTCATCGAAGCCAGACTTGAAAGTTTAGTTGAAAATAAATTGGTCAAATTATGTTCATCAAATCCTAGGGTTGGAAGAGACCTCAGGAGTCATCAAGTCCATCCCCCTGCCCAAAGCAGGACCAACCCCAACTCAATCATCCCAGCCAGGGCTTGGTGAAGCTGGGACTTCAACACCTCTAGGGACGGAGATTCCACTCCCTCCCTAAAGAACCCATCCCAGTGCTTCCCCAGCCTCCTAGGGAAATCGTTTTTCCTCATCTCCAACCTAGACCTCGCCCACTGTAACTTGAGACCATTGCTCCTCGTTCTGCCATCTCTGCCAACATCTGCCATCTCCCACCACTGAGACTAGCCTCTCACCATCCTCTTTGGAACCTCCCTTCAGGGAGTTGAAGGCTGCTCTCAAATCCCCCCTCACTCTTCTCTTCTGCAGGCTAAACAAACCCAAATCCCTCAGCTTCTCCTCGTAGGTCATGTGCTCCAGCCCCAGAATCATTTTGGTTGTCCTCCGCTGGACCCTCTCCAATGCATCCACATCCTTTCTGTTACGGTCGGCCCAGAATTCTTGTGGTGGTTTAAGAGGGAAGCCAACCTAAATTAGCTCACAGTGACATGCAAGAGAGGACAACACAAACCGTGCCCCTCAGCTGTGTGTTGCTTTAAAATCTGCCTCGCTCCAGTGTTTTGTACCTCAGCGGTATCGTATCGCATTGTCGTTCATGACAGGAGACTGAGAGAGGTAGGGAAGTTGTGAGAAAGTTTTGGGAGCTCTGTAATAGTGTATCTGGATCTCTGCGTCTCACACTACAAGTGTTGAAGCTGCATCACTGTTGTGTAGACACTGGCTACGGCACCAGGAGGGTTTTGTTATTGTTGTTGACAGACAGTGGATAGGATGACAGAACCCTCCACTGACCTAGCTGTGTCTACACTGGGCTTGTGAATGGCTTTACTAAGTCTCCCAGGGGTGTACATATTTCACACCCCTGAACAATAGAGCTAAGTTCTATGGGAGGGATTTGGGCTTGTTTAGTCTGCAAAAGAGAAGTGTGAGGGAGATTTGAGAGCAGCCTTTGACTCCTTAAAATAATAGCCCACCCCTGGGCTAAATGTCTATAAAATCATGACTGGTGTGGAGAGAGTGAATAAGGAAAAGTTATTTACTTGTTCCCATCACATAAGAACGAAAGATCACCGAATGAAAGTAATAGGGAGCAAACAAACCAACACAACAAACAAATGGGGTATATTTTGTCCTTTAAAAATAAACCAAAGGCAGTGTTTCTTCACACAATACACAGCCCAACCTGTGGAACTCCTTGCGTGAGGATGCTGTGAAGACCAGGACCTTAACACAGTTCAAAAAAGAGCTAGATAAATTCATGGAGGTTAGGTTCATCAATACTTATTAGCCAGGATGGGTAGGAATGGTGTCCCTAGCCTCTGTTTGTCATTGGCTGGAAATGGATGACAGGAAAGGGATCACTTGATGGTTCACTGTTTTATTCACTCCCTCTGGGGCACCTGGCATTGGCCGCTGGGGCAGACAGGACACTGGGCTAGATGGACCTTTGGTCTGATCCAGTCTGGTAGTTCTTATGTTCACTGAGAAAGATGAAAAGGGAAGAGGTATGTGCCTGATCTCCTACCACAGGGAAGCTCTGGAATCCCAGTTCATCCACAAATTCAATTCACATGCTAATGGACTCAATGGTGATATGGGCTGGTGGGGACTCTACCTACTTAATAACCTCTGAAGGAGCTAACAGCTCTCTGAGTGGTATCCTTCCTGTTTTAGGAATCTATCTATTGACTTTGATTTTTATCTGCTTAGGTTTAAGTACCCATTCTCCAGATACTTAATGATGCTCTGTCTCCCACTCCCCTCCCTTTTTGTTTCTCTCTGCCCTCCCCTTCCCCTCTGCTATTTATTTCGAGTTTTCATATCCCCAATTCATAACTCAGGTCATCTGAAGAAGTGGGCTGTGCCCATGAAAGCTCATGATACCATCTACATGTTTCATAGAATCATAGAATACTAGGACTGGAAGGGACCTCAAGAGGTCATCGAGTCCAGTCCCCCTGCCCCCATGGCAGGACCAAATACTGTCTAGACCATCCCTGATAGACAGTTATCTAACCTGCTCTTAAATATCTCCAGAGATGGAGATTCCACAACCTCCCTGGGCAATTTATTCCAGTGTTTGACTACCCTGACAGGTAGGAACTTTTTCCTAATGTCCAACCTAAACCTCCCTTGCTGCAGTTTAAGCCCATTGCTTCTTGTTCTAGCCTCAGAGGCCAAGATGAACAAGTTTTCTCCCTCCTCCTTATGACACCCTTTTAGATACCTGAAAACTGCTATCATGTCCCCCCCTCAATCTTCTCTTTTCTAAACTAAACAAACCCAAGTCTTTCAGCCTTCCTTCATAGGTCATGTTCTCTAGACCTTTAATCATTCTTGTTGCTCTTCTCTGGACCTTATCCTAGTTCTTCACATCTTTCTTGAAATGGGGTGCCCAGAACTGGATACAATACTCCAACTGAGGCCTAACCAGCACAGAGTAGAGCGGAAGAATGACGTCTCATGTCTTGCTCACAACACACCTGTTAATGTATCTCAGAATCATGTTTGCTTTTTTTGCAACAGCATCACACTGTTGACTCATATTCAGCTTGTGGTCCATTATAACCCCTAGATCCATTTCTGCCATACTCCTTCCTAGACAGTCGCTTCCCATTCTGTATGTGTGAAACTGATTGTTCCTCCCTAAGTGGAGCACTTTGCATTTGTCCTTATTAAACTTCATCCTACTTCCTCAGCCTTCCTTTTGTTAGTCTATAAAGTGCTACCAGACCATTTGTTGTTTTTTTCTATATAATTATGTTGTCCTAACCCCTAAGGAATGACAATCCATATGTGACCTCATCGAGATGCAGATATGGAGGGAAACCTCACTGCCGTCACAGAGTTCATTTTTCTGGGCTTCTCTGACCTCCAGGACCTGCGACCTCTTCTCTTCATCCTGGTCTTGCTCATCTACCTTGTCACCATGATAGGAAATAGTCTCATCATCGCAGTCACGGTGGCAGACTTGGTGCTCCAAAGCCCGATGTATTTCTTCCTCAGGAACTTATCAGTCCTGGAGATTTGCTACACCTCGGCCGTCATCCCCAAGACCTTGTCCGACCTCCTCTCCAAGCGCCAGGCCATTTCCTTCCTGGGCTGCGCCACCCAGATGTACTTCTTCCTCCTCTTCGGCAACTCGGAGTGCTGCCTGCTGGCCGTGATGTCCTACGACCGGTACTTGGCCATATGCTGCCCCCTGCGTTACTCGCTCACCATGAGCCGGAAAGTCACTGTTAGCTTGGCGGCGGCGGTGTGGATAGCAGGCAACATGGTGGCCCTTGAGCAAATGGTGGCCATCTTCACGTTGCCCTTCCATGGTCCGAACACAATTGAGCACTTTTTCTGCGACGTTATGCCCGTGCTCAAGCTGGCGAGCACCGACACGTCCCTGAACGATATTATTAATGCCCTGCTCACCATCGCATTCATCATAGTCCCCTTCCTCCTCATCATTGCCTCCTATGTCGGCATCCTCTCCGCCATCTTGAAGATGCGCTCAGCGGAGGGGAGGCACAAAGCTTTCTCCACCTGCTCCACACACCTCATCACGGTTACCTTGTTTTACGGCAGCTGCTTCATCACCTACATGAGGCCCAGTTCCAGCGGTTCTGTGGACACCAACCGAGCAATCGCCCTGTTCTACACCGTCGTGACGCCGATGTTTAACCCAATCATATACAGCCTGAGGAACAAAGATGTCAAGGAAGCGCTGAAGAAACTCCTGGGCTGGAGTAGGACGCCTGAGTGCTAAGCAAATTAAATGTATGTTGGTGGTTGTTGAGACACAGGAAACCTGTGGAACTCCTTGCCACAGAATGTGGTGAAGACAAAAACTTTAACAGGGTTCAAAAAAGATGTAGATAGATTCATGGAGGGTAGGTCCATCAATGGCTATTAGCCAGGATGGGCAGGGATGGTGTCCCTAGCCTCTCTTTGACTAGAAATGGATGACAAAGGAGGGATCATGTGAGGATTACCTGTTGTGTTCCCTCCCTCTAGGGCATCTGGCATTGGCCACTGTCGGCAGACAGGATACTAGGCTAGATGGACCTTTGGTCTGACCCAGTCTGGCTGTTCTTATGTTCTTATGAAAGCCTCTCCAATTAGGATTCCGGAAATGAAGGAGCGACCAAGTGGAAAAAATGTCTACATAATGTCGTAGAAATATTATATACAGTTTAATTTCCCTGTTCAGTTCTATACTGAGGGTACGTCTACACAGCAACATTATTGCAAAATAACTAATGTTATTTCGAAATAATTTAGTCCGCGTCCACACAGCAGGCAGTTATTTCGAAATAATATCGAAATCCTGTCAAGTTGGAGGACTTCTTACTCCGACTCCTGTAGCCCTCATTGTACAAGGAGTAGGGGAAGTCGGAGGAAGAGTGCTCTATTTCAGAATAACTGCCTGCTGTGTAGATGCTCCCAATTCCAAAATAAGCGACGCAATTGACGTCGCTCAATTTGCATAGCTTATTTTGAGTGACGCCCCGTTGTGTAGACGGGCCCTGAATGCATAGAGTCAAATTAAAGAAGGGGTAAAGAGGGGAGTTTAAGGAAGTCAAGAAAGGTACACCAATAAAGTAGCCTCTCAGGTATTTCTAAGGATTGCAGATTGAACCTTTCTAGTCTGGCACCCTTGGGACTTGACCAGTTCTGAACCAGAGAATCTTCCGGACCAAGAAGGTCAGTATTGTCTAGCAATGTTACCAACACTTTCACTGTTTACTAGTCTGGTAGAGGACATCGAGGGGTAAATTCGAGCTAAACCACAGCACACAACGCTGAGAGCCAGGACAGGTGGCTGTAAACAAACTTTATGGAATTGCGGGAAACTTGGCCATCCCCCTGAAATGTAGATATCTGGCTAACTCAAATCATTCCGGATGATGGAGGTTCCCAGACCAGAGAGTTCTGGATCAGAGAGGTTCAACCTGTATGAGTCTCAGAAGGGTAGCCATGTTTGTCTATATCTGAAAAAACAAACAAACAATGACAAGTCCTATGGCCCGTTAAAGATTTATTTGGGCATATGCTTTTGTGGGTAAAAAACCACTTTGTCAGTTGCATGGAGACAAGATGGTTTTTACCCGTGAAGGCGTGTGCCTAAATAAACCTCTTCGGGCTGGTCTACACTATGGAGAAGATGGACTCTCCAGAGGTCGATCTTCTAGCAGTCGATGTGGCTGGTCTAGTGCAGACCCGCAAATCGAATGCTGGCGTTGTGTACTCCTCATTCTGTGAGGAATAAGTGTTGCTGCTGGGGCGGCTCGGCTTAAGGTAGGCTGACTCCAGCTCTGCATTTTGTACACCTTGAATGGCGTACCTTAACCCAACCTGCCTGGTCTAGAGTAGTCCAGGCCTTAGTCCTTAAGTTGCCACAAGATTTCTGGTTGGTTTTTTTCAGGATTATTAGTGATGATTCAGACCTGTTTCTTCACCTGAGATAGGGTTTTGGGTTTCGTTTGCCTGTATCCCTTTTGCTAATTTGCTGTACTCTGATATTTTTATGGACTTGAGGACCTCCTGAGATGTCTTCCAGCCCGAGGAAGCTATGGTGCTATGTTTACTCATATGTGTGAACAAAGAGCAAAGCTCTTGAACATCAGGAGCGGAGCTCTTGAACATCAGCCTTAATAGTGCAGCAAACTCCTCAGCCAGCTCTTTTAAAACTCTTGGAAGCAAACTTATCCAGACCGATGACATTTAAAATATAGAGTTTAGCACTGGAGTGGCAGGTACTTTCCAAAGCCAGGGCCAAGAAGAAGAGGCATGTTGCTTGTGCCCAGCCAGATGGGTTTGTTGGTGTAATGAGAAGAGATAAGGGATGGGTTAAAAGTGTCACAGGGTGTGGTGAGCGTGTGATAGAGAAGCACACACTGCCTGGTTTCTCTCTCAAGCCAAGGCCAAGCAACTAGTCAGGATGGGTGTTGGGGGGAGACGGTCTAAGAAACACCAGGAGCTAAAAAAAGGCCCGTCCGCCGCTCACTCCTCCTGGGATAGAAAAGGCAGGGCACAAAGTCCCCAGTTTCACTACCCCCCAAACATGGGGGGCGGAGTGTGGGTGGAGCCATCCCTGGCTGTCTGGGGTGCAATTCATTCACCAGGATTATCCGGGTGTCTCCCACTTAATAATTTCCGATCCCTTCATCAGAATAATAACTTGGTGTTTATTGGAATTGTTACGATTGTAATACATTTTCCAACGGCCGTAGAAATCCCCCAGCTACGACAAGGAGGGTATCAGCAGTAGGTATGTAAGATGCTGTACTCCATGCAATATGTGTCAATATCCCTTCTTTCAGAACTCTGTTCGGTCACCGTTCGTAGGAATAGTCCATTAATGAAGGGACTAGAAAGAACGAATATGTCAATAACTGATACGTAGGTAATTATCGAACCCAAGCTACGATTGCTTATGAGCCACTCTGAGGATGTCCAATGAATAGAAGCAAACCTCAGGCCGGGGGGGGGGACTTCTCGACTCGGCTTGTGACAGGAAGCCACACCCACAATCTCGTTCATGCAGGGCCTGCGCCATTGTGCGCCTCGCAATGTTACTGACACGAATCGTCAGGGACTTATTGATGGGCTATTAGCTACCTATCACATGCTTATAGCATATAATAATAAAATAATTATAAATCACCTTTGTGTCTATGTAACCGCCACTGGGCGGGTTTGAACCTGGAACCTTGGGAGCTGACTATAGAAGCCTCTACCCTCTGAGCTAAAAGCCAGCTGGCTCCCAGCCCATGCTGTAGAGGTCTCTTGGTCTTAACTGTTGTTGTGGTCTAGGTGCCACAGCATTGCTCAGTAACCACACTAGGGCTATGTCTACACTCGCGGCTTCTTGCGCAAGTAATATGCAAATGAGGCTAAGCGTGGAATATCGACGAGCCTCATTTGCATACCTAATGAGCCACCATTTTTTCAGAAGAGGCTCTTGCGCAGAAGGAGCGTCTACACTGCCCCTTCTTGCGCAAGAAAAACCTCTTGCGCAATGCCGTTACACCTAATACTTTTCAGGAAGAACGGCATTGCGCAAGAGGCTTTCTTGCAAGAAGGAGCAGTGTAGACGCTCCTTCTTGCGCAAGAGCCTTTTCTGAAAAAAATGGTGGCTCATTAGGTATGCAAATGAGGCTCGGCAATATTCCACGCTTAGCCTCATTTGCATATTACTCGCGCAAGAAGCAGCGAGTGTAGACATAGCTTAGATGTGTGGGTTACATCTACATTACATAATAGCCCAAATGTAAAAGATGTTTAATATATGACACAAACACTATGATGTTAGAGAATAAACACGAGACCCAGGAGCAGATAGGGGTAAAAGGAATTGTTTTGTTGCCTATGCACATTTACCTCGCACATTCACACAAAGTCCGAGTGACAACAATCTGGTTTTAATCACACTCTTATCTATTTTAGTATGTTAATTCACACGTCTAGCACTACTTCCCCTAATGCCTTGTTTAGTCACGTTAACTCCAGTACAATGCATATTAATAAGCAAATAATGAATACAATTATACCCGCCCCTAATTACTACTTACAGAATTTCTAATTAAATCAACACATTCCTGTGCTACAAACTAACAGGTTACAGACATTACAAAGAATTTGACTCTGAAGATGTTATGCAGAGCCTATGGGGATCCGCAAAAGACACAACAAAGTAGAGCAGCTCCATACTCATCTGGATTCCTAGGCTACAGAACAGAGAGAGAGCAAGGTTATATATCAAAACATAATGCTGGTCTCAACTGGACCCTACCATCCCAAACTACAAAAACAAATGGAAAAGCATGTCCAAGGGTAATGCCCACTGTGGCTGATTTCTTAACCGCTAATGCAAAAAGGCCATTCCAAATCTATTAACTCTTTCACCCCCCAACGCATAGGACATTAACATGTCTAAAAGGGTGTCAAAGGGAGGGGGGGAAAATTGTTCTCCTTGGCTTCTGATGATGGGACAAGAAGCAATGGGCTTAAACTGCAGCAAGGGAGGTTTAGGTTGGACATCAGGAAAAACTTCTTACCTGTCAGGGTGGTGAAACACTGGAATAAATTGCCCAGGGAGGCTGCAGAATCTCCATCCCTGGAGATATTTAAGAGTAGGTTGGATAGACATCTATCAGGGATGGTCTAGATCACGCTTGGTCCTGTCGTGAGGGCAGAGGATGGGACTTGATGACCTCTCGTGGTCCCTTCCAGATCTCGTGTTCTATGACTCTATGAAAATATGACTCAGAGAGGTGGCCTTGTTAGTCTGCAACTTTAAAAACACCGAAAAGGCCTGTGGCACCTTAGAAACCTTATAGGATCATGAGCTATCGTGGATAAAACCCACTTCCTCAGTTGAGCTCCTGATTCTATATACATATTTTTAGAACCACAGAACACTAGAATGGGAAGGGACCTCGAGAGGTCATCAAGTCCAGTCCCCTGCCCTCCCGGCAGGACCAAGCACCGTCTAGATCATCCCTCATAGATGTCTGTCCAACCTGTTCTTAGGTGCCACTGGACTTCTCGTTGTCATGAAAATAAGATGTTGCCCAGATCTAGAGGGTTCCCTCAGTAGGGTTGGTCCGCATTGACCCCAGAGAAAAGTAGAATAGATCTTTGCTTGCTGGATCTAGGCATTTGGTGGCGCATTTATCAGGTAACTGTCTTCGAACAGCGCTCGCCTCCCCCACCGACTGTCGGCTTGCTCTCCTCCCCACTACAAACCCACATGCTCAACAGGGATCGATTTCTCTGTCCAGGACACACACATGCACCCTGCCTTCTTTGTGGTCTGGGGGTATCATCAGGCATTTCTTCACAGCGCGGTCATGCAAAAACGTGGGGTGTGTTCCGCCTGCAGGATCGGCGCCAGCACTCCCCCGGAAGAGAAGTCCCTGTGCCCCATCGTCCATTCTCCTTCAAGGTGGGGTCACAGCCGAACCCCCTGCTTCTCCGCCAGCAGGGTCCTCTTCAGGGCCGCCTTCATCTCCTTGTTCCTCAGGCTGTAGATCAGCGGGTTGAGCAGCGGGGTCCCCACCATGTAGACCAGAGTCACCGCCTTCCCGCTGGCCCCCGCTGCTGCTGGGATGATGTAGTTGGCCATGCCGGCTCCATAAAACAGGCCCACGACGGCCAGGTGGGAGGAGCAGGTGGAGAAGGCCTTGCGTCGCTCGGGCCATGTGGGCAGCCGCAGCACGGCCCTGAGGATCCGCCAATAGGAGGTCAGGGTGAGGAGGAAGGTGGTGAAGATCAGGAGGGAGCTTGTGGCAGAGCAGGCCTGTTCTGTCCGGGCATCTGGGACGCACGAGGCTGCCAGTAACGGGCCCGGGTCACAGACAAAATGGTCCAGGGTGTAGGGGCTGCAGAAGGAGAGCCGGGAGATGAGGACGATGGGCGTTATAAGACACAGGAAGCCTGTGAGCCAGCAAGAGGAGGCCAGCACCCAGCAGCGGCATGGGGACATGAAGACGGGGTAGCGCAGAGGGTGGCAGATGGCCAGGTACCTATCCCAGGCCATGGCTGCAAGAAGGAGGCATTCGGTGGCCCCCATGGAGATGAAGAAGTAGACCTGCACAAAGCAGGCGTGGAAGGAGATGGGGAGGCCAGGGGACAGCAAATCGCAGAGCATCCGTGGCACAGTGGTGGTGATGTAGCACACCTCCAGCCAGGAGAAGTTCCCCAGCAGGATGTACATGGGCAAGCGCTGGAGGCGGGGGTCCCGCAGCACAGCCCACACGATGCAGAGGTTGCCGGCTAGTGTCCCGGTGTACGCCGAGGAAAGAAAGACCGAGGTGAGCGCACGGCTCTGGCGGTCCAAGGTGGCGAAACCCAGCAGGATAAACTTGGTCCCTGGGGTGGTGCTGTTGGCCGGATTCTTCAGAGGGCCCTGGAGTCAAAAGAAAATGATCAACAGGACTCCAAGGTGCTGCCCAGAGTTCAGGGAGGAGGAGGAGGGTCATAAGAACAGCCAGACTGGGTCAGATCAAAGGTCCATCCAGCCCAGTGTCCTGTCTGTCAACAGTGGCCAATGCCAGGTGCCCCAGAGGGAGTGAACCAAACAGGTAATCATCAAATAGGTTAGGACACTATTCCTTACCCATCCTGGCTAATAGCCATTAATGGACTTACCCTCCATGAATCTATCTAGCTTCTCTTTTAAACCCAGTTATAGTCCTAGCCTTCACCACCTCCTCAGGCAAGGAGTTCCACAGATTGACTGTGTGCTGTGTGAAGAAGAACTTCCTTTTATTTGTTTTAAACCTGCTGCCCGTTAATTTCATTTGGTGGCCCCTAGTTCTTATATTAAGGAAAAGTTATTTTCTTGTTCCCATATTCACTTTCTCCACACCACTCATGATTTTATAGACCTCGATCCTATCCCCCCTTAGTCTCCTCTTTTCCAAGCTGAAAAGTCCTAGTCTCTTTAATCTCTCCTCAGATGGGACCCGTTCCAAACCCCTCATCATTTTAGTTGCCCTTCTCTGAACTTTTTCCAATGCCAAGATATCTTTTTTGAGATGAGGTGACCACATCTGTACGCAGTATTCAAGATGTGGGCATACCATGGATTTTTATAAGGGCAATAAGACATTCTATTGGTCTAGTGTTTACAGTAATAGGGGCACCCAGGCAAAGTCGGCCTCTCACACTCTTGTACGTGCCACATTGCGAATTCTGCCTGGAATCTGACGCCCCAGCTGGGTTTATTCTGCCCTCGAAAACTCCGCACTGGATAAAGTGCTGGAGGCAATCAGCCTACTAGCCTGGTTGGGGAATGAATGCTTTGCTCTTGGTTCCACTGGTGGCATGGCAGAGGCTGAACGGGCTGAGTTAATGGCCCCTCCTCCCTGCTCTTCAAGGCTAATGTTAAATTAACCAGGCTAGGTGCTGTGCCTTTTGGCACCTAGAGTTTCCCCCGTGTGTGAAGAACTCTTGAACATCAGCCTTAATAGTCCAGCAAACTCCTCGGCCAGCTCTTTTAAAACTCTTGGAAGCAAACTTATCCAGACTGTTGACATTTAAAATATAGAGTTTAGCACAGGAGTGGCAGATGTCCAGGTACTTTCCAAAGCCAGGGCCAAGAGGAAGAGGCATTCAGTGGTCCTGACCGATAAGGGAAAGTAGAAGAACTCAGGGAGGGAGAGGCAGACGCTCAAGGATACCAGATCAGAGAGCCTCTGTGGCCCTGTGGTTGTAGCTGATCCTAAATCCCTTTGGGAAATGGGATTAGACTTCTATGCCAATAAAGCCCCTTGGCAAAATTTATCTCAAGCTTTCTCCCTAAAGAGTCACCCAGAAATGAATCTAAAAGACTTTTAAAAATTCCTCACCTTGAATTCGTCCAGATCCAAGGACACCATCGGTCATGGAATGGCCTTAAAGTTTTGGCAGAAGGAAAATCTAGAGTGAATCGAGAAAAATCAATATTAATGTGCCAACATGGTTAAACTCCGAGGCTGTTACTCATGAAATGAATGTATAGCATCAATCGACAATAACGTTATTGATGGATAATGTTGGTATTTATCATTGACCCTCAGCCCAGACTTCATTTTGTTAGGAGCAGCACAAACACAGAAG
Organism: Rafetus swinhoei; assembly: GCA_019425775.1. Lineage (NCBI taxonomy): Eukaryota > Metazoa > Chordata > Testudines > Trionychidae > Rafetus > Rafetus swinhoei. Next base: position 22,013,454 of record CM033433.1, read on the forward strand.
AAAAATTAAGTCTTTTCCCCAGACATTTTATGCACTCTTATTTTCCAAATCAATTAAACTGGCAAATTAAGAGTTACAGTTTATATTAATGTTGAGACTCCAAATGTACCTATAGACTACATTAATCTTGACATTTGATTAAAAGGAACATGATTTATAATTTTGATTTTCAAATCTCAATTCCTATTTAATTCAAATAATTTAGTAACAATATCTGATATTAATTTCTACCTCCTAATTCAATAATCAATAAATGACAATGTATTTCATGAATTGCCATTTTGATTAATTTAATAAATTAAAACCTGATATTGTAATCATTCCTCATTGATACTAAATCCATACTTTATTGATTTCACATGGTAAAGTAATATTTCGTTATGTTAATTTCTAGATTTGATTAAAACATAACAGCAATAAGTACATATGGTGTTGATTTCCAGATTCATTAAAAATCTTGCATTAATAATTATATAGGATATGAACTTCTATGATCATTAACACACTAAGATCTGGTCTACACCAGAGAGTTATTTTGAAATAATTTCCTAATGTAGACATGCCCTTACTGCTGATGTATTGTTAGTTCTCGTTAAACACTGACATCTGGGCACACTTATCAGCAGTTGTTTCTTAAACTACTGATTAAAATAGTAATAATCAGATATGGTATTTTGCTGTCATGGTTAAAATGTTAAACTGATATATGTATATAAATGTCTAGCTTTTATGAAAAAAATAAACTAAGATTTGCATATACGTTTATATTTGTTTAAACTATTACATTTGTAATTCTAAATTTTTAACCTGCAGTGCCAATTAAAATATGGAGGTAATAATTTTATACAGGAAAAATTACCAGAATTGGCTGAAATATTGGATTATGAATAGTATAATACACTGATTTACAGGATAAAATCAAATATCAATGTAGTACATAACTATTAATTCATAGATTTGATTGGTAAGATTCCAATAGACTAGAAATATTAAATGAATAAATACATTTGTGTTTCTAATTTTGAGTAAAATAATCCTACAACCATTCTGGGATCTGGACAAACCCAGAAAACATCTGCTTTGATCATATCCGTGCAGTATGTTGCCGTTCAGAATCTCTCTCTAAAGGTGATACACAACGGAATTATGTATTTTTTTTCTTTTCTTACTTCTTTTGAAAAGAGAAAAATAATCCACCCAAAATTCTTTCAAGCACATTTCGCTTTTCAGCTTTACCGATGTGTCCTCATACTTACTTTTATTAAAAAACCACAAATAGTCTAGTAGCACCTTGAAGACTAACAAAACGTGTAGATGGTATCATGAGCTTTTGTGAGCAAAACCCATTTCTTCAGCTGACTGGAACATTAAAAGTCCAGATCCAAGAATAAATAAGGGAAGGGGGGGGGGCGAGGAAAAAAAGAGAAAAAAGGGGGGAGAAAGAAAAAAAAGAGACAGCGAGTAGATAAGTTTCAGAGGGGTAGCCGAGTTGGTCTGAAACAGGAAAAACTAAAAAAACAACAAATAGTCTAGTAGCACCTTAAAGACTAAATAATTACAAGAGGCCGAGAAGAACCGTGAGAACCTTCATTGGTTGGTTGGTTGGTTAAGTCTTTAACATGTGGAAGATGATGTGCGAGCCATCAAGTATCCCCGTTCATACTATTTGCATAAGAATTCAACTTGTGAATGAAGTTGAGTTCCAATCCTTCTCTGTGTATTTGGCTTGCAGAATTGGTCTGAAACAAAAGGGTGACTTGGAGATCCATTAATGAGTGTCCAGGGAGATTAAAATGTTCTCCAACAGGTTTTTGTGTGTTGCCTTTTCGGATATCTGATTTGTGTCCATGCATTCTTTCCCTCAGAGACTATCCAGTTTGGCCAATATCCACGGCAGTGGGGCATTGCTGGCATTTGATGGCACTTACTTTTCGGTTTATCTAGCAAACAGTCTAGATAAACCGCTCTTTGCTAAAGAACTAGGGGGCAATACGAGAAAGGTTCCTGGACATTCTTAATAACTTACATCCTAGCAACTTTGAAATGGGTATCATGACACCCGTGCGTGGACACACGCAGTTTGGTTTCAAAGATGCTGATTTCAGTGTCGCTGAAATCGATGCCCCACTGATTTCAGCTCAGTCAAAATGATCAGGTTTCTACTGGATTAAGACGACCCACGTCAGCTTTGGCATTCAGTTCACTCCATGGGTTTAAATGCATTGTGTACGTGACACAGGAGGAGGCTGAATGCTCCGCCTAATGCAGCCCAAAATGCCATCAGCCTTCTTGGCTACAAGAGCGCTCTGTTGACTCATCTCCAGCTTCTCAACACTCATCCCCGGGTCCCTTTCTGCTGAACTGCGGCTGAGCCTGAATGTGTGCCCGGTTGAGTGAGGGGTAGGAGCAGGGAAGGAGGGAGAACAGAGGAGCACGGAAGGAAGGATGGAAGCAAGGAGGATGCTGGGTGTGAAAACCCACCTGTCTTTGAATTCCCAGCCTCCTCTCACCGTCTCGGCTATGAAGGGAGCTGGGTTAGACCGGGGCTGATATCGGCTCTCTGAGAGGCTGGGTCCGTGGGACTTGGTCTCTGGGGAGGCTATCGGAGCAGCCAGGTCTGGATTGGTCCCTTAATGATTTGTGAACATAGACAGCAGTACTTAAAGAAAACCTCCCAACCTCCCCACAGCCTACCCCCTTCCACCCAACATGGTGGATATCAAGATGGTAGCACTGGGGAGGCCACATCTGGAGTATTGCGTCCCATTCTGGGGCCCCCACTACAGCTAGGATGTGGGCTCATTGGAGAGGGTCCAGCGGAGGGCAACCAAAGGTATTGGTCCTATCTTGGGCAGGGGGCTGGACTTGATGACCTCCTGAGGTCTCTTCCAGCTCTAGGATTCTATCATGTGGGGGCTGGAGCACATGACCTAGGAGGAGAAGCTGAGGGATTCGGGCTTGTTCAGTCCTTATTAATTAATTATTCTGTCACAGGCCCCCTTGGCTTCTCTAGGCCAAGCTGTTCACCCACTATGGCCTTCCCTTTTCACCCACTTTGGTTGCCACCCAACGGAGGAGGCTGAACCTCAGAAACTGGAAAATCTCGGATTTTTCCAGTTTTCACCAAAATAGGGTATTCTCCTGGGGGCTGGAGAGATCATAAGGGACCTGGAAGTGAGGGGCTCCAAACAGAGGGGAGGAGACAAACGTTCCCTGTAATTGTTCCCATCTATGTGCAGATTAAATTTTGTTCTGTGCACCGAGGGATGTGCACCACCAGTAGAAACACAGGCTGCGGGCCCTGTGGGTGCAGCATTTGTCCAGCTTCAGGTCAGGCAGTCAAATGTCGAGCTAGCCTGACCCACCGATCTGGCTGCACACTTTTCAACCCGACGTCTTCCGTGGTGGCCCCGCACCATTCCCCGATGTCCTGGAAAGTCGAATATTTTGGGAACATGTGCACGGCCACCTAGACTCCTCCCAAAGCCTTTTTCTGTTCATAAAATCATAGAATCAAAGAGCTGGAAGAGACCTCAGAAGGCCATCAAGTCCATCCCCCTGCCCAAGGCAGGACCAATCCCAATTAAATCAACCCAGCCAGGACTTCATCAAGTCGAGACTTAAACACCTCTAGGGATGGAGACTCCACTACTTCCCTAGGTAACCCATTCCAGTGCTTCACCATCCTCCTAGTGAAATAGTTTTTCCTAATATCCAACCTGGACCTCTCCCACCGCAACTTGAGACCATTGCTCCTTGGTCATGGGATGGATGTGAGAGAAGGTATCCTGATGGGTCAATACTGGGCTAAAATTGGTGTGTTTTCATAGTGGAGAGAGAAAAATAGCACGACCCCCTCAGGCATCTGTACTCAAACTAGTGCTGGTCACCATAGCAGAATAGAACCCCAGAACTGGAAGGGACCTCGAGAGGTCATCGAGTCCAGTCCCCTGCCCTCACGTCAGGACCAAGCACCATCTAGATCATCCCTGAGAGATATCTGTCCAACCTACTCTTCAATATCTCCAGTGATGGAGATTCCACAACCTCCCTGGGCAATTTATTCCAGTGTTTCACCTCATGTCCAACCTAAACCTCCCTTGCTGCAGTTTAAGCCCGTCGCTTCTTGTCCTAGCATCAGAAGCCAAGGAGAACAATTTTTCTCCCTCCTCCTTATAACACCCTTTTAGGTACTTGAAAACCAGTATTTCAACAGCTTTCAGATTCTTGAAAGCAGGCGTGTGGTGAGCAAGCCACGAGAAGTCATTCTTCTGCTCAACCTTGCGCTGATTAGGCCTCAGCTGTAGGATTGTGTCTTGTTTGTGGGCACCACATTTCAAGAAAGCTGTGGAGAAATTGGAGAAGGTCTAGAGAAGAGCAACAAAATTGATGAAAGGCCTAGAGAACATGAGCTAGGAGAGAAGGCTGAAAGAATTGGGCTTGTTCAGTTTGGAAAGGAGACGACTGAGAGGGGACGTGAGAGCAGTTTTCAAGTATCTAAAAAGGTGTCACAAGAAGGAGGGGGGAAATTGTTCTCCTTGACATCTGAGGAGAGGACAAGAAGCAATGGGCTTAAATTGCAGCAAGGGAGGTTTAGGTTGGACATTAGGAAAAACGTCCTGCCTGTCCGGGTGGTGAAACACTGGAACAAGTTGCCTGGGGAGGTTGTGGAATCTCCATCTCTGGAGATATTGAAGAGCAGTTTGGACAGACACCTGTCAGGGATGGTCTAGATGGTGCTTGGTCCTGCCATGAGGGCAGGGGTTTGGACTTGATGACCTCTCAAGGTCCCTTCCAGGTCTAGGATTCTATGGTCCTCAAGCAGGTCTCATGTGCCCTCTCAGTCTTCTCTTTTCGAAATTAAACAAACCCCATTCTTCCAGTCTTCCCCCATAGCTCATGTTTTCTAGACCATATTCATAAATAATATGGGGGAAAGCAGAGAGGTGGCAAAATTTGCCAGTTACCAAATTCCAAAAGTGGGTTGGCTCCAAAGGTGACTGCACTGACTCCAGTGGGCATACAAGAGATTTATAGCAGACGCGAGTGCGACCTTTAGTATTTGTTCAGTCTCTCTGAAAAGATTGAAAGCCCCCGTGAATTAAACACTTTTAAGGTGTCATGTGATACAACATAGGCCACATGTGCCTTTTATTTTAGTGTTGTCAGCAGGAAGAGAAATTATAATAGATGAAAAAGAAAGAAAGAAAGAAAGAAAGAAAGAAAGAAAGAAAGAAAGAAAGAAGAGAGGAAATAAAATGTGAAATAAAAGAAAGAAAGAAAGAAAGAAAGAAAGAAAGAAAGAAAGAAAGAAAGAAAGAAAAAGAAAAGAGGAAATAAAAGGTGAAATAAAAGAAAGAAAGAAAAAGTTGGTCCTTCCATTCCAACAGAGTTGAAAATCAGTTAAAGTAAATCCAAGCAACACTGAATTCCTCCACAGTTCTTTCCCGAGTGGGGATAAATGACTCCTTAGCAATTAAAAGTTCCTCTCTTGCAATTAAACCATGGGGCTAAGAGCTGAGTAAGTGAAAACTGGCAGGAAAGTTTCTCTCCACTTCAGATTCGCTGGCCAAGAAAATGGTTTCGAAACTCTGTCGCAGGCCCAATCCGAGCTGGTGTGAATCAGCAGTTCATTCCAGGGGCATTAAAGAGGCCAGGAAACTGACCTTGCTCTAGGGGCGTCCTAGAGCCCAATCTCTGCTCATGGAGATCCAAGTAGCTCTCTTGCAATTACAGGGCCACGTCCCCCCTTTGCCACTGGCTGCATCTGCGGGACCCACATCGTGCCTCCGGGCCAGCCTGAGCGGTGGGATCATCTGGAGGCTGCGTCCCAAGAGCTGCTGGTGCAAGGCAGGAGACCAAACATCTCGGCTCCCCCAGAGCGGGTTGTGAGGGGTTCATGAGGGACCAGGCTGTCCCAAGCCAGCTGAGGCTCGGGGGCCACCGGGCTCTGAGCTTTCTCAGTCCCATGTCTGCACCACCGATATACACTGTGTTCTGCTGTCTCCGTGGGACACCATCGGGAACTCAGCCCGGCCTCGCGTCTAGCCCAAGAGCCTCCCAGAGATGCTCCCCTCCGGCGAGATCCAGGGTCGGTTGTGGTCCCCCTTTCTGGGGTGGGCATCCACTGGGGCCAGCAGTCAGGGTGGTTTGCTCTGGAGGTGAGATCCGAGCTAAGCCCCAGAGACCGGATTCGGCTTCTTCACGCCAGGCTGGGACCACTCCGGGCTGTGAGTGTTGTGAATTTGCCTAAGCTAGGAGCAGCCTCACGGCTGGAAGAGGTTTTCTCTCTCCATTATTTTGCCCTGGGTCTCTCAGCCCAGCCTGTCCGAGGAGCGGAGGACGGGCAGTGCCCATCTGCGGTGTTGGATTTGCAGCGAGATCCAGCCACTCACGAATTATGGTAACAGGGCAGGAAAACTTTTGCAGCATCCTACCGGAATGGGACCCTTATTGGCGGCTTTATTAATAGACGAGGAATGATGAATCCAGGCAATCAACTGCCGGACGCATCATGGGCAGGGAAACAGCCCAAAGGCCAGCCTTGTAAGTGTGCGGATTTCAGTTTGACTCTTACTCTACTGTAGAAATGTAATAATAGACCTCAGAGTTACAACTGAAACTCTTTACGATTTTGCTATCCCACATCCGGAGCTATTTAACATTTTTCCCCCCTGCAGGAATAAAAAAAAAAATCAGTTTTCATAGAAGGTGTGACAAAAAAATGAGAGATAGTAACAACCCAAACAATTGCTGTTAAAAATGGGGGGAAACATGATTTTTAAAAATTTTCCAATACGTATTTTTTGCTAGATTTACCTGGCATTGCTCGGATCCTTAAATCAATTAAGGATTTTTTTTTAAGTAAAGTGAAGAAAATGTACAGGCTTTATTGAAATGATTGTGTTTTTTCCAAAATTAAGAGAAAATGCAGTTCATATTAATAAAAGACTTAAAGAGATTCAGCTATTAGATAGACCTTGTTGGTAGACAATATTTGATTTTTTTGTTTTGTTTTGTTTTGGGTTAATTGCGAAAATAAACAGGGTTTTTGCATTGGTTGGGATGGTTTAGTTGGGATTAGTCCTGCTTTTAGCAAGGGGTTGTACTCGATGACCTCCTGAGGTCTCTTCCGACCCGAAGAGTCTATGACTCTAGGATATAGCAACATACAGTTGCCCATAGAATCGTAGAGTTGGAAGAAACCTCAGAAGGTCATCAAGTCCAGCCCACAGCTCGAATCAGGACCAGCATGTCCAAAAGAATCAATTCTCAACTTTGCTCCTGTAATTTTGAAGGACTGACCCTGCTCTCTGTTTATTGTTATTGTGAAAGCAAGTTATGCTGAGAACTGATAGAGGTCTATAAAATCATGGTGTGGAAAAAGTGAATAAGGAAAAGTTATTTTCTTCTTCACACAGTATAAGAACTAGGAGTCACCAAATGAAATGAATAGGCAGCAGGTTTAAAACAAACAAAAGGAAGTTTTTCGTCTCTCAGTGCACAGTTCACCTGTGGAACTCCTTGCCAGAGGATGTGGTGAAGGCCAGGACTTTAACAGGGTTCTAAAAAGAGCTAGATAGATTCATGGAGGTTAGGTCCATCAATGGCTATTAGCCAGGATGGGTAGGAATGGTGTCCCTACCCTCTGTTTGTCTGGAGGTGGATATCAGGGGAGGGATCACGTGTGGATTCCCTGTTCTGCTCACTCCCTCTGGGGTATCTGGCATTGGCCACTGTCGGCAGACAGGACACTGGGCTGGATGGACCTTTGGTCTGACCGAGTCTGGTTGTTCTGATGTTCTTAACAGTATTTGTTCCACAGATGGATGGAAAAAATTAGAGGGAATGCGTCTCATGATGTGGGTGTCCACTGAGCACTATTGGTGAGCATGTTTAAAAATCTCATGGGGGGAGGGGTCTGTGTTAGTCTGTGAGGGTACGTCGACACAGCAGAGATAAAGTTGAATTAAGTCATGGCACTTCAGCTGAGGTCGAAATGGCTTCACTCGGCTTATGGCGCTGTCTACGCAGCAGGAAGTCGAAGGCAGAACCCTCTCCCTCCGACTTCCCTGACTCCTCGTGAAATGAGGGCTACAGGAGTCGGAGCATGAAGTCCTCCAGAGCGCCATTATTTCGAAAGAACGGCGTGCAGTGTTGACGCTCACTTTGTGATTTCAGAATAATGTCCATTATTCTAAAATAATGCTGGCCTATCTCCCCTTAGTCTCCTCTTTCCTAAGCTGAAAAGTCCCCATCTTCTTAATCTCATTTCATATGGGACCCGTTCCAAACCCCTAATCATTATGTGCACCAAGGCATGTGTGGAGGAGCACCACCAGGAGAAACATATGCTGGGGGTATGGGTGGCTGTGGGTACCCAGCCAATCACCTGGGTGACCTTTGAATCTCTCCTGGACGGCCGCCCAAACACACGGCTCACAGAGAACACTGATTGTGAGCAAGACCCAGAGCCGTTCCCTTTCTCACGGTTATGCTAACGATTGCTCTTCTCCTTCCCTCTCCAGACCTCCGACAGTTTGCTGGAAAATGCCCAACTGCAGCACCGTGACCGAGTTCCTTCTCCTGGGTTTCTCTGACGTCCGGGAGCTGCAGATTCTGCACTTTGTGGTGTTCCTGGTGATTTACCTGGCTGCCCTGATGGGGAACCTTCTCATCATCTCAGTCGTCATCCTCAGTCGTTGTCTTCACAGCCCCATGTACTTCTTCCTGTTGAACTTGTCCATCCTGGACCTCGGCGCCATCTCTGTCATCATCCCCAAATCCATGGCCAACTCCATCATGGACACCAGGGTGATTTCCTATCCTGCGTGTGTTGCCCAAGTCTTTCTCTTTGTATTCTTCATTGGAACTGATCTGTCCATTCTCACCGTGATGGCCTACGACCGGTACGTCGCCATCTGCCAACCGTTGCACTACGAGCAAGTGATGAACAGGAGAGCTTGTGTCAAAATGGCCACCAGCGCCTGGATGGCTGGAATTATCTACTCTTCCCTGCACACCGGGAATACCTTCCGGTTACCCCTCTGCCAGTCCAACAACATCGACCAGTTCTTCTGTGAAATCCCCCAGATCCTCAAGCTGGCCTGCTCCAACTCCTACCGCAGTGAAATTGGGGTAATTGCTGTGAGTGCCGTTTTATCCACCACCTGCTTTCTTTTTATCATCATAACGTATGTTCAGATCTTCAACACGGTGCTGAGAATGCCCTCGGAGCAGGGCCGGCACAAGGCCTTCTCCACCTGCCTCCCCCACCTAGCTGTCATCTTCTTGTTGCTTTGCCCTGCCATAATTGGCTACCTGAAACCCAACTCAAGCTCAGCGTCAAATCTGGATCTGGTGGTGGGTGTCCTCTACGCCGTGGTGCCTCCCCTGATGAACCCGGTCATTTACAGCTTGAGGAACAAGGAGATCAAAGCGGGATTGAAGAAACTGCTGGCGGGGAGGTGATTCACCAAGAATTCAAGTGTCTGTTGTGACAACGTCAATGAGATTTCTTTCTGAGCTTGTTTATGGATATAGCGAACTGATGACGAAATTGTCTCGTTGGTAAGGTGTAATCTTGTTATGAAGTCGTAAAATTGGGCTTGCTCCATTGAAGTCAAATAAGTGAAGAATTACATCAGTGTGAATAAGATCAGAAGCAAAATAAAATTATATATCATAGAATCATAGAACCATAGAGCTGGAAGAGACCTCAGAAGGTCATCAAGTCCAGCCCCCTGCTCTAGGCAGGACCAATCCCAACTAAATCAACCCAGCCAGGGCTTGGTCAAGCCGAGACTTAAACACCTCTAGGGATGGAGACTCCACTACTTCCCTAGGTAACACATTCCAGTGCTTCACTACCCTCCTAGTGAAATAGTTTTTCCTAATATCCAACCTGGACCTCTCCCACCACAACTTGAGACCATTGCTCCTTGTTCTGCCATCTGTCACTACTGAGAACGGCCTCTCTCCATCTTCTTTGGAACCTCCCTTCAGGAAGTTGAAGGCTGCTATCAAATCCCCCCTCATCTTTGCTTCTGCAGACTAAACAGACCCAACTCCCTCAGCCTCTCCTCATAAGTCATATGCTCCAGCCCCCTAATCATTTTGGTTGCCCTTCGCTGGACCCTCTCCAATGCGTCCACATCCTTTTTGTAGTGGGGGCCCCAGAACTGGACACAATACTCCAGATGTGGCCTCACCAAAGCCGAATAAAGGTGAATAATGACTTCTCTGGATCTGCTGGCAATGCTCCTCTTAATGCAACCTAATATGCCATTAGCCTTCTTGGCCACAAGGGCACACTGTTGACTCATATCCAGCTTCTCATCCACTGTAACCCCCAGGTCCTTTTCTGCAGAACTACTGCTTAACTGGTTGGTCCCCAGCTTGTAACTATGCTTGGGATTCTTCCGTCCCAAGTGCAGGACTCTGCACTTGTCGTTGAACTTCATCAGATTTCTTGTGGCCCAATCCTCCAATTTGTCTAAGTCACTCTGGACCCTATCTCTGCCCTCAAGCATATCTACCTCTCCCCCTAGCTTAGTGTCATCCGCAAACTTGCTGAGGGTGCAATCCATCCCCTCATCCAGGTCATTAATAAAGATATTGAACAAAACCGGTCCTAGAACCGAACCTTGGGGCACTCTGCTAGAAACCGACCGCTATCCTGACTTCGAGCCGTTGATCACTACCCGCTGGGCCCGGCCTTCTAGCCAGCTTTCTATCCATCTTACTGTCCATTTATCCAATCTACATTCCCTTAACTTGCTGGCAAGAATATTGTGGGAGACCGTATCAAAAGCCTTGCTAAAGTCAAGGTATATCACATCCACTGACTTTCCCACATCCACAGAGCCAGTTACCTCATCATAGAAGCTAATCAGATTGGTCAGGCACGACTTGCCCTTTGTGAATCCATGCTGACTATTCCTAATCACTTTCCTCTCTTCCAAGTGACTCAAAATGGATTCCTTAAGGATCCCTTCCATGATTTTTCCAGGAACCAAGGTAAGACTGACCGGCCTATAGTTCCCTGGATCGTCCTTCTTCCCTTTTTTGAAGATGGGCACTACATTTGCCTTTTTCCAGTCATCCGGGATGTCTCCCGATCTCCACGACTTTTCAAACATAATGGTCAAAGGCTCCTCAATGACATTTGCCAACTCCCTCAGTACCTTGGATGCATTAAGTCTGGACCCATGGATTTGTGTACGTTTAGCTTTTCTAAATAGTTCCTAACCTGTTCTTTACCCACCACGGGCTGTCCATCTTCATCCCATATTGCGTCACTTAGCGCAGAAGTCCAGGAGCCGACTTTGTCCGTGAATACAGAGGCAAAGAAAGCATTGAGTACTTCAGCTTTCCCCACATCATCTGTCACTAGGTTACCTCCTTCATCCAGTAGGGGCCGCACACCCTCTCTGATCACCTTCTTCTTGTTAACATGCCTGTAGAAACCTTTCTTGTTATCCTTCACATCCTTAGCCAGTCGCAATTCCATTTGCGCTTTCGCCTTCCTGATAACCCCTGGCATTCTCGAGCTATACATTTAAACCTCCTCCTGGTCATTTGTCCAAGTTTCCACTTTTGTAAGCTTCCTTTTGTGCTTAAGTTCACCAAGGATTTCCTGAAGCCAATCCGGTCTCCTACCATGTTTGCCTCTTGCTACGCATCGGGATGGTTTCTTTCTGTGCCTTCAATAAGGCTTCTTTAAAATACTGCTGTCCTGGACTCCTTTCCCTTCATGTTAGCATCCCAGGGATTCTGCCCATCAGATCTCTGAGGGAGTCAAAATCTGCTTTTTGAAGTCCAAGGTGTGTATTTTACTACTCTCTTTTCTTCCTTGGTCAGGATCCTGAAATCTACCATCTCATGATCACTGCTTCCCAGGTTGTCACCCACCTCCACTTCCCTATTAGTTCCTCCTGTTTGTGAGCAGAAGGTCAAGCTGCGCACGGCCCCTGGTCGGATCCTTCAGCACTTGCGTCAAGAAGTTATCCCCAACATTCTCCAGAAACTTCCTGGATTGCCTGTGTACTGCCGCATTGGTTTCCCAACAGATGTCAGGGTGATTAAAGTCCCCCACGAGAACCAGGGCCTGCGATCTGGAAGCTTCTCTCAGTTGTCCGAAGAAAGCCTCATCTACCTCATCCACCTGATTCGGTGGCCTGTAGCAGACACCAACCACAACATCACTGCTGTTGTTTGCTCCTTTAAACTGAACCCATAGACTCTCAACAGGTTTTTCTTCCTCTTTATACTGGAGTTCAGAGCAATCATAGTGCTCTCTTGCATATAGTGCAACTCCTCCTCCTTTTCTCCCCTGCCTGTTCTTCCTGAACAGTCTATACCCTTCCATGACAGCGCTCCAGTCATGCGAGTCATCCCACCAAGTCTCTGTTATCCCAATTAAATCATATTTCTTGGACTGGGCCAGGGCCTCCAGTTCTTCCTGTTTGTTGCCCAGGCTTCTCGCATTAGTGTACAAACACCTCAGGTAACCAGTTGATCGCCCTATCTTCTCCATTCGAATCAGGGGTCCTCCTTTCTTGCTCGTTCCTCTCTGCATTTCTTGCTGGTATCCGACTTTCCCACTCCCCTCAGGGTTTTGGTCACCGTCCCCTGACGAACCTAGTTTAAAGCCCTCCTCACTAAGTTTGCAAGCCTGCCTGCAAAGATGCTCCTTTCTCTCTTCGTTAGGTGGATCCCATCTCTTCCTAACAATCCTCGTGCCCGGAACAGAGTCCCATGGTTGAAGAAACCAAAGCCCTCTCTGTGACACCACCTGCGCAACCACGCATTTACATCCTCAATTCGACGATCCCTGCCCAGTCCTTTCCCTTCAACAGGGAGGATGGACGAGAACACCACTTGCACTCCGAATTCTTGGATCCTTCTTCTCAGCGCTACATAATTAATCTGTCAATCAGTCCATCCCTCCATCCATCCATCTATCCATCTGCCCATCCATCCATCCATCCATACATCCATCCTTCCATGCATCTATCTATACATCCATCCATTCATCCGTCTGTCTGTCTATCCATCCATCCATCCTTCCATGCATCCATTCATCCATCTGCCCATCCATCCACGCATCCATCCATCCTTCCGTGCATCTATCCATCCATCCATCTTCCCATCCTTCCATCCATCCATCCACCTACCCACCCACACTCTACCTGAACATGTGAAGCAGAAAATCAATAGACATAGGTTGCAGCTAGACAGCAAATTGTGTAGCTTATTCTGAGTCTATGTTGAAAAAGCTTATTTTGAAATTTGGCGTGTGTAGATAACACCAAATTTCAAAATAAGGCCCTATTTCAACAAATCCCTTAACCGTCATGGAACAAAGGTTGCAGGGATGCCGGAATAGCACTCCCACTATTTTGGGAAATAGAGGGAGATTTTAAAGATGCGGCATTGCCATTTTGGGATACTTCCAGTATCCTGAAATAGTAATGCAGTCTAGACATATCCATAGCTAAATTGAAAGAGGGCTTTCTGAAGTGTTTGGTTTGTCCCCTAATTTTGGGGTCTATATCATGCTTGGGGTATGAAAGGTTTTTAATGTATGTTTGCTTGATTGTTTCTATTTTGTTTATTGGTTAGTTAATTTGGGGGAGATAGGAGTGTGTGGGCGGGAACATATGTTTGATTAAATGTGGTATCAGTTATTTTGCCTTCTGTGGAAGGTGTCAATGTCATAATCTGTTTGAGAAACATGACATTTTGCTTTCCCTAATGATGAACAATTGAAAAAGTTCTTTTTTCCCCTAATATTTGGATAAGAACATAAGAACGGCCAGACTGGGTTAGATCAAAGGTCCATCTAGCCCAGTGTCCTGTCTGCCAACAGTGGCCAATACCAGATACCCCAGAGGGAGGGAACACAACAGGTAATCCTCCCATGATCCCTCCCCATCACCCACCTCCAGAGAAACAGAGGCTAGAGACACCATTCCTACCCACCCTGGCTAATAGCCATTGATGGACTGAACCTCCATCTATCTATCTAGCTCTTTTCTGAACCCTGTTAAAGTTCTAGCCTTCAGCCTTCACCACATCCTCTGGCAAGGAGTTCCACAGGTTGACTGCAGTACGTGAAGAAAAACTTCCTTTTGCTGATTTTAAACAACAAAGCAAATAGCTGAGTTCTTGATCAAAATATTATTTAAATGCTGATGGGATACTATTGTGCTGATTATGATATATTAGAAAACATAGATCTTTACCTAATTATGTGAATTATTTTGTAATTTAATATGTAAATCCTGTGTTGTTCTCACTGGGATGAAATGTTTTTGGAAGCGAAAGCTCTATCAATGTTTCCTAAATTAGAAAATGAGTCTCTATTAAAAGATCCAATTTTTATCCTATCCAGCAATTGCTGTGATGGATCTGAGGTGCTGTCTAATATTGTCTCGTATGTTACATTTTATGCCTGCTGTGATAAATCAACTGTACATTGGGGAAAACCGGCTAGACACCCTCAACTAATTGCGGGTCACAGAGTCAGTGGGAAAACTGCCTGTACCAAAGGGTGGAAAAAATCACAATTGGTACCACTCAACCCAACTTCTGTGATCTACGCTCATTGCTGTGGTTTCAGATCCTGTCTAGGAAGGAGTCCTGCAGAAAGGACTCCTGCAGAGGGCCACAGGGGACCACAAGCTAAATATGAGTCAACAGTGTGACACAGTCAAAAAAAGAAAAAGCAAACATCATTCTGGGATGCATTAGCAGCAGTGTTGTAAGAAGGGCATGAGAAATAATTCTTCCACTGAACTCCATGCTGATTAGGCCTCAGCTGGAGGATTGTGTCCGCTTCTGGGCACCACATTTCTGGAAAGAGGTGGAGAAATTGGAAAAAGTCTAGAGAAGAACAACCAAAATGATGAAAGGTCTAGAAAACATGAGCTATGAGGGAAGACTGAAAGAACTGGGCTTGTTTAGTGAGGAAAAGAGAAGACTGAGGGGGGACTTGATAGCAACTATCAAGTACCTAAAAGGATGTTAGAAGAAGGAGGAGGGAGCAAAATTGTCCTCTTTGATCTCTGGTGATAGGACAAGAAGCAATGGGCTTAACTTGCAGCAAGGGAGGTTTAGGTTGGACGTAGGGAAAGCTTTCTGTCAGGGTGGTTAAGTACTGGAATAAATTGCCTAGGGAGGTTGTGGAATCTCCATCACTGGAGATATTTAAGAGCAGGTTGGATAGACATCTCTCAGGGATGGTCTAGACAGTGCTTGGTCCTGTCGAGAGGGCAGGGGGCTAGACATGATGACCTCTTCAGGCTCCTTTCTGTCTATGACTCTAGGGTTCAGCTTAATCGGTAACCATCAAATCTGAAACTGTTCACTTGTGAGGTAGATTTGGCCAACTAGCTCTCCTCCACGGAAGGAGTCAATGAGCTCTGGTGTTATGTTTCAACAAATCACGTGAGATCTTTTATAGGGGGAAAAGGCCGTACACCGCATTTATTGAGAATACAACAGTTGCATATGCTTTTTCAATCATCCACACACAAACACCACACACACACACACAGTCCCGCCAGACGATGGTATAGTTACCAGTCCAGAGCCTGGATCAATCTAGTGGCCAGTCAGATCGATCACAGAGGGAGAGCAGGGTTTTTCGTCAGTCACGATCCGATACTCCTCTGGAGTTGGTGGCAAGATGAACCCAAAATTCTACAACAAGGCACCCTGCTTTTATAATCCTCTCCTTTATAGATTTCGCTGTGTCAGTCTGTGACCAGTTACTGTCCTCTTGCTGATGTCCCAAAACATCTCCAAGAGTATCATCCTGTCCTGGATTGTTAATCAGTTGTTTTTAGGGATGCCTTCACCTTTTGGGTGTGTCTAGACTACAGGGTTTTGTCTACAAAAGTGGACTTTTGTCGACAAAACTATACCTGTGTCTATACTGCCGCTGAGTTCTGTCGACATAACGTCGACAGAACTCAGCAGTTTTGTCGACAGCTGTAAACCTCATTCTACGAGGAATAATGCCTTTTGTCAACAGAGTTCTGTCGACAGAAGGCGTTATTGCATCTACACCGTCCTTTGTGTCTATACTGTCATGTCGACAAAGCGGCTTGCTTTGTCGACAGAACTGGCTGTAGTCTAGACGCTCTTTGTCGACAGAGGCTTTGTCGACCGTATCTGTCGACAAAGCCTCTGTCAACAAAAGCCTGTAGTCTAGACGTACCCTAAAAGTTTAGTGTTAGTGTTGTTGTGCAAGCCACTTTGTTGACAGAATTGGATATAGTCTAGACGTTCTTTGTCGACAGAAGCTTTGTCGACAGCATCTGTCAACAAAACTTCTGTCAACAAAAGCCTGTAGTCTAGACGTATCCTTAGAGTCGTCAATCTGCCAATCTGATCAATTCTTGACCATGGGTGCGCACTGATGGTTTCTTTGATGCCGATATGCCTCTTCGTAGTCTGTCCTTTACAGTTTGTCTTCACCCCTCATTCTCCCCATTATCTCTTGACCATCTGGCTCTAACGATGACCTTCACACCATATCTCATTCATACAAACCGTCTTTCACAGAGTTACAAACAGCCAAATTTTATATTGAACAAAAGCAAACAGCATTGTAAATTGCCTTACTAAATTTTGTAATTAAAACAATTTGCACTGAAGTCTCGGGCCTTCAACACGCCTCTAATCTCATTTACATAGACACAATATGAGATCCTGTCTCTTTACTTAGTAAACTTTAAAATATCTATATCTATATCTATATCTATATCTTACTAAAGGGCTTAGTTTAATAAAATATTAAATGTGATAATAATATGTTACCTTACATCGGTACATTATTATTAATACTAAAATACAAATATAAAAAGAATAAAACTTTAAATTCCAACACTGGTCTACACTCAGGGCCGGATTAAGTGGGGGGGCTAGCCGGGCAGCTGCCCGGGGCGCCAACCTATGGGGGGTGCCTGATGGCAGCTGTAAGGGGCGCCACATACCTGGCCGCGCGGCGCCCCTTAGAGCTGCCATCAGGCGCCGCACATCGAATTGTAGCTGTAAGGTGCGCAGCGCACCGGGGGGCGGGGCCACGCATGCGCCATGTGCCCGGGGGCAGAGATGCGCATGGGTCGCGCACCCGCTGCCCAGGGTGCAGGAATGGCTCTAGCCGGCCCTGTCTACACTAGGACCTTATTTTAACCCCTCCCCTACCCAAATTCAAATTTATAAGCAGTAGATCCATACTACCAAGCCCGTTCCTTTCAAATAAGGGGCTGCAGAATTGGAACTCTGTACTCCTGCTTTGCACCAGGAAGGGTAGGGGCTGAAAGGCAGACCCAGGGAATGCAAGGGCCCCTCACAGAGAGACACGGGGGAAAGTCTCCGGACTGGCCATGCATAAAACTGTCCTTCAAGGCCTCTCTGGTGTCTGGTCGCTCAACATCCCTCACCAGGCGTTCTGCCTCAGCCCCTCCCCCTGGTGGAAAAGTCTGCCCCTTGTTCTCACACAGGTTGTGGAGCTCACAGCAGGCCGTCCCCACAAAGGGGATGTTGTGCTCACTGAGGTCCAGGTGGGTGAGGAGACACCAGGAGCTCCCCCCTTTAATCGGCCGAACACACATTCCACCCCCCATTCTGCATCTGCTCAGGTGGGGAACTCCTCCTCCAGGCTGCCCCTGTAGGGCTTCACAAGCCAGGGGAGCTTGGGTCACCCAGGATCATGAGGGGCATGTCCACCTCTCCAACTTGGATTGTCCATTGGGGGGGCGGGGGGTGTAAAGTGCCAGTGTAATTGCCACCAGGCGGATTTGAACTTGGGACCTCTGAAGCAGAGTATAGGAGTCTCTACCCTCTGAGCTAAAAAGCCAGCTGGCTCCCAGGCCATGTTGTAGAGGTCTCTTGATCTCAGCTGTTGTTGTGGTCTAGGTACCACTTGCATTGCTCAGTAACCACACTAGGGGTGTGTCTAGACTACAGGGTTTTGTCCACAAAAGTGGACTTTTGTCGACAAAACTATACCTGCGCCTACACTACCACCGAGTTCTGTCGACGTAACGTCAACAGAACTCGGCAGTTTTGTTGACAGCAGTAAACCTCATTCTACGAGGAATAACGCCTTTTGTCCACAGAGTTCTGTCTACAGAAGGTGTTATTGCATCTACACTGTCCTTTGCGTCTACACTGTCATGTCGACAAAGCGGCTTGCTTTGTCGACAGAACTGGATGTAGTCTAGATGCTCTTGTCGACAGAAGCTTTGTCGACAGTACTTGTCGACAAAGCCTCTGTCAAAAAAAGCCTGTAGCCTAGACGTACTTTAGGTGTGTGGGTTACACCGTCATGCATCTTTTGGAAGAGGAGGGGGTTCAGGAAGATGCGGGCATCATGTGTCTTTCCCAACCAACTGGCATTGATGTCGGAGTAGCTACCCTTGTGATCCAAGAGCTCCTGTATCACCATGGAGTTGTACCCCCTTGCAGCTGGTGTGCTCTGAGGCATGGTGGCTGGGTGGCCAGGATGGGGATGTGTCTTGCATCTCTCTCCCCACTCCCCACACACCACAATTAGGGAAGCCCATGGCAGCAAAGCCCTCCGTGATAATGGATGACAAGTTAAACATGAGTCAACAGGGTGACACACTTGCAAAAAAGCCAACATGATTCCAGGAGGCATGAGCCTGGCCCGAGAAGTCGTTCTTCCACTCTCCTCTGTGCGGGTCAGGCCTCAGCTGGAGGATTGCGTCCAGTTCTGGGCACCACATTTCAAGAAAGATGTGGAGACACTGGAGAAGGTCCAGAGAAGAGCAACAAGAATGATGAAAGGTCTAGAAACCATGAGCTAGGAGGGGAGACTGAAGCAATTTGGCTGGTTTAGATTGGAAAGGAGAAGACTGAGAGGGAACATGATAGCGATTTTCAGGTGTCTCAAAGGGTGTCACAAGGAGGAGGGAGAAAAATTGTTCATCTTGGCCTCTAGGGATAGAACAAGAAGCAATGGGCTTACACTGCAGCAAGGGAGGTTTCGGTTGGACATTAGGGGAAAGTTCCTAATTGTCAGGGTGGTTAAACACTGGAATAAATTGCCTAGGGAGGTTGTGGAAGCTCCATCCCTGGAGACATTTAAGGACAGGTTGGACAGACACCTGTGAGGGATGGTCTAGATCAGGGGTGGGCAATAATTTTTGGAGAGGGGCCACTTAACACATTTCAGAAGGGTCCTCAGGCCGACACGGAAGGGGCAGGGCCTTGGGCCAAAGGGTCAGTCCACGTGCTGTAAAAAAACGCCAATATGTTCTTTATACAACAAAGTAATTACATTTTAATAATAATTAATGGCATACAACAAATTTGTAATAACAACACTAACATTTTGGAAACACTTATAGCATTTGTAATAACAACAACACTAACGCTAAACTTTTAGTTACATCAGTGGTGGGCAGTATCCGATCCGCAGAGTAGACATGGTTCACCAGGGTTAGCCCTGACAGGCCGCGAAAGAAAGAAAGAAAGAAAGAAAGAAAGAAAGGGTACGTCTAGACTACAGGCTTTTGTCGACAGAAGTATCTGTCGACAAAGATTCTGTCGACAAAGAGCGTCTAGACTACATCCAGTTCTGTCGACAAAGCAAGCCGCTTTGTCAACATGACAGTGTAGACACAAAGGACAGTGTAGATGCAATAATGCCTTCTGTCCACAGAACTCTGTGGACAAAAGGTGTTATTTCTCGTAGAATGAGGTTTACTGCCATCGACAAAACTGCTGAGTTCTGTCAACATTATGTCGACAGAACTCAGCAGCAGTGTAGATGCAGGTATAGTTTTGTCGACAAAAGTCCACTTCTGTTGCCAAAACCTTGTAGTCTAGACACACCCAGAGTCTAGACGCTCTCTTTTGAAAAAGCACAGTGTAGATGCAATAGCACCTTTTTTCGACATAACTCTGTCGAAAAAAGGCGTTATTCCTCATAGAATGAGGTTTACCGCCGTCGACAAAACTGCCGCATTCTGTCGACTTACTGTTGACAGAACTCAATGGTAGTGTAGATGCAGGTATAGTTTTCTCGACAAAAGTCCATTTTTGTCAACAAAACCCTGTAGTCTAGACACACCCTCTGTTACATCAGTGGTGGGCAGTAGCCAATCCGCGGAGTGGACACAGTTCACCAGGGTTAGCCCTGGCAGGCCATGAAAGAAAGAAAGAAAGAAAGAAAGAAGAAAGAAAGAAAGTCCATTTATCTCAATTCCATTTGAAAAGAACTTACAAACATCTTAGGAACCTTGAGTTCCTCTGAAGTTCTGCTCCCAGAGGGAATGACTCGCAATTAGGCCCCTGGGTCAAAGAGGTAAGAAAACACAGGCACAATTTGGAACTTTTGTGTCCTCCTCAGTGGAGATCCCCAGCAAAGCCGGTTCAATGGCCCAAATCCTGAGCTGGGAAATCATCAGTCGCTTGTTAATGAGGCCAGATGGTGACAATGGACTTAGCTCCTTGGGCGTCCCAGCGACAGACCCCCGCCCTCAGCCAATGGAAATCAGCTGGCTTCACTGAAATCACAGGGCCACCTCCCCACCGGGCAGAACCAGCCCTGACTGTGCTGCCCAATGGAAGTGTGTCCATTCCCACCAGGGTGGGACACAGCTCGGAGCCGGCCCCCCCTTGCCTCCGGCTGTGTCTGCAGGACCCACGTCGCACCCCCGGGCCAGCCGGAGCTGTGGGATCCTCTGGGGGCCACGTCCCAAGAGCTGCTGGTGCAAGGCAGGAGACCAAACATCTCGGCTCCCCCAGAGCGGGTTGTGAGGGGTTCATGAGGGACCAGGCTATCCCAGGCCAGCTGGCACTCTGGGGCCACTGACGCTAAGCTGTGATAGGTCCCATGTCTGCGTCACCGATATACACTGTTCTGCTGTCTCCGTGGGGCAACATCGGGGACTCAGCCCGGCCTCGCATCTAGCCCAAGAGCCTGCCAGAGATGCTGTCTTCCAGCGAGATCCAGGGTAGGTCGGGGTTCCCCTTTGTGGGGCTGGCATCCGCTCGGGCTGGCTATAGGGTGCTTCACTCTGGAGGGGAGATCCGAGCTAAGCCCCGGAGACAGGATTCAGCTCCTCCACGCCAGTCTGGGACCTCCCGGGCTGGGAGCCTGTTCTGAATCCTGCCTAAGCCAGGAGCAGTCTCCTGGCTAGGAGAGGTTTCCTCTGTCCATGATTTGCCCTTTGCCTCTGAGCAAAGCTAAGCCTTCCCGAGGAACAGAGGACGTAGATCCTCATCTGCAAGGAATTGCAGTGAGACCTAGCAAGTCAGGAATGATGGTTCAGGGGCAGGGAAACTTTTCCTGCATCCTACCGGAACGGGACCATTATGGGCAGCTGTATGAAGTGGCAGTGAATGAAGAATTCATGCGGGGACTGTCTAATTCCTTATGTAGTGGGAAAAAAATTACAAAGACCGACAGAGTACGTTTTTTCATGTTTGCATCTTAGAATAATGCAGATATTGAGCAAGCTCTGAATTTCAATGGAAACTCCTTAAACTGTTGGCTCTCAGGCTACGTCTAGACTGCACGCCTTTTTCGACAGAGGCGTTGTCGACAGACACTGTCGAAAAAGCCTCTGTCGAAAAAGAACGTCTAGACTACTATCAGTTCTGTCGAATAAGCAAGCCACTTTTTTGAAAGAGAGTGCACACGCTGTTTTTCGAAAAAGCACAGTTTACATGCAATAGCGCCTTTTTTCGAAAAAGTACTTTCGAAAAAAGGCATTCTTCCTCGTAAAATGAGGTTTACCACCGTTGACAAAACTGCCGTGTTCTGTCGACTTACTGTCGACAGAACGTGGTGGTAGTGTAGACGGCAGGTATAGTTTTGTCAACAAAAGGCCACTTTTGTCGACAAAACCCTGTAGTCTAGACAGGGTATGTCTAGACCACTGCCCTTTTTTAGAAAAAACGTCACTGCATCCACACTGCAACCACGTCCTTTCAAAATTAACTTATGAAATTTGCATAATTCATTTTCATACATTTCGAAAATGTATGACTTTTTTCATAATTGGAAAATACATTTTCAAAAATAAATCGAAAGACCGCAGGGGTTTTTTTCGACATTGATAAACCTCAAATTATGAGGAAGAATGCCTTTTTTGAACAGGGACATTTTTCGAAAGAAGAGGCAATCGGAAAAAGCACAGGTGCCCTCGTGCCCATTCTGTGAATTGCAATTAGGGCTTTCTTTCGAGAGGGTCTCCATGCAGTCTGGACGCTGTCTTTCAAAAAAGCAGATCGCTTTTTCAATCCGGTTTTGAGGTCTAGACACTCTCTTTCGAAAGAAGCTTGCAGTTTAGACATACCCTCATTAAAGCAATCATCTACAGTTTGTCCATTTTTTCCCCAGCAGGGAAAAAAATCAATTTGCGAATAAACTGTGAACACAACAACAAAATCCTCTTCACTGAACACAAACCGTTGATGTAATAACCAAAAGAAAATCACTTTTTTAAAATGTGTCCTAGAAATATGTTATTTGGTAACGATACCCAATCATTTTCTTGAACATTTCTTTAATTGCAAGCGCACATTTCCTTGGCAATAATTTAAACTTAATATATCCGAGTTGCCCAGATTGCAAACGATAATGAAGCCAGGTTAGTGATTGTGACTATGAAATGCTAAGGGAGATTAGCAAGGCTATAAAATAAATAATAATAATAATAATAATAATAATAATAATAATAATAATAATAATAAACCCTCAATGCTAGTGGGGGATTTCAACTATCCCCATATTGACTGAGTACACATCATCTCAGGACGGGATGCAGAAATAATATTTCTTGACATCTTAAATGACTGCTTCTTGGAGCAGCCAGTTCTGGAACCCACAAAGGGAGTAGTTATTCTTGATTTAGTCCTAAGTGGAGCACAGGATCTGGTTCAAGAGGTGAATATAACTGTTCTGCTTGGAAATAGTGACCATAATGTAATCAAATTTAGCATCCCTGTGGTGTGAAAAACACCGCAGCAGCCCAACACTGTGCAATTTAATTTCAGAAAGGGAAACTACAGGAAAAGGAAGAGGTAAGTTAAACAGAAATTAAAAGGTACAGTAACTAAAGTAAAATCTCTGCAAGCTGCATGGAAACTGTTTAAAGACACCATAGATACTTCTGAGATGTCTATCACAAGAGGAGTCAGGGCCATTTCCGCGGTGACTCGAATCCCTTCCATTGTCTTATTCCTTCCCTCCGCAGCTTTCACATCACCCGCCGATGAAGGAAATGCCCAACCGAAGCACCGTGACCGAGTTCCTTCTCCTGGGCTTCTCTGACGTCCGGGAGCTGCGGATTTTGCACTTTGTGGTGTTCCTGGTGATTTACTTGGCTGCCCTAGTGGGGAATCTTCTCATCATCTCAGCTATCGTCCTCGATCATCTTCTTCACACCCCCATGTACTTCTTCCTGGTGAACCTGTCCGTCCTAGACCTTGGCTCCATCTCCGTCACCCTCCCCAAATCCATGGCCAACTCCCTCCTGAACACCAGGTCGATTTCATATCGTGGATGTGCTGCCCAAATCTTTGTCTTTGTCTTCTTTGCTGAAGCCAATATCGCCTTGCTCACCTTGATGGCCTACGACCGGTATGTTGCCATCTGCCAACCACTTCACTACGAGCGAGTGATGAACAAGGGGGCTTGTGTCAAAATGGCCACCGGTGTCTGGATGGCTGGTATTGTCTACTCTGCCCTGCATACCGGGAACACCTTCCGGTTACCCTTCTGTCGGTCCAATGTCATCGACCAGTTCTTCTGTGAAATTCCCCCGCTCCTCAAGCTGGCCTGCTCCGACTCCTACCGCAGTGAAGTTGGGCTTCTCACTGCTAGTGTGTTTTTATCTTTAATCTTCTTTGTTTTTATCATCGTGTCATATGGGCACATCTTGAAAGCCGTGCTGAGAATCCCCTCGGAACAGGGCCGGCACAAGGCCTTCTCCACCTGCCTCCCACACCTCGCCGTGATCTCCTTATTGATGTGCACAGCCATCTTTGAGTACCTGATTCCCACCTCCAGCTCGGCCTCAAAGGTGGATCTGCTGAAGGGCATCCTCTACGCCGTGGTGCCTCCCGTGATGAACCCGCTCATCTACAGCATGAGGAACAAGGAGATCAAAGCTGCCCTGAAGAGACGCACTGGGTGGAGGTGATTCTCCAGGAAAGAATGAGTCCTTCATTGCATTGACTGTGATTTCATTCTGATGATCTAGATTGCTATTATCAACTTGATGACAAAATTGTCTCCTTGAAAACATAAGAGGAAGTCCAGCTATGAACTGAAAAACGTGGGCCACGTCAAATAAATTGGTAAAGTACAAGAATCAGATCAGAATCAATTTAGCAATCCACAAATTACATCTATCTATCTATCTATCTATCTATCTATCTATCCCCATACACCCCCCTCTATCTAGCTATCCCCATACACCCCCTCTATCTAACTAGCTAGCTATCATATCAATTATTGTGGCTAAACTTTGCATGGATTATATGAATTCTAGAGCCCATTTTTTCTTTTATGCTAAAAATTGTGTTTGCAGTTATGAGAGGTTAGACTTTTGTGTTTGTATGTTTTTTTCCTACGTTAGACCAGGTCTCATGCCAGCCCGTTTATACAATGGATTTCATTTTAGGCCCTGTTCCTGCCACAGTGCCCTGATTTCACGTTGGAGTGGATGTTTGTGAAGATGAAGGAAGTTTGAGGGTGGAGGTAAAGTTTGTTCGGTCACTTATTTCAGGTGCCCATGGCCTAAACTCTTTCAAGGAGCTTTTCTGAATGATATTTCCACACTTAGAAACATTTTCTGGTCAGTTTTCCTCTCCCCTTTTATGAAGAAAGGAAAAACCGTTTCACCAGGAGTCTGGATACACTCCACTTCCAGTCACAATATCATTTTAATACTGGTGGGATTCTACCACGTTCCTTTGGGTGTGTCTGGGCACCTCCAGTCTTGTGTAATTTTTAAAAAATATATATACATAAATAGTGCATCTTTGTCCCAATTGAAAGACCTGTTGGAAGAGAATGCTACTATCTTTCAAAACCGATTCCGGACAACATGGGCAAACATTTCTCCTACCACGCTCTTGCGGAGATGGGCCTGCAGCTGGTTTGCAATATTTTCTCTCCTACATTGTGCTCCGTTCCTTGGGAGGTAAATAAATATACTTTGCATTCCGATATCCGGCTGCTCATGGCACTGAATACGGGTTGCAGGACCCATGGGAAAATGGGAGGTACCAAACGTATTGGAAGAAACCATGGTAGGTGCACTCGGTGCTCATAGTGGGGAACCAGTTGGAAAAGGAAATAATTACCTGATTCCTCAGTAAAAGAGGGGTCATTTATTCGGCACTGCGGAAGCCACATCTGGAGTATTGCATCTAGTTCTGGAGCCCCCATTACAGAAAGGATGTGGACACATTGGAGAGGGTCCAGCGGAGGGTGACCAAAACGATTGGGAGGCTGGAGCACATGACCTACGAAGAAGGGCTGAGGGATTTGGACTTGTTTAGTCTGAAGAAGAGTGAGGGAAGATTTGGTAGCAGCCTGCAACTGCCTAAAGGGGGGGTCCAGAGAGAAGAGAGAGAGGCTGTTCTCAGGGGTGACAGATGGCAGAACGAGGAGCAATGGTTTCACGTTGGAGTGGGGGAGGTCTAGGTTGGAGACGAGGAAAAACAATTTCCCAAGGAGAGTGGGGAAGCACTGGGATGGGTTCCCCTAGGGAGGGGGTGGAATCTCCATCCCTGGCGGTGTTGAAGTCCTGTCTTGACAAAGTCCTGGCTGGGATGATTGAGTTGGGGTTGGTCCTGCGTTGGGCAGAGGGATGGACTCAATGCCTCCTGAGGTCTCTGTCAGCCCCCTGGGAATCTCTGAGGGTATGTCTACACAGCAAAGTTATTTCGAAATAACAGCTGTTATTTCGAAATAACTTTCCTAGCATCTACACAAGCCAACTGCTATTTCGAAATTAATTCGAAATAGCGGAGGGCTTATTTTGAAATTGGTAAACCTCATTCCATGAGGAATAGTGCCAATTTCAAAACTGCTATTTCGAAATAAGCACTGTGTAAACGTTTATTTTGAAATAGGGGGCCTCCAGCCCTTCCCAGGGTGCCCTGCTGGCCACCCTGGCCGCAAGGTAACTTCTGACCTGGTGCCCTGCCCGGAACCAGTTCCGGTTGGCCTGGCCTTAAATGCGATTCAGCATCCAATCAGTGTGGACGTGCTATTTTGAAATAGCAATAAGCTATTTCGAAATGCATTTTGTGTGTAGATGCGTTATTTTGAAATAAGATCTTTCGAAATAGCTATTTCAAAATTAGATATTTCGAAATAATGCTGTAGTGTAGACATACCCTGATTCTTTGAAAAGTTAGGGACTGGGAAAGGTGTCCCCCGCCATCCTACTCGCTGCAACTTGAAGTTGGACTTGTTCCTCCCAGCAACCGAATTGCGGACACCTCTACTGGTGGGGAATCAGAGAGGCCACGGACTCCCCCCTCTGACAATTGTAGCTCTGCCAACAGTGGAACTCCATGTGAGTTATAGTAATAATGTCAGGTATATCCATATCCTTAACGACGAATCTCTTGTGTGGTGCCCTGGCTGTTGGAGTTAGTGTATGGTCTGTGCTAATGACCCCATTTAGTGGAATAGACCTGTGTAACTTGGCATTGCTTCTCTCCACTGTTGTGTGTATAATAAACCTGGAGGTAGAACATGTCCGTGGTGTCTCCTGGCTCCTCCCGTGGCTAAGATATTGCATACATGACATTGCCACTCCATGTCCAGGAACAGCGTGAGATCTCTGCAACGTTGTCCCAGCAACCACACCCTCTCCTCACGGATTCGGGATCTCGCCCATGGCCTCTCCAGCCACGCACATTCGGGGAGCTCCTTCCTAATTCAGTGTCACACAACATTAAGCTGGGGGACAGGTAGATACGCTGGAGGGCAGGCAGAGGGTCCAGAGTGACCTCTGGACAAATTGGAGGATTGGGCCAAAAGAAATCGGATGAGGTCCAACAAGGACAAGTGCAGAGTCCTGCCCTTGGGAGGGAAGAATCCCAAACATTGTTACAGGCTGGGGACCGACTGGCTAAGCAGCAGTTCTGCAGAAAAGGACCTGGGGGTTACAGTGGATGAGAAGCTGGAGATGAGTCAACAGTGTGCCCTTGTAGCCACGAAGGCTTATGGCGTATTAGGGTGCATTAGGAGGAGCACTGCCAGCAGATCCAGAGATGTGATTATTCCCCTTTATTCGGCTCTGGTGAGGCCACATCTGGAGTACTGTGTCCAGTTCTGGGCCCCCCACTACAGAAAGGATGTGGACACATTGGAGAGGGTCCAGCGGAGGGCGACCAAAATGATGCGGGGGCTGGAGCACATGACCTAGAAGGAGAGGCTGAGGAATTTGGGCTTGTTTAGTCTTCAGAAGAGAAGAGTGAGGGGGGATTTGAGAGCAGCCTTCAACTCCCTGAAGGGGGGTTCCAAAGAGGCTGGAGAGAGGCTGTTCTCAGTGGGGGCAGATGGTAGAACGAGGAGCAATGGGCTCACGTCGCAGTGGGGGACGTCTAGGTTGGATATTAGGAAAAACTATTTCCCTAGGAGGGTGGGGAACCACTGGGATGGGTTCCCTAGGGAGGGGGTGGAATCTCCATCCCTAGGTCTGGCTTGACCAAGCCCTGGCTGGGATGATTGAGTTGGGGCTGGTCCTGCTTTGGGCAGGGGGCTGGACTCCATGACTCCTGAGGTCTCTTCCCGCCCTAGGGTTCTATGAAATCCCCCCTCACTCTGCTCTTCTGCAGACTCAACAAGCCCAAATCCCTCAGCCTCTCCTCGTAGGTCATGGGCTCCAGCCCCTGAATCATTGCAGTTGCCCTCCGCTGGACCCTCTCCAATGCGTCCACATCCTTTCTGTAGTGGGAGGTGGGGCCTGGAATTGGACCCGGTCCTCCAGATGTGGCCTCACCAGCTGGGTTGATCCATTCTAGCCGCCTTAAATGCAGATCTGCAGTGAAGGGAAATCAAAAGCGCGCCCTTGAAACGAAAAGGCCCCCTCTCCACTCAGTGTGAATTCATACAATTCACACTTCTCTTTGGGACGGAGGGGGATTGTGTCAGTTGACAACACTTTAGGATGGGCACTCACTTTTCAGGGTTTGGCTGCGTCTGCGGGACCCACGTTGAACATTCGGGGCAGCCGGAGCGGTGGGATCCACTGGGGGCCGCATCCCAAGAGCTGCGGGTGCAAGGCAGGAGGCCAATCATCTTGGCTCCCCCCGAGCGGATTGGGTGAGGTTAATGAGGGACCAATTATGAGCCAGCTGAGGTTCGGGGGCCACCGGGCTCTGAGCTTTCTCGATCACATGTCCGCGTCACCGATATACAGTGTGCTGCTGTCTCCATGGGGCACCATCGGGGACTCGGCCCGGCCTCGTGTCTAGCCCAAGTGCCTCCCAGAGATGCTTCACTCCGGCGAGATCCAGGGTAGGTCGGGGTCCTACTTTGTGGGACGGGCATCCACTCGGGCTGGCTGTAGGGTGGTTTGCTCTGGAGGGGAGATCTGAGCTGAGCCGCGGAGACCGGACTCAGCTCCTCTACGCCAGGCCGGGACCCCTCTGAGCCGTGAGCCTGTTCTGAATCCTGCCTAAGCCAGGAGCAGTCTCACACCTAGGAGAGGTTTTCTCTCCCCATGGTTTTCCCTTTGCCTCTGAGCTAAGCCTTCCCGAGGAGCGGAGGAGGCGGGTGCCCATCTGTGTTGAAGATCCTCTTCTTCGAGGCATGGCAGTGAGACCCAGAAAGTCAGGAACGATGGTTCAGGGGCAGGGAAACTTTTGCTGCATCCTACCAGAACGGGACCATTATGGGCAGCTGTATTAAGAGGCAGTGAATGAAGAATGCAGGCCAGGACTGAATAAAATGGTGGAAAAAAATGACAAAGACCAACCTTGTAAATTTTCTATTGCAATGAAATAATTTGGGTCACAGGCTATGTCTACACTACAGAGTTTATTCGGGATACCAGAGGTATCCCGGAAAAACTCTGCCTCGTCCAAGGAACAAAAGACAGGACTATGCAGCACTTTAAAGACTAATAAGATGGTTTATTAGGTGATGAGCTTTCATGGGCCAGACCCACTTCCTCAGATCAATTAGTGGAAGAAAATTGGCATGGCCATATATATTCTGATCTGATTCCAAAAAAGCGGGCGCATTCTTTCAGAAGCCCTGTATGCCTTATTTTATGAGGAATAAGGGCTCTTCTGAGAGTGGAGTTTTCTCCCACATTTGGCCCTGTGTAGATGGGCCAAATGTCGGAAAAGCCTCATCGAAAAAAAGAATCAGAAAAAGAACTACATAGCCTCAAATGGATATAGAAACTTATCAGTAATGCTCTGAATGACAATCAAAACCCTTCTTAAGCATCTAGACTTGCCCAATTTTTTAACCCGCAGGAAAAATAAATCAGTGTTCATAGAAACTGTGAAAACAGAAATGAAAAATATGCATTCATGGAAACCCAACAATCGGCAGCAACAACTGGAAATGATCACTTTTAAAAAATGTGACCTAGAAGTGTGTTGATTTGTGAGGAAAGAAACAAACTCCCACAAACATTTCTTCAACAGAAAACTCTGAAATAATTTAAATTGAAAGTATCTTGTTAGCTTAGAAAAGAGGAGACTAAGTGGGTAAAGGATAGAGGTCCATAAAAAATCATGACTGGTGTGGAAAAAGTGAATCAGAGAAGTTATTTCCTTGTCCCCATAACATGAGACCTTGGGGTCGGCAAATTACTGAGCTAACATATGCAATACCTTTTCTAAGTGGACATCAGGCAGTGGTGGGTTTTTAGTGCGTGGCCGCCACATCGTGGCTAGGATGGGTGGCTTTGGGTGTGCTTGGCTCCATCCACTGAACTGTATTATATCATGCCGCATTCAGACCCAGACTTTTACACGTGGCAGGTCTTGACTTTTGACTTTAAGAAAAATGCCAATTTCCACCCGTGCGTTCACTCACCACCTCTGAGTTAGTGCCATGATGTGCACTGGGCACTTTTGAGACGTCTGTCACGAAAGGAGTTGGTGACATTTAATCGGTGACTCGAATCCCTTCCATCGTCTTCCTTCTTCCCTCCGCAGCCATCACACCACCCTCTGAGGAAGGAAATGCCCAACCGAAGCGCCGTGACCGAGTTCCTCCTCCAGGGTTTCTCTGACGTCCAGGCGCTCCGGATTTTGCACTTTGTGGTGTTCCTAGTGGTGTACCTGGCTGCCCTAATGGGGAATCTTCTCATCGTCTCAGCAATCGCCCTCGAGTATCGTCTTCACACCCCCATGTACTTCTTCCTGATGAACTTGTCCATCCTAGACTTCGGCTCTGTCTCTGTCACCCTCCCCAAATCTCCTCCTGGACACCAGGTTAATTTCATATCATGGATGTGCTGCCCAAGTCTTTCTCTTCATCTTCTTTGCTGAATCCAATATCGCCTTGCTCACCGTGATGGCCTACGACAGGTATGTGGCCATCTGCCAACCGCTGCGCTACGAGCAAGCGATGAACAGGGGAGCTTGTGTCAAAATGGCCACCAGTGTCTGGATCGTTAGTATTGTCTACTCAGCCCTGCATACCACGAACACCTTCATCTTAACCTTCTGCCAGTCCAACGTCATCCACCAGTTCTTCTGTGAAATCCCCCAGGTCCTGAAATTAGCCTGCTCTGACTTCTACCACAGTGAAGTTGGGCTTCTTGCCATTAGCACCGTTTTAGTCATTATCTGCTTTGTTTTTATCATTGTGTCGTATGTTCAGATCTTCAGAGCTGTGCTGAGAATCCACTCGGAGCAGGGCCGGCACAAGGCCTTCTCCACCTGTCTCCCCCACCTCGCTGTGTTCTCCTTGTTCCTTTTCACCTCCATCTTTGCCTACCTGAAACCCGTCTCCACCTAGGCATCCAATCTGGACCTGGTGGTGGGTATCCTCTATGCCATAGTGCCGCCCGTGATGAATCCGGTCATCTATACCATGAGGAACAAGGAGATGAAAGCTGCCCTGAAAAAACTGTGTTGGTGGTGGTGATGCACCAAGAATTAAAATGTCCCTCATTGCCCTTTGACCGTGGTTTCCTTCGGAGCTTTTCAATACATGCAATCATCTCAGGACATATTGGTCTCCTTGTTATCCCCTGGTTGCTTTATCTGTTGGTGTCATTGTGTTGATTCATTGGATAACTTGTTTTGTGGGTAAACTTACAAAAGAATGGATCGTCTTGTAGCACCTTAGAGACTAACGAAACATGTAGATGGTACAGTGAGTTTTGTGGGTTGTGTTCTTGTGCTAGTTGTATGTGGGCTTTTTTGTCAAGGGATTTGGGAGGTCGAAGTTTGGGACAGTGGAGCATCTTGACTACAAATGATGGCATCCATTTATGTATTCAAGGTATCAATGTCATAAACTCTTTTTTGGGATTGTCTGAGGATATGTCTACACTAGCTCAAATTAGATCTCTAATTCGAATTACCTACTCCGTGCCACGTGTAGCCACGGGCACGGAGTTCGGACTAAGGGGGATTTAAAAGTGGCGGCGCCCGGGAACATGCAAATGAAGCCCGGGATATTTAAATCCCAGGCTTCATTTGCAACTCCGCTTGCCCTCATTTGTCTACCTAGCTCAAACTAATGAGCTAGTGTAGACATACCCTGAGAGACTTGAACTTTTCCTTTCCCCGTTGAGGAAGAATTGAAAAAAAAGTTTCTGTAGAGTTTTGGCTAACTGAGTTCCTTTTCAAGTGATTGAGTTAATTTGGATGGGATTTTATTGGGTTATTTATCACTTATTAGAGCACCCACAGGGCTCTTGCAATGGTGACAAAGTATTTGGAAGAGAAAGCTCTTACAATATTTCTTAAAGACAGAGTGACTCGGAGCAATTAAACCAAATTTTCATCCCACAAAACTACGGCAGGGAAGGCTCTGGAATTATTCAAATTTTCTTGTACGTTCCATATTATTCCTGTTGCGGTACCTTGTACTTTGTACGCTGAAGTGGGGCTGGTCACTAGACTTGGTACAGGTCCTGTCTCTAATAGAAGAACGTTAGAAAGCAAACACAGTGGGAGAAATCATGGTCGGTGTGCAAGTTTCCGTAGCCTGGGACTCAGTTTGCGGGGGGGTGGAGGTGGGAGGGTGGAGGGTGAGGGGATCACATGGTTCTACCCTAAGCCAGGGACAGGCAGAAAGCAGAGATCTGAGCTTCAGCTTTACCTATCCACACACACACCCTTATCTCTCTCTCTCTCTCTCTCTATCTATCTGTCTGTCTGTCTGTCTGTCTACCCCATATACCCTCTCTAACACAAATTTGCTGGTTGTGTTTTACTTCATCTTACAGTAGATAGATAGATAGATAGATAGATAGATAGATAGTGTGTGGGGGGATAGATAAATAGATATTGATGTATTATGAAAAATGGATGACAATGGATTATGCATCTTTTTCGCAGTCCATGGCCATGGATTACCAAGTCACGATATTCCTGGAAGTTTTTATTATTCGTTGTTTTGTCTTTGAATATTTCTTCCCCCCTACCTCTTTTAGAAGGCCTTTAGGATAGTCATTGTGCATGAGCTTTGAGCCCTTGTAGCTGGGTTTTCAGAACATGCTCCCTTTCTCTTGCTGTTACTTGCAGGGTGTGAAGGAATCCAATGGCAGGGCTACAGACATAGAGACTGAGAGGGGAGTGTTACAGCCCCTCATTTCATTTCATTCATGGTGTGGATGTGTGTATTCCTGCCAGCTGAGTCCTTCAGTTCTTGCATCTGGCAAAGTGAGCTACCGCCGCCGAAAGCTCGTACCCTGCCAAATCTGGCCACAGGACTCCTCATTGTTTTTGCCACAGCGACCCCTCAGAAACGTGTTTGTGTTGCTTTATTATTGTTTTCTGTTGACTATTAGAAGAATTTTTTAAAAAACAATAAAGGGACAGCCTCTTTACCAGCCTCAATCGCCAGAGCTTTCTGTCAAACTTTCAGTGAGTATGAATTTATGAGTCACATTTTTTGGTCTATGTTTAACTATGGCACTGCTGTGGAAAAACACAAAAGCCAGTGCTTAATTTTCAGCATGAGGGCAGTCCCATTGAAGGCTTACAGCTGAACTCATGTGTAATCATTTCATTTATTTCTTTTTCAATTCGGATGGGGGATATTGATGTGACATTCCACAAAGCCCATGGTAACGAGACATCCAACTTCTACTGAGGTTCAATGAAAGTTCGGTACCCAAATGCCTTGGGCCCCTTTGAAACATCCTGTCCCAATTGTTTCAAGTTGACCTTGGCCATGAATATTTGTGTCTACATGGGTGGAATGTCCATGGAGCGTGACCACAAAGAAGCCACAGATTCATCTACAAGGTTCTGGCAGAGAAAGTCGAAACAGTAGCTCCAAGATTTCGATGACGCAACGTTGTGCTATTTTATATCAATAAACAGGGATGCTTTTGGCGAAACACTTGCACAAATAAATGGTGGTTCCCTGGGCTTGCCTGCTCTTGTTACTGCCCAACTCTGCAGACCTTCAGGATGTGCTTTGAGGCCGACTCATTCTCCCAAGTTTCCCTTGAGCTGGTGAAGAGGTGGAAAGACTGGATTGATTAGTTGAGGTGAGAGGATGGGATGATGAATCCATGAGCAATGAATTTATGGGTTTGAGTGAAAAGGATAGAAGTTGATTGTTGGATAAGCGACAAAACTACTTGGATTGGAAATAGGTGGGATGACTACATCTCTTCCTGTGATGGTTTTGGCCAATTATTTGGGCTATTTACCAAAGTCATTATGTAGGCTGGTGCCAAAACAATGAGCTAAGGTTCATGAGATTTTAGTGCATAAAAATTGTTAGGGACCTGGCCCTTAGTCAAGTTCTTCTAAATTCATTTCCAGTGCACCAAATTTACATGTGCAGCGATGGTGTAATGTGGGGATGGAACCTAACAGTCACAATTGCATATACGGCATATTTCAGGTTAGAAGAGAGGAGGATAAGGGGGGATAAGATAGAGGTCTATAAAATCATGACATGTATGGAGAAAGTGAATAAGGAAAAATTATTTACTGATTCCCATCATATAAGAACTTAGGGGTCACCAAATGAAATGAACAGGTCGCAGGTTTAAAACAACCTGTCAACATGTGGAACTCCTTGCCAGAAGATGTTGTGAAGACCAGGATAAGGAATGGTATCCCTAGCCTCTGTTTCTCAGAGAGTGGAGATGGATGGCAGGACAGAGATGGCTTGATCATTCCTTGTTTGGTTCACTCCCTCTGGGGCACCTCGCATTGGCCATTGTCGGCAGACAGGACACTCAGCTGGATGGACGTTTGGTCTGACCCAGTCTGGCTTTTCTGATGTTCTTATGACTTTAACAGGGTTCAAAAAAGAACTAGATACATTCATGGAGGTTAGGTCCATTGATACTTATTAGACAGGATGGGTAGGAATGGTGTCCCTGGCCTCTGTTTGTCAGAGGCTGGAAATGAGTGACAGGAGAGAGATCACTTGATTCCCTGTTGTGTTCCCTCCCTCTGGGGCACCTGGCATTGGCCACTGTTGGCAGACAGGATGCTGGGCTAGACGTTCCTTTGGTCTGACCCATTATGGTCATTCTTATGTTCTTATGTTAGCTACTAAGTAGTCCTGCCTTGAACACAGAGGACTGGATTAGATGACTTGTGAAGGTCTCTTCCAGTCCCACACATCTATCACTCAGTGGAATGCCCGATCCATGCGTGGGTTGGTGAGTCACCGCATACACCAAGGTTACAGCAACATGGCTCCCAGCTAGTAAATCACACTCAAGTAAATGTTATTGTGGAACTGATCCCAGAGAGCTTCGTCAGTATTAAACCAGTGATGTTAATGGAATATCTCTGAAATGGCCCTGGTCCAGCTGAGCTGAGAATCTCACCATTACATCTCTGTGGCACTCAAGTTCTCCAGACTACTTATAGTGAAACTTGACAGATGACAGAAGGAGGAGCAATGGTCAAAAGTTGCAGTGCGGGAGATCTAGGTTGGAGGTCAGGAAAACTACTTCCCTAGGAGGGTGGTGAAGCACTGCAATTGGTTCTGTAGGGAGGGGGTGGAATCTCCATCCCTAGAGGTTTTGAAGTCCATAGCTTGACAAAGCTCTGGCTGGGATGATTTAGATGGGTTGGTCCTGCTTTGGCCAGGGGATTGGATTCGATGACTCCTGAGATCTCTTCCCACCCTAGGAGTCTATGATTCTATGAACTTGGATTGTTGTGTGTATTGACAATTGGCCAAAACCTGAGCCCTTTGAAGGTAGTAGCTAAACCTTAGTGACTTTGTTAGGTCCCAAAATTTGGCCTTATTATTTCAAGGCAGATATTCTTTGGGAAACAAGCCTTCCTCATCAAAACAGTCTCTTGCAACATAGCAGGAATTACAAAGGCTTTAATTTGTTAGGTTAGAAGAAGAAGAAGAAGAAGAAGAAGACAAGGACACCATAGAAGAAGAAGAAGACGATGATGGTGAACAACATCACAATGACAATGAAGAAGAAGAAGAAGAAGAAGAAGATGATGATGATGATGATGAACATCACCATGACAACGAAGACGATGATGATGATGAACATCACCATGACAATGAAGAAGAAGAAAAAGAAAATAGGTTTTCATGGCTTTTAACACCCTACCATATTAATATACAAGAAATCTGACATAATAATTTCAATAAGAACTCATCCACACCAAAAGCTCTTTTTCACCCCTTTCTCATTGTGGACTGGAAAGCAAACCTATGGGACTCTGGGAAAACCCCATAAAAGAGATAACATGGAGGCATGCTGAATAGAGGACAAGGATTTGCAGCCTCATCTAACCAAACTTCCATCATCTCTGCAGAATCACTTGCAAGAAAGAAACAACTCAGTAAGTGTCAATAAATCTGCTACACAAAAACAACCCTCAAAATATGGGAGAAAAATAATCAAAAGCTGTACATGAACCTCAACCAGTGGCTTTATCCTGAAAAATAACGAGACAAGATTCTAGGAAGAACACATGGGAATTTTCTATGGATGACGATTTTTGCTGTGAGTTGATAAGACAGGGCATATTTCCATAGCAGGGTTCAAGTCAAATTAAGCTACGCAACTTCAGCTAGGACAATTGCATAGCTGAAGTCTAAATAGCTTATCTAGGCTTTTGGTGCTGTTTACACCGCAGGAAGTCGAAGGAAGAATGCTCGTCCTCCGACTTCCCTTACTCCTCGTGAAATGAGGGTTACAGGAGTCGGAGTAAGAAGTCCTCCAGCTGGACATTAGTTTGAAATAAAGGCTTGCAGTGTGGATGCACTCTTTGTTATTTTGGAATAACATCAGTTATTCTACAATAACGCTGCTGTGTAGACGTACCCATAGTGTGGTGATGGGCAGCAATATGAAATCATTACACAGATCAATGGATAGATAGATCAATGGATCTCAATGGATAGATCCATCAACTTCTCAATTCTTATCTTTTTTTTTTTTCCTTTTGACTG
Organism: Rafetus swinhoei; assembly: GCA_019425775.1. NCBI lineage: Eukaryota > Metazoa > Chordata > Testudines > Trionychidae > Rafetus > Rafetus swinhoei. The sequence continues at coordinate 22,050,076 of CM033433.1, forward strand.
GTGCAAACCTATTTTAACATCATGGATGCAGGGAGTTTGGTCTAGATTTTTGCCATGGTCAATACCCCTGTGGTCATACATGGATTGCATGCCATGTTCTCAGGGAGAAAAGAGTATCAACCAGAGAGCATATTTGTAAAGAAACACAGAATGACCCCGTGGTTATGGAAAAAGGGCAGACATTTTATTCTTGGTGAATAACCTCCATCTGACCATTCTCCACAGGGCAGCTTTAATCTCCTTGTTCCTTACACTGTAGATGATCGGATTCAGCATGGGCGGCACCACAGAATACAGAATCGAGGCCACAAGATCCAGAGCTGATGCCGAGGTGGAGATGGGTTTCAGGTAGGCAAAGATGCCAGGGGAAAAGGAACAACGAGATGACAATGAGGTGGGGGAGACAGGTGGAGAAGGCCTTATGCCGGCCCTGCTCCGAGGGCATTCTCAGCACCGTTTTGAAGATCTGAACGTACGACACCACTATTAAACCAAAGCAGATCAAGACTAAGCACACGCTAAAGACAATAACCCCACTTTCCCTGAGGTAGGAGTCAGCACAGGCCAGTTTGAGGAGCTGGAGGATCTCACAGAAGAACTGATCTACCGTGTGGCCTCCACAGAAAGTTAACCCGAAGGTGTTCCCGGTGTTCAGAGTAGAATACAAAATCCCACAACTTCCGGCAAGGGCCACCATTCGGACACACGCTCGCTTGTTCATCATGGTCTCATAATGCAGCGGGTGGCAGATGGCAACGTATCTGTCATAGGCCATGATGGTCAGCAAGGCAAAATCGGCTGAAGCGAAGAACAAGAGGAGAAAGACTTGGGAAAGGCATCCGGAATATGAAATCAGCCTGGTGTCCCGGAGGGAGTTGGCCATGGATTTGGGGAGGGTGACGGAGACGGCACCGAGATCGAGGATGGACAAGTTCATCAGGAAGAAGTACATGGGGCTGTGAAGTCGGTGGTCAAGGACGATGGCTGAGATAATGAGAAGGTTCCCCAGTAGGGCAGCCAGGTAAAGCACCAGAAACACCACAAAGTGCAAAATCTGCAGTTCCCGCACTTCAGAGAAGCCCAGGAGAAGGAACTCAGTCACGGCGCTTTGGTTGGCCATTGTCTTCTTCAGCATGTCATGGCCGGCCTGTGTAGGGAAGAAGAAGGGCACAGGTCAAGACAAGAGTGACAGAGGGGAAGGTCCTGATTCCTCTCTCTACAATACCTTATTGTGTGACTATCAACACAAGTCGCATCTGGCCGTCTGAACTAAGAAAGACCCTCATAAGAATGGCCATACTGGGTCAGACCAAAGGTCTATCTAGACCAGTGTCCTGTCTGCCAACAGTGGCCAATGCCAGATGCCCCAGAGGGAGGGAACAGAACAGGTAATCCTCATGTGATCCCTCCCTTGTCACCCATTCCCCGCTTCTGACAAACAGAGGCTAGAGAAACCATCCCTGCCCATCCTGGCTAGTAGCCATTGATGGACTTAACCTCCATGAATTTATCCAGCTCTTTTTTGTTATATTTGTGACCCTCACAACATGGTTGACTGTGCGATGAGTGATGAAACACTTCCTTCTGTTTCTTTGAAACTACAGTAAAGAATAAAATTATCAGACACATAGACGAACATAATTTGTTGGGGGAAAAGTCAACATGGTTTCTCTAAAGAGAAATCATGTCTTACTAATCTGCTAGGGTATGTCTACACTACAGTGCTATTTCAAATTAACTTAATTCGAAATAGTTAATTTAAATTAAGCTAATTTGAAATAACACATCTATACGAAAAATCTATTTCAAAATAGCATTTTGCTATTTCGAAATAGCATGTCCACACTGAGTGGACCCTGAACCAAAGTTAAGGGTGGCCGGAACCAGTGCCAGCAGGGCATCAGGTTAGGACTTAGTGTGTGGTGCTGCTGCCTGAGGCTAACTGAGCTCTGTGCTTAAAGGGACCCTACCCCCACCCCGGACAGACAGTTCTTAGGGTTCCCCGCTTGCTTGTCTACCTCGATGAGGGATAGCAAAGCAGTCCTGTCTTGGAGTGCCCTGAGTGTCCACACTTGGGACACCACAGCACTCGGCCACATGGAGCCAGAGCTGCCCCTGGGCACGCCGGTGCATCTCGTGGGGTCGTTGCCATCAGCCTGGCTGCACTTGCTGCAGGCTGCCATCCGGGGGGCCCATCGGGGGGCTGTCAGGATCCAGGAGGCCCTGAGGGAGAGCGCCCACCCTGAGGAGCCTCGAGCCTCCCGGTCCTCCCACCGGGGCTGTGCCCCATTCCTCCTCACGTCCTTCCACTTACCCCTCCCTAGCCCCCCTTCCTGATGTCAAATAAAAGACACGTATGTTCAAAAATAGAAACTGGGTTTATTGAACAAAACTGGGGGGGATGGACCTCTGGGGAGACTGGAAGAAGGAGGTGGGAGAGGGGAAGAGAGAAGGTGGGAGAGGGGAAGGGGAAATCTGGGAGGAGGAAGCTGGAAGGGGGAAGCAAGGGGAAGAAGGGGGAGGGGAAGCTCAGGGCTCAGGGTTGGGGGTCTCGCCAGACCAACTTGACTTTCATGCTAACCTGCTCCTGGGTTCGCATGTGGCCTTTGGTGGCCAGGCTGGCAGCTATCCTGCCATAGATGGCCACATTCCTCCGTCTAGTGCGGAGATCATAGACATTGGGGGCAACCCCCCCAAACCTGAATAAGGTCCATGATCTCCACCCTGGACCAGGAAGGTGCCCGCCTTCTCCGGCCCCTGTCAGGCTCCTGGGAGCTGGCAGACTGCTCCTGGTGAGCGGTGGAGGGCTGGCTGCCAGTGGCTTGCTGGCTCATGTTTTGGGGCCACTGGGTCAGGGGCCCCGGTGGCCACTGCTGGCTCTGGGCTGGCAGGCTTGGAGCTGACACAGGCACTGTGGCCAGGGTCTACCCCTTTCATGTCTCCGGGGTTGGGGGAGAGGAGAGTAAGTTTTCCTGGTTGTGCCCAGAGTGGCCACCAGGGCTCCCTGGGAGGGGCTGGAGGCCCCCTATTTCGAATGAAGTGTCTACACAGCACTTAATTCGAAATACCTATTTCGAATTTGGTGTTACTCCTCGTAGAATGAGGTTTACCAAATTCGAAATAAGAGCTCCGTTATTTCAAATTTATTTTGAAATAGCTGTTTGCCTGTGTAGACGCTATTAAAGTGAATTCGAAATAACGGCTGTTATTTCGAATTAACTTTGTAGTGTAGACATACCCCTAGAGTTCTTTGAGCGGGTCAACAAACATATGGACAAGGGGGATCCAGTGGATATAGTATACTTAGATTTCCATAAAGCCTTTGACAAGGTCTCTCACTAAAGGCTCTTAAGTAAAATAAATTGTCATGGGATAAGAGGGAAGGTTCTTTCGTGGACTGAGAAATGGTTAAAAGACAGGAAAAAAGGGTAGGAATAAATGGTCAGTTTTCCGAGTGGAGAGAGATAACTACTGGAGTCCCCAAGGGTCAGTCCTGGGACCCATCCTATTCAACTTATTTATAAATGATCTAGAGAAAGGGGTAAACAGTGAGGTGGCAAAATTTGCAGATGATACCAAATTGCTCAAGATAGTTAAGACCAAAGCCGACTGTGAAGAGCTTCAAAAAGATCTCCCCAAACTAAGTGATTGGGCATCAATGACATTTAATGTTCATAAATTTAAAGTCATGTACATTGGAAAAAATAATCTCAACTCTACATATAATATGATGGGGACTAATTTGGGTATAACTACTCAAGAGACAGATCTAGGAGTCACTGTGGATAGTTCTCTGAAAACACCCACTCCATGTGCAGTGGCATTCAAAAAAGCAAACCAAATGTTAGGAGTCATGAAAAAAGGGATAGAGAATAAGACAGAGAATATCTTATTGCCTCTATATAAAACCATGCCACCTCTTGAACACTGCATACAGATGTGGTTGCCTCATCTCCAAAAAGATATATTGGCATTGGAAAAGGTTCAGAAAAGGGCAACAAAAATGATGAGGGGTTTGAAACGAAGAGAGATTCAAAGGAGTTGGACTTTTCAGCTTAAAAAAAGAGGAAACTAAGGGGGGATATGATAGAAGTCTATAAAATCATGACTGGTGTGGGAAAAGTGAATAAGGAAAAGTTACTTACTTCTTCACACAGTATAAGAACCAGGGGTCATGAAACACAATTATTAGGCAGCAGGTTTAAAACAAACAAAGGAAGTTTTTCTTCACTGCACACAGCCAACCTGTGGAACTCGTTGCTAGAGGATGTGGTGAAGGCTAGAACTTTAACAGGATTAAATAAGGAGCTAGATAGATTCACGGAGGTTAGGTCCATCAGTGGCTATTAGCCAGGATGGGTAGGAATTGTGTCCCTAGTTTCTGTCTGGATGTCGGTGACAGGAGAGTGATCGCATGAGGATTACCTGCTGTGTTCCCTCCCTCTGGGGCACCTGGTAGTGGCCATTGAGGGCAGACAGGACACTGGACTGGATGGACCGTTGGTTTGACCCAGTATGGCCGTTCTTATGTTCTTCAGTTCTTATGTTTTAAACCTGCTGCCTCTTCATTTCAATTGGTGACCACTGGTTCTCATGTTATGAGAAGGAGCAAAACACCACTTTCTTATGGACCTTTTCCACACTGGTCATGAAGGTATAGACCTTTGTCAATGCTTTTCCAAGCGGAAAAGTCGCAATCTTAGTAATGTCTCCTCATACGGCCGTCGTTCCGTACCCCTAAGCACTCTCCTTGGCCTTTTCGGGAACCGTTTCTCATTCCAATATGACTTTTTTTTTTGAGAGGAGGTGACCGCGTGGCTTGGGAATGGAAAGGAAGTTCTCAACCACCTGCATGGCCTGGTTCCCATTTCGGTAGGCCATCGACCCTCCTGGGTGTGGGTCACGGTCCCATGGAGTGGCGCTTAGACCCCCTATGGAGAGAAAACGAGCTTGCTCTACAGCCTCAGCTGTTTTTAGCTCAAGCGGTGGAGCAAGGGTGGGGAAGCTTTTGGGGTTCGGGGGTGGCTGACCCACAGGAAACTCCGTCGGGGGCCGCACACAAAAGCAAACCAAAGCAAACCCTCATTGATGTGGCTGCTGACTGAGGAGAAAGACCCTCCCCATATTCTCCTCACACACCAGAGCCTGGGGGGACCAGGAGATTTTGAGTGGTCCAGCCCCATGGTGAGGCAGTGGGGGAGGGGCTGAGCCTCAGGGGCCAGATCCAGGCAGACTAGGGGCCACATCACTGATGTTCACTTGACCTGCTCTAGATACTTGTGGACTAAGCTCCACAGGTCCCAGGTTCTGTTCCGCCTGTTGGTGTTACCCTCGCTCGCTTGCTCATCAGAATGAGTGGAAATTGGAGATTTTAGCGAAACCACGTTTTTGTGGGGATTTTTACCTCAGAACATGTCTGCTTTTGTTGAGACTGTGGCGATGTTCCCTTTGAAAAACCAAAAATAAAATAGGCCAACTTTCCCTTCCTCCTCCATTTTCTTCTTACTATGGACACTTTCCAGCGGAAGGTTTTTAGTTGCCTGAGTAAATTTTGAGTTGAGGGATTAAAGGAAAAGTTGAAATTTTCCACCAGGGCTCCCCCCTGCCCTGACTGCCTGTTAGGCTACGTCTAGACTACAAGGCTCTTTCGAAAGAGGCTTTTTCGAAAGATACTTTCGAAAAAGCCTCTTTTGAAACAGAGCATCTAGACTACAACCAGTACATTCAAAAAAGCAAGCCGCTTTTTCGAAAGAGAGCACCCAGGGGGTGTGTCTAGACTACAGGTTTTTTTCGAAAAAAGTAGCCTTTTTTCCAAAAAACTTCACCTGCGTCTAGACTGCAACCACATTCTTTCGAAAGTAAATCAAAAGAAGGCGGCAGTTTTTTTGATCACAGTAAACCTCATTTTACGAGGAAGAACGCCTTTTTTCGAAAGTACTCTTTCAAAAAAAGGCGCTATTGAATGCAAACTGTGAATGCATCCAAGGGAAATGGAAGAATGTTGGTAAGAGTTGCTAGGAGAACTCTGGCCGGGTTTTACCTGTATTTTACTCTAAGGGTGTGTCTAGACTACAGGGGTTTTTTTCGAAAAAAAATGGCCTTTTTTCGAAGAAACTTTCCCTGCATCCAGACTGCTGCCGCGTTCTTTCGAAAGTAAATTGAAAGAACACGGCAGTTTTTTCGATCACGGTAAACCTCATTTTATGAGGAAGAACGCCTTTTTTCAAAAGTACTCTTCCGAAAAAAGGCTCTATTGAATGCAAACTGTGCATTTTCGAAAGAGAGCATCTAGACTCTCTTTCGAAAAAGCGGCTCTCTTTTTCGAAAAATCTGTTTGTAGGCTAGACAGTCTCTTTCGAGAGAGGCGTGTAGTCTAGATGTAGCCAGGCAGTCTGAATGCTCTCTTTCGAAAAAGCACAGTTTGCATGACATAGCGCGTTTTTTCGAAAGAGCACTTTTGCAAAAAGGCATTCTTCCTCATAAAACGAGGTTTTCCGTGGTTGAAAAATTTGCCACGTTCTTTCGATTTACTTTCGAAAGAACATGGCAGCAGTCTGGATGCAGGGGAAGTTTTTTTGGAAAAAAGGCCATTTTTTTCGAAACCCCTGTAGTCTAGACACACCCTTAGAGTAAAATACAAGTAAAACCCGCCAGAGTTCTCCTAGCAACTCTTACCAACATTCTTCCCTTTCCCTTGGATGCTAATCTCAGATATAAACTTCAATGAAACTGCAAAACTTACTGTGTCGGCTTTTGTGGATTTCTTTTCCTCCCCAACAAGAGAAGGCAACGAACATTCGGCACCAGAATAGGCTGGTCATCCAACGAGCTAACTGTAAATAGAAATCCAACCCCAAGTTTACGAGGATCCTTCCGTCCCCTCGCTCGGAGAAGGAACCGAGAAAACGAGACTCCAACTGGCTGCTCTCTGCAAATGAGCTGGGCGTAGCTGGGGTTGGGAATCTCTGGCATCGAGGGACCGAGGGATTTATCTCCTTCTGTTGCCAAAGGGGTTTAGAATCATAGAATACTAGGATTGGAAGGGACCTCGAGAGGTCATCGAGTCCAGTCCCCTGCCCTCATGGCAGGACCAAATACTGTCTAGACCATCCCTGATAGACATGTATCCAACCTCCTCTTAAATATCTCCAGAGGTGGAGATTCCACAACCACAACCTCCCTGGGCAATTTATTCCAGTATTTAACCTTCAGGAGGTTCACTCCCTGAAGAGCTGAGAAGCTGAGGCCTAGAGGCAAAAGTTCGTTGATTCCTGGATTTTCAAGCCAACCGGGGCCGAAACCGAGGTCTAGTCTGCCACGGGCCCTGGGATCTCCTCAGAAGGCCCCAAGTCCAGCCCCTTTTCTGCGGACCAGAATTACAAAGGGATTCAGGGACCTACAGATGGGGACAAGAACCTTAATGGGATTTAGCAAAGTTCCTAGGTAAGCTGCCTTACAATGGGAGTTAGACACTCACTCTCTTCAGGTGCCATTTTCAACCCCACTAGGATCATAAGAACATAAGAACAGCCAGACTGGGTCAGACCAAGGGTCCTTCTCGCCCACTGGCCTGTCTGCCAACAGTGGCCAATGCCAGGTGCCCCAGAAGGAGTGAACAGAATGGGAATCATCGTATGATTCCTCCCCTGTCACCCATTTCCAGAGAAACAGAGGCTAGGGACACCATTCCTACCCAGGCTGGCTAATAGCCATTGATGGACCTAACCTCCATGAATCTATCTAGCTCTTTTTAGAACCCTGTTAAAAGTCCCGGTCTTCACAACATCCTCTGGCAAGGAGTTCCACAGGTTGGCTGTGGGTTGTGTGAAGAAATACTACCTTTGGTGTGTTTTAAACCTGCTACCTATTCATTTCACTTGGTGCCCCCTAGTTCTTGTGTTATGGGAGCAAGTAAATAATGTTTCCTACATAAGAATGGCCAGACTAGGTCAGACCAAAGGTCCATCTAGCCCAGTGTCCTGTCTGCCAACAGTGGCCAATGCCAGATGCCCCAGAGGGAGTGAACTGAACAGGGAATCATCGCATGATCCCTCCCCTGTCACCCATTTCCAGACACACAGAGGCTAGGGACACCATCCCTGCCCATCCTGGCTAATAGCCATTGATGGACCTAACCTCCATGAATTTATCTAGCTTTTTTTTTTTAACTCTGTTAAAGTCCTAACTTTCACAACATCCTCTGGCAAGGAGTTCCACAGGTTGTCCTATCAGATTCAGAGGCCAGCACACCTTTGTAATCATGGTCTTGTGCCTATCTGATTAAGATGAACCTATGGCACTTCTCTCAACGTTCAGAAATACGAAGGCTCAGCTGTACCCAGGAACCTAAGGCATTAAGGCACAGACATGTGAGGTACGGACCCCCTTGGACTCTCTGAGAAAGTCCAGATGAAGATGATCACAAACACAGATGGACAGAGGGGTGTGATGGGGAGCAGGGGACAAGACAGCACGAGCTTCTGCGACCGAAGCCCGGCTTAGCAGCCAAATTGCCTGTCAACTTCTGTGCCTCAGTTTCCCCATCGTAACATGGAGGACGATCACTGAGCTACGATTTTGTATTGAATCCTGCGGTTATCCGGGATCCATGGTTTGGATGCCTAATGCATTTTCATAGATAGGTGCAAATTTTTGTCATGTTTTCTTTAAACAGATTTTGCTCTCCTCCCCTCCCCCCCCCCGAGGAAAGTTGGAATTCCCCCCTCTCGTGGTGAGCGAGAGGGGTCAGCCGCAGATGGGAAGCACCCACCGCCGGCACCAACAGCTGGAGGTGGGGATGGGGGGGCCGGTTTTAATGTAGCCGTATGCCTGAGTTTGCAGAGAGCCTAAGACGACAGGACCGGGAGAGGGGAACTATTCAAGGCTTCTCCATGGAGGTTCACCTCCCTGGCCCCACTGCTCCCCAACAACCCTGCCCCAGCAGGGGGGGCTGTGTTCAGGGGGAGCACAGCCAGCCCCACCCCCTCCCGCAAGCAGAGGCCCGCTTCCAAGGGACTGGCTATGGGGCAGCTGGCTGAACCCATGGGGTCAGGGCGGAGTCACCCGCGGCCTCGTCTGGGAGGGAGCAGGGACCCTCCAGCTGCTCCGCATGGGGCAGGGCCAAGGGGGCAGAGCCCCAGGCCTGGCTCTGGAGGGTGGGCCCCCCGGCCCGAGAGCTGGCAGAGCTGGCGGGGATGAAATGCGGCTCCAGCCAGTGACGGGAATCAGGGCCCTGGAGCAGCACAGTCAATGAGGCCCCGGGTCCCTCCCTCTGACGGAGTCACACCCCCCCACCAGAGAAACCCCGAGCGCCACCCCTCAGTCAGAGACACCCCCCTGACCAGTCACAGCCCCATCCCGCTCTGTCCCCCCCAGCCGCCTACCCAGCTCTGTCCCCGTAGTCCTGTGACTCCTCTCTGCCCCCAGTCTCCCTCTGCCCCCACTGGTTCTGTGACGCCCTATCTGCCCCCTCCTCGCTCCCCTCTGTCCCCAGTGGTCCTGTGACTCCTTCTCTGCCCCCAGCTCCCCTCTCCGCCATGGTCCTGTGACTCCTCTCTGCTTCCCCAGCCCCCTCTGCTCCCCACTTGTCCTGTGACCCCTCTGCCCCCCCAGTCCTCCCTGCCCCCAGTGGTCCTGTGACTCCTTCTCTGCCCCCACCTCCTTCTGCCCCCAGTGGTCCTATGCCCAGCTTGGAGTCCTCCCCTCTCTGCCCCCAGCTCCTCTCTGCCCTTCCCAGTCACCCCAGCTCAGTTCTCCCCTGCCCCGCATCCAGCACCCCCAGCCAGCTCAGCCCTCCAGCGGTCCTGTGCCCTCCACCCTCCACCCGTCTCCTTTCTCCCAGCCATGGCTGCCTCCCTCCGCTCCCCCCTGCTTTTTTCTCTTCCCAGCCCGGTTTCTCCCGTGTCAAATATGGGAAAGGAGGCACAAGCCGCTTCCTAGCCAGGTATCGTCATACTCAATGGATCGTGGGGGCTATCGCCAGGTTCGGCTGCCACTGGGCAGGGAAAAGGGCACCTGGAATGTAATTGCGTGTATTTTATGGAGCCCAGCGTGCCTTAGATCTGTATTTTGCTACAATATCAGCCCTTCTCTTGCCAGATTCTGGGTGCAAGTGGGGCATCCCCGACTTCGCGTCTTTGCTTTATATCAGCCAATCTTGGCCCATACTTCAGTTTAGGCTTCAGGCCTCCCACCAGGCCTTGGAGACCAGGGCTCATATTTCAGACCCTCGTCCTACTACAAAGACTTGCCCCACGGTCGTGCATCCTCTAGGTCAGCACCCTGATCGCTTGGCTCTTCCTGCACCCTGACCGCTTGGCTCTTCCTGCACCCTGACCGCTTGGCTCTTTCTGCACCCTGACCGCTGGTCTCTACCAGCACCCTGACCGCTTGGTTCTACCAGCACCCTGAACACTTGGATCTGCGATCTCACCGCTTCGATCTGGTACATTGTCTACAAGTAACTAAGGGTATGTCTACACTACAAAGTTAATTCCAACTAACAGCCGTTAGTTCGAATTAACTTTCATAGGCGCTACACATACAAACTGCTAGTTCGAACTTAATTTGAACTAGCGGAGCGCTTAATTCGAACTAGGTAAACCTCATTCTACGAGGACTAACGCCTAGTTCGAATTAAGTAGTTCGAATTAAGGGCTGTGTAGCCACTTAATTCGAACTAGTTGGAGGCTAGCCCTTCCCAGCTTGCCCTGGTGGCCACTCTGGGCCAAACCAGGGAAACTTTTCTGCCCCCCTCCCGGCACCGGAGCCCTTAAAGGGGCACGGTCTGGCTACGGTCATTGTGCCAGGTGCAAGCCTGCCAGCACCCAGCCAGCAGACCCTGCACCTGGCACGGCATGAGCCAGCCACCCGCTGCCACCCAGCCCTCCGCCTCTTCCCAGGACCAGGCTGGTGGCTCCCAGGAGCCTGCCCGGGGCCACAAGAGGCGGGCGCCCGCCTGGTCTAGTGCGGAGATCGTGGATCTCATCGAGGTTTGGGAGGAGGCCTCCAACGTCCACAATCTCCGCACTAGGCACAGGAATGCGGGCATCTAGGGCAGGATAGCTGCCAGCCTGGCCACCAAAGGCCACATGCAAACCCAGGAGCAGGTTTGCATGAAAATCAAGTTGGTCCAGTGAGACCCCGACCCTGAGCTCTGAGCTTAGAACATAAGAACATAAGAACGGCCGTACTGGGTCAGACCAAAGGTCCATCCAGCCCAGTAGCCTGTCTGCCGACAGCGGCAAGCACCAGATACCCCGGAGGGGATGGACCAAAGACAATGACGAAGCGATTTGTCTCGTGCCATCCATCTCCAGCCTTCCACAAACAGAGGCCAGGGACACCGTTCCTACCCCCTGGCTAATAGCAATCCATGGACCCAACCTCCATTAATTTATCTAACTTCTCTTTAAACTCTGTTATAGTCCTAGCCTTCACAGCCTCCTGTGGCAAGGAGTTCCACAGGTTGACTATGTGTTGTGTGAAGAAAAACTTTCGCTTATTAGTTTTAAACCTGCTGTCCATTCATTTCATTTGGTGTCCTCTAGTCCTTCTATTATGGGAACTAATGAAGAACTTTTCTTTATTCACCCTCTCCACACCACTCATGCTTTTATAGACCTCTATCATATCCCCCCTCAGTCTCCTCTTTTCTAAGCTGAAAAGTTCCAGTCTCTTTAGCCTCTCTTCATATGGGACCTGTTCCAAACCCCTAATCATTGTAGTTGCCCTTTTCTGAACCCTTTCCAAGGCCAAAATATCTTTTTGAGGTGAGGAGACCACATCTGTACACAGTACTGAAGATAAGGCGTACCATAGTTTGATACTTCCCTCCTCCTTCTTCCCCTGGCTTCCCTTCCAGCTCCCTCCTCCCAGGTTTCCACCTCCCCTCTCCCACCCTCTCTCTTCCCCTCTCCCACCTCCTTTTCCCAGTCTCCCCAGAGGTTCATCCCCCCCGGTTTTGTTCAATAAACCCAGTTTCTATTTTTGAGCATACGTGTCTTTTATTTGACATCAGGAAGGGGGGCTAGGGAGGGGTAAGGGGAAGGAGGTGAGGGAGGAATGGGGTACGAGCCCCCGATGGGGAGGACTGGGGTGGCTCTGTGGGCTCCTCGGGGTGGAAGCTCTCCTGCAGGGCCTCCTGGATCCTGACAGCCCCCCGATTGACTCCCCGGATGGCAGCCTGTGGCAAGTGCAGCCGGGCTGATGGCCAAGTGCTGTGATGTGCCGAGTGCGGGCACTCAGGGCACTCCAAGACAGGACTGCTTTGCTGTCCCTCAGGGAGGTAGACCAGCAAGCGGGGAACCCTGAGAACTGTCTGTCCAGGGTTGGGGGTCGGGTCCCTTTAAGCACAGCCCTCGGCTAGCCTGAGGCAGCAGCTCCATACTCTAAGTCCTAACCTGATGCCCTGCCGGCACTGCTTCCGGCCAGCCTTAACTTCCGTTCAGGGTCCACTCAATGTGGACATGCTAGTTCGAATTAGCAAAACGTTAATTCGAATTAGTTTTTAGGTCTAGGTGCACTAATTCGAATTAGCTTAGTTCGAATTAACTAAGTTAGTTCGAATTATTGCTGTAGTGTAGACATACCCCCAATGTTCATGTGAGGTGGACAAGGGGCAGGCTGATCTGGTTTGGGCCTTCCCCATGGGTGTAAGGAATCCAGGTTTAAACCCTTCCTCTGAAAAAGGAAAACATCCCTTCCCCAGCCCCGATGTGTCAGGAATTTCCGATCAGAACCAGAGAGTTTCCTGCAACCTGAGAGCGTGCCTTAATCATCCCTGAAAGTCCATCCTTCACCCAGGAAACGTTCCTGATGAATGTTACATCAAACCCCATCCATTCCTGAGAAAACTTTTCGGTTTTAACAAATCACCCGTTTCTGCCTCCACCCCTCCAAAAATCAGCACAATTCATATCCCACTCCAGTAGGAAAGACACAAGTTTCTTAGAGAGGGATAATTTATCATGATGGCTTAATGCTATTGCTGGAGTAAGCCACCCCAGATGACTTAAACGGTATCAAACTCCTATGGACTTTGGACACCATACACATCCAGAAATTGGCTTCATTTTTTCATGCTGTTTGTCTAAATGCTATCTATCTATCTATCTATCTACCTATCTATCTATCACCATAAACCTTATCTATCTATCTATCTACATACACCCGCTCTATCTATCTATCTATCTATCTCCATACATCCCCTCTCTCTCTCTCTCTCTCTCTCATCTATCTATGTCACACTTTCATCTAACTTATGTGGCAGATATACATCTCTGTCCACATATGGATGTAAAAATAACAAGAAGCCGACAGTTTCTGGGACTCAGGGCACCGTTTCTCACCATTAGAGGTTAGTATGGATAAAATGCCCTTGGCCAAATTCAGATCCCTTTACAGTTGTTACGTCTACAGGACTCTTCTCCAGTCTGTGTGCAGCCCTGTGGTCCGGGCCTCATTCGTGCATCTTTCATAGGCTGGGATCACATGATGGTCCCACGCTTTTACCCCTTCTCCGGGTACAGTCCCCTGTGCCCCCATCATGATTTCTCAGCTGTTCTAGCTGGGTTTGTCCATACGATCTTCCCCCAGGAGCTGTGCCTAGGAGTGAGCCGAGTGATGAGTCATTTTTCTTTGAAGTATCGTTTATTTAGTGGAATGGGAACAAAGGGAAACACAAGACAAAATACTGCAGAACAACTCCTCATCCGTCACACCCCAAAACCTCACTGGGATCCAAATTTGGCCTCGTTAGCTAGGGTTTGATTTACCTTGGGAAACATGAGGCAAACTTTGCTCTTAAAAAAAAAAGTCTTTCCATCATATCAAGAACGACACAACATTCATTTGTTTATTTAGCTAAAAGCATCTTTTTAAAGATGCCCACCGAAGCCAGAATAAAATCACCAATTTCAGCCTGAAGTCACAACATTAAAGTCATCATTTCAGCAGGAATCCCGCCGCTCCTGTATCTACAGAATCTTTCCCCTTCCTTTTGATTTGTACAGGAATGAAAAGTGGAGCTGTCTCGGAAAATCCCACCCAAGGCCTGACCCCGACACCCCCCAATGGATGGGGAGAACGACGAAGGAGAAAAAGTCACAAGCTTTGAAGCAACTATTTCCCACACCCCCCAATTCACAGAGAATAGACCAGCCAGCAAAACAAAACAAAACAAAACAAAACAAAACAAACTAAAGACAATCAAGGAAATAAAAATTTCCAAACAAATTGTGAAACCCACCAGCCCAACAAAGGAAAGGCTGAGACTCGATAAAGTTGACTAAGGACTTTGCTGATTTAATGTAGAAGGTTCTCTGGCCGTATGGGGTGAGCCTACACAGCCCCCTCAACTCAAAATAAGATACGCAATTTGCGCTACACAAAGTGCACATCTTATTGCGAATCTCTTCAAATAGCTTCTTTTGAAATCTGGCACGTCTACACCGCCCCACATTTCGAAAGAACGTGCTATATCAAGCCGTTCCTCAGCCGTCGTGCAATGAGGTTTACGGGATGGCGAAATAGCATGCCCATTATTTCAAAAAATATTCTAAATAAGAGGCCGCTTGTGTAGACGCGGTGCAGCGATTTCGGGATACCGAAATAGCCGTGCAGTGTAGATGTACCCATGGTGATGATAGCAGTGCAAATCCTCAAAATGGATTAATAACTCGGTTCTGACCTTAGTTGCTTTGGTGCAACCCTGCAGAAACACCGTTGACTTATGTGGAGTTGGCTTGTTACTATTACATAAAGATTAAGCATGTGATTTACCCATAGAAAGATTGTTTGCATCAGTTGAACAATGAAGCACAGTCTAACATCGTGGTCATGGGAGAAGGACAGACATGTTCTTCTTGGTGAACAATGTCCATACCATCCAGCTTCCGCAGGGCGGCTTTGATGTCCTTGTTCCTCATGCTGTAGATGACCGGGTTCAGCATGGGAGTCATGACAGAGTAGAGAACGGCCACCGCCATCTCCAGCCCGGAGGCCGAGCCGCTGGTGGGTTTCAGGTAGGCAAAGATGCCTGTGCCAAAAAACAAGGAGATGACGATGAGGTGAGGCACGCAGGTGGAGAAGGCCTTGTGGCGGCCCTGCCCAGCAGGGATTTGCAGCACCGTGGAGAAGATGTGTGCGTACGACACAACTATTAAAGTAAAGCAGCTCAAGAGCAAACATGAGCTAAAGCCCAGAATGCCAACTTCACTGCGGTACGCGTCAGCGCACATGAGTTTGAGCAGCGGGGGGATTTCGCAGAAGAACTGGTCCACGAACATGGGGATGGCAGAAGGGCAACCGGAAGGCGCTCCCGGTTTGCACGGCAGAGTTGACCGCCCCGGCCAACCATGCGCCGGTGGCCAAGTGGACACACGCTCTCCAGTTCATTACTTGCTCATAGTGCAGCGGCTGGCAGATGGCCACGTACCTGTCGTAGGCCATGATGGTGAGCAAGGCGATGTTGGCCGCGGCAAAGAAGATGAAGAGAAAGACTTGGGCGACGCATCCCACGTAGGAAATAGACCTGGTGTCCTGGAGGGAGTTGGCCATGGACTTGGGGATGGTGACGGAGACGGAGCCGAGGTCCAGGAGGGAGAGGTTCACCAGGAAGAAGTACATGGGGGTGTGAAGGTGGCGGTCGAGCGTTACGGCTGTGACAATGAGAAGGTTCCCAATGGAGGCCACCAAGTAGAGCACCAGGAAGAGCACAAAGTGCAACATCTGCAGCTCCCGCACGTCCGAGAAGCCCTGGAGAAGGAATTCGGTGCTTCGGTTGGACATTTTCTTCCTCGGGTCATTGTGTCCTGCCTGTGCCAGGAAGAACAAAGACTCTGGTTTCCATCTGGGGGACATCTCCTGACTGTCTTGGGAGCGCAGCATTCATCTGCTGCATGACCCGGTGCAGTGAATGCGCCGCTCCCCGGACAATCAGCTCGTTACTCAAGTGCGTTAACACACTAGAGTAAATGGACAGGCCTCCCAATATGGCGGGGTGGTTTCTCACCAGAGGATCCTGCGGCCCAGAGTTGTACGTAGGATGGACCAAATGACAACCCACCCAGCCCGCCGCACACGGGTCCCTCTAGTCTGCCTGGCAGGTTGGGTATGACACAGAAGTCCTAAAACATGCCGACGTGGCCTGATTCCCACTGTCGGGGGCAGCGCCCCCAGACTCCTTTGCCAGCGTTTTGGTGATGACTCCACCCCTCCCCCCTAGTGGAGAGACGGCTACTCTGTGACAAGCTGATTGGCAGCACCGAACACCAGCCGAGCGCCCGTCGCCAAGGCAGGAGAGTCTGTCCAGGGGGATCCCTTTAGTCACTCCCGTGTGGTGTTGCTCACCGCTCTGAATGTAGCTCTCTGCTCCGCAGACGCATTGGCCATCGGTGGATGTGGGTTGTGTTTGGGGCTCCACCCTGCCCTGCCCTGTTACCTGAGGTTACCAGTCACTCCCCACTTCTGTATCTCTTTGTCCCCCGCCCATCGGTAGCTTTGGATCGCCCGTGCTTTCAAACAGGACTGGGCAGGGTTACACAAGAGAGAAGTGCATTTGAAATTATGCTGAAAGGGAGTAATATTCACCCCCCCACACGCCTCTTACGGCTCCTTGCAAGTGTGGGTGGTGGTTATTGTGAGGGCAATTTGCCTCTTACACCTACAGCTTTGTGTTTGTCTCAGGGGTCTCCGCTTTCCTTCGAAAAACCAAATTTCCCCCTTAAAATGTGCCGCTCTCGGCAGGAAATGTTCGATTGTCGAAATCTGATTTTGGAAAGGAAGATTCAGCATCTCCCAGAAGGCTGGACAAATTCTGATCTGGCCTTTGATTAAAGGGAGTGGGAAGGGTTCAGATGGCAACGTAGACATGTGTTCTTAAATTTCTCCTCTGTGGTAACGCCCAATTGAAACTGAAATAACAAACTGCCTGGGCTAGAGTTGGTGGACTTTTCCACAGTTCATAATGTACTCTGTCCTCTAATGCCTGGATTCTTTGATTATCTATCTATCTATCTATATTAAAACTGAAATAACAAACTGCCTGGGCTAGAGTTGGTGGACTTTTCCACAGTTCATAATGTACTCTGTCCTCTAATGCCTGGATTCTTTGATTATCTATCTATCTATCTATCTATCTATCTATCTATCTATCTATCTATCTATCTATCTATCTATCTATCTTCCCTACCCCTGTAGCGCCTGGATGCAAAAGTCACAAGCGTCCAAGTGGCCGTTGAACCCTTTGCTTTTCCCTGCCCAAAGCACGGTTCCGGCTGTAAGGTCCCACCCAGCCTGGTGTCTCTCTGCAGACTTCCCCACCGACGTGGATGCAGGGAGATCAATGGGAAAATACCTGCCAGGCTCTAGCTGCCAGGACACACAGGAAGGTCTGGTCCTACGGAAACCCCCTCCCATCACTGCGGGGCATGTGGACTCTGCAGGGGGAGTCTGGTCCCTGCACTGAGCTGCAGCGATGCGGGTCCGTCCCTGGTTGGAGGGACGTGGCTTTGGAGAGGGAGCTGCCAGCCGATCTCTGTGGCCGAGCCGCATGGAGCTGGTGGGGAGCAGCGCTGGCGTTGGGCGGCTGAATGGTAGCGAGGTGATTTATCCAGGGCTAATTGTCACGGGCTGGTGGGACGCGCTCCCTGGAGCCCAGCACGGCTCCGACGCAGAGGCTCAGAGGAAAAGCACCTGCCAACATCAATTGGACATCCCCAATGCGCCGTAATTATCCTGGGATTTCACCCCCGTGAAAGTGGAGATAAGAACATAAGAACGGCCAGACTGGGTCAAACCAAAGGCCCATCCAGCCCAGCGTCCTGTCTGCCGACAGTGGCCCATGCCAAGTGCCCCAGAGGGAGTTATCAGAACGGGGAATAATCACATGATCCCTCTCCTGTCATCCATTTCCAGACAAAAAGAGGCTAGGGACACCATCCCTACCCATCCTGGCTAATAGCCATTGATGGACCTAACCTCCATAGAATCATAGAATCATAGAATACTAGGACTGGAAGGGACCTCGAGAGGTCATCGAGTCCAGTCCCCTGCCCCATGGCAGGACCAAATACTGTCTAGACCATCCCTGATAGACATTTATCTAACCTACTCTTAAATATCTCCACAGATGGAGATTCCACAACCTTCCTGGGCAATTTATTCCAGTGTTTGACTACCCTGGCAGATAGGAACTTTTTCCTAATGTCCAACCTAAACCTCCCTTGCTGCAGTTTAAGCCCATTGCTTCTTGTTCTATCCTCAGAGGCCAAGATGAACAAGTTTTCTCCCTCCTCCTTATGACACCCTTTTAGATACCTGAAAACTGCTATCATGTCCCCCCTCAATCTTCTCTTTTCTAAACTAAACAAACCCAATTCCTTCAGCCTTCCCTCATAGGTCATGTTCTCTAGACCTTTAATCATTCTCGTTGCTCTTCCCTGGACCCTCTCCAATTTCTCCACATCTTTCTTGAAATGCGGTGCCCAGAACTGGACACAATACTCCAACTGAGGCCTAACCAGCGCAGAGTAGAGCAGAAGAATGACTTCTCGTGTCTTGCTCACAACACACCTGTTAATGCATCCCAGAATCATGTTTGCTTTCTTTGCAACAGCAACACACTGCTGACTCATATTCAACTTGTGGTCCACTATAACCCCTAGATCCCTTTCTGCCATACTCCTTCCCAGACAGTCGCTTCCCATTCTGTATTGTTCCTTCCTAAGTGGAGCACTTTGCATTTGTCTTTATTAAACTTCATCCTGTTTACCTCAGACCATTTCTCCAATTTGTCCAGATCATTTTGAATTATGACCCGATCCTCCAAAGCCAGATTAGCAACCCCTCCCAGCTTGGTATCATCTGCAAACTTAATAAGCATACTTTCTATACCAATATCTAAATCGTTGATGAAGATATTGAACAGAGCCAGTCCCAAAACAGACCCCTGAGGAACCCCACTTGTTATGCCTTTCCAGCAGGGTTGTGAACCATTAATAACTACTCTCTGAGTACGGTTATCCAGCCAGTTATGCACCCACCTTATAGTAGCCCCATCTAAGTTGTATTTACCTAGTTTATTGATAAGAATATAATGCGAGACCGTATAAAACGCCTTACTAAAGTCTAGGTATACCACATCCACCGCTTCTCCCTTATCCACAAGACTCGTTATCCTATCAAAGAAAGCTATCAGATTGGTTTGACATGATTTGTTCTTTACAAATCCATGCTGGCTGTTCCCTATCACCTTGCCACATTCCAAGTGTTTACAGATGATTTCCTTAATTACTTGCTCCATTATCTTCCCTGGCACAGAAGTTAAACTGGTCTGTAGTTTCCTGGGTTGTTCTTATTTCCTTTTATAAATGGGCACTATATTTGCCCTTTTCCAGTCTTCTGGAATCTCTCCTGTCTCCCATGATTTTCCAAAGATGATAGCTAGAGGCTCAGATACCTCCTCTATCAGCTCCTTGAGTATTCTAGGATGCATTTCATCAGGCCCTGGTGACTTGCAGGCATCTAACTTTTCTAGGTGATTTTTGACTTGTTCTTTTTTTATTTTACCTTCTAAAACTACCCCCTTCCCACTAGCATTCACTATGTTAGGCAGTCCTTCAGACTTCTCGGTGAAGACCGAAACAAAGAAGTCATTAAGCATCTCTGCCATTTCCAAGTTTCCTGTTACTGTTTCTCCCCCCTCACTGACCAGTGGGCCTACCCTCTCCTTGGTCTTCCTCTTGCTTCTAATGTATTTATAAAAAGTCTTCTTGTTTCCCTTTATTCCCGTAGCTAGTTTGAGCTCATTCTGTGCCTTTGCCTTTCTAATCTTGCCCCTGCATTCCTGTGCTGTTTGCCTATATTCATCCTTTGTAATTTGTCCTACTTTCCATTTTTTATATGACTCCTTTTTGATTTTTAGATCATGCAAGATCTCGTGGTTAAGCCAAGGTGGTCTTTTGCCATATTTTCTATCTTTCTGACACATCGGAATAGCTTGCTTTTAAGCCCTTAACAATGTCCCTTTGAAAAACTGCCAACTCTCCTCAGTTGTTTTTCCCCTCAGTCTCGATTCCCATGGGACCTTACCTATTAGCTCTCTGAGCTTACCAAAATCCGCCTTCCGAAATCCATTGTCTCTATTGTGCTGTTCTCCCTTTACCCTTCCTTAGAATTGTGAACTCTATGATTTCATGATCACTTTCACCCAAGCTGCCTTCCACTTTCAAATTCTCAACCAGTTCCTCCCTATTTGTTAGGATCAAATCTAGAACAGCTTCCTCCGGTAGCTTTTTCAACCTTCTGAAATAAAAGTTGTCTCCAATGCAGTCCAAGAACTTATTGGATAGTCTGTGCCCTGCAGTGTTATTTTCCCAACATATATCTGGATAGTTGAAGTCCCCATCACCACCAAATCTTGGGCTTTGGATGATTTTGTTAGTTGTTTGAAAAAGCCTCATCCACTTCTTCCACCTGGGTAGCTGGCCTGTAGTAGACTCCTAGCATGACATCACCTTTGTTTTTAATCCCTTTAGCCTAACCCAGAGACTCTCAACACTTCCGTCTCCTATGTCCATCTCCACCTCACTCCAAGTGTGTTCATTTTTACTGTATAAGGCAACACCTCCTCCCTTTTTCCTGTCTATCCTTCCTGAGCAAGCTGTACCCTTCCATACAAACATTCCAATCATGTGTATTATCCCACCAAGTTTCTGTGATGCCAACAATGTCATAATTGTACTTATTTATTAGCACTTCCAGTTCTTCCTGCTTATTTCCCATACTTCTCGTGTTTGTATATAGGCATCTAAGATCCTGATTTGACCTTGCCTCCCAGTTTTGCCCTGACCCTCCTTTCTCTCTGCCATTGAATCTATCTAGCTATTTTTTGAACTTTGTTAAAGTCCTACTCCTCAGAACTTCCTTTGGCAAGGAGTGCCACAGATTAATGGTGCACTGACGATAAAAAAAATCCTTTTATTTGGTTTAAACCTACAACCTTTACATTTCACTTCTTATAGTGTGGAAACAAGTAAATAATTTTTCCTTATTCACTTTGACCATACCTGTCGTGATTTGATAGACCTCTATCACATCCCTCCCCCCCCCTTTGTTTCTTCTTTTCCAAGATGAAAAGTCCAAGTCTTTTTAATCTTTCTTCATATGGGACCTGATTCAAACCCCTCATCAGTTTATTTGCCCTTTTCTGAACCTTTTCCAATGCCAATACATCATTTTTGAGATGAGGTGACCACATCTGTACGCAAGTATTCAAGATGTGGGCATCCCATGGATTTATATAGAGGCAATAAGATATTTTCTTTCTTGTTCTCTGTCCCTTTTTAAATGCCTCTGAACGTTCGGTTTGCTTTTTTGACTGCCACTGCACACGGAGTAGGTTTTTTCAGAGAACTGTCCACAGTGACTCCAAGATCTCTCTCCTGAGTGATTGTAGTTAAATTAGTCTCCATCATTTTGCATGTATAGTTGGGATTATTTTTTTTTCCAATATGGGATTTATTGACACTCCTAAATCAGTGAGGTGTCTAAATCCCATAGGAATCCAATGGGCGTTAGGCACATCAACTGCTTCGGTACTTTTGTGACCCCTGTTGGAATCGGGAGGTGTCTAAACCCCTTGGCACTCCTGGCCCTATGACGATGTTACGTGCTCAAGCCTGGAACCGCAAAAAAACTCCATTGCCAGCGCTCTTCCTGGAGCCAAGTTTGGGCCTGCGCCACTGCTGTGTCCCCGCCCCGCCCCGCTCCAGTCAGGATTCCTACAGGACGCAAGGCCGGGAAGTGCAGGTTCCTCTGGGGCTGAGGAACAGCCCAGCCGAGGTTTTCAGGACGTTGGGTTTGGACTGAGGCACCGAAATCCTTTTGCGGCTCTCGCCCTGGGCCACTCATCCAAGGGTGTGAACAGGCCCGAGTGACTTAGGGGTGGGAGCAATTGCTGCAACCCCGCCCACCAGCCCCCCTCCCCTCTGCTGTGAGGCGTCCCTCGCAGTCACGTGGGAACAGGTTGTGAACTGTCCCCTCCTGTGGCCAGAGTGGCGAGGTATCCTCAGTGTACATGAGAGACGTCAGTGATGCACACAAACACACATGCACACACACACCTGTAGCCAGACAGAAACCCCCCTGTAACATCCATCTTTGCTTGCCTGGATATGGCAGGCTGCTGTGGCCCTGAATGGCTGTAAACAGAGATACGCCAGTTGCTGACCAAGAGGCTGCAGAGGAGTGTCCTTGACTGAACCCATATTGATACGAACACACAGCCGTCCGCGGGGGGAGGAATCTCGCCCAGTAAAAAAATGTCTAGTACTCACAATTTAGTTCTCTCTGCAAGTGTAAATTAAGTTGAAACTTGCTTGTAAGAACTGGCGTCACAAAGACGAACCAACACAATTTGGCATCTTAGATAAGAAAGAGGATACGGGCCCCTATGGGTATAAAGATGGGTCCAGCAGCACATTTACTCTGAGTGTCAATCTACCATCTATCTGCTGGTCGGGTTAGGTGTTTGACCTCCCGAGGTTCCACGGCGACGCCCACCTCGTATTCGTCTTTCCTAGGAATTGAGGGACTGGCCCTGGCTTGACCTGCTGGAGTCGAGAGGCACAGAAGGGGGTAAAATTGTACCTGGATGTGGTCCTTTGTCTTAAGTGTACACATAGATTTAGAGCTCTTTAAAGATTAAGCTGTCACTTGGTACCATTATTTCTATTTTCTATCTTTATTTTCTTTGTAACCATTTTTAAGATCTATATTTGCTAGCAGTTAAGAAATAGAGCAATAGCCATTGTAACCATATGATTTATAAGCCTTTTTAATAAACCTGTAACTGTTTAAGTTTTTAACCTGACTCCTTCAGTTGCTGTAACAGAACCAAGCACAATTTAAAAGAACTTCAGCCGGTCATAAGGGACAGGTATAGGAAGAGCTTGGGCGTTTGGATCTGTGTCACTCCCAGGTGACAGGTCCGTTGGGGCACCTCTCAGTCTGTCCTAGGCTGCCCGCTACGAAGGGATTTTTGCATCCTAGCAGCTAAAATCTGAGGTGTAATAAGCTCTTCCTATAAACAGGGGCGTCTGTTGGCCTGCTGGCTACCCTCTGCAACGGGACCCCGGTCCTAGCAGTAAAGACACGGACGTTAAACCTTTTCTTGGAAACACACACACACATACTGCCCTGACCGTCGGCTGACAACACCACACACACACAAGTGTGCAGATGCACACACCCACACACCACACACAGACAACAGATGCACAGACACACACAGACACACACACACCACAAACACACGCGTTCACACAGACACGCACACACACACACCAAGTCTCTAGTTGCATACGGTGCTCTTTCCTTCCTACCTGAATCATCCCTTTCACCGTGAGGTAGTAATTGTTGGGGGGGCACGCTAAGATTTTGGAGCGTGGTCGAGGGCCACGCTCTCCCACAACACTGCTGGGGGAGGGGCCGGGGCTGGGATGGAGGTCAGGTGCAGAAGGGGGTGTGGGGCCTGGGAGGGAGTTTGGGCAAAGGAGGCGGGTGTGACCTAGGGTAGGGGGGCAAGAGAGGGGGCAGGGCTTTGGGTAGTGACCTTGGGCGGGGGGTCAGGGTGCCAAGTCTGGAAGAGGGTCCAGGAGGGGGGCAGAGACGTTGGGTTGTGGGGGGTGGCAATGGGAGACAGGGGCTGGGCTGCCAGAGGCAGGCTCCGGCCTGCAGACTTAACTGGGTGACTCCCGGCCAGCAGCCCGGCATGTTTCACAGGCAGCTTCCTCACCAGCTGTGCTCCTGCACATGCTGAAGGGGGGAGGTATGTGGGTATCTATCTATCTATCTATCTATCTATCTATCTATCTATCTATCTACCCCACACACCCCCTCTATCTATCTATCCCCACACACCCCTCTATCTATCTATCTATCTATCTATGTCACGCTTTCATCTAACTTATATGACATATATACATCTCTGTCCACATATGGATGTAAAAATAACAAGAAGCCGACAGTTTCTGGGACTCAGGGCACCTTTTCTCACCGTTTGAGGTTAGTATGGACAAAACGCCCTTGGTCAAATCCAGATCCCTTTACTGTTGTTACGGCTACAGGGCTCTTCTCCAGTCTGCGTGCAGCTCTTTAGTCTGGGCCTCATTCGTGCATCTGTCATTAGGCTGGGATCACATGATGGTCCCACGCTTCTACCCCTTCTCCGGGTACAGCCCCCTGTGCCCCCATCATGATTGCTCAGCTATTCTAGCTGGGTTTGTCCGTAATCTTCCCCCAGAAGTTGTGCCTAGGAGTGAGCCGAGTGAGGAGACGTTTTTCTTTGAAGTATCGTTTATTTAGTGGAATGGGAACAAAGGGAAACACAAGACAAAATATTGCAGAACAACTCCTCATCCGTCACACCCCAAAACCTCACTGGGATCCAAATTTGGACTCGTTAACTAGGGTTTGATTTACCTTGGGAAACATGAGGCAAACTTTGCTCTTAAAAAAAAAAAGTCTTTCCATCATATCAAGAACGGCACAACATTCATTTATTTATTTAGCTAAAAGCATCTTTTTAAAATGCGCACCAAAGCCAGAATAAAATCACCAATTTCAGCCTCAAGTCACAACATTAAAGTCATCATTTCAGCAGCAATCCCGCCATTCCTGTATCTACAGAATCTTTCCCCTTCCTTTTGACTAGTATGGGAATGAAAAGTGGAACTGTCTCGGAAAATCCCACCCAAGGCCTGACACCGACACCCCCCAATAGATGGGGAGAACGACAAAGGAGAAAAAGTCACAAGCTTCAAAGCAACTATTTCCCACACACCCCCATTCACAGAGAACAGACCAGCCAGCAAAACAAAACAAAACAAACTAGAGACAAGCAAGGAATTAAAAATGTCCAAACAAAATTGTGAAACCCACCAGCCCAACAAAGGAAAGGCTGAGACTCGATAAAGTTGACTGACGACTTTGCTGATTTAATGTAGAAGGTTCTCTGGCCGTCTGGGGTGGGCCTACACAGCCCTCTCAATTCGAAATAAGATACGCAATTTGCGCTACGCAAAGTGCACACCTTATTGCGAATCTCTCTTGAAATACCTTCTTTTGAAATATCGAAAGAACGTGCTATTTCAAGCTGTTCCTCATCCCTTGTGCAATGAGGTTTACGGAATGAGCGAAATAGCGTGTCCATTATTTCGAAAAATATTCTAAATAAGAGGCCGCTTGTGTAGACGCAGGGTAGAGATTTAGGGATACTGAAGCAGCCATGCAGTGTAGACGTACCCATGGCGATGGGAGCAGTACAAATCCACAAAATGGATTAATAACTCGGGGTATGTCTGTACTACAGCACTATTTTGAATTAACTTAATAGTTAATAACTAAATAGTTAATTCGAATTAAGTTAATTCGAAATAATGCATCTTGACATAAAAACTATTTTGAAATAGCGCGTCTATACTGAGTGGACCCTGAACCGAATTTAAGGCTGGCCGGAGCCAGTGCCAGCAGGGCATCAGGTTAGGACTTAGTGTGTGGGGCTGCTGCCTGAGGCTAACTTAGCTCCGTACTCAAAGGGACCCTACCCCCACCTCGGATAGACAGTTCTCAGGGTTCCCACTTGCTTGTCTACCTCGATGAGGGACAGCAAAGCAGTCCTGTCTTGGAATGCCCTGAGTGCCCACACTCAGGACACCACAGCACTCAGCCACATGGAGCCTGGAGCTGCCCCTGGGCATGCCGGTGCGTCTCGTGAGTTCGTTGCCATCAGCCTGGCTGCAGTTGCTGCAGGCTGCCATCCGGCGGGTCCATCGGGGGGCCGTCAGGATCCAGGAGGCCCTGCAGGAGAGCATCCACCCCGAGGAGCCCTCAGAGCCACCCCGGTCTTCCACACCGGGGGCTCGTGCCCCATTTCCCCCTCATGTCCTTCCACTTACCCCTCCCTAGCCCCCCTTCCTGATGTCAAATAAAAGACACATATGTTCAAAAATAGAAACTGGGTTTATTGAAGAAACCTGGGGGGTGGGATGAACCTCTGGGGAGACTGGGAAAAGGAGGTGGGAGAGGGGAAGAGAGAAGGTGGGAGAGGGAGGAGGGAGCTGGAAGGGGGAAGCAAGAGGAAGAAGGGGGAGGGGAAGCTCAGGGCTCAGGGTCGGGTGTCTCCCCGGACCAACCTGACTTTCATGCAAACCTGCTCCTGGGTTCGCATGTGGCCGTTGATGGCCAGGCTGGAAGCTATCCTACCATAGACGGCTGCGTTCCTCCGTCTAGAGCTGAGATCATGGACGTTGGGGGCATCCCCCCCAAACCTGAAGAAGGTCCATGATCTCCACCCTGGACCAGGAAGTCGCCGCCTTCTCCAGCCCCTGTCAGGCTCCTGGGAGCTGGCAGACTTCTCCTGGGGAGCGGTGGAGGGCTGGCTGCCAGTGGCTTGCAGGTTCATGTTTTGAAGCCACTAGATCAGGGGCCCCGGTGGCCACTGCTGGCTCTGGGCTGGCAGGCTTGGAGCTGGCACAGGCACTGTGGCCAGGGTCTACCCCTTTAATGGCTCCAGGGCTGGGGGAGAGGAGAGTAAGTTTTCCTGATTGTGCCCAGAGTGGCCACTAGGGCTCCCTGGGAAGGGCTGGAGGCCCCCTATTTCGAATGAAGTGTCTACACAGCACTTACTTCAAAATAGCTATTTTGAATTTGGTGTTACTCCTCATAGAATGAGGTTTACCAAATTTGAATTAAGGGCTCCGCTATTTCGAATTTAATTCGAAATAGCAGTTTGCATGTATAGACATTATTAAAGTTAATTTGAAATGAGGGCTGTTATTTTGAATTAACTTTGCAGTGTAGACATACCCTCGGTTCTTACCTTACTTGCATCGGTGTAATCCTGCAGAAACACTGTTGACTTCTGTGGAGTTGGCTTCTTACTATTACATAAAGATTAAGCATGTGATTTACCCATAGAAAGATTGTTTGCATCAGTTGAACAATGAAGCACAGTCTAACATCGTGGTCATGGGAGAAGGAACAGACATGTTCTTCTTGGTGAACAATGTCCATACCACCAGCTTCCGCAGGGCGGCTTTGATGTCCTTGTTCCTCATGCTGTAGATGACCGGGTTCAGCATGGGAGTCATGACAGAGTAGAGAACGGCCACCGCCAGATCTCCAGCCCGGGGCCGAGCCGTTGGTGGGTTTCAGGTAGGCAAAGCTGCCCATTCCGAAGAACAAGGAGATGACGATGAGGTGAGGCACGCAGGTGGAGAAGGCCTTGTGGCGGCCCTGTCCGGCAGGGATTCGCAGCACCGCGGAGAAGATGTGCGCGTATGACAGAATTATCAAAGTAAAGCAGCTCAAGAGCAAACACGCGGTAAAGCCCAGAATGCCAATTTCACTGCGGTACGCGTCGGCGCACATGAGTTTGAGCAGCGGGGGGATTTCGCAGAAGAACTGGTCCACGACATGGGGCTGGCAGAAGGGCAACCGGAAGGCGCTCCCGGTTTGCACAGCAGAGTTGACCGCCCCAGCAAGCCAGGTGCCGGCGGCCAAGTGGACACACGCTCTCCAGTTCATCACACGCTCGTAGTGCAGCGGCTGGCAGATGGCCACGTACCGGTCGTAGGCCATGATGGTGAGCAAGATGATGTTGGCTGCGAAGAAGACGAAGAGAAAGACTTGGGCGACGCATCCCACGTAGGAAATGGACCTGGTGTCCTGGAGGGAGTTGGCCATGGACTTAGGGATGGTGACGGAGATGGAGCCGAGGTCCAGGAGGGAGAGGTTCACCAGGAAGAAGTACATGGGGGGTGTGAAGGTGGCGGTCGAGCATTACGGCTGTGACAATGAGAAGGTTCCCAATGGAGGCCACCAAGTAGAGCACCAGGAAGAGCACAAAGTGCAACATCTGCAGCTCCCGCACGTCCGAGAAGCCCTGCAGAAGGAACTCGGTGCTTTGGTTGGACATTTTCTTCCTCGGGTCATTGTGTCCTGCCTGAGCCGGGAAGAAAAAAGACTGGTTTCCATCTGGGGAACATTTCCCGAGGGGACTGTCTCGGGGGCCCAGCATTCATCCGTCTCTCCCCCAGGCAATGAGCTCATTAGTCAAGTGCGTGATCGCACCGGTGTAAATGGACAGACCTCCCACTCATAGGGTTATGGAATACTAGGACTGGAAGGCACCTCGAGAGGTCATCGAGTCCAGTCCCCTGCCCTCTTGGCAGGACCAAGCACTGACTAGACCATCCCTGATAGACATTTATCTAACCTGCTCTTAAATATCTCCAGAGATGGGGATTCCACAACCTCCCTGGGCAATTTATTCCAGTGTTTGACCACCCTGACAGGTAGGAACTTTTTCCTAATATCCAACCTGAACCTCCTTTGCTGCAGTGTAAGCCCATTGCTTCTTGTTCTATCCTCAGAGGCCAAGATGAACAAGTTTTCTCCCTCCTCCTTGTGACACCCTTTTAGATACCTGAAACCGCTATCATGTCCCCCCTCAGTCTCCTCTTTTCTAAACTAAACAAGCCCAATTCTTTCAGCCTTCCTTCATAGGTCATGTTCTCTAGACCTTTAATCATTCCTGTTGCTCTTCTCTGACCTTCTCCAATTACTCCACGTCTTTCTTGAAATGCGGTGCCCAGAACTGGACACAATACTCCAACTGAGGCCTAACCAGCACAGAGTAGAGCGGAAGAATGACTTCTTGTGTCTTGCTCACAACACACCTGTTAATGCAGCCCAGAATCATATTTGCTTTTTTTGCAACAGCATCACACTGTTGACTAATATATAGCTTGTGGTCCACTATAACCCCTAGATCCCCTTCTGCTGTGCTCCTTCCTAGACAGTCGCGTCCCATTCTGTGTGTGTGAAACTGATTGTTCCTTCCTAAGTGGAGCACTTTATATTTGTCTTTATTAAACTTCTTCCTGTTTACCTCAGACCATTTCTCCAATTTGTCCAGATCATTTTCAATTACGACCCTATCCTCCAGAGCAGTCGCAACCCCTCCGAGCTTGGTATCATCTGCAAACTGAATAAGCGTACTTTCTATGCCAATATCTAAATCGTTGATGAAGATATTGAACAGAGCCGGTCCCCAAACAGACTCTCATGAACCCCACTTGTTATACCTTTCCAGCAGGATTGGGAACCATTAACAACTACTCTCTGAGTACGGTTATCCAGCCAGTAATGCACCCACCTTATAGTAGCCCCATCTAAGTTGTATTTGCCTAGTTTATATGGCAGGGTGGTTTCTCACCAGAGGATCCTGCTGCCCAGAGTTGTACGAAGGATGGACCAAATGACAACCCACCCCTAGCCCGCCGGACACGGGTCCCTCTAGTCTCCCTGGCAAGTTGGGTATGACACAGAAGTCCTCAAACATGCCACTGTGGCCTGATTCCCGCTGTCGGGGGCAGCGCCTCCGTGGACTGCCCCTGACTCCTTTGCCAGCGTTTTGGTGATGACTCCACCCTCCCCTCGTGGAGAGCAGGCTACTCTGTGACAAGCTGATTGGCAGCACTGAACACCAGCCGAGCGCCCGTCACCAAGGCAGGAGGGTCTGTCTAGGGGGTGCCTTTGGTCACTCCCATGTGGTGTTGCTCAGCGCTCTGCATGTAGCTCTCTGCTCTGCAGGCGCATTGGCCATCGGTGGATGTGGGTTGTGTCTGGGGCTCCATCCCTGCCCTGCCCTGTTACCTGAGGTTACCAGTCACTCCCCGGCCCCTTCTGTATCTCTTTGTCCCCTGCCCATCGGTAGCTTTGGATCGCTCCTGTGTTCAAACAGGACTGGGCAAGGATGCAGTAGAAAGAAGCCCATTTAAAGTTATGCTAAAATGTGGAAGTATTCGCCCCCCGGGCACCTCTTTCAGCTCCTTGCATATATGGGTGGTGGTTATTGTGAGGGCAATTTGCCTCTTACACCTACAGCTTTGTGTTTGTCTCAGGGGTTCTCCGCTTTCCTTCGAAAAACCAAATTTCCCCCTTAAAATGTGCCGCTCTCGGCAGGAAATGTTTGATTGTTGAAATCTGATTTTGGAAAGGAAGATTCAGCATCTCCCAGAAGGCTGGACAAATTCTGATCTGGCCTTTGATTAAACAGAGCGGTAAGGGCTCAGATGGAAACGCAGACGTGTGTGCTTACATTTCTCCTCCGTGGTAACGCCCAATTGAAACTGAAATAACAAACTGCCTGGGCTAGAGTTGGTGGACTTTTCCACAATTCATAATGCACTCTGTCCTCTAATGCCTGGATTCTTTGATTATCTATCTATCTATCTATCCCAGGGTTTCCTATCCTATGGGTCGTGACCCAGATATGTGTTGCCATTACATTTCGAAAGGGTCACCCAGGTGGCTCTGCCCCCCCTCCTGTTTTTGAATTGCCTTGGGTCACCAAGTCTTCCTGAATTGTCAGAATGGGTCCCCAACTGGAAAAGTTTGGAAACTGCTGATCTACCCTCATGCACCCCCTCTATCTATCTATCTATCCCGATACACCCCATCTATCTCTCTATCTATCCTCATGCACCCCCCCCTCTCTATATATATCCCCATACACCCCATCTATCTCTCTATCTATCCCCACACACCCCTATCTATCTATCTATCTATCGTCCCTACCCCTGTAGTGCTTTGATGCAAAAGTCACAAGTGTCTAAGAGTCCATTCAACCCCTTTGCTTTTCCCTGCCCAAAGCACGGTTCCGGCTGTAAGGTCCCACCCAGCCTGGTGTCTCTCTGCTGCCTTCCCCACTGACGTGGATGCAGGGGGATCAATGGGAAAATACCTCCAGGCCCTAGCTGCCAGGACACACGGAGAGTCTGGTCCTACGGAAGCCCCCTCCCATCACTGCGGGGCGTGTGGACTCTGCAGGGGGAGTCTGGTCCCTGCCCCAGGCCGCAGCGACGCGGCTCCGTCCCCGGTCGGAGGGACGTGGCTTTGGAGAGGGAGCTGCCAGCCAATCTCTGCGGCCGAGATGCATGGAGCTGGTGGGGAGAGTCGCTGGCGCTGGGCGGCTGAACGGTTGGGAGGTGATTTATCTCAGGCTAATTGTCACGGGCTGGTGGGACGCGCTCCCTGGAGCCCGGCACGGCTCCGACGCAGAGGCTCAGAGGAAAAGCGCCTGCCAACATCAATTGGATGTCCCCAATGCACCGTCATTATCCTGCAATTTCATTCCCGCGCAGCACAGGGCTGAGGGCCTCCCCCCCAGGAGTTCAGCCTGCTCCGGTGCAATCCCTGGCCAAGACTTGGAAAGGGATTTGGGCAACTAAAGTTGGAGCCTGGAGCGGACTGGAGATAAGAACATAAGAACGGCCAGACTGGGTCAGACCAAAGAGCCATCCAGCCCAGTGTCCTGTCTTCCGACATTGGCCAATACCAGATGCCCCAGAGGGATTGAACAGAACTGGGAATCTTCACATGATCCCTCTCCTGTCATCCATTTCCAGACAGAAAGAGCAAGGGACACCATCCCTACCCATCCTGCCTAATAGCCAGGGCTTGACAAATGGTGGTGAAAGCTGCTCGCCAGCCCCACACTGTGCATGCTCAAGACCCACATTGCGCATGCGCACGCCGCAAATGAACTGGGCGCCCAGCAGAAATCTACTCCCCATGGGCGAGAAGATTCAATACTTTGTCGAGCCCTGCTAATAGCCATTGGTGGACCTAACCTCCATGAATCTATCTAGCTCTTTTTTGAACTTTGTTAAAGTCCTGGTGCTCAGAACTTCCTTTGGCAAGGAGTTCCACAGATTAACTGTGCGCTGCAGATAGAAAAAACTTTCTTTTGTTTGGTTTAAACCTACAACCTTTACATTTCACTTCTTATAGTATGGAAACAAGTAAATAATTTTTCCTTATTCACTTTCTCCTTACCTCTCATGATTTGATAGACCTCTATCATATCCCCCCATTCTTCTCTTCTTTTCTAAGATGAAAAGTCCAAGTCATTTTAATCTCTCTTCATATGGGACCTGATTCAAACCCCTCATCCTTTTTGTTGCCCTTTTCTGAACCTTTTCCAATGCCAATACATCTTTTTTGAGATGAGGTGACCACATCTGTACCCAGTATACAAGATATGGGCATCTCCTGGATTTATATAGAAGCAATAAGATATTTTCTGTCTTATTCTCTATCCCTTAATAAATGATTCCTAACATCCGGTTTGCTTTTTTGACTGCCGCTGCACACGGAGAGGACGTTTTCAGAGAACTATCCACAGTGACTCCAAGATCTCTCTCCTGAGTGATTGTAGCTAAATTAGTCTCCATCATTTTTCATGTATAATTGGGATTATTTATTTCCCAGTATGGGATTTATTGACACTCCTAAATCAGTGAGGTGTCTAAATCCCATAGGAATCCAATGGGAGTTAGGGACTTCAACTGCTTTGGCGCTTTTGTAAGCCCTGTCGGAATCGGGAGGTGTCTAAACCCCTTGGGACTCCTGGCCCTATGACGATGTTGTTACGTGCTCAGGCCTGGAACCGCAGAAACACTCCATTGCCAACGCTCTTCCTGGAGCCAAGGTTGGGCCTGCGCCACTACTGTGTCCCCGCCCCACCCCGCTCCAGTCGGGGATTCCTACGGGACACGAGGCCGGGAAGTGCAGGTTCCTCCGGGGCTCAGGAACAGCCCCGCCGAGGTTTTCAGGACGTTGGGTTTGGACTGAGGCACCGAAATCCTTTTGCGGCTCTCGCCCTGGGCCAGGCTTCCAAGGGTGTGAACAGGCCCGAGTGACTTAGGGGTGGGAGCAATTGCTGCATCCTCCCCGCCCGCCCGCTGGCCCCCCTCCCCCCTGCTGTGAGGCGTCCCTCGCAGTCACGTGGGAACAGGGTGTGAACTGTCCCCTCCAGTGGCCGGGGGGAGGTATCCTCAGTGCATAGGAGAGACGTCACACACACACACACACACACACAGACACTCCCACCCACACACGCGCACACACACACACACCACACACCCACACACATGCACACAGAGACCACACCCACACACACGCATGCACACACACAGAGATCACACCCACAAACACACACACACACACCACACAGACACTCACACACACACCCAGACACCATACACACCACACACACACACAGACACCACATACTCACTGTCACCCACCCACCCACACATGCACACACACACACACACACACACACACACACACACACACACACACACAGACCACTCACTCACCCACCCACCCACAGAGACACCACACACACATGCACACACACACACCACAAGTACACACGCACGCACACACACCACACATACACAAACCGCCCCCCCCACACACACACACAGAGTCTCCAGTTGCGGACGGTGCTCTTTCCTTCCCACCTGAATCATCCCTTTCACCGTGTGGCCTGACCTTACCCCAGGCGTGGGCAGTAATAGTTAAGGGGGGGACACGCCAAGATTTTGGAGCGTGGTCGAGGTCGACCAATGGGATTGGGCTGGGGGCAGGATCAGGGAGTGAAGCACCAGGCCCCTCCCCTGGACTCACCAAAGCCACTTTCTGACTGGTGGCAGGGGAAGGGAAGGGCGCGAGCCAAGCTGGAAGTCTCTCTGGGGCTCCCCGCTGTGTCTGCAGGCCCGGTCCAGTGGCTTGGAGGGCTGGATCCAGCCCCCTGGGCCGTATTTTGCCCAGCCGTTCCACCGACGTGCTGCCCTGACAGGTCTCTTGCTCTGTCCCATGGCGATAACTTTTCGGCTGGGTCCGTGTTCCCTCTGTGTGGGGCCCCGGCTATGCACACACCTCCGGCCCAACTGACTCTGAGAGAACCCACACTGGCCACAGATTAAATAAGGTGGGAAGGCTCTGGGCCATATTTCCTATGGATCCAGAAAGGCACCCTATACAAGGGCACCGAGCATGTGAACAAGGGTCACCAAGTGAAATGAATAGGTAGCAGGTTTAAAACAAACAAAGGAAGTTTTTCTTCCAGCAGTGCAAAGTTAACCTGTGGAACTCCTTGCCAGAGGATGTTGTGAAGACCAGGACTTTAACAGGGTTCAAAAAAAGGAATTAAATAAATGTATGGAGGTAAGGTCCATCAATAGCTATTAGCCAGGATGGGCAGGAATGGTGTCCCTAGCCTCCGTTTGTCAGAAGCTGGGAATGGGCGTCAGGAGAGGGATCCCGTGAGAATTCTCTGTTCTCTTCTCTCCCTCTGGGGCACCTGGTCTTGGTCATTGTCGGCAGACAGGACACTGGGCTGGACGGACCATTGGTCTGGCCATTCTGATGTGCTTATATGTTCCCCTGACAATGGACAGGATTTTCCATTGTGCTCTCGGCCGGACCCGGTGACCCCTCGGAGGTCCATCTTTGCTCCCAGAAACACAGGAGCTCCCCATTGCTCGTGGGGAACCTGGGTGCCTCCCATTGTCTTGTACGTGTGGCTTCGCTGAAAACAGCCCTGCCCCCAACCTGTGCCCACCGTGCCCCTAAGCTGAGCATGGGTCAGTCCGTCGCTGTGTATGGGTTGGGTGCTGGTGGCGGAGGGCTCTAGGACCAGCCAGAAGTGTGTTTACCGACATGTGCCTGGTACCTCTGGGGTGTGTCGCTGCCCCCTCCGCCCTCGGCCTGCTGCCTACTGTGAGCCGGGCCTGCCTCCCGCTCACATAGAATCCCAGAATCCCAGGCCTGGCAGAGACCTCTGGAGTCACCGAGTCCAACCCCCTGTCCAAAGCAGGACCAACCTCAACTCAACCATCCCAGCCAGGGCTTGGTCAAGCCAGGACTTCACAACCTGTAGGGATGGAGATTCCACCCTCTCCCTAGGGAACCCATCCCAGTGCTTCCCCACCCGCCTCGGGAAATAGTGTTTCCTATTGTCCAACCTAGACCTCCCGCACTGCAACATGAGACCATTGCTCCTCGTTCTGCCATCTGCCACCTCTGAGAACAGCCTCTCTCGAGCCTCTCTGGAACCTCCCTTCAGGCTGCTCTCAAATCCCCCCTCACTCTTCTCTTCTGCAGACTAAACAAACCCAAATCCCTCAGCCTCTCCTCGTAGGTCATTTGCTCCAGCCCCCGAATCACTTTGGTTGCCCTACGCTGGACCCTCTCCAATGCATCTGCATCCTTTCCTGGGATCCTTTCCTCACCGCTTGCTCTCCATTAGAAATCTCTTAACAGCTTTGCCCAGGCCTGAGGCCTCCCTCCCAGCCTGTGACACAGGGGCTGATGTGCCAGGCCCTAATGCCCCTGCACCTTTGCCCTCCAATGAACAGCGTATCCCGACAATACGCCCTCCACACTCAACTGTTGCCTGGTTTTCAGTCATAGCCCACAGAGACCCCTGCAGACAATTCTCGTTCCTGTTCAGTGTGAGGCCGGGTGTCAATTCACTGGGCCATGAACAAGACGGATTATGAGTTCGCTTCAACACTGTGTTGGTTAGGTATCATTTGGTTTATTAGTCTCATTCCGTCACTGCTACTACACACAGAGTGCAGATCAGCAAGTGCTCCAGAGCGCTTACAGAATCTTTTCAGGATGAAAATTCTGGTACAAATGGTTACATTTGCCCCCCCAAAAGGGTGAACGTTTTATGAAACGTTTCTTATTTGAGTTAGTTTTGTTTTCCTTGGACATTTCAGAATTTGAAGTTAGATCGAACCCCGGAAATCCACGGACCTCCCATTTATATCTGCGGGGATCGACCGTCCCCGGATGGGCATGTGGAAATCCACGACTCATTGGCGACAACATGGATTCAGATCCAAATCTTGCATCTGCTCCAAAGACAGAAAACCAAGGTCGCTCTTTGACTCAATAGGCTCCTTTGATTTCTCAAAGAACCGAGCCATAGAGCGGCGGAAATTTCCTTTCTAGTTAGAATTTTTTTGGTAACCAATTTTCCGGACAGCTTTCGAACAGGTCATCGTTTTAAAAGGGGCAAAACCTCTGTTAGAAAAGGGAGAGTCAGCAGGAGAAAATGTAATCAAATGGGACTGAATTTGCCTCTTTCATGCTGGTTCATTTTACTCGACTTTTCATTCTCTAATATCTCCGGTTGAGTGGAAATTTCGCCTTTCCTACTGTGTTTCTAAAGGCTGCTTTCACCTCTTTGTTCCGTAGGGTGTAAATGATGGGGTTCAACACGGGAGTCACAACTGTGTATACGAGGAAAGGGAATTGATCGTGCTCTGGGTTAGAACTTGATGCTGGTTTCAGGTGACTCACGAAGGCTGATCCATAGAGCAAAGCCACCACCGTGAGGTGGGAGGAGCAGGTGGAGAAGGCTTTACGCCTGCCCTCCACTGTAGACAGCTTGAGGATGGTGGAGATGATACGGACGTAGGACAGGAGTATCAGTAAAAAAGGACCCATCACAAATAGCACCATCACGGCCATGCTCACAATCATGTTCTTCCATGGGTCGGAGCAGAGCATCTTCTGTAACCGTTGAGCAGAGCAGAAATAATGGTGGATGCGGTGGGATCCACAAAAGGGCAGGCTGAAGAGCTGTGTGGTCTGGATTCCTGCACATAAGATACCGATGAGCCACGAAGCCCCCGCGAGCCACGCACATGCCCGGCCGCCCAGGATGGTGGCGTAGTGCAAGGGGCGGCAGATGGCCACATAGCGGTCATAGGCCATGACCGCTAGGAGACAGCAGCCTGTGAGGCCTGCGAGGTTGAGGATGAAAAACTGGGCTGTGCAGCCCGCGAGGGAGATGGTCTTTTCTTCCACCCGGAGGTGAACCAGCAGCTGAGGGATCACACTGGTGGTGAAGCAGATTCCTGAGACAGACAGGTTCACCAGGAAGAAATACATGGGGGTGTGGAGGGAGGGGTTCAGCTTTATCAGGAGGGTAATGAGCAGGTTCCCCATCAGCGCAACCAGGTAGGAAGGAAGAAGCACCAGAAACAGAAGGATTTGAAGCTCGCCAAGGTAGGAAAACCCCACCAGGATGAACACACCGGAGAGGGTCTGGTTCTCTCCAGCGTGGCTCTCAGAATTGGTCATCTGTAGGGGTGAGAAAGACCAACACTGCATCTGAAGCAAAGGAAACAAGTGGGTGAGAATCAAACCATGTGGACTGGTGTTCTTACAATGGGGGATGCTTGCGATTAAAACCTACTGCAGTTCTGTGTATAACTGGGGCCAATCATCTTCAGGTATCAGCTGGTTTCGTTGTTTGTGTGTGAACCAAGCGATGATGTCTTTCTTTTCTTTCTTTCTTTTCTTTCTTTCTTTCTTTCTTAATGACAGATTTCAGAATGACAGATTTCAGAGGTGGCCAGGTCAGCTTCCATGAATTGCAACTCACTTCTTCAGATGCATGGAGTGAAAGAAAAAGAAACAGAGAGCGGGGGTACAGAGATGGGAGTGGGACATCAGAGCACAATTTAGTTACAATAACTAAAGTGCAAAATTACCTGAAGTTTAGGTAAATGAGCCTTTGATGCCATGGCTGATTTGGTGAGGTCCCATGATGGTGTCACTAGTAAAGATGATGTCACACTCTCCTCTCTGTACCCTGCTCTCTGTTCCTTTCCCCCCCTCACTTCATGCACCTGAGGAAGTGAGTTGCTACTCACAACAGTTTCTGCCGTAGTAAAATTGCTCGTCTTAAAGTCCCACCGGACTCCTGGTTTTTAATTTTCTCATTGAGAATGTGACTCTAAACCCCCATTCACCAAATGCGATTTGTCAAACGAGGGCGAATTCAGACCTCACTCGTGGGTTAACCACAAGAACAGTGACACGCCCATAATAAAGGTCCTGCTCTAGTTCCCACACCCAAAGCGAGGGCTGCTCGTATTTGTAAACTGACGCGGCTGAACCCCGCAGGTCTGAGGAATGAGATGCATGATGCACCTTGAAAACCCAGTGGCACTGGGGCCGTTTGGTAGCTGTGAAAGGCGATTCTTCCCCAAGTGTTCCAGAGCAATTTCAATCCTTCCTGCCTCTTTCCTAGCCCCACCCTAACTGCATCGTTTGCTACGGGCCTGCAACCCTTCCCCACCCCCCCCCCCGGGCCATTTCCTTTGCCGGGGTAAATCTTAACAGCCCGGTGGGGATGAAAAGAGGGACAGCGATTGAACCAGGTGTGGATCTTTTATAACCTGGCTCTAAAGAAGTGGACAAGAAAGAAGATCCTACAATGAGATTTGCTTTGCAATTTTTTTTCCCTTCAAGGTTATTTGTTGAGCAGGAAATTCGCTATAACAGGCTCCGACGCCAGGGAGTTAATATTAAAATGAGCGATAACACGTTTTGTATTTTCCACACCGTTAGCACCTTTCATACGGGGCCCTCAAAGCAAACCATCAGATAACAGCGAGCCGCTAAGCAGGAATCTGGGAATGCAACAGAGAAGACACTGGGTTTACATGTGAAGTCAGCATTCCCAGGTATGGACACTGAGGTCTGCTGATACCTGAAACCGTGCCATAACCGAAGGACCGTTCTCTTGGAAATTCATAGAATCCCAGGGCTGGAAGAGACCTCAGGAGTCATGGAGTCCAGCCCCCTGCCCAAAGCAGGACCAGCCCCAACTCAATCATCCCAGCCAGGGCTTGGTCAAGCCAGAACTGAAACACCTCTGGGGATGGAGATTCCACCCCCTCCCTTGGGAACCCATCTCAGTGCTTCTGCACCCGGCTGGGGAAATAGTTTTTCCTAATATCCAACCTAGACCTTCCCCACTGCAACTTGAGACCATTCATCATTGTTCTGCATTCTGCTACCCCTGAGAACAGCCTCTCTCCAGCCTCTTTGGAGCCCACCTTCAGCTTGTCAAATCTCCCCTCATTTCTCTCAAAATTAAACACCCGCACACTCATACACACATGAACACACGCACCTTGGCTACGTCTACTCAGTAAGTTTTTGAGACAGGAAATATGCGAATGAGGGACTCATTAGCATAAATCACCATTTTTATTAGCATATTTCCTGCCACTTCTTTTGGTCCAAGGGGCTTTTGGCCACAAACAAGCAGTGTGGACATTTTCTTTTTGTGCAACCCCCCTGTTTTCCTCTAGATCCATACACCTGCTCTTTTGAGGTATAAGGATCTTGCGCAAAACGGGGGGAGGGGTTTCTGCAAACACAAAACGTCCACACTGCTTGTTTTTGCACATAAAGAAACGGCAGAATATATGCTAATGATATCGTGACTTATGCTAAGGAGTCCCTCATTGGCATCTTTTCCGCCGCAAAAACTCGCCTTGCAGACGTAGCCATATAGAAGAAAGAGCCATACTCTGCCAAGAGGGCAACACACCTGCAAGCGCAGAAACCCAAAGGGAGTTGCAGAGAGAGGATAAAATCAGACACCGAAGCAAACGCAGGGGGTGCGCACTGCAAACCGCAGAGCGCAGAGCTAGGGGAAAGAAAAGGGAAAGGCATTCTCAAACATGGAGACCTGGAGAAGAGGAGGGAATCCTCCTGGATCCCATAAGGACCACGTTGGGGAATCTAACTTTGGCACTGTGAAGGCCACATATGGAATATTGTGTCCAGTTCTGGGCCCCCCACTACAGAAAGGATGTG
Organism: Rafetus swinhoei; assembly: GCA_019425775.1. Classification (NCBI taxonomy): domain Eukaryota; kingdom Metazoa; phylum Chordata; order Testudines; family Trionychidae; genus Rafetus; species Rafetus swinhoei. The sequence goes on from CM033433.1 coordinate 22,089,631, forward strand.
GACACATTGGAGAGGGTCCAGCGGAGGGCAACCAAAATGATTCAGGGGCTGGAGCACCTGACCTACGAGGAGAAGCTGAGGGATTTGGGCTTGTTCAGTCTGCAGAAGAGAAGAGTGAGGGGGGATTTGAGAGCAGCCTTCAACTCCCTGAAGGGGGGTTATAAAAAGGATAGAGAGAGGCTGCTCACAGCGGGTATGTCTACACTACAGCACTAATTCGAACTAACTTAATTGGACTTAGTTAATTCGAACTAAGCTAATTCTAATTAGTGCATCTAGACCTAAAAGCTAATTCGAATTAGCGTTTTGCTAATTCGAAATAGCATGTCCACATTGAGTGAACCCTGAACCGAAGTTAAGGCTGGCCGGAACCAGGACTTAGAGTGTGGAGCTGCTGCCTCAGGCTAGCCGAGGGCTGTGCTTAAAGGACCTGACCCCACCCCGACAGACAGTTCTCAGGGTTCCCGCTTGCTTGTCTAACTCGATGAGGACAGCAAAGCAGTCCTGTCTTGGAGTGCCCTGAGTGCCCTCACACGGCACATCACAGCACTCGGCCATCAGCCCCGCTGCACTTGCCACAGGCTGCCATCTGGGGGCGTCAATCGGAAGGCTGTCAGGATCCAGGAGGCCCTGCAGGAGAGCTTCCACCCCGAGGAGCCCGCAGAGCCACCCCAGTCCTCCCCATCGGGGGCTCGTGCCCCAATCCTTCCTCACCTCCTTCCACTTACTCCTCCCTAGCCCCCCTTCCTGATGTAAAAAATAAAGGACGTGTTCAAAAATAGAAACTCTCTTTATTTAACAAAACTCGGGGGAGGATTAACCTCAGAGGAGACTGGGAAAAGGAGGTGGGAGAGGGGAAGAGAGAGCGTGGGAGAGGGAGGGGGAAACCTGGGAGGAGGGAGCTGGAAGGGGAAGCCAGGAGAAGAAGGAGGAGGGGAAGTATCAAACTATGGTACGCCATATCTTCAGTACTGTGTACAGATGTGGTCTCCTCACCTCAAAAAAGCTATTTTGGCCTTGGAAAGGGTTCAGAAAAGGGCAACTACAATGATTAGGGGTTTGGAACAGGTCCCATATGAAGAGAGGCTAAAGAGACTGGGACTTTTCAGCTTAGAAAAGAGGAGACTGAGGGGGGATATGATAGAGGTCTATAAAAGCATGAGTGGTGTGGAGAGGGTGAATAAAGAAAAGTTCTTCATTAGTTCCCATAATAGAAGGACTAGAGGACACCAAATGAAATGAATGGGTAGCAGGTTTAAAACTAATAAAAAGTTCTTCTTCACACAGCACATAGTCAATCTGTGGAACTCCTTGCCACAGGAGGCTGTGAAGGCTAGAACTATAACAGAGTTTAAAGAGAAGTTAGATAAAGTCATGGAGGTTGGGTCCATGGAGTGCTATTAGCCAGGGGGTAGGAACGGTGTCCCTGGCCTCTGTTTGTAGAAGGCTGGAGATGGATGGCATGAGACAAATTGCTTGGTCATTGTCTTTGGTCCATCCCCTCCGGGGTACCTGGTGCTGGCTGCTGTCGGCAGACAGGCTACTGGGCTAGATGGACCTTTGGTCTGACCCAGTACGGCCGTTCTTATGTTCTTCTGTTCTAAGCTCAGGGCTCAGGGTCGGGGGTCTCACTGGACCAACTTGATTTTCATGCAAACCTGCTCCTGGGTTCGCATGTGGCCTTTGGTGGCCAGGCTGGCAGCTATCCTGCCCTAGACGGCCACTTTCCTGTGGCTAGTGCGGAGATTGTGGACGTTGGAGGCCTCCCCCCAAACCTGGATGAGGTCCACGATCTCCGCACTAGACCAGGCGGGCGCCTGCCTCTTGTGGCCCCAGGCAGGCTCCTGGGAGCCGCCAGCCTGGTCCTGGGAAGAGGAGGAGGGCTGGGTGGCAGCGGGTGGGTGGCTCGTGCCGTGCCAGGTGCAGGGTCTGCTGGCTGGGTGCTGGCAGGCTTGCAACTGGCACAAGCGCTGTAGCCAAAGCTTGGCCCTTTAAGGGCTCCGGGGCCGGGAGGGGGGCAGAAGAGTTTCCCTGGCTTGGCCCAGAGTGGCCACCAGGGCAACCTGGGAAGGGCTAGCCTCCAACTAGTTCGAATTAAGTGGCTACACAGCCCTTAATTCGAACTACTTAATTCGAACTAGGCGTTAGTCCTCGTAGAATGAGGTTTACCTAGTTCGAATTAAGCGCTCCGCTAGTTCGATTTAAATTTGAACTAGCGGTTTGTATGTGTAGCCCCTATGAAAGTTAATTCGAACTAACAGCTGTTAGTTCGAAATAACTTTGTAGTGTAGACATACCCAGTGGTGGTAGGTGGCAGAATGAGGAGCAACGGGTTCACGTTGCAGTGGGGAGGTCTAGGTTCAATATTAGGAAAATCTATTTCCCGAGTTGGGTGGGGAAGCACTGGGATGGGTTCCCCGGGGAGGTGGTGGAATCTGCATCCCTAGAGGTGTTTAAGTCCCTTCTTGACAAAGCCCTGGCTGGGATGTTTGTGTTGGGGTTGGTCCTGCCTCGGGCAGTGTGCTGGACTGGATGCCTCCTGAGGTCTCTTCTGGCCCTGGGACTCTAGGATTCTATGATATTGCTGCTTGCGAGCGCTTTCCTCAGCACGGCCATAGCAGGACACGTCCCAATGCTTGTTTTCCTGACATTTTTGTCCTGCCGCGAGGCGAAACGTCGAAATAGCGCACGGCCTATGTTCCGAGGATTCAGTATGAAACCGAATGGAAAGTCAAATACGGCCCTCCACAGCCATTTTGTCTCATAGAGATGAAATCGAGGTTTTGTTTGTTTTTCAGAAGGGATTCAGATTTATTTTAGTAGCTGCGGGCTAACATGCGGGCGGGCCCTAACGAAGAGGAGACATTTCCTCCTCACTAGGAATGAGGGCAGTGTAGGCTCTTGTCCCTGGCACCGGAGGGATACTTTCAGGGCACTTCCACGCCCTGCGTCTATAAACAGGAGGACAGGGAAGCGATGAAGGAACCAGATATTATGTGGGGAGAGAACTGAGGTAAATTCAGCTGAAAGCGCCCAGGACGTAACTCTTGGGCCCAGGGCCGAGAAAGCGCTGTGAGGGCATCAGGGGAGCGGATCCTCTTCCTAGGAAAGATCAGACTGAGCCCAGCTAGTGGGCTGCATCCAGACCCAGCGACAGACCCCCTGGAGAATCAATGTTTCCACTCCCGTTCAGTGGCCAACGCTGGGGGTTGGGGACCAGAGGGGAGGAAAGACGAGAGAAGGGAGAAGCCAGAGACCAGCCCCCTGACACAGCAACAGCACAGACACTAAATAGACTCATGGCGCGGTGTGGGGCATGTCGGGCGCACGTCTCTGCCCCAGGTGGGCCCTATGGAGCCACGGGACACGGACGTCACCTAGTAACAGTAGCATGAAAGTGCTGCAGTCAAGGTCAGGACCTTGCCGGGGATTGTTAATTGAATGGTTTTCAGACGGAGAGGTTCAGAGAAGAACAGATTAATTCATGAACCATAGATGGACTGCCGGGTGGAGTGGACAAAATTGGACGGATAGCTAGATAGCTAGATAGAGGGGGTGTATAGGGGTAGATAGATAGATAGATCTGAACACACACACCCACGGGGTCACACACAAAACCAGGCTCTCTATGCCTGTACGTGAAATACAAATGCAGAAATCAGGGACACGATTTTCCTCTAAGTGCAGAGGGGGCACAACGTCCCGTGCCGTGAGTGGGAGAATGGTTGGGGGATGTTTCACCTACCTGTGTAAGAAGAATCGAGCTCTCTCCTAGCTGCACGTCTGCAAGGAATCAGAGGGTTTTTATTTCATTAACTGGCTCCTGGGACTGAGTCCTGGAGGAATTCTCTGGTCAGATTCCTGGAGGAAGCGCGGCCCGGCCTCGAACGGCACCACGACAAACGTCACCGGCTCGGTCCTGTCCTGGGAATTGCACCATCCCCATTGCCAGCCACCTCAGCTGGGTTTTCTACATGGCACTTGGGATGGGATTTCAGTTGTGGGACATTTTATGGCCTAGCAGGAGGACCGATGTGTCCAAGGTCACACAGCAGAAGGACTCAGGGGCAGAGGCAGGAACAACCCCGGGGGCTCACGACTCCAGTTCCGTGAAGCTCCGACTCTGGGCCCCACTCGGAACCACGATTGGAACCCAGGAGCTCTGCCTCCCAGTCCCACCTGCTCTAACCATTACACCCCACTCCCGTGCCAGAGCTGGGAACAGAACCCAGGACTCCTCTCTCCTAGACCCTCCAGCCCCACCCACAGGGCCCATTTCTCTCCTCGAGGGCCAGCCCTGCAGCCCAGAGCAGGCAGGGGGCTGGTCCCTTGGGCTCCAGTCAGTTTGCTGCTGGACCAGAGTCAGGGGCGAGCTCTCAGGGGTGTCAGAACAAACTCTCTGTGTGAGAGGAGGGAGAACCAGGGACACGTGTGCCCCTGAGAGCTCGCCCCGACTCTGGTCCTGCTGCAAACTGACTGGAGCCCAAGGGAATCACACCCCGACTGCTCTGGGCTGTGGGGCTGGCCCTCAAGGAGGGAAATGGGCCCTGTGGGTAGGGCGGGGGTCTGGGAGTGAGCAGGGTTTCCTGGGTTCTGTTCCTAGCTCGGGGAGGGGAGTGATGTGTAATGGTTAAAACAGGTAGGCCTATGAGGGGCACCATATCAGATTTGGGTGGGGAGGGGGCAACCTGTGGAAGCCATGCTGGGTGGGGGGAGAAGAGAGCATGGTGGGGGAGAGACTAAGGAGAGAGGCTTCAGCAGTGTTACTGAGCATGCTCAGTACAAGTCAAGCACCAAATGGGGAGGGGGAGAACTAACCCCATCTGCCCTCCCCCCATCCCACGCATCATCTCCCTCCAGGCACTGGACAACTCTACTGTTTTGGCAGGTAACTTAATATCTGGAGAGATGCCTCTGTCGTAGAACTGGAAGGGACCTTGAGAGGTCATCGAGTCCAGTCCCCTGCCCTCACGGCAAGAGCAAGTACCATCCCTGACGGATTTGCCCCCGACCCCTAAATGACTCCCTCAAGGATTGAATTTACAAGGCTGGGTTTGGCAGGCTAATACTCAAACCACTGAGCTATCCCTCTCCCCTGCTAACTTAGCAGCTCGCTGGCAAGAGCACTGTATCTAAGTCCTATAGAAAAGAAAGACAATTAAATACATATTAGACCCGCTCGGCTCTAGAACGGACATATTCAGACATCCTGTGGCCAGTCATTTAAGGGACTCTGGTTTGCCTTAACATGTCTATTCTGACTCTGTTACTCACTCTGGGAAGAGAGAGACCCTGGCAGGACTCCTGGGCTCCATCCCCGCACTAGAAGCGGGGTCTGGTGGGTTACAGCAGGGGGCAGATACATTTCAGCTCCATGTAAGAACATCACAGCGGCCACACTGGCTCAGACCGAAGCTCGTTCTAGTCCTGGATGCTGCCTTCCCACAGTGACCAAGGCCAGGTGCGTGTGGAGGAATAAACAGAAGAGGCGATCATCATGCTCCATCCCCCGTCACCCACTCCCAGCTTCCGGCAAACAGCCCCGGCAAAGGGCACCTTCCCTGCCCCTTCTGGGCTGGTCCATTGATGGACCGATCCCCCTTGAACTTCTTTTGTTCGTATTAGAACCCTGTTACGGTTTGGGCCTTTCCACCATCTTCTGGCAAAGAGTTCCACAAGTTGACGGTGCACAAATAATTATCTTGTTTGTTTTAAATCTGCTGCCTATCCATTTCATTGGGCCAGCTTCTTGCATTACGTGAGTGAAGGGAGAAATAACATTTCCTCATTCTATTTTTCCACATGGATCATGGTTTTCTAGGCCTCTCACATATTCCCCCACCCTTCCGTCATCCTTTTCCAGGCTGAAAAGTCCCTGTCTTGTTCATCTCTCCTCCTACAGAAGCTGTTCCTTTTCCAAATCCAATCTTCTTTAGATAGGGTGACCAGATCTGCATGCGGTATTCAAGATGTGGGCATACCATGACTTTATATAGAGGCAATATTGTATTTTCCATCTTATTATCTAGTCCTTTCCTAAAGATTCCCAATATTCTATTCACTGTTTAATTTTTAGCACACATGTTTTCAGGGAACTGTCCACAAGGGTTCTAAGACCTTTTTTGTTTGTTTGTTTTTTCTGGAGTGGGATCAGCTATTTTGTATGTATAGCTAGGATGAGTTTATTTTACCAGATGCATTACTGTGTACCTCATAGAACGTTAGAACTGGAAGGGACCTTGAGAGGTCATTGAGTCCAGTCCCCTGTCCTCCTGGCAGGACAAGTGCCATCCCTAACAGATTTGCCCCAGATCCCTAACTGGCCTCCTCAAGAATTGAACTCACAACCCTGGGTTCAGCAGGGTAACGCTCAAACCACTGAATTCAAGCTGCCTTTGTGTTGCCCACTCACCTAGCTGGGTGAGATCCCTTTGTAACTTTTGGATTAGTCCCTTTTGACCCCTGTTTTCAAGACCATGTATAAGTTTAACACAGTGATCCAAATACAGATCCTTGCAGCACAACACTCATTCCTATACTTCTCCCCATCTTTTAAGTGGAGTGACTGGCAAAGCTTTCATGATGATCTAATGACCTTGCCATGATGGGAATGCCTAGCCTCTTGTTATTCTGAATTACCCGCCTCCCTCTTTTTTAACAAACTCCCTGCCCCACAGGCGAAGCTGCAAACAGCGCAAACTGTGTTGCATTTCAGAACAGCCCCTGGAGCCCGGGCTTGCAAGCAGCTCAAACTCTGTTGCATTTCAGACCTGCCTCTGGAGTCAGGGCCTGCCGCTTTAAGCAGACCTCAGGTATGAAATCCAGGGGTTCAAACTCAGGAGGGGAGGCTACTGCCCCCTCAGTCCCTCATAAATGGAGCCCTTAGCAACTGGGTTCAAATCGTGGTTCTGAGGCAAGAGTGGGGCCCAGAGGCGGAGCATCAGGGAACTGGAGTCGTGAGCCCCGGGCTTGTTCTTTCCTCTGCCCCTGAGTCCTTCTGTTGTGTTACCTTGGACACATCGGTCCTCCTGCTAGGCCATAAAGTGTCCATCAGTAAATCTCATTCCAAATGTCACATAGAAAACACACGTGATATGGCTGTGGATGGGGATGGTGCAATTCCCGGGACAGGACTGAGCCAGCAAAGTTTGTCATGGTGCCGTGTGAGGCCGGGCAGTGCTTCCTCCTGGGAATCTGACCAGAAATTTCCTCCAGGGACGTGGTCCCAGAAGCCAGCAAATGAAATAAAAACGCCTTCTGTTTCCTTCCACGCGTGCAGCACCGGCAGCGAGGAGATGGCTTTTTGCTTCTCACACAAGGTAGGTGAAAAATCTCCCAACCATTCTCCCACTCAAGGCCATGGATGTTGTGCCCTGATCTGCAATGAAAGCAAAACCATGTCCTTGATTTCTTCCTTTCAATTTTACATACATGCACAGAGAACCTGATTTTGTATCTGACCACAGGGGTTGTGTGTGTGTTCACATCTATCTATCTATCTATCTGTCCCCATCCACCCCATCTATCTATCTATCTATCTATCTATCTATCTATCTATCTATCTATCTATCTCTCTGTGACGACGCGTTGGGGTCCCCTGACTCCTGCACCCCCCGTAATTCCACCAGCCCGTAGAATGGAGGGAGTTTATTCCTTCTCAGGATACAGCACAGCACAGCACAGCACCGATGTAATCTGGTTACAGGGGCAGGCCTAGGATGCCTCAGCCCCACTGCGATGGGGAGATTGGGCCTAAATCCCAGCCCCTGGCTTAGGCTGGGTTCTCCATGATCCCAGACAGAAACTACCCCTCTCTCTGCAGCCCCTGCCCCCCCAGCCAGGGCAGCATTTCCCCCTTCCTTTGTCTCTCTCCTTGGGGGTAGCTGGTCAGACAGGTTGAGAGACCCTCTTTGCATAATGACTCATCTCCAGTCCTTCTGGGCTGTGGTACCGATGGCAGCCAGTGGGGGTTACCACAGAGCCAGCATAGAAACCAGCCAGGTACCTCCACTACGTCACACTCTCTATCCAATTTTGTCCAATCTCCCCGGCAGTCTATATATCTGCTACTCTCTGAATCTCTCTGTCTGAAATCCACTCATTTAGGAATCCTGGGCTGGGTCCTGACCTTGACACCCGTGCTTTTATGTCAGTGATACTAGGTGACGTCCTTCTCCCATGTTTCCATAGTGCCCGCCAGAGTGATAGACGTGCATCCAACATGCCCATCACCGCGCCATGAGTCTATTCAGTGTCTGTTTTGTTGTTGTGTCTGTGAGGTTATTTGCTGTTTTTCCCTTCTCTTATCTTCACCCTCCTCTGTTCCCCAACTGCCAGCATGAGCCACTGAACGGGAGTGGAAATGTTGATTCTTAAGGTGGGTCTGTAGCTGGGTCTGGATGCAGCCAACTTGCTGGGCTCAGTCTGATCTTTCCTAGCAAGAGGATCTGCTCTCCTGTACCACATTATGGCACATTCTCTGCCCCTGGGGTCCGAGAGTTACGTTGTGGGCTCTTCCAGCTGAATTTATCTCAACCCTCTCCTCACATAATATCTGGTTCATTAATAGTTTTCATATTCTCCTGTTTATAAATGCAGTGTCTAGATGCCTTGAAGAGCTCTGATATTATCACTCAAGTGTCAGAGAGAAGAAGCTACATACATCTCATTCCTAGTGGTGAGTAAATATTTCCTTTTATTTAGGGCCGGTCCAAATTTTAGCCAACAAATAAAATCCCTTCTGAAAAATTGATTTTGCCTACATTGATATCAGTGATTTAGATATTGGCATAGAGGGTGCGCTTATTAAGTTTGCAGATGATTCCAAGCTGGGAGGGATGGCAAGTGCTCTCGAGGATAGGGTCATAATTCAAAACGATCTGGAAAACTAGAGAAATGGTCAGACGTCAATAGGATGAAGTTGAATAAGGACAAATGCAAAGTGCTCCACTTAGAAAGGAACAATCCGTTTCACACACACGGAATGGGAAGCGACTGTCTAGGAAGGAGTCCTGCAGAAAGGGATCGAGGGGTCAGAGTGTTCCACAAGTTAAATATGAGTCAACAGTGTGACAGTGTTGCAAAAAAAGTAAACCTGATTCTGGGCTGCATGAACAGGAGTGTTGTGAACAAGACAGGAGAAGTCATTCTTCCGCTCTGCTCTTCACTGATTAGGCCTCAGTTGGAGGGCACCGCATTTGTTGTGTCCAGTTGTAGGCACCACATTTCAAGAAAGATGTGGAGAAATTGGAGAAGGTCCAGAGAAGAACAACAAAAGTGACTGAAGGTCTAGAGAACATGACCTACGAGGGAAGACTGAAAGAATTGGGCTTGTTTAGTTTGGAAAAGAGACGACGGAGAGGGGACGTGATAGTGGTTTTCAGCTATCTAAAAGGGGACAAAGAAACAGAGGCTAAGGACACCATTCCTACCCATCCTGGCTAATAGCCATTGATGGACCTAACCTCCATGAATCTATCTAGCTCTTTTTTGAATGAAGTCTTCACAACATCCTCTGTCAAGAAAGAGCTCTTTCACAAAAAGGCTTTTTCCTCGTAGTTGAGGATTCCCAATGCTGGAAAACCCCCGCTGTTCTTTCGATTTTCTTGCGGAAGAACCGCAGTTGCAGTGTGGATGTTCCTCAAGTTTTGACAGAAAAACAGCCATTTTTCTGACAAAACTCTGTAGTGTAGACATAGAAAGAAAGAAAGAAAGAAAGAAAGAAAGAAAGAAAGAAAGAGGGGATGTCTACATAGCAAAGTTATTTCAGGTTACCACAGGTGTCCCAAAATAGTGACTCCGTGTCCTTTGAACACGTCCGCTATTTAGAAATATAGTGGATGTGCTCTTTTGCCATCCCTGTAAACCTCATTGTATGAGGAGTAAGGGATGGCTTGAAATAGCACTGTATGTTGAAATTTGGAGCTGTGTAGACAGCACCAAATGACGAAATAAGCTATTTCAAAATAGACTCAAAATAAGCAATTTGTGTAGTGCAAATTGCGTATCTTATTTTGAATTTAGGTTGCTGTGTAGATGCAGAAAGAAAGAAAGAAAGAAAGGTAGGTCCCTTTTTGAAATTTTGACAGAAATAAATTGTGATACCAGCTGCTGCCTGATGAGCATTTGGGCCGGTTACATATTTATACACAGAACTGCAGCAGGTTTTAATCTCAAGCTTCTCCGATGGTAAGAACACCAGTCCACATTGTGTGAGTCTCATCCACTTGTTTCGTTTGCTTCAGATGCAGTGTCGGTCTTTCTCACCACTACAGATGATCCATTCTGAGAGCCAGGCTGGAGAGAACCAGACCCTCTCCGTTGTCTTCATCCTGGTGGGGTTTTCCTACCTTGGCGAGCTGCAAATCCTTCTGTTTCTGGTGTTTCTTCTCAACTACTTGCTCGCCCTGATGGGGAACCTGCTCATTGTCCTGCTGGTAAAGCTGAACCCCTCCCTCCACACCCCCATGTATTTCTTCCTGGTGAAACTGTCTGTCTCGGAAATCTGCTGCACCACCAGTGTGATCCCTCAGCTACTGGTTCACCTCCTGGTGGAGGAAAAGACCATCTCCCTCGCGGGCTGTGCAGCCCAGATAAACATCTCCATACTTGCAGGCCTTACGGAATGCTGCCTCCTCGCGACCATGGCCTACGACCGCTATGTGGCCATATGCCACCCATTGCACTACACCACCATCATGAGTGGTCGGGTGTCTGCATGGCTCGTGGGGGCTTCATGGCTCATCGGCATCTCGGTGGCCGGAGCTCAGACCACACAGGCCTTCATCCTGCCCTTGTGTGGATCCCACCGCATCCACCATTATTTCTGCTATGCCGAACCATTCGAGAAGAGGCTTTGCACCGACCCATGGAAGAACGTGCTCGTGAGTTTGGCCGTGCTGATACTGTTTGTTTTGGGCCTTTTTTTACTGATAGTCCTGTCCTACGTCCGCATCATCTCCACTATACTCAAGATGTCAATGGTGGAGGGCAGGCATAAAGCCTTCTCTACCTGCACCTCCCACCTCACGGTGGTGACTTTGTACTATGGAAAAGCCATTCTGAGTTACCTGAAACCCACGTCAAACTCCACCCCCGAGAGTGATCAGCTGATATCCCTCATGTACACAGTTGTGATCCCTGTGCTGAATCCCGTAATTTACACTCTGAGGAACAAAGAAGTGAAGGGAGCTTTTAGAAACACAGTTGGGAAGGTCATCCTTTCACGCAACCAGAGATATTAGAGACTGAAAAGTAGAGTGAATTGGAACAGTGTGAAAGCAGGTGATTTATTAATATTTGATTGACGTTTACCCTCATTATTTTAACTGGGGTTTCACCATTGGCAAATTGATTACCTACTGTAACCCTGTAATGAAAATGGGAAGAGAAACATTTGTTACAAAATAAAATCAAAATAGAAAGGAAATTTCCGTTAGAAATCTATCACTCTCTTGGTAGATTCTTTGAAAAATCAAAGGAGCCTATTTGGTCAAAGAACCATCTTGATTTCATACCATTAGAGCCCTGCAGAGATACAAAATTTGTATCTGCCTCCGTATTCTTAGTAATGAACCGTGGAGCTCCGCGTCCACATGCGTGGATGGTAGATAGGTACGGATGCAAAAGGGAGATTCGTGGATTTCCAGGGCTCTAGTCGATCTTCAAGTTTTGAAATGTCAAAGGAAAAAAATATCTCCAAAGGAGAAATGTTTGACAAAACATTCACCTCTTTTTCAGGGGCAAATTTACCCATTTTCACCAGAATTCTCATACTGGAAACATTCCAAGATACTCTAACCAAATGTCCATTTGGGCTTCTCCTTTCGCGGCCGTGCCGGCCAAGTGCAGCATTTTAGATTCTGGTGGGGGGTTGGATTGTGATATGGTTGGCTGTCTAACACATTTCTCCAGGGCTCCCTATGGTCTAATTCCATGGAATATGTCTCAGTACTTCTGAGCGGCTTCCTACGTCAGAGTCTGACAGATCTTCCAATGCCTGACCTGACCGGGTCCCGTAACGACTCTCGGAGATGGCTTTTCACTGTCTTTGCCTTTGGGACAGGTGCAGAGCTCTGTGTTGGCAGGTTGTATAGGGTTGCCAGGTGTCCGGGATTTACCAGGACAGGCCGGTATTTTCACCTCCTGTCTGATAAAAAAATTCAGAAACCAAAATGTCCGGTATTTTCTGATTTTTTTTCCTGCCAGGAGGTGAAAATACCGGAAACCTGGCAACCCTACAGCAACTGGGCCTAGCCCCCCCGTCTTGGCCCCCCATTTCTCCCCCTTACCTGGTTCTGCAGGGAAGCTGCCTTCTGGCTCTGATCAAGAAAACAAGATGGCCACTGGCAAAAAGCCTAAAGACTTTTCTTAAAGGGGCCATGCTGTTTTATTTTTTGTATTTTTTTCTTAAGTCTCAGTGTCCTTTTTTTTTTGCTCCCCCTTTTTTTCCCTCAACAGAATTTTTTCCACGGTGTTCTTTTTTTTGGGGGGGGTGGGGGGGGGGGAATGTTAGGTATTTTTGGTTAAACCATCTGGCAACCCTAAGGTTGCATGAGAACCCCATGGCACACAGCACAGATTCGTTGATTACAAGGCACTAAGGGACCATCTTGACCATCTAGTCTGATGTTCTGCTTAAGTCAGGCCAGAGGATTTCACATGGATGTTCCTGAGTCAGATGAACATGTTTATACTGCAACTATACACCGCACCACAGTAACTCTAACTCAGGAACCAATCCATGCAACAAACCTCGGTTCCAACTCTGCCGTCATATCTACACCAGTGACACCAACACAGGACCTAACCAGATCAGGCACACCATCACTGGTTCATTCACCTGCACATTTACCAATGTAATATATGCGATCATGTGCCAGCAATGACCATCTGCTATATACATCGGCCAAACGGGACAGTCCCTACGTAAAAGAATAAATGGACACAAATCAGATATTAGGAATGGTAATATACAAAAACCTGTAGGAGAACACTTCAATCTCCCTGGACACACAGTAGCAGATTTAAAGGAAGCCATCCTGCAGCAAAAAAACTTCAAGACCAGACTTCAAAGAGAAACTGCTGAGCTACAGTTCATCTGCAAATTTTGACACCATCAGTTTAGGATTAAACATCTGACGAAGTGGGTCTTTGCCCATGAAAGCTTATGCTCCAATACATCTGATAGTCTCTAAGGTGCCACACAACTCCTCGTCGCTTTTGCAGATCCAGACTAACACGGCTACCCCTCTGATACTGTTTATATTGTAAATTATAGACTTAAATTAGAGCTGTGTTAAAAATTCATATAACTATGAGAGGTGCCATCAATGTATCACACTATTGCACCAAAAGCCCGTGTAGATAGCACATTGATGCATAGCTAGATGATGAAAATATCGTACTCTCTTCTTATTTGGGGAAATACTGTTTGGTTTGCGTGTCGACCTATGTGTCTGCCTAAGTATAATAAATTGCAGATCAAACCCTGGATTACGCACAGGTTATGGAAAATACAATGGATAATGGGTTGGATTAACATTGGGGGTGGGAAATTAGCAATTGAGAATGGGAAAGGCTTTGAAATATCTATATATAAGAGGGGTCAAAGCTGGAGAAACGCTCGACCTGAAAATGATGAAGGCTACTGAAGGACCATATCAGGAGATCTGGGCAGGTGATGACCATCATGGAAGAAGGATGGACTTCTAGGTGTGCAAGAATGTAGCCTATGGCTGTAATCTAACCTGGATAACTTTGCCCGGTCAGTCTTGACTGTTTTTCCTTGTCTCTCAGGAAAATTACATCAAGACTCTTGAAATGAGTGTAATTTTACTAACAAAGGCACAATTGATCAAGCCAAATTGGGTGGAGGCGTGACTCAGTTTCCCGCTCTTTACTGCCAACAACCACGGACACAAATTGACTCAACAAAGTAAATCCCACATCAATACCTTGATCTCTGCTTTCTACATTCATTGGGCAAAGGATGGGATGGTAGCAATAATCAGAGCAACAAGCAGTGGCCTGGCGGGTTAGTAGACACCCCATGACGTGAACACCTGGCAGTGACACCAGCTTACTTCGCTCGGGCTAAGCTGCCTTCCCTGTTTCCCTGTGTGTCACTCCGCGTTCAGCACATGCTAAGCAGAAACTTGTCTCAGTGAAGACACACTCAATGACTGTTCTAGTAGAAGCTTGTGGGAGACTGTCCTGCCCCAGGCCCTGGACCGCGTGTGTCTAACACAACGGAACGGAAAGTTCTAGAACGACGTGTTAAGGAACTTGGCTGAACCACCAGGCCGGAGTTCTGTGACACGTAAAAACTTCCCCACCATCCCCCTGGAGTCCCTGCTACTTGCAGGGGGTAAATTTGGTCGCCCACGCGCTGGTGAGTTGAACTTTCCGAAGTTTGGTGGCGTCGTCTTATGCAGACCGACCGCCCCCGAGACACTTCCCAGTACCATGCTGTGACTGACGGTTCACAAGAAACCCCACCGACTTCCATCCTTTGGGTTCCTCCATCTATTTCACACTGCCCCACAGCCATTGGTTGTGCAGTTGACGAAAAATAGGCAGCAGAGGGAAGCAGACAATGAACGAGAGGAAACTAACTGTGATACTGTGTAACAGCAGTGAGCCCAGGGTGACTGAACTAATCAAGGGTCACAAGAGGAGGTAAAAAGTAAATGGGGAGTTCATTATTCCTATACCATCTCAATGATTTACAGCTAATCGAAAAATTCCCATCTCTTTCCCTGAGTTTTTTATGCTGTATTTGTCCCTGGGGCCCTGCTAGGGTCCTTGGTAATTTTCCGTTCCTCACCGTTCAGAATGGGCTTGATTAGCTAAGGGGCTGAGGTCTCCTTGATGTGAGTGCAAGATACAGGTCTCCAATTCTGCTATAAATTAAACCAAGAGGTTTAGGCTGCATCTGGAGAAAAAGGATGCCAATAATTCCCCTACAGGAGAGGAACTTTCCCCCTCCTGGGCTCTTGAAGGAACCTTTCAAGTAAAGCAACACGGAAGATGTGGGCATAACATGATTTTATATAGAGGCAATAAGATATTCTCTGTCTCATTCTCTATCCCTTTTTTAATGATTCCTAACATTCGGTTTGTTTTCTTGACTGCTGCTGCACGTTGAGTAGATGTTTTCAAAGAACTAGCCACAATGACTCCAAGATCTCTCTCTTGAGTAGTTGTAGCCAACTTAGTCCCCATCATATTGTATGTAGAGTTGGGATTATTTTTCCCAACGAGCATTCCTTTACATTTATCATCATTCAGTTTCATTTGCCATTTTTCCGACCTTAAACAAATCACTCTCTTTCTAGACAATAAAGTATCCCACTATTTGCCCCTCTGAGTAAATCCCGTCCCAAACGTCACATAGAAAACAAGCATGTTGTGGATGTTGCTGAGGATGGTGCAATTCCCATGACGTGGCCCAACTACTGAAGTTTGTTTTGTTGACGTTTGAGGCTGGGCTGTTCCTCTTCCGAGGAATGTGACAAGGAATTACCTCCGGGGACTTGGTCCCAGAAGCCAGCGAATGAAATAATAAGCCCTCCGATTCCTTCTACACTGTATAGAGCCGGCAGGGAGGAGATGGCTCTGTGCTTCTCACACAAGGTAGGTGAAAAATCCCCCAACCATTCTCCCACTCAAGTCCATGGACTTTGTGCCCTGATCTGCAAGAATAGTAAAATCATGTTGCTGATTTCTCCATTTCAATTTTACGCACATGCACAGAGAACCTGCTTTTGTGTCTGAGCAAATGGGTAGTGTATATTCACATCTACCTATCTATCTATCCCCATACACCCCATCTTTGCAAATCCACCTGGCAGTCTATCTATTCATCTATCCATTACTCGGTTACTCTCTGAATCTCTCTGTCTGAAATCCACTCATTTACCAATCATGAACTAGGTCCTGACCTTGGCTTCAACACTTTATATATATACAGTAAAACTCCAATAGTCCGGCACCCAATTGTCCGGCACTCCCGGTAGTCCGACATCAAATTGGCAAGTGGTCCTGACGGAACCGGGACGGAACCCGGAACCGCTCAGGTCAGCTGCTCTCACATGGGTTACAGCAGGGAGGGTAGGTGTTTGGCTCCGGGGAAGGAGAGAAGAGGGGGATTGGGTTATGCAAGGCGTCCCGGACAGCTCATTGAAAAGCCGTCCGCTCAACGCACATGCCCCAGTGCCTGGAGGGAGACGTGCAGCTGTACCGGCAGCTCCAGGACCCGATCATAAGGTTGGGGGGGGGATTGGGTTGGGAGTATGCAGTACCTCCTGATACTCCAACATATCCGATAATCCGGCACCACCTTGGTCCCAAAGGTGCTGGATTATTGGAAGACTACTGTATATGATCCATTCGTCTCGAGAGATGGTGGTAAGCAGCGGCAGTGACAATCTATGAGTCGTGCCTGGATCTGCAACTTCTTTCATAGCTTACGCGTCCAATATTGGATTTGCACAGTTGATTACAATAGCTACATGCCAGTCTACTTCTGTTTTCATGAGTCTGAGCATTTTTCAATCTGAGGCGGAGTTCTTTTGCATGACTTGCACAGGTCCTATAAAAAAATGACGTGCCCTGTTGTAATAATTGTCGCCAGGTGTTGCGATCTGATGACACAGATTCCCAAGAGCTTGGATTGATGTTAAACCTCTTCATAGTGTTTTTACATATATCCTTGGCTTCAATGCTTTAACGCTAATGATACTAGCTGAAGTCCTTGTCCTGTGGTTCCATAGGGCTTACCTGAGGCAGAGACGTGTGCCAGACATGCCCACCCCCACACCATGCGTCTATTCAGCGTCTGTGCTGTTGCTGTGTCGGGGGCGGGGTGTGTTTCTGACTTCTCCCTTCTCTCGTCTTTCCTCGCCTCTGTTCCCCAACCCCCAGCGTCATCCCTTGAGTCTGAGTGGGAACGTTGATTCTTAAGGAGGGTTTTGTTTTGGGGTCTGGATGCAGCCCACTGGGTGGGTTCCCCCTGACCTTTTCTAGTAAGGGAATCCCCTCCCATTATCCCCTCATGACGCATTCTCTGTCCCTGGGGCCCGAGAGTTACCTGGTGGACTCTTTCTGCTGAATTTCCCTCGGTCCTCTCCCCACTTAATATCTGGTTCCTTCATCGTGTCCCTGTTCTCCTGTTTATCAACACAGGGTCTAGAAGTATTCTGAAACTATCCCTCCACTGCCAGCGACAAGAATCTACACTGCCCTCTTTCCTTATGGTGAGTGAATTTCTCCTTTGAATTAGGGCCCGTCTCAATGTCAGCCAGCTAACCCAGAAATACATCGAAATCCATCCTCGAAAAAAAAATCATGTCTGTGAAAAAAAAATGGCCATTGAGGGCCATATTCAATTGTCCATTCGGTTCCATATCAATCCCTCAGAATCGAATGTCAGTCGTGCGCTATTTCGCCTTTTCCTGCCTAGGAAAAAAGAGAACGAACCGTGGACCATTTCCTGCTATGGTTGTGCTGAGGAAAGCGCTCGCAAGGGCCGATCCAGATTCCCCAACGTAGCTCTTACGAGAGGCAGGAGAATTCCCTCCTCTCCTCCAGCTTTCCATGCTTGAGAAAATCAGTCCTTGTTCTTTCATATAGTTCTGGGCCCAGCAGTTGGCAGTTCCCTTTGCTTTGGTGCTTTGATTTTACTGTCTCTCTCTCTGAGCCTCCCGTTGAGTTTGTGTGTTTGTGGGTCTGGTGCCCTCTTTGCAGTTTCTATTTCTGGAATTGCGGACTCCTTGTCCAAACCCAGTCGCCTCTCTCGCATGTTCCCAGATTCATAGAATACGAGGACTGGAAGGGACCCCGAGAGGTCATTGAGTCCAGTCCCCTGTCCTCATGGCAGGACCCAGTACTGTCTAGACCATCCCTGACAGGTATCTCTCCAACCTACTCTTAAATATCTCCAGAGTGGAGATTCCACAACCTCCCTGGGCAATTTATTCCAGTGTTTAACCACCCCAACAGGTAGGAAGTTTTTCCTAATGTCCAACCTCAACCTCCTTTGCTGCAGTTTAAGCCCATTGCTTCTTGTCCTGTCCTCAGAGGACAGGAAGAACAAGTTTTCTCCCTCCTGCTGAGTAGCACGCTAGTATCTGATGCTTTGAGAGCCCCGTATGGAAGATGCGAAAAGTAGGAAAAATACGATACAGGTTATCTCTCACTTTAATTCCCCGTCTCTCAAGTCCATGTCCTGCCCGTTCTATTGAAGTTCCCTCTCCACAAAACACCTGAAGTAAAAAAAAATAAAAAAAAAATTGTAGGCTCCTGCTTGTAAAATTCTGAATAGCGAGGTTATGAAAGATCCACACCTGGTGTAAAATCACTGTAGATCTTTTCATCCCCATGGGGCTATTCAGATTTACACCAGCTAAGGAAGTGGGTCTAGGTGTGTTTTGTAGGCAGGTAGACAGCAAAACACTCAGCGTGGTACGATGAAAGAGGCAGGAAGGAAATAAATGGTTCTGTTTGCTTTTTTTGCAACAGCATCACACTGTTGACTCATATTTAGCTTGTGGTTCTCTATAACCCCTAGATTCCTTTAAGTCGTACTCCTTCCGAGACAGTCGCTTCCCATTCTGTATGTGTGAAACTGATTGTTCCTTCCTAAGTGGAGCACTTTGCATTTGTCCTTATTAAACTTCATCCTGTTTACCTCAGACCATTTCTCCAGTTTGTCCAGATCATTTTGAATTATGACCCGATTCTCCAAAGCAGTAGCAACCCCTCCCAGCTTGGTATCATCTGCAAACTTAATAAGCGTCCTCTCTATGCCGATATCTAAATCCTTGATGAAGATATTGAAAGAACCGGTCCCAAAACAGACCCCTGCAGAACCCCATTTGTTACTCCTTTACAGCAGGACTGTGCACCGTTAATAACTACTCTCTGGGAACGGTTATCCAGCCAGTTATGCACCCACCTTATAATAGCGCCATCTAAGTTCTATTTGCCTAGTTAATAGATAAGAATATCATGTGAGACCATATCAAGTGCCTTACTAAAGTCTAGGTATACCAGGTCCACCGCTTCTCCCTTATCCACAAGACTCATTATCTTATCAAAGAAAGCTATCAGATTGGTTTGACATGATTTGTTCTTTACAAATCCATGCTAGCTGTTCTCTATCACCTTATTATCTTCCAAGTGTTTGCAGATGATTTCCTTAATTACTTGCTCCATTATCTTTCCTGGCACAGAAGTTAAACTGACTGGTCTGTAGTTTCCTGGGTTGTTCTTATTTCCCTTTTTATAGATGGACACTAGATTTCCCCTTTTCCAATCTTCTGGAATCTCTCCCGTCTTCCATGATTTTCCAAGGATGATAGCTAAAGGTTCATATACCTCCTCTATCAGCTCCTTGAGTATTCTAGGATGCATTTCATCAGGCCCTGGTGACTTGCAGACATCTAACTTTTCTACATGATTTTTAACTTGTTCTTTTTTTATTTTATTTTATCTTCTAAACCTACCCCCTTCCCATTAGCATTCACTATGTCAGGCATTCCTTCATCATCAGACTTCTTGGTGAAGACTGAAACAAAGAAGTCATTAAGCATCTCTGTCATTTCCAAGTTTCCTATTACCGTTTCCCCCCTCCCCACTGAGCAATGCTCCACTTCGGAAGGAACAATCAATTTTACACATACAGAATGGGAAGTGACTGTCTAGGAAGGAGTCCTGCAGAAAAGTATCTAGGGGTCAGAGTGGACCACAAGGTAAATATGAGTCAGCAGTGTGATGCTGTTGCAAAAAAAGCAAACATGATTCTAGGATGCATTATCAGGTGTGTTGTGAGCAAAACATGAGAACTCATTGTTCCACTCTACTATGCGCTGGTTAGGCCTCAGTTGGAGTATTGTGTCCAGTTGTGGGCACCACATTTCAAGAAAGATGTGGAGAAATTGGAGAAGGTCCAGAGAAGAGCAACAAGAATGATTAAAGGTCTAGAGCAGGGGTTCCCAACCTGGGGTACGCATACCCTCAGGGGGTATGAGAAGCTTGTCAAGTGGATACGGGGAATATTTGGTAAATAACTAGATTATTCTAATTGAAATATTCCAAAAGTAGTAGTGTTAGTGAAAAAAGTTGTGGATTCTAGAGTCTAGAATTTATTTCCTTTCATATTGAATAGGGGGTACGGAAAGGTTTACTAAAAGCCAAGGAGGTACAGGGACCGAAAAAGGTTGGGAACCCTTGGTCTAGTGAACATGACCTATGAAGTAAGATTGAAAGAATTGGGCTTGTTTAGTTTGGAAAAGAGAAGACTGAGAGGGGACATGATAGCGGTTTTCAGGTATCTAAAAGGGTGTCACAAGGAGGAGGGAGAAAACTTGTTCTTCCTGGCCTTTGCGGGTAGAACAAGAAGCAATGGGCTTAAACTGTAGCAAGGGAGGTTTAGGTTGGACATTAGGAAAAAGTTCCTACCTGTTAGGGTGGTTAAACACTGGAATAAGTAGCCTAGGGAGGTTATGGAATCTCCATCTCTGGAGATATTCAAGAGTAGGTTAGATAAATGTATATCTGGGATGGTCTAGACAGTACTGGGTCCTGCCATGAGGGCAGAGGACTTGACTCGATGACCTCTCAAGGTCCCTTCCACTCCTAGTATTCTATGATTCTATGAAAGAAAGAAAGAATGAAAGAACGAACGAAAGAAAGAAAGGTCCCTGTTTGAATTTTCATGGAAGCAGAGTAAATGTGTTCAAAGAGGAAGAACAGATCTCCTGATATTGGCGCTGATGTTGCTACTTTAGGTCAATTCACCACCTCCCCATCTGGAGTAAATCAGCTGTAGCTCCACTGTGTCAGAGTCAAATCTCCAGCCGACCTACCCTGCCATTGCTTGTTTCACATACACCCAGCGACATCAGCTGCTGCCTGATGAGGATTGGGCCCCGATGGGAAGGAAACCAGCCCGCGCTGTTGTGTGACAGTTCCCTTCCCACCCCTGTCCATGCTTTATGACATTGACCAACGGACACAAATGCGTGTAACTCGAAGATGCTTTGGACAAAATGGAACGTGTCAATGTTAATGTGCCAATCTGCTGGCTCCATGTCTCTTATTTTGGCGCATGGATCACTCTTGTGTGTGAAGTTGGAGATCTGGAGTATGGAATGGCCTATGGTTTAAAATGAGCAAGTCAGAGGCATCAAGGGTGTTTCCCTCAATGTCTGTGTGATCGCATGTAAACAGGCTCTTTTGCCCTTTGAATCTATGCAGAGTGTGGTCTTAGGAAGACTTGGGATCTCCCCAACTGGTAGGGTCTGGCCAGACAATTTCTCATAGAAGGTGGGGAGGAGAACTCCAAGTTCCCGCCCAATAGTGGCATCTATGAAACCTTATAAAACAAGGGGAAGATGCTGCTCCTTTGTCGTTGGCTGGCATGTTGCCCCCCAGAGAATGAACCCAAGACCCCAGGGAAAAAGGATCTTGCCTGGCTTGGAGGTGTAGGTGACCTAAGAACATTTTTAGGGTGAGTCTGTGCTGAGCGTTTAGTGTTAGAACTAGCTCGGCTTTTCTTGTCATTTTCAATTTCTAATTCGCTTTGCTCTGCCTGTTCTCTCTTGCAACCCCTTTAAACCTGTGGTTCTCAACTGGTGGTCCATGGTGACTTTTTCGGTGGTCCATGGGAACATTGTCCAAATTCACACGGCGTGGGCAGGCACCAAAAATCTGTTAGTAAGAAAAAAATTTCAAACCAAAAGTTCGGTGTCTGCTCTTTTTTATCATGTCTCAAAAAGGAGGTGGCCCACGAAAATTTTTTGATTGGCCTGATGGTCCGTGGACTGAAACGAGTTGGGAACCACTGCCTTAAACCCTCCTGCTTGTCCCTAATAAAATCCCTTTTAGTTACTCTCAAACCCAGTGTCAATCACTGGAGCCATCGGGGTGCACATCCTCCTGTCGTTGTTCAAGGGGCCTGGCCGGAACGGGTTTATTTGGGGTTCCGATCCGAGTTGGGGGTTGGGTTCCTGGAAGCTGGGCCCCAAACGGCCTTCTCTTCAGAAGGGGTTCAGTGTCTGTATTGCTCTTTGGGGTGGGGGGTGATCTTGGCTCTGTGCCTGGGCTGGGGGAGACCAGGAGATCTGGCCCAGCAGGGCCGGGTGGTGGGAAGTCCCAGAGAGCAAGGAGGCGAGTGCCGGTGGTTTTGTCGGCTCTCCGGGAAGCAGCCTCCCCCCAAAGGGTCTTCTGTGACCCCTCCCCCATCACAGTTTGATTCACGTCCACATTCTGGGTTTGCCTCAGGGTCGGTGTCGTTCTTTGTCGCCCCTACAGATGAGCAATTCGGAGAGTCTTTCTGGAGAGAACCAGACGGTTGCCGGTATCTTTATCCTGGTGGGGTTTTCATCCCTAAACAAGCTGCAAATCCTTCTCTTTCTGGTGTTACTCCTCACCTACCTGCTCACCCTGATGGGGAACCTCCTCATTGTCCTGCTGATCAAGCTGAACCCCTCCCTCCACACCCCCATGTATTTCTTCCTGGTGAACCTGTCTGTCTCGGAAATCTGCTGCACCACCAGTGTGATCCCTCAGCTGCTGGTTCACCTCCTGGTGGAGGAGAAGACCATCTCCCTCGCGGGCTGCACGCTCCAGTTCTACGTCTTCACCGTCACGGGTCAAACTGCCTGCTGCCTCCTGGCGGCCATGGCCTACGACCGCTATGTGGCCATCTGCCGCCCGCTGCACTACACCACCATCCTGAGTGGCTGGGTGTGCGTGTGGCTCGCGGGGGCTTCGTGGATCATCGGCATCTCGGTGGCCGTAGCTCAGACTGTGTTGATCTTCAGCCTGCCCTTGTGTGGCACCCGCCGCATCCCCCATTATTTCTGCTGTACCCAGTCATTACAGAAGATGCTCTGCAAGTACACATGGAAGAACGTGATCGTGGACTTTTCCATTCTGGTGCTGTTCGTGATGGGCCCTTTCCTCCTGATCGCCCTCTCCTACGTCTGCATCATCTCCACCATATTCAAGCTGCCGTCAGCAGAGGGGAGGCATAAAGCCTTCTCCACCTGCTCCTCCCACCTCACGGTGGTGTCCTTGCTCTACGGAATGGCCCTTTTGAGTTACCTGAACCCCGTGTCCAGCTCCACCCCCGAAAGCGATCAGCTGATAGCCCTTATATACACAGCTGTGACACCAATGTTGAACCCTGTCATATACAGTCTGAGGAACAAAGAGGTGAAAGGAGCCTTTCGAAACACAGTCGGGAAAGCCGTCTTCTCACGCAACCAGAGATATTAGAGCAGTGTTTCTTAAACTGTGTTCCGTGGCACACTGGTGTGCCGCGAGGAAGTTGGAGGTGCCCCGCGGAGAACAACAGATTTCAAAATGGCCACCCTTAAAGGGGCAGGAGACCTTCTTTCCCCCTAACCCTTTTTTCCCCCCCACCTTCTTTTTTCCTCACCAAAAAATCCTTGGTTTTACTCTTAAAAAATAAATTATTGTTTGGTGTTTCTCGGTCTTAAAAAGTTTAGGAAACACTGTCTTAGAGAATGAAAAGGAAAATTAGTGAGCACAGTGTAAAAAAGGTAAATTCATGTACGTTTGGTTGAAGTTTCTCTTCACGACCCTCACTTTTTCAACAGAGGTTTTCCCATTTGCATAATGATGCACTGTTCTAAACCGGTCAGGCAAATCGGAAGAGAAACATTAGTTATAAAAACAAAATCTAAATAGAATGGAATTTTCCAGCACTCTCTTGATAGATTCTTTGAAAAATGAAATGAGCATTTTTAGTCTAAGTACCATCTGGAGTTTACATCTATAGAGCCCTGAGTGGGTACCAGAGTGGAATCTGAATCCATATAGGCAGACATGACCAGGGCTCACCAGCCACGCGCTGCCGTGCGCTGGGTATGCGCACACCGCGCTGCGCGGCCGCGCTGAGCTAAAATCTACTCGCCACGGGCAAGTAGATTATGTTAATTGTCAAGCCCTGGACATGACCATGGATTTCTGTATCCACTTCCGTGGAGGGTAGATTCCCGCAGATATACAAGGGAGATCGGGGGATTACCAGAGTTGTATCTATCTTCAAATTTTGAAATGTCAAAGGAAAAAAACAAATCGAAATGAGAAACGTTTTGTAGAACATTCACCTCCTTTTGGGGGGAAATTTAAGGATTTTCAACAGCATTTTCATACTGGCAACATTCCAAACTACAGAAAAGTCCCTTTGGGCATCTCCTTTGGCTGCCGTGCCGGCCAAGTGCAGCATGTGAGGTTCTGGCGAGGGCTGGGTTGGGATTTGTTTGGCTGTCGGATGCATTTCTCCAGGGCTCCTTATGGCCTACTTCTAAAGAATATTCCCCAGCACTTCTGAACAGGCTTCTTAGATCAGACTCTGACAGAACTTCTAATGCCAGACCTGACCGGGTCACGTAACGACTCTCAGAAACGGCTCCTCACTGTCTTTGCCCCTGGGACAGGTGCAGAGCTCTTTGCTGGCAGGTTGCATTAGCACCCCACGGCACAGGTTCCTTGATTACAAGGCACAGAGGGACCGTGTTGATCATCTGCTCTGATGTCCTGTGTAAGTCAGGCCGGAGAATGTCACGTGGGTGTTTTGGAGTCAGTGGGTTGTGCCCACGAAAGCTCATGATACCATCTACATGTTTAATTAGTCTTTAAAGTGCTACAAGATCATTTGTTGTTTTTTAAGTTTACCCTGCACAGACTAACTCAGCTACCCCTCTGAAGCTACTGTACATCTTGTACTTTACGGACATAAATACAAGCGGTGTTAAAAATCCATAGATGAGAGGTGCTCTCCATGAATCACACTATCACACCAAAAGCCTGTGTAGATGGTACACAGAGGTACAGCTAGACAATAAAAATACTGAAGAGAGTTGGCAGTTTTTCAAAGGGACATTATTAAGGGCCCAAGAGCAAGCTATTCCACTGTGTAGGAAAGATAGAAAGTATGGCAAAAGGCTGCCTTGGCTTAACCAGGAGATCTTGCATGATCTAAAAATCAAAAAGGAGTCATATAAGAAGTGGAAACTAGGACAAATTACAAAGGATAAATATAAGTAAACAATACAGGGGCAAGATTAGAAAGGAAAAGGCACAAAACGAGCTCAAACTAACTACAGGCACAAAGGGAAACAAGAAGACATTCTATAAGTATATTACAAGCAAGAGGAAGACCAAGGACAGCGTAGGCCCACTGCTCATTGAGGAGAGAGAAACAGTAACAGGAAACTTGGAAATTGCAGAGTTGCTTCATCACTTCTTTGTTTCGGTCTTCACCGAGTAGTCTGAAGGAATGCCTAACATAGCTGAATGCTAGTGGGAAGGGGGTAGGTTCAGAGGATGAAATTAAAAAAGAACAAGTTAAAAATCACTTAGAAAAGTTAGATGTCTGCAAGTCACCAGGGCCTGATGAAATGCATCCTAGAATACTCAAGGAGCTGATAGAAGTATCTGAGCCTTTAGCTATACTCTTTGGAAAGTCATGGAAGTCAGGAGAGATTCCAGAAGTCTGGAAAAGGGTAAATCTAGTGCCCATCTATAAAAAGGGAAATAAGAACAACCCAGGAAACTACAGACCAGTCAGTTTAACTTCTGTGCTAGGAAAGATAATGGAGCAAGTAATTAAGGAATTCGTCTGCAAACACCTGGAAGATAATAAGGTGATAGGGAACAGCCAGCATGAATTTGTAAAGAACCAATCACGTCAAATCAATCTGATAGCTTTCTTTGATAGGATTACGAGTCTTGTGGATAAGGGAGAAGCGGTAGACGTGGTATACCTAGACTTTAGTAAGGCATTTGACACGGTCTCGCATGATATTCTCATCAATAAACTAGGGAAATACAACTTAGATGGGGCTACTATAAGGTGGGTGCAGTACTGGCTGGATAACTGTTGTCAGAGAATCATTATTAACGGTTCACAATCCTCCTGGAAGGGCATAACAAGTGGGGTGCTGCAGGGGTCTGTTTTGGGACCGGTTCTTTCAATATCTTCATCAACAATTTAGAGATTGGCATAGAGAGGACGCTTATTAAGTTTGCAGATGATACCAAGCTGGGAGGGGTTGCGAGTGCTTTGGAGGAGAGGGTCATAATTCAACATGATCTGGACAAACTGGATAAATGGTCTGAGGTCAATAGGATAGAGCAGGGGTTCCCAAACTTTTTTGACACGGGGACCAGTAAATCCATTCACGAACTTTTGGAGGACCGGTAACATTCATTTGCATATTTGCATATTCATTAATCAAATGATGAATATTCAAATAAGTTGTTTCTGGTCCTCCCAAAGCCCCCAGTGCCATCTTTATTAAAGCATTTGATATGGTCACCCACAATATTCTTGCCAGCAAGTTAAGGAATATGGATTGGATAAATGGAGTGTAAGACAGACAGAAAGCTGGTTAGACCAGGGTTTCCCAAACTTTTTACTTTAGTTGGAACCCCTTTTTTTCCCGTACTGTTTTTTTGCAGCCCAAAAATATAAAGACATAAAAAACAAACTGAGAAAATACCAGACATATAATATGTCTGGTATTTTCTCATTAGGTAAGTTTTATTCTTAGTAGATGTATCATTTTGTAGTTTCGAACTGCCTGGCTGGTAAATGTGCTCAGACTGCATGAGTGTGTCTACCAGCCAGACAGTTCACAACTACTCGAGGAGGTGGTGGGGGAGCGGGGGGCACAATAGAATCCCCGGGCTGAACTCACTCGTGCTTTGCGGGGGGGGGGGCAGCGCCCCGAGATCCGCATATGGCCGGTCAGTCCTGCTCCCCTCCAGCCAATTTGCTCCCCCCGCGCGCCTCCAGCCAGCCCCACTTCCCCCAATTCCCTCCCGGGCAGCCAGTTCTCCCCCGATTCTCCTCCCAGTCTCCCTTGGCCAGTCCCGCTGCCCGCGTCCGGCCCTGCTTCCGGCGGCCGCTTCTCCCCGCCCCCCATCTTCCCCGGCCAGCTCCCTACCCCCGACCTCGTGCCCCCTGGCAGCCCTGCTTCCGCCAGCCCCCCAATCTCTCACGGACAGTCCCGATGCCCCAGGCAAGCCCTGCTTCCAGCGGCCGCTTCTCCCCTACTCCTCCTCCCAAAATCCCCTGGCCAGCCCCCTGCCCAGCTCTGCTTCCGCCAGCTGCCCCTCCCCCAATCTCCCTGGCCTGCCCCGATTTCCCCGTCCAGTGCTGCTTCTGATGGCCGGCTCTCCCCTCCTCCTCTCCCCTCCCCACCTCCCCTAGCTACGCATCTGCTGGGAGCCAGAAGATCCAGCTGCAGACTCCACCCAGGCCGGCCAAGGGCTTGCGGGACCTGGCGCCACACAGGCACTCCGGGAGCCCAGAACACCCCGGCAACCACGCTGAGGCCCGGTACTTTTTTCCTGTGGCCCGGTACCGGGCCGCGGCCAATAGTTTGGGAAACGCTGGGATAGAGTTTAATAAGGACAAATGCAAAGTGCTCCACTGAGGAAGGAACAAGCCATTTCACACACACAGAATGGGAAGCAACTGTCTAGGACGGAGTCCTGCTGAAAGAGATCTAGGGCTCAGAGTGGACCACAAGCTAAATATGAATCAACAGTGTGACGCTGTTGCAAAAAAAGCAAACATGACTCTGGGATGCATGAACAGGTGTGTTGTGAGCAAGACACAAGAAGTCATTCTTCCGCTCTACTCTGTGCTGGTTAGGCCTCAGTTGGAGGATTGTGTCCAGTTGTGGGCACCACATTTCAAGAAAGATGTGGAGAAATTGGAGAAGGTCTAGAGAAGAGCAACAAGAATGATTAAAAGTCTAGAGAACATGATCTATGAAGGAAGACTGAAAGAATTGGGCTTGTTTCGTTTGGAAAGGAGAAGACTGAGAGGGGACATGATAGTGGTTTCAGGTATCTAAAAGGGAGTTACAAGAAGTAGGGAGAAAATTGTTCTCCTTGATCTCTGAGGATAGGACAGGAAGCAATGGGCTTAAACTGCAGCAAGGGAGGTTTAGATTGGATTTTAGAAAAACTTCCTACCTGTCAGGGTGGTGAAACACTGAAATAAGTTGCCTAAGGGGGTTGTGAAATCTCCATCTCTGGAGATATTTAGGAGTAGGTTGGATAGACATCTCATAGGGATGATCTAGACATTATTGGATCTTGCCATGAGGGCAGGGGACTGGACTCAATGACCTCTCCAGGTCCCTTCCAGTGCTAATGTTCTGTGATTCTATGCAAGTAAGAGGTAAAAACACGTGATGATAAACCAGCAGACTAATCCTCTTCTGTGAGAAACTTAGAAACTGAAGAGCCCAGGGTGATATGGGCCAGGAACCACAAATCCAGCAGGAAAACGGTAGGCACTGGGGTATTAGCATTTGAGTTACGGGCAATGCACGGATTATGGAAAATACAACGGATAATGGGTTGGATCAGCACTGACGGTGGGGAATTAGCAACTGAGAATGGTAAAGTCTATGAAAACAGATATAAATGGGCAGGGCCAGCCTTAGGCTGATTCGACTGATTCGATTGAATCGGGCCCCGCGCCTAAGGGGGGCCCTGCGCCCCTGAACCCGGAAGTGCCGACGAGTTACAGAGCCGGGGCCCTGCTCCACCAATATGTGGAGCTGGGTCTCTCCCTGGCTCTGCCTGGAGCGGGCCCCGGCCCCCCCTGCCGGCCCCCCCGCACGTCCTCCCACCCCGCACCTCGGCCCTGGACCGTTCCTGCCGTGCGCGGCTCAGCGCTGCTCCTCCTCGCCGGCTGCTGCTGCTGCCTTGCGCAGTGTTGCTGGTGGGTGGGGAGGACGCCCGGGCGTGACGTGATGTCATGGCCCGGGTTTTTTAAACTCATGGGAGGCACATTGTGGGGCCCCGCCGGCTCCGGATTTGGCCTTCGGGGCCTGAGTTGCGGCCTCCAGCCCCGCAACCTGGAAGGCAGAAGGTAGGGAACTGGATTGTGCGGCAGCGGCGGCGGCAGGGGAAGGGAAGGGGCTTGGGCGAGGGCGAGGGTAGGGGCGGGGCGGCGGTGGTGGGGAGGAGGGGCTTGGGCGGTGGAGATGGGGTGGGGAGGGGAAAGGGGCTGAGGCGGAGGTGGGGAAGAGGGGAAGGGACTTGGGGGAGGGGAGGGGTGGAAGGAGAAGGGGCTTGGGGGAGGGGAGGTGAAGGCACCAAGAGACAGGTTGGAGGAGAGACAAATGGCAGGGGGCCAAGTGCAGACAATGAGGGAAAGGATGATGCTGGGAGAGGAGAGGAGAGGGGGCTAGAGGGGGAGGTGCTGGGAGAAGGCTCGAAAGAAGGGGTGAGCATGAGAAAGGTGGGGATGGAGCAAGGCATGTGTGAGGGCACAGAGGGGCAGGAGGGGAACGAGGCAGAGAGTGGTGAGGGGGTGGGCCTCAGGGAAAAAGAGGGCAAAGGGGCAGGGGCAGTAAGGGAAGGAGGAGGCACCAGGATGGTGCAGGGCTAAGGGAAGGTGCAGGGGTAAGGGAAGGTGCAGGTGCCAGGGGATTCTGGGGTGAAGCAGAAGGGCAGACACCTGCAGGGGAGGGACCAGCACCAGAGGAGAGGCAGGCAGGTGTGTAGAGAGGAGGTGTTAGATGAAGGGATGAGGAGGGGTAGCTCACCTGATCAGAGTGGGGCTACTGGAGGAGTGGGCGCAGGGGGGAGAGAAGGGCTGGTGGAGGGGGGCAGGTCGCTGAGGGCAGTGAGAAGGGCAGGAGTCAGGACAGCGGAGGAGGGTGAGGAGTTGGGGGGCAGCAGGCACCAGGGGAGATGATGGAGCAAGGAGAGGAGGCATGACAGCAGAGAGAAAAGGTAAAGGTTTATAAAATATTTATTAATAACTTGGTATGCAGCCCACGGCCAGTTTGTTGCGCCCTGCGGTGCAGTTTGGGTTTATGTGGGGATCGACACGTGGCTGGCGAGTGGGAGCCAAAACAAAAAAGTAGTCAGTGTAATGATCTTCTGTTGATGTGTTTTAGTAGTTAAATTCTTGGACTGTCATTGCTCATGAAAAGTGCTGTCGGGTACATATTGCATTTTATTAATATCAGCAGAACTGACTTAAATGGGGCCTGTGTGTTGTGTCGTCTTGCCTTAATCTTTGTATTCATGCCTGTCAGTGGGAGAGAAGCTATTTGTATATATTTGCTTGCATATGCAACCACACTTAAGTTGAGGCCCTCAGCGTGTTCTGTAAGTATCCGTGTGGCCCCTGGGGCTTCCAAAGTTGAGTTGCCCTAGCTCATCCCTGACAGGTGTCTGTCTAACCTGGTCTTAAATACTTCAGTGATGGAGATTCCACAATCTCACTAGGCAATTTATTCCAGTGTTTAACTGCCTTGACAGGCAGGAATTCTTTCCTAATGTCCAACCTAACCTCCCTTGCTGCAATTTAAGCCCATTGCTTCTCATCCTAACCTCAGAGGCCAAGCAGAACAATTTTTCTTCCTCCTCCTTATGATACTCTTTTAGATACTTGAAAGCTGCTCTCATGTCCCTTTTCGGTCTTCTCTTTTCCAAGGTAAACAAGGCCAATTTCTTCAGCCTTGCCTCATAGCTCATGTTCTACGTTCGATCTATGATTCTATGATCATTTGTGTTGATCTTCTCTGGACTTTCTCCAGTTTCTCCACATTTCCTGAAATGTGGCGCCCAGAACTGGACATGATACTTCAGCTGGGGCCTAATGTAGATGGCTCATTCCCTGCCTAGGGGACGTGAGACTGGATGGGTTAATTTCCAATCCTCCTGTTTATTCTTTTCCTAAGCCAGGAGGGCACAGTAGTTCTGATGGGGACTCTACAGGAAGGCAGCCCACACTGCCCCCTTCCTGAAACCTTGTGCAGGTGTTAAACAGCTGTCCAGCCCACCCTAGAGGTGACTGCATTTCAGCGTGCCTGAAGCAACACAGCACCAGCAATGGACAGGAGAATGGCTCCCGGGCATGGCTTGCTCATGACTGCTTCAGTCCTGTTGATGGGCCTCAGCCTCTTTCCTTCCACTCCCCTGCTTTGCAATGGGGCTGTAGACTCTGGGGGAGAGGGGTGGAGGCAGGCAGAGGTGTCTCCCTGCAGCAGATGTAGACACGTCTCTGTATTAATCATTCTCTCATTGAAGTTTTTAGCTTTGTAGTGAGTCCTTTTACATGGAAACTTTGTATTACGTCTTGGTAGAATAGTCCCTAGGACAAGTGAGGCAGAGACTGTCCCTGTGGGGTGAATGAGGTGGGAATGGATAAGGCGGAAGGTGAGCACCTCTGGGCAGTTGCAAAGGTTGGAGAGGGGATGGAAGCCAGATCCAAGATCAATGAGCCCTGGGAAGTGGGCCCATTGAAAGGAGACTGGACCTGTGGATGCCTTGGGGGTCAGCAGCAAGGGCCTGCTTTGGGAAGCCCCCTCTTTGGAGGTGAATGTGGCAGCATTGAGACACCACCCAGAAGCAGGCGCCACAGACACTAACTGCAGATTCATGGGACGGCTCTCAGATCTTCACATGCATAAGATGATAGAGCTGCAGGAGGGGGGGCAGTGGCGTAGCGAGGGGGCTGAAGGGGTCAGTTGCCCCTGGGAGAAAAATAATATAAAATGTAGTTAAAAATAGATGTCACGGTTTTAAAAGGAATACCATATCTCCTGCCTTTTGTCTATTTTTGTCTCTTTAGGCCCCCAGCTAAATTTTCAAAAGCACTTGAGGGACTAAAGTCATTTTTGAAAATTGGACTTGGAAATCTAAGCTCAGATTTTCAAAGGTAATTAAGCTCCTAAAGAGACAGTTGCCAACTCGGATCTTCAAAGATCTGTACACACCTTTGAAAATCTGGTCATAAGTGTCTTAGTCAGTTCTGAACGTGAGATGTAGGAGCCCAGTCCTAATTCCTTCAGGCTTTTTTTTTAATTTGAACATTTATCTACACTAATTCCCCTCCTTTCTCTTTCACTATCCAATAAATGCATGGATCAAAATTATAGGTGCTTTGTGAATATGCTGACTTGAGAATGGAAAGATTTCATATTGTCATGTATGATTCCTGGTAACCCATCTCAAATATGAAAAACTAGGTAGATACCTGTTCATATCAGGAGCTGTTGAATTCAGTTTACCATTTGCAGTATCTCATTAGGATGTTTAGTGGAGAAGATATTGGGTTTTTTTTATTTATACTGTGGGCAAAGCATGGGCTCACAAGAATTCCTCCATTGTTTTACCATGAGTCTCAAAACATTTGGTGTTTTTCTAAAGGCCTGGAGTCAATTGATTATGTAGGAATCTCAGCTTTCATTTTAAAAAAGTTCTCTATACTTCTGGGCCTTACAGCTAAGGAGGAAAGCTTTAAAACATGAACCCTAAATACTCAAGAAACAAAAGGCCAATAAAAATCCAACATGTTTTATTTTTAAAATATCTTATGATTTGTAGACCATTCTCATAACTTTGTGTAGGCGTTCCTTGTGATTTTTGGGTTGGCAATACTGCTCTTTGATTGGTGAATTTAGAGAGTCTCTCCCTTCAGTTTCCCTTTCCACCCTCCTTTTTGTCACAGGTCATCAGAGAATCATAGAGACAATGGAGAGCAGGGTGAGTCCATGACTATGGTTAATGACTGGTCAGGGTGACTAACTATTATCAGCCAGTGGTCTGAATGAGCTATCTACTGCCATCTGTTAATCAACTGTAGGAAAAGGCTTCACGAGCAGACCTTATTTATATAGACAACCTACTTTGCCACAGAGATCAGTAGACACACTTGCTGTGTCAAGGTGATCAATTTTGCTCTTTTGGGTTGAAATTCACTTAAGACTTGGAGCTGGGAGAATGAAATGTTGTTATCCATATTGTATGATTAAAAGGTAAAAGACTTGAACTTAATATGACCTGGCTTAGGGTCTACCATAACTTGAACACTAAGCAGAGGATAGTGAGTCACATCTAAGTGAAAGTCACAGAAGATGGAAACAGGTTTTATTTCTGGTGGTGTAGAGTCTATTTGGGAGTCCTCAATTATATCTGACACTTTACATCCAGTGTTTAAAGGCAGAGCTGACTAGAATCAATTGAGAGTCCTTGTCTTGTCTCAGTGATCGCTTGAGCAAAAATCATTGATAAAATCTTGTGTAGACTGACCTTGGACTCAACATGCAGGCAATGTGTGTTAAAGGGCAGTGCAAAGGAGGCAATGGTGGTGAGGTACCATATTACCTAGTGAAATCATTGGTGCTGAAATCACTAAGGACTGGAATTTGACCACAGAACTGACACTTTCTTAACAAAGACTCCATTTTTGCTATTTAAAAAGTAAATCAATGTAACAGAAAACTGCAACGCTCTCTGGTAACTTTTTAAAAATCAAACTTTAAACTTTATTGAAAAGATTGGATAGTTTGCAATTGAAAATATTTGACCTACACTTAAGGCAACTGATTTAATTTTGTGTAAAATTTTGCATACTATAGGATGTCATTTTTTTTGAAAATGTTCAACCATATTGATATACATTTTGATCAGATCTATTTCTGATGTGATATTTGTACGTGGTTGTGGTTTGGTGTGTGTGTGGTTTTTTTTTTTTTGCTCAACGAAAAATCCTGGGTGGGGGGGGGGCCCGCCAAAACCATTCGAATTGGGCCCCGCACTTCCTAAAGCCGGCCCTGTACATGGGTCTCCAAGCTGGAGAAACGCTGGACCTGAAAACAATGAAGGCTACTGAAGGACCAGATCGGGAGATGTGGGGCAGGGATGACCGTTGTGGAAGAAGGATGGACTTCTCGGTGCCCCAGTATGTATCCCATGGCTGTCATCTAACCTAGGTCCCTTTCCCCGGTCAGTTTTGACTATTTTTACTTGTCTATCAATAAGTGAGATCGTGACACTAGAAATGACACTAATTCAGTCTGAAATGGTGTTACCAAAGGCAACACTGGTGAAGCCTCAATTGGGTGGAGGCGTGACTCAGTTTCCCACTCTACACACCCAACAAACACCAACACACAATATATCCCACCTCAGTGCCCTGATCTCTGCTTCCTACATTCACTGAGGAAAGGAGTCGCCCTTATGTAACTATGATCAAAGCGACAAGGACTGGCCAGGCGACACCCCATGACGTGAACACCTGGCAGTGAATTCGCTTAGGCTAAGTTGCCTTTCCTGTTTCCCTGTGTGTTATTCTGCGTTCAGCACACGCAAAGAGGAAACTTGTGTCAAGCAAAACAATCTCATTGTGTGCCACAGTACAAGCTTCTGGGAGCTTGTCCTGCCCCGTCCCTGGGACGTGTGTGTCTAACACAAAGGGAAGGGTTAGAACAAGACATTAAGGAACTTGGCTGAACCAACAGGCCGGAGTTCTGTGCCACGTAAAAACTTTTCCCACAGTCCCCCTGGAGTTCGTGCTACTTGCAAGGGGTAAATTTGGATGCTCACTCTCTAAGACCATAACAACATAAGGGCGGCCAGACTGGGTCAGAACAACAGTCCATCCAGCCCAGTGTCCTGTCTGCCCACAGTGGCCAATGCCACATGCCCCAGAGGGAGGGAACACAACAGGGAATCCTCACATGATCCCTCCCCTGCCACCCATTCCACAAAAAACAGAAACTAGGGACACCATCCCTACCCATCCTGGATAATAGCGATTGATGGACCTAACCTTCATGAATCTACCGAGCTCTTTTCTGAACCCGGTTAAAATCCCTGTCTTCACCACATCCTCTGGCAAGGAGTTCCACAGGTTAACTTTGTGCCGAGTGAAGAAAAGCATGGGCTTGTTTGTTTCTTTTAAACCTCCTGCCTATTCATTTCATTTGGTGACCCCTAGTTCTCACATTGTGGGAAGAAGTCAATAACTTTTCCTTAGTCACTTTCTCCACCCCAGTCATGATTTGATAGATCGCTTTCCTATGCCCCCTTAGTCTCCTCTTGTCTAAGTGGCAAAGTCCCAGTCTTTTTAATCTCTCTTCAGATGGGGCCAGGTCCAAATCCCTACATGAGCAATGCTGTGTGACACGGTTTTGGGCAGATCGCTGTCACCCAGAACCTTTTCCCAGTACCGTACGGTGATCAACTTTTAACAAGAAGACTGGCTGACTTCAGGTACAGGAACTCTTGAATGTATCTCGTGCCACAATGGGGCCCAGTAATTGATGGTGCAATTGCTAATGGCATTTTTGGGTGCATTAGGAGGAGCACTGCCAGCAGATCTAGAGAAGTGATTGTTCCCCTTTATTCAGCACTGGAGAGTCCACATCTGGAGTATTGTGTCCAGTTCTGGGCCCCCCACTGCAGAGGGGATGTGGACACATTGGAGAGGGTGCAGCGGAGGGCAACCACAATGATTCGAGGGCTGGAGCACATGACCTACGAGGAGAAACTGAGGGATTTGTCCTTGTTCAGTCTGCAGAAGAGAAGAGAGCAGCCTTCAACTCCCTGAAGGGAGGTTCCACAGAGGCTGGAGAGAGGCTGTTCTCAGTGGTGGCAGGTGGCAGAACAAGGAGCAATGGGCTCACATTGCAGCAGGGGAGGTCTAGGTTGGATGTTAGGAAAACCCCTGTCTATCTATCTATCTATCTATCTAGTCACTCTCCTTTCATTTAACTCATGCGGCAGGCACACAGCTATGCCCACGTCTGGAAGTAACAATAACCAGGAGCAGGCGCTTTCTGTGATCCAGGGCACTTTTTGTCCCCTTTTAGACGTGTGCGTGGAGAAATCACCCTTGGGTAGATCTAGAGCCTTTTCCAGCTGTGACGGTGGTGGGGCTTGGTGCGCGCCTGCTGCTTTTCTGGTCTGGGTGTAGCCCTGAGTTCTGGGCTGCATCTGTGCCTCTTTCATAGAGTGGAATCACATGGTTGTCCCATGCTTATAGCCAGCCTCTGTGTACAGCCCCCTGGGCCCCGTCATGATTTCTCAGCTGCTCTAGCTGGGTTTGGTATGTACGATCTTCCCGTAGGAGCTGTGCCCAGGAATAAGCTGGGTGACCAGCTGATTTTTTTAAGCATTGTTTATTTAGAGCAACAGGAACAAAGGGAAAGACAAGACAAAATATTCCCCAACAACTCCCCATCTGTCACACCACAGAACCTCATTGGGATCCATCTTTGGCCTCGTTAGCAAGGGTTTGATTGGCCTTGGGAAACAAGGCACAACCTTTTTGCTGAAAAAAGAAAAGTCTTCCCATCGTATCAAGAACGGCACAACATGGATTTGTTTATTTAGATACAAATTTAAAAAAAAAAAAAAAAAAGACGCCCACCTAAGCTCCAAAAAATCGCCGTCAGCCTGAAATCACAACATTAAAGTCACCATTTCAGCGGGAATCCCGCCGTTCCTGGATCTACAGAATCTTTCCCCTTCCTTTTGATCCGTACGGGAATGAAAAATGGAGCAGTCTCGGAAAATCCCACCCCAGGCCTGACCCCGACACCCCCCAGTGGAGGGGAAGAATGACAAAGGAGAAAAAGTCACAAGCTTCAAAGCAACTGTTTCCCACACACCCCCATCATATATATAGTAGCCCAGTGTCTGAGATTCTGTAACGCCAAAATGCTGGCTGTTCCCTCTGGGGGGCGCTGTTGCTGAAACTCTGGCTGTTCCCTCTGGCGGCCCTGTTGCCTGAAATGATGGCTGTTCCCTGTGGGAGGTGCTGTTGCCTGAAATGATGGCTGTTCCCTCTGGGGGGGCGCTGTTGCTGAAATGCTGGCTGTTCCCTCTGGGCGGCACTGTTGCTGAAATGCTGGCTGTTCCCTCTGGGCGGCCCATGCTGCATGGTGAGTGCGGGGCCCAAACGGCCGCTTGCGCCGCTTGCTCCCCCATGGTGGCCCGGCTGAGCGGCGCAGAAGTCAGCCGAGTGCCAAGGTGGGAGGCGAAGGGGGGCGGGGCGGTGACGTGCGGCGTGACAGCGGCTCCAGGCCCCGGCCCCAGCCGTGAACGTCACCGCTCCGTCCCCCTTCGCCTCCCGCTGTGGCGCTCAGCCGGACCGCCACATGGGAGCAAGTGGCACAAGTGACCGTTTGGGCTCCGTGCTCCCCCATGCAGCACAGGGAGTGCAGAGCCCAAACGGCCATTTGGGCTCCGCGGTCCCCCGAGTGAGAGGCAGGAGCGGGAGGAGAAGAGAAAGAGAGAGACAGAGAGAGAGGCAGGAGGCGGAGGAGAGCTGAGAGAGAGGGTGGGGGAGGCAGTAGGAGGAGGAGGAGGAGAGAGAGAGAGAGAGATGGAGCGAGAGACCGACGTGGAGGAGAGACCTGAAAATCCCGTCTTATGACGGGCTAATGGGCTAGTTCACAGAGAATAGACCAGCCAGCAAAACAAAACAAAATATAGACAAGCAAGCAAGAAAAAATGTCACGTTCCAAGCAAAAATGTGAAACCCAGCACCCCAACAAAGGAAAGGCTGAGATTGATGAACTTGATGAAGGACTTTGCTTATTTAATGTAGAAGTTTCTCTGGCCATATGGGGTGAGTCTACACAGCACCCTCAACTCGAAATAAGATACGCAAATTGCTCTATGCAAAGTGCACATCTTATTGCGAATCTCTTTCGAAATAGCTTCTTTTGAAATTTGGTGCGTCTACCCAGCACCACATTCCGAAAGAACTTGCTATTTTGAGCCATTCCTCAGCCCTCCTGGAACGAGCTTTACCGGGAGGGTGAAATAGCACCCCAGTGATTCCTAAAAATATTTCCAAATAAGAGGCGGTTGCGAAGATGAGGGGTAGCTATTTCTGGATACCTACGGTATCCGCAAAATAGCCATGCAGTATAGATGTACCCATGGCGACGGTAGCAGTACAAACCCTGAAAATGGATTCATAGCTCAGTTCTGACCTTAGTTGTGTTGGGGTAACTCTGCAGAAATGCGGTTGACTTCTGTGGAGTTGGCTTGTGACTATTACATAAAGACTTAGCATGGGATTTACCCAAGGAGAGAACATTTGCCTCAGTTGACCATGGAGACAACGAAGCACAGTATAAAATTGTGGTCACGGGAGAAGGGCAGACATGTTTTTCTTGGTGAACAATGTCCACACCACCAGCTTCCGCAGGGCGGCTTTGATATCCTTGTTCCTCATGCTGTAGATGACCGGGTTCAGCATGGGAGTCATGACAGAATAGAGAACAGCCACTGCCAGATCCAGCCCGGGGGCCGAGCCGGCGGTGGGTTTCATGTAGGCAAAGCTGCCAGTGCTGAAGAACAAGGAGATGACAATGAGGTGAGGCACGCAGGTGGAGAAGGTTTTGTGCCGGCTCTGCCCGGCAGGGATTCGCAGCACCGCGGAGAAGATGTGCGCGTATGAGACGGCGATCAAAGCAAAGCAGCTGAAGAGCAAACATGTGCTGACGCCCAGCACGGCCACCTTGCTGCTATACGCGTCAGCGCACATGAGTTTGAGCAGCGGGGGGATTTCGCAGAAGAACTGGTCCACAACGTGGGGCTGGCAGAAGGGCAACCGGAAGGCGCTCCCGGTTTGCATGGCAGAGTTGACCGCCCCGGCCAACCATGCGCCGGCGGCCAAGTGGACACATGCTCTCCGGATCATCACGCGCTCATAGTGCAGCGGCTGGCAGATGGCCACGTACCGGTCGTAGGCCATGATGGTGAGCACGGCGATGTTGGCCGCGGCGAAGAAGACGAAGAGAAAGACTTGGGCGACGCATCCCACGTAGGAAATGGACCTGGTGTCCTGGAGGGAATTGGCCATGGACTTGGGGATGGTGATGGAGACGGAGCCGAGGTCCAGGAGGGAGAGGTTCACCAGGAAGAAGTACATGGGGGTGTGAAGGTGGCGGTCGAGCATTACGGCTGTGATGATGAGAAGGTTCCCAATGGAGGCCGCCAAGTAGAGCACCGGGAAGAGCACAACGTGCAACATCTGCAGTTCCCACACGTTCGAGATGCCCTGGAGAAGGAATTCGGTGCTTCGGTTGGACATTTTCTTCCTTGGGTCATTGTGTTTTACCTGAACAAAGACTCTGGTTTCCATCTAGGGAACATCTCCTGAGCGGATTGTCTCGGGGGCCCGGCATCCATCAGCTGTGTGACCCGGCGCGATGAATGCGCCTCTCCCCGGGCAATCAGCTCGTTACTCAAGTGCGTTAACACACTAGAGTAAATGGACAGGCCTCCCAATATGGCGGGGTTGTTTCTCACCAGGGGAGCTGCGGCCCAGAGTTGTACAAAGGATGGACCAAATGACAACCCACACCCAGCCCGCGGCACACGGGTCCCTCTAGTCTGCCTGGCAAGTTGGGCATGACATGGAAGTCCTCAAACATGCCGATGTGGCCTGATTCCCGCTGTCGGGGGCAGTGCTCCGTGGACTCCCCCACACTCCTTTGCCAGCGTTTTGGTGATGACTCCACCCCTCCCCCCTCGTGGAGAGCCGGCTACTCTGTGACAAGCTGATTGGCAGCACTGAACACCAGCCGAGCGCCCGTCGCCAAGGCAGGAGGGTCTGTCCAGGGGGGTCCTTTTAGTCACTCCCGTGTGGTGTTGCTCACCGCTCTGAATGTAGCTCTGCTCCGCAGGCACATTGGCCGTCGGTGGATGTGGGTTGTGTTTGGGGCTCCACCCCTGCCCTGCCCTGTTACCTGAGGTTACCAGTCACTCCCCCCCCGACTTCTGTATCTCTGTGTCCCTTGCCAATCGGTAGCGTTGGATCATTTGTGCTTTCCAACAGAACTGGGCAAGGGTTACACAAGAAAGAAGCGCATTTGAAATTATTCTGAAAGGGGGAAGTATTCACCCCCCCCCCCACACACACACATGCCTCTTCCGGCTCCTTGCAAATGTGGGTGGCGGTTATTATGAGGGCAATTTGGCTTTTACACCTACAGCTTTGTGTTTGTCTCAGAGGGTCTCTGCTTTCCTTCTAAAAACCAAATTTCCCCCTTAAAACGTGCCGCTCTCGGCAGGAAATGTTTGATTGTCAAAATCTGATTTTGGAAAGGAAGATTCAGCATCTCCCAGAAGGCTGGACAAATTCTGATCTGGACTTAGATTATAGGGAGCGGGAAGGGCTCAGATGGCAACGCAGACGGGTGTGCTTACATTTCTCCTCCGTGGTAACGCCCAATGAGAACTGAAATAACCAACTGCCTGGACTGGAGTCGGTGGAATTTTCCCCTGTGCACGATCCATTCTATCCTCTAATGCCTATCTATCTATCTATCTATCTATCTATCTATCTATCTATCTATCTATCTATCCCCATACACTGCATCTATCTATCTATCTATCTATCTATCTATCGTTCCTACCCCTGTAGTGCTTTGATGCAAAAGTCACAAGTGTCTAAGCGTCCGTTCAACCCTTTGCTTTTCCCTGCCCAAAGCACCGCTCCCGGCTGTAAGGTCCCACCCAGCCTGGTGTCTCTCTGCTGCCTTCCCCACTGACATGGATGCAGGGGGATCAATGGGAAAATACCTGCCAGGCACTAGCTGCCAGGCCTCGTGGAGGGTCTGGTCCTACGGAAGCCCCCTCCCATCACTGCGGGGCATGTGGACTCTGCAGGGGGATTCTGGTCCCTGCGCCGGGATGCAGCAACGCAGCTCCAGCACCGGTCGGAGGGACGTGGCTTTGGAGAGGGGAGCTGCCAGACGATCTCTGTTGCCGAGCCGCATGGAGCTGGTGGGGAGCGGCGCTGGCGTTGGGCGGCTGAATGTTTGGGAGGTGATTTATCCCGGGCTAATTGTCACGGGCTGGTGGGACGCGCCTGCCAACATCAATTGGATGTCCCCAATGCACCGTCATTATTCTGTGATTTCACCCCAGGGCAGCACAGGGCCGAGGGCCTCCCGCCCAGGAGTCCAGCCTGCTCCCGGTGCAATCCGTGGGCAAGACTTGGAAAGGGATTTGGGCACCTAAAGTTGGAGCCTGGGGCCGAATGGACATAAGAACA
Organism: Rafetus swinhoei; assembly: GCA_019425775.1. Lineage (NCBI taxonomy): Eukaryota > Metazoa > Chordata > Testudines > Trionychidae > Rafetus > Rafetus swinhoei. The sequence continues at coordinate 22,130,513 of CM033433.1, forward strand.
TAAGAACAGCCAAACTGGGTCAAACCAAATGCCCATCCAGCCCAGTGCCCTGTCTGCTGACAGTGGCCCATACCAGATGCCCCAGAGGGACTTAACAGAATGGGAAATTATCACATGATCCCTCCTGTCCTGTCATCCATTTCCAGACAAAAAGAGGCAAGGGACGCCATCCCTACCCATCCTGGCTAGTAGCCATTGATGGCCTTAACCTCCATGAATCTATCTAGCTCTTTTTTGAACCTTGTTAAAGTCCTGGTGCTCAGAACTTCCTTTGGAAAGGAGTTCCACAGATTAACAGTGTGCTGCAGATAAAAAAACTTACTTTTGTTTGTTTTAAAACTATGCCTTTAAATTTCACTTCTTATAGTATGGGAACAAGTAAATAATTTTTCTTTATCCACTTTCTCCTTACCTCTCATGATTTGATAGACCTCTATCATATCCCCTCATTCGTCTCTTCTTTTCTAAGATGAAAAGTACAAGTCTTTTTAATCTCTCTTCATATGGGACCTGATTCAAACCTCTCATCATTTTTGTTGCCGTTTTCTGAACCTTTTCTAATGCCAATACATCTTTTTTGAGAAGAGGTGACTACATCTGTACCCAGAATTCAAGATGTGGGCATCTCATGGGTTTATACAGAGGCAAAAAGATATTTTCTGTCTTGTTCGCTATCCCTTTTCAAATGATTCCTAACATTCGGTTTGATTTTTTGACTGCTGCTGCACACAGAGTGGGTGTTTTCAGAGAACTATCCACAGTAACTCCAAGATCACTCTCCTGAGTGATTGTAGATAAATTAGTCTCCATCTTTTTGCATGTATAGTTGGGATTATTTTTTTCCAATATGGGATTTATTGACACTCCTAAATCAGCCAGGTGTCTAAATCCCATAGGAATCCAACGGCAGTTAGTCATGTCAACTGCTTTGGTGCTTTTGTAAGCCCTGTTGGAATCAGTAGGTGTCTAAATCCCATACAAATCCAATGGAAGTTAGGCACATCAACTGCTTCGGTGCTTTTGTAAGCCCTGTCAGAATCGGTAGGTGTCTAAATCCCTTGGGACCCCTGGAGCCATGACGATGCTGTTACGTGCTCAGGCCTGGAACCGCAGAAACACTCAATTACCAAAGCTCTTCCTGGAGCCAAGTTTGGGCCTGCGCCACTGCTGTGTCCCCGCCCCGTTCCAGTCGGGGATTCCTACAGGACGCGAGGCCGGGAAGTGCAGGTTCCTCCGGGGCTCAGGAACAGCCCTGCCAAGGTTTTCAGGACATTGGGTTTGGACTGAGGCACCGAAATCCTATTGCGGCCCCTTCAGGAAGTTGCAGGCTGCTTTCAAATCCCCCCTTCCTCTTCTCTTCTGCAGACTAAACAAGCCCAGATCCCTCAGCCTCTCCTCGTAGGTCATGTGCTCCAGCCCGTGAATCATTTTGGTCGCCCTCTGCTGGAGTTTCTCCAATGTGTCCACATCCTCTCTGTAGTGCGAGGCCCAGAACTGGACGCAACACTCCAGATGCGGCCTCCCCAGTGCAAAAGATTCCCCATCATCGTCCTTATGGGAGGCAGGAGGATTCCCTCCTCTTCTCGAGGTCTCCGTGTTTGAGAATGCCTTTCCCTTTTCTTTCCCCTAGCTCTGTGCTCTGCGGTTTGCAGAGAGCACCCCCTGCCTTTGCCTCGGTGATCTGATTTTATTCTCTCTCTGCGACTCCCTTTGGGTTTCTGCGCTTGTGGGTGCGTTGCCCTCTTGGCAGGGGATGGCTCTTTCTTCTATATGGCTACGTCTACCCGGCGAGTTTTTGCAGCCGAAAATATACTAATGAGGGGACTCCTTAGCATAAGTCATGATATCGTTAGCATATATTCTGCCGTTTCTTTCTGTGCAAAAACAAGCAGCGTGGACCTTTCCTGTTTGCACATTCCCCCTCCCCCGTTTTTGCACAAGATCCTTAAGCGTCAAAAAAGCAGGTGTACGGACTTGAGGAAAACGGGGGGTTTGAGCAAAAAGAAAACATCCACACTGCTTGTTTGTGCCCAAAAGCCCCTTGCACCAAAAGAAATGGCAGAAAATCTGCTAATAAAAATGGCGACTTATGCTAATGAGTCCCTCATTCGCGCATATTTTCTGTCACAAAATCTCACCGTGTAGACGTAGCCAAAGTGCGTGTGTTCATGTGTGTGTGAGTGTGCGGGTGTTTCATTTTAAGAGGGAAAAGAGGAGAGATCTGCAAGTGGAAGGTGGGCTCCAAAGAGGCTGGAGAGAGGCTGTTCTCAGGGGTAGCAGAATGCAGAACAATGATGAATGGTCTCAAGTTGCAGTGGGGAAGGTCTAGGTTGGATATTAGGAAAAACTATTTCCCCAGCTGGGTGCAGAAGCACTGAGATGGATTCCCAATGGGGAGGGTGGAATCTCCATCCCTAGAGGTGTTTCAGTCCTGGCTTGACCAAGCCTGGCTGGGATGATTGAGTTGGGGCTGGTCCTGCTTTGGGCAGGGGGCTGGACTCCATGACTCCTGAGGTCTCTTCCAGCCCTGGGATTCTATGAATTTCCAAGAGAACGGTCCTTCGGTTATGGCACGGTTTCACGTATCAGCAGACCTCAGTGTCCATACCTGGGAATGCTGACTTCACATGTAAACCCAGCATCTTCTCTGTTGCATTCCCAGATTCCTGCTTAGCGGCTCGCTGTTATCTGATGGTTTGCTTTGAGGGTCCCGTGTGGAAGGTGCTAACGGTGTGGAAAATAAAAGCTGTGTTATCGCTCATTTTAATATTAACTCCCTGGCGTCGGAGCCTGCTATAGCGAATTTCCCACTCAACAAATAACCTTGAAGGGAAAAGAAATTGCAAAGCAAATCTCTTTGTAGGATCTTCTTTCTTGCCCACTTCTTAAGAGCCGGGTTATAAAAGATCCACACCTGGTTCAATCACTGTCACTCTTTTCATCCCCACTGAGCTGTTAAGATTTACCCCACCAAAGGAAATGGACCGAGGGGTTTTTTCAGGCTGGTAGTGAACGATGCAGTTAGGGTGGGGCTAGGAAAGAGACAGGAAGGGTTGAAATTGCCCTGGAACACTTGGGGAAGAATCGCCTTTCGTAGCTACCAAACGGCCCCAGTGCCGCCAGGTTTTCATGGTCTCATTCCTCAGATCTGCGAGGTTCAGCCACGTCAGTTTACAAATGTGAGCAGCCCTCGCTTTTGGCCATGGGAACTAGAGCAGGACCCTGGTGTGTGTGTCACTGTTCTTGTGATTAACCCATGAGTGAGGTTTAGAAGTCACATTCTCAATGAGAAAATTAAAAACCAGGAGTCTGGTGGGACTTTAAAGACGAGCAATTTTACTACGGCAGAAACTGTTGTGAGTAGCAACTCACTTCCTCAGGTGCATGAAGTGAAAGGGAAAGGATAAGAGAGCAGGGTACAGAGAGGGGAGTGTGACATCATCTTTACTAGTGGCACCATCATGGGACCTCACCACGTCAGCCATGGCAAATTACACTTCTGGTAATTTTGCACTTTAGTTATTGTAACTAAATTGTGCTCTGATGTCCCATTCCCATCTCTGTACCACCGCTCTCTGTTTCTTTTTCTTTCACTCCATGCATCTGAAGAAGTGAGTTGCAATTCTTGGAAGCTGACCTGGCCACCTCTGAAATCTGTCATTCTGAAATCTGTCATTAAGAAAGAAAGAAAGAAAGAAAGAAAGAAAGAAAGAAAGAAAGAAAGAAAGAAAGAAAGACATCATCGCTTGGTTCACACACAAACAGCGAAACCAGCTGATACCTGAAGATGATTCGCCCCGGTTATACACAGAACTGCAGCAGGTTTTAATCGCAAGGACACCAGTCCACATGGTGTGAGTCTCACCCACTTGTTTCGTTTGCTTCAGTTGCAGTGTCGGTCTTTTTCACCCCTACAGATGAGCCATTCTGAGAGCCATGCTGGAGAGAACCAGACCCTCTCCGGTGTGTTCATCCTGGTGGGGATTTCCTACCTTGGCGAGCTTCAAATCCTTCTTTTTCTGGTGCTTCTTCCTTCCTACCTGGTTGCACTGATGGGGAACCTGCTCATTACTCTCCTGATAAAGCTGAACCCCTCCCTCCACACCCCCATGCATTTCTTCCTGGTGAACCTGTCTGTCTCAGGAATCTGCTTCACCACCAGTGTGATCCCTCAGCTGCTGGTTCACCTCCGGGTGGAGGAAAAGACCATCTCCCTCGTGGGCTGCGCAGCCCAGTTTTTCGTCCTCAACCTTGCAGGCCTCACAGGCTGCTGTGTCCTAGCGGTCATGGCCTATGACCGCTACGTGGCCATCTGCCGCCCCTTGCACTACGCCACCATCCTGGGCAGCCGGGCATGTGCGTGACTCGCGGGGGCTTCATGGCTCATCGGTATCTTATCTGCAGGAACTCAGACCACACAGCTCTTCAGCCTGCCCTTTTGTGGATCCCACCACATCCACCATTATTTCTGCTCTGCTCAACGGTTACAGAAGATGCTCTGCTCCGACCCATGGAAGAACGTGATTGTGAGCATGGTCGTGCTGGTGCTGTTTGTGATGGGTCACTTTTTACTGATACTCCTGTCCTACGTCTGCATCATCTCCACCATCCTCAAGCTGGCGACAGTGGAGGGCAGGCGCAAAGCATTCTCCACCTTCTCCTCCCACCTCATGGTGGTGACTTTGCTCTATGGATCAGCCTTTGTGAGTCACCTGAAACCCGCGTCAAGTTCTAACCCAGAGCGCGATCAATTGTCTTTCCTCGTATACACAGTTGTGACTCCCACGTTGAACCCCATCATTTACACCCTGTGGAACAAAGAGGTGAAAGCAGCCTTTAGAAACACGGTACGAAAGGCGAAATTTCCACTCAACCGGAGATATTAGAGAATGAAAAGTCGAGTAAAATGAACCAGCGTGAAAGAGGTGATTTCAGTCCCATTTGGTTCCATTTTCTCCTGCTGAATCTCCCCTTTCTAACAGAGGTTTTGCCCCTTTTAAAATGATGACCTCTTTGAAAGCTGTCCAGAAAATTGGTTACCAAAGAAAATCTAACTAGAAAGGAAATTTCCGCTGCTCTTTGGCTAGGTGCTTTGAGAAATTGAAGGAGCCTATTCAGTCAAAGAACGACCTTGGTTTCTATCTTTCGAGCAAATGCAAGATTTGGATCTGAATCCGTGTCGTCCCCAATGAGTGGTAGATTTCCGCATGCCCATCCGGGGACGGTCGATCCCTGCAGATATAAAGAGGAGATCTGTGGATTTCCGGGGTTCGATCTAACTTCAAATTTTGAAATGTCCAAGGAAAACAAAACTAACTCAAATAAGAAACGTTTCATAAAACGTTCACCCTTTTGGGATGGCAAATGTAACAATTTGTACCAGAATTTTCATCCTGGAAAGATTTTGTAAGCTCTCTGTAGCATTTCCTTATCTGGACTCTGTGTGTAGTAGCCTTGACGGAGTGAGACTAATAAACCATATGATCCCTAATCAACACTGTCTCGAAGTGAACCCATAATCCAGCTTGTTCACGTCTCTGTGAGTTGATACCCGGCCTCACACTGAACCGGAAGGAGAAATGTCCGCAGGGGTCTCTGTGGGCTATGACTGAAAACCAGGCAACAGTTGAGTGTCCAGGGTGTATTGTCGGGAAATGCTGTTCATCTGAGGGTAAAGGTGCAGGGGGATTAGGGCCTGGCACATCAGCCCCTGTGTCACAGGCCGGGAGGGAGGCCTCAGGCCCGGGCAAAGCTGTCAAGAGATGTCGAATGGAGAGCAAGCGGTGAGGAAAGGATCCCATGAAAGGATGCGGATGCATTGGAGAGGGTCCAGCAGAGGGCGACCAAATGATTTGGGGGCTGGAGCACATGACCTACGAGGAGAGACTGAGGGATTTGGGTTAGGTTGGACATTAGGAAACACTATTTCCCGAGGCGGGTGGGGAAGCATTGGGCTGGGTTCCCTAGGGTGGGGGTGGAATCTCCATCCCTAGAGGTTTTGAAGTCCTGGCTGGACCAAGCCCTGGCTGGGATGATTGAGTTGGGTTTGGTTCTGCTTTGGGCAGGGGGTTGGACTCGGTGACTCCTGAGGTCTCTGCCAGGCCTGGGATTCTGTGATTCTGTTTGAGCGGGAGGCAGGCCCGGCTCACAGTAGGCGGCAGGCCGAGGGTGGAGGGGGCTGCGTCACACCCCAGAGGTACCAGGCACACATCAATAAACACACTCCAGGCTGGCCCCAGACCCCCCCACCACCAGCCCTCAACCCATAGACAACGACGGACTGACCCATGCTCAGCTTAGGGGCACGGTGGCCACAGGGTGGGGGCAGGGCTGTTTTCAGCCAAGCCACATGTACAAGACAATGGGAGGCACCCAGGTTCCCCACGAGCGATGGGGAGCATGTGTGTTTCTGGGAGCAAAGATGGACCTCCGAGGGGTCACCGGGTCCGGCCGAGAGCACAACGGAAAATCCCATCCATTGTCAGGGGTACATATGAGAAAATAAGAACAGTCAGACCGGGTCAGACAATGGGGAGCCCCAGAGAGACTTCTTGCTTGGCTCGCGCCCTTCCCTTCTACCACTCCCCCACCACCAATCAGAAAAGTGGCTGCGGTGAGTCCAGAGGAGGGGGCTGGTGCTTCATTCCCTGCTCCCGCCCCCAGCCCAATCCCATTGGTCGATTCCTGGCCAAGGGGAGCTGCCTGATTATAGAAGAGGCAGCATGTGAATCTGCCTGAGAAACATGCTGGGCTGCTGGCTGGGAGTCACCCAGGTAAGTCTGCCGGCCGCAGCCTGCCTCTGGGAGCCCAACCCCTGTGTCCCAGTGCCACCCCCCACAACCCAACCCCTCTGGCCCCCTCCTGGACCCTCTTCCAGACTCGGCACCCCAACCCCCTGCCCAAGGTTACGACCCAAAGCCCTGCCCCTCTCCTGCCCCCCAACCCTAGGTCACACCTGCCTCCTTCACCCAAGCTCCCTCCCAGACCCCACACCTGTTCCTGCACCCCGATCCCTTCCCCCACTTCCCTTTGGCACTCAACCTTCATCCCGGTCCCGGCCCCTTCCCCAGCAGTGTTGTGGGAGAGCGCGGCCCTTGACCACGCTCCGAAATTTTGGCCTGGCCCCCCCCAACAGTTACTGCCCACGCCTGGGGTAAGGTCAGGCTACACGGTGAAAGGGGTGATTCAGGTGGGAAGGAAAGAGCACCGTACGCAACTAGGGGATGTCTAGACTACATGGCTCTGAGGCATAAGGGATCAGTTGGGAAAGGCTTCCCCAGCCGACCGACCCGCGTCTAGACTGCCGCGCCGTGCCGCATCAGCTGATCGTCAGCACAGCGCGGAGGCCATGTTTATTTTAATGAGGCGGGGATTATTACAGAGCCATGTAGTCTAGACATACCCCTAGAGACTCTGTGTGTGTGTGTGTGTGTGTGCATGCATGTGTGTGGTCTGTGTGTGGTGTCTGTGTGTGTGTGTGTGCACATGCATCTGTGGGTGTGGTGTGTGGGTGTGTGCATGTGTTTGCACGCATGTGTGTGTGTCTGTGCATGTGTGTGGTGTGTGTGGGTGTGAGGGTGTGTGGTGTGTGCAATGTGTGTCTGTGCATGTGTGTGCACGCGTGTGTGTGTGGTTTTTGGGTCTGTGTGTGTGTTGTGTGGCTGTGTGCATGTGTGTGCACACGCATGTGTGTGTGCGGTGTGTGTGGGGGTGTGTGTGTCAGTGTGGGTGTGGGTGTGTGTGGTGTGCGCTGTGTGTGCACGTGCGTGTGTGTGCACTTGCGTGTCTGTCTGTGTGTGTGTTTGTGTGTGTGTGTGGATGTGTGTGTGTGTCTGTGTGTGTGGTGTGTGTGTATGCGTGTGTGTATGTCTGTTCATGTGGACATGCACGTGTGTGTGTGTCACTGTGTGTGTGTGCGTGGGTGTGTGCGTGTGTGTGCACGCATCTGTGTGTGTCTGTGCATGTGTGTGCACGCACGTGTGCGTGGTGTTGGGGTATGTGTGGTGTGTGAGTGTGTGTGCACACGTGTGTGTGCATGTGTGTGTGTGTGCATGTGTGTGTGTGTTTGTCTATGTGTTTGTGTCTGTGTGTGTGTGTGTGTGTGTGTGTGAGTGTGTGTGTGTGCACACATGTGTGTCTGTCTGTGCGTGTGTGTGTGTCTGTGTGTTTGTGCATGCGCGCATGTGTGGTGTTGGTGTGTGTGTGCGGTGTGTGGCTGTGTGCATGTGTGTGCATGCGTGTGTGTATCTGTGCATAGGTGGGTGCATTTGTGTATTGTGTGCTTGGGTGTGTGTGGTGTGTGCGTGTGCACGCGTGCACGTCTGTGTGTGTCCACGTGTGTGTGGTGTCTGTGTATGTGTGTGTGTCAGTGACGTCTCTCCTATGCACTGAGGATACCTCGCCCCTCTCCGACCACGGGAGGGAACAGTTCACACCCTGTTCCCACGTGACTGCGAGGGACACCTTACAGCGGGGGGGAGGCTGGGCTGGGCGGGGAGGATGCAGCAATTGCTCCCACCCCTAAGTCACTCGGCCCTGTTCACACCCTTGGACGAGTGGCCCAGGATGGAGCCGCAAAAGGAATTTGGTGCCTCTATCCAAACCCGACGTCCTGAAACCTGAAACCCGATGTGCCCACATCCTGCCTGTAGTGGGAGAGCCAGAACTGGACGCGATGCTCCAGACGTGGCCTCCCCAGAGCAGAATAAGGGGCTGGCCTCTCCGCGGGGTGCAGAGCATGGGCCGAGGGTCCCGGCGCGCCAGGGGAAAAGAGGCCGCTGGCGTCTCCTGCCTGGCGGTGTCTGTGGGTCGGGGACGTTCCACGCGGCGTGGTCACACGCTGTCCGCCGCCGCGCGCTCTCCCCCGGGGGAGCGTTTGGGGGGGAGGGTTGGTGCCAAGGTGTCTCCTCACAAGCTGCTCTGTCCCAACCCCTTGGGAACGTCTCCCAGCCTGGGCCTGGTGCCAATGAGCGTGTGACCCTGTTACCCCCGGTTCCTGCCGGAGTCTGTGAGTCCGGCCCCCATCTCACTGCACACACTCACTGTGTCCCTGGTTCTCCCTCCTCCCACACAGAGTTTGTCCTGTGCCCCTGACAGCTCGCCCTGACTCTGGTCCTGCTGCAAACTGACTGGAGCCCAAGGGAATCACCCCCTGCCTGCTTTGGGCTATGGGGCTGGCCCTCCAGGAGGGAAATGGGCCTTGTGGGTGCGGCAGGGGGGCCTGGGAGTGAGGAATCCTGGGTTCTGCTCCCAGCTCTGGCAGGGCAGTGGGGTGTAATGGTTAGAGCAGGTGGGACTGGGAGGCAGAGCTCCTGGATTCAAATCGTGGTTCTGAGTGGGGCCCAGAGTCGGAGCCTCTGAGAACTGGAGCCGTGAGCCCCTGCCTTGTTCCTGCCTCTGCCCCTGAGTCCTTCTGTTATGTGACCTTGGACACGTCGTTCCTCCTGCTAGGCCATAAAATGTCCCACAATTGAAATCCCATCCCAAGTGCCGCGTGGAAAACACAGCTGAGGTGGCTGGGGATGGGGATGGTGCAATTCCCGGGACAGGACCGAGCCGGTGACGTTTGTCATGGTGCCGTGCGAGGCCGGGCCATGTTTCCTCCCGGGAATCTGACCAGAGGATTCCTCCAGGACTCGGTCCCAGGAGCCGGTGAATGAAATAAAAACCCTCCGATTCCTTGCACAGGTGCAGCTAGGAGGGGGCTCGATTCTTCTTACACAGGTAGGTAAAAAATCCCGCAACCATTCTCTCACTCACGGCCCGGGACGTTGTGCCCCCTCTGCACTTAGAGCAAAATCGTGTCCCTGATTTCTACATTTGTATTTCACGTACAGGCACAGAGGGCCTGGTTTTGTGTGTGACCCCGTGGGTGTGTGTGTTCACATCTATCTATCTATCTATCCCCATACACGGCATCCATCTATATATCTATCTCTCTGTCTGTCTGTCTGTCTATCTATCTCCACACACACCCTCTAACTACCTATCTATCTCCACACACACCGTCTATCTGTCTGTCTGTCTGTCTATCTATCTATGTATGTATCCCCATACTCCCCATCTATCTATCTATCTATCTGTCTGTCCAATTTTTTCCACTCTACCTGGCAGTCTATCTATGGTTCATGAAGTAATCTGTTACTCTCTGAACCTCTCCGTCTGAAATCCACTCATTTAACAATCCCGGGCGAGGTCCTGACCTTGACTGCAGCACTTTCATGCTACTGTTACTAGGTGACGTCCGTGTCCCATGGCTCCATAGGGCCCACCTGGGGCAGAGACGTGCGCCCGACATGCCCCTCACCGCGCCGTGAGTCTATTCAGTGTCTTTGTTGTTGCTGTGTCGGGGGCTGGTCTCTGGCTTCTCCCTTCTCTCGTCTTTCCTCCCCTCTGGTCCCCAACCCCCAGCGTCGGCCACTGAACGGGAGTGGAAACGCTGACTCTCAAGGGGGGGTCTGTTGCTGGGTCTTGATGCAGCCCTCTGGATGGGCTCAGTCTGATCTTTCCTAGTAAGGGGGTGCGCTCCCCTGATCCCATCATGGCACATTCTCTCCCCTGGGCCCAAGAGTTACGTCCTGGGCGCTTTCAGCTGAATTGACCTCAATTCTCTCCCCACATAAGATCTGGTTCCTTCATCGCTTCCCTGTTCTCCTGTGTATGAACGCAGGGTGTGGAAGTGCCCTGAAAGTATCCCTCCGGTGCCAGGGACAAGAGCCTACGCTGCCCTCATTCCTAGTGAGGAGGAAATGTCTCCTCTTAGTTAGGGCCCGTCCACGTGTTAGCCCGCAACTACAGAAATAAATCTGAATCCCTTCTGAAAAACAAACAAAACCCCGATTTCATCTCTATGAGACAAAATGGCTGTGGAGGGCCGTATTTGACTTTCCATTCGGTTTCATACTGAATCCTCGGAACATAGGCCGTGCGCTATTTCGACGTTTCGCCTCGCGGCAGGACAAAAATGTCAGGAAAACAAGCATTGGGATGTGTCCTGCCATGGCCGTGCTGAGGAAAGCGCTCGTAAGCAGCAATATCATAGAATCCTAGAGTCCCAGGGCCGGAAGAGACCTCAGGAGGCATCCAGTCCAGCACACTGCCCGAGGCAGGACCAACCCCAACTCTCCTCCTGCCTTGCGAGGAGTACGTGGTGCTTGGAAGTGTCATGTGCTACTCGCTGGGTGGGGGCAGAGCAGAGAAAGCTTCACGTGCTCTCCCGCCCCAAGCCCTAATTGGCCTGGGGGCGGGGGAGCAGCAGGGCCTCCGCAGACCGGATCCGACCCATGGAGCCCTTTTGCCTACCTCTGATCTACATGTTTTGTTAGTCTTTAAAGTACTACTAGACTGTTTTGTTGTTTTTTAAGTTTTTCCTGTTACAGACTAACTCAGCTACCCTCTGAAGCTTATAAAAAAGGTTCTATACTATTCCATTCCTTTTTGCCTCCCTGTTTCCTTTCTCCTTTGGTGAGTTGGGCAGGCAGGAGTTTTGGTAAAAATATATCAGATGTACACACAGTGCCCGCTCTACCTCAGCTGGTGCTGGATAATCCGAGCCTCAATTCTAAAGGAGTCGGCATTACTGAAGTGATCACTCCACGTTTTCTTGCTGATTTTCCATCTCCCAGACTTGGGATTAACGTGGCTTTCTCAACTAAGTCTTGTACATGTTCGGATGTTGTGATTGTGAAGACCTGGAGAGGCAGTCTGCTCCAGGCAAAGTTGGCCTTGAATCTTGATATCTCTGGCTTCAGTTGAACGGCTTGTGTGAAATTTGGAAGAGTGTCTGAGAGAGATCTCTCTCCTTTATTTAAGGATAGAATCTCATGGCAGCCTGAAGGAAAAAGTCCTCTTGGCAGACAGAAAGCCACGCTTGCAGGGTATCCTCAGCCTTACGCTACTTATTCCTTCACGTGCCTTCAAGAAAGCGAGGGTGTGTGTTGTGTGTCAGTTTTATTTAAAAGTTTTTCCGAGTGTTATTTAAACAGGTAAGTTAATCTCTTACATTGATAACACTCGTGTAGTTTTTTGCTGTGCGATAATATGAAAAACAATTAGGTTAACTAGATAAGTAAATGGGCAGTTAGGAAACATTACAGATTGCTTATAATAAATGTATTAGGTATCTTGCTAGTTATGTATTAGGTTATCTTGCTTTAAAGACTTTTTTCTTTCTGTTTTACCAAGATTCGACTAACTCGGCTACCTCTCTATTCCAATAGATATGCTCAAAATCTTTTTTACTTTTATTCATTAAAGCAATGTGTTACTCATTTGCTATAACACTGGTTTTAAATGCTTGAATGAAATATAGTGATGAAATTCATACTTAAGTTGTATAACATTAACTTTTCTCACTTTTTACAACACTTACATATTTAAGAATTTGACATTTTTTATGTAAAAGGCATGAACCTAATGAGAACAGGATATGAACAAATTAAAGAAAAAAAAATATTTAACACAATGTAAACCACAAAACTATATATTTTGTATCTCTGTAGTTAGTAAAATAAGTAATTCATTAAACAGTAAATATCCTAAGAGGTGGATTATTTACAGTGGTGTAGTGAGGAGGGTGGGGGGAGGGGAAGTGGCCCCTGGGTGCCACACTAGTGAGGTACCAGTATAGTCCCCCTACACTCCTCCTGTCACCCCTCTGCTCACCTGTTCCTCCTCTGCCTCCCACCACCGGCTGGAGCTACCTCCTCCCCGCCTTTCTGCCCCCAGCCCAACCCCCTCCAACTCTGCCAAAGGGTTAGTGCCTGCGGGACCCAGCCCCAAACTGGACGGGGTCAGGTAAGAGGCGGTACAAGCTCCCCCCACTCCTCCCAGGGTCGAGCTCAGCAATGCGCCAGGTTTGGGGCTCCACCATTTGGTGGGGGGGGGGGCGCCAATTTTGCCTTCGCCCCCAGGGGCATAACACCCGCGCTACGCCTCTGGCGGAGTGGCCACCAGGGCACCTGTGCTTTTTCCTGTTTCCTCTTCTTTTGAAAGAACTCCCTCTTCCCCATCCACACAGGCCTTTTCCAAAAGAGCTCTTTCTCAAAAAGGCTTCTTCCTCATAGAATGAGAATTACCAGTGTCAGAAACACCCCTCTGTTCTTTCGATTTTATTTTGGAAGAACGCAATTGCAGTGTGGACATAATTGAAGGGTTTTTGTGGAAAAACAGCCTTTTTTCCGAAAAAAACACTGTAGTGTAGAAAGAAAGAAAGAAAGAAAGAAAGAAAGAAAGAAAGAAAGAAAGAAAGAAAGAAAGAAAAGGCTACATCTAGACTGCATTGTTTTTCTGGGAGACTAGAGGTATCCCGGAAAAGCAACGTCACACCCAAGGAATGTGTCCGCTTTTACGAATTTTTTTTCCAAAAAGCGCTATCCCTGTAAACCTTGTTCTACGAGGAAGAAGGGGTTTGTCGAAAGAGCACATTTTTCTGAAATTTGGTACCATGTAGACATGCCCAATTTCAGAAAAGCCTCTTTCAAAAGGAAATTGGAAACAGATACACAATTTGTGCAAATTGTGTTTCTTTTTTCGACTTAACATTGCAGTATAGACTTAGTGAAAGAAAGAAAGAAAGAAAGAAAGAAAGAAAGGCATCATCGCTTGGTTAACACACAAAAGCGACATCAGCTGATACCTGAAGATGATTGGTCCCAGTTATACCCAGAACTGCAGCAGGTTTTAATCTCAAGCATCCCCCACAGTAAGAACATCAGTCCACATGGTGTGATTCTCACCCACTTGTTTCTTTTGCTTCAGATGCAGTGTCGGTCTTTCTCACCCCTACAGATGACCAATTCTGAGAGCCACGCTGGAGAGAACCAGACCCTCTCCGGTGTGTTCATCCTAGTGGGGTTTTCCTACCTTGGTACGCTTCAAATCCTTCTGTATCTAGTGCTTCTTCCTTCCTACCTGGTTGCGATAATGGGGAACCTGCTCATTACCCTCCTGATAAAGCTGAACCCCTCCCTCCACACCCCCATGTATTTCTTCCTAGTAAACCTGTCTGTCTCGGAAATCTGCTTCACCACCAGTGTGATCCCTCAGCTGCTGGTTCACCTCCGGGTGGAGGAAAAGACCATCTCCCTCACGGGCTGTGCGGCCCAGTTTTTCATCTTCAACCTTGCAGGCCTCACAGGCTGCTGTCTCCTAGCGGTCATGGCCTATGACCGCTACGTGGCCATCTGCCGCCCCTTGCACTACACCACCATCCTGAGCGGCCAGGCGTGTGCATGGCTCGTAGGGGCTTCGTGGCTCATCGGTATCTTATCTGCAGGAGCTCAGACCACACAACTCTTCACCCTGCCCTTTTGTGGATCTCACCGCATCCACCATTATTTCTGCTCTGCTCAAGGGTTACAGAAGATTCTCTGTTCCGACCCATGGAAGAAAGTTATTGTGAGCATAGCTGTGATGGTGCTTTTTGTGATGGGTCCTTTTTTACTGATACTCCTGTCCTACGTCCGCATCATCTCCACCATCCTCAAGTTGTCGACGGTGGAGGGCAGGCGTAAAGCATTCTCCACCTGCTCCTCTCACCTCACGGTGGTGGCTTTGCTCTATGGATCAGCCTTCTTGAGTCACCTGAAACCCGCGTCAAGTTCTAACCCAGAGCACGATCAATTCTCTTTCCTCGTATACACAGTTGTGACTCCCACGTTGAACCCCATCATTTACACCCTGCGGAACAAAGAGGTGAAAGCAGCCTTTAGAAACACAGTAGGAAAGGCGAAATTTCCACTCAGCTGGAGATACTAGAGAAGGAAAAGTCAAGTTAAATGAACCAGCGTGAAAGTGGTGAATTCAGTCCCATTTGGTTCCATTTTCTCCTGCTGACTCTCCCTTTTTTAACAGAGGTTTTGCCCTTTTTAAAATGATGACCTGTTCAAAAGCTGTCCGGAAAATTGGTTACCAAAAAAATTCTAACTAGAAAGGAAATTTCCACCGCTCTATGCCTCAGTTCTTTGAGAAATCAAAGGAGCCTATTGAGTCAAACAATGACCTTGGTAATCTAGCGTCGATTTCCACATGCCCATCCAGGTACGGTGATCCCCTCAGATATTAAAGGGAGATCCGTGGATTTCCGAGGTTTGATCTAACTTCACATTTTGAAATGGCCAAGGAAAAACAAAACTAACTCCACTAAGAAACGTTTCATAAAACATTCACCCTTTTTTTGGGGGGCGGGGGGGCAAATACCAGAAAATTTTTTACCAGAATTTTCATCCTGGAATGATTCTGTAAGTGCTCTGGAGCACTTGCTGAAGTGCACTCTGTGTGTAGTACCAGTGACGGAGTGAGACTAATAAATCAAATGATCCCTAATCGACTCGGTGTTGAAGCGAACCCATAATGCGGCTTGTTCATGGACCTGTGAGTTGACATCCGGCCTCACACTGAACCGGAACAGGAAATGTCCATGGGGGTCTCTGGGCTATGACTGAAAACCAGGCAACAGTTGAGAGTCCAGGGTGTATTGTTGGGAAACGCTGTTCATCGGAGGGTAAAGGTGCAGGGCCATTAGGGCCTGGCACATCAGCCCCTGTGTTAAAGGCTGGGAGGGGGGCCTCAGGCCTGAGCAAAGCTGTCAAGAGATTTCTAATGGAGAGCAAGTGGTAAGGAAAGGATCCCATGAAAGGATGCAGAGGAGGGCAACCTGCAGAAGAGAAGAGTGAGGGGGGATTTGAGAGCAGCCTTCAACTTCCTGAAGGGGGGTTCCACAGAGGACGGAGAGAGGCTGTTCTCAGGGGTGGCAGATGGCAGAAGGAGGAGCAATGGTCTCACATTGCAGTGGGGGAGGTCTAGGTTGGACAGTAGGAAACACTATTTCCTTAGGCGGGCAGGGAAGCACTGGGATGGGTTCCCTAGGGAGGGGGTGGAATCTCCATTCCTAGAGGTTTAACTCCTGGCTTGACCAAGCCCTGGCTGGGATGGTTGAGTTGGGGTGGTCCTGCTTTGGGCAGGGGGTTGGACTTGGTGCCTCCTGAGGTCTCTGTCAGCCCTGGGATTCTGTGTGAGCGAGAGGCAGGCCCGGCTCACAGAAGGCGGCAGGCCGAGGGCGGAGGAGGCAGCGACACACCCCAGAGGTACCAGGCACACGTCGGTAAACACACTCCAGGCTGGTCCCAGACCCCGCTGCCACCAGCACCCAACCCATAGACAACGACGGACTGATCCATGCTCAGGTTAGGGGCACGGTGGCCATAGGGTGGAGGCAGGGCTGCTTTCAGCCAAGCCGCATGTACAAGACAATGGGAGGCACCCAGGTTCCCCACGAGGGATGGGGAGCTCGTGTGTTTCTGGGAGCAAAGATGGACCTCCAAGTGGTCACCGGGTCCGGCCAGGAGCACAACGGAAAATCCCATCCATTGTCAGCGGAACATATAAGAACATGAGAACGGCCAGACCGGGTCAGAGCAATGGTCCCTTCAGCCCAGTGTCCTGTCTGCCGACAACAACCAAGACCAAGTGCCCCAGAGGGAGCGAAGAGAACCTGGAATCCTCACGGGAGCCCTCTCCTGATGCCCATTCCCAACTTCTGACAAGCAGAGGCCAGAGACACCATTCCTGCCCATCCTGGTTAGTAGCCATTGATGGACCTGTCCTCCATGAATTTATCAGCCCTGGGCCTAACACACGGGAGGGGTTATAGAACCCAATCTTACCTACCCAGAACGGGTTCTCCCGGTCCCAAGAAACCAGCCACAGGTCCCAATCCATTTACACTCTGGATCTTACCCACAAGATAACGCTGGACCAGTCCTTTAGAATCTACAATTGAAAGATTTATTACGAAAAGAAAGAAAAGCATGAGAGTGAGGTTGTTAAGGAGAATACATTACATGCATCGAATCACCCGGTTCTCGATACAGGCTCTCAGCAGAGGTGTTACAATCTGATAGCTTAAAAGTCTCTGGTGTACGTCCTGTGTCAGGATGAGCCCACGGATCTTCCTGGCTCGTTGTTCCCCACAAGGCTGCATCTGGGATCAGGAGCTGAACTCAAGACCAGATAGAGGTGCCACATGGCACTTATATACCGCCCCTGGCATCTTCCTGGCCAGAACAGGTCACTGCAAGTCACATGGTCCAGTGACCCATCCTTATGTCCCAAGTCAGCAACCATTATTCTGGCTGGCTTGCAGGTCTCCAGACATTCCTCAGGTGTGTCTGTGGCACTTAGGGTATGTCTACACAGCAAAGTTATTTCGAAATAACTTTCTTAGAGTCTACACAAGCCAACTGCTATTTCGAAATTAATTGGAAATAGCGGAGGGCTTATTTCAAAATTGGTAAACCTCATTCCATGAGGAATAGCGCCAGTTTTGAAATTGCTATTTCGAAATAAGCGCTGTGTAGATGCTTATTTCGAAATAGGGGCCTGCCGTCCTTCCCAGGGTGTCCTGCTGGCCACCTTGGCCACCAGGTAACTTCTGATGCCTGGTGCCCTGCCAGAACCAGTTCCAGCTGGCCTTAAATGCGATTCAGTGTCCAATCAGTGTGGACGCGCTATTTCGAAATAGCAAAAAGCTATTTCGAAATGCATTTTGCATGTAGACGGGTTATTTCAAAATTAGATATTTGGAAATAACGCTGTAGGGTAGACATCTCCTCAGAGA
Organism: Rafetus swinhoei; assembly: GCA_019425775.1. Classification (NCBI taxonomy): domain Eukaryota; kingdom Metazoa; phylum Chordata; order Testudines; family Trionychidae; genus Rafetus; species Rafetus swinhoei. The sequence goes on from CM033433.1 coordinate 22,148,130, forward strand.
TCTCTTGTCCATGGAGCCTCACTAATTAGCATAGCACTGAACGAACATTCGTGGCACATTGCTCCACCTCAGACAGAGAATTTTCCAGCATCAACCCAGAGTCCATAGTTATAACTCCGCACACAGATACCATACTGTCGTACCTCGGTGCTCTGTACCTCGGTACCTTCGGTGGTCTGAACTGTCAGCGTCGTCTGGTCGGGATCGTCCTGGCGTGCTCCTGACAGCAGAGCCGGCTTTAGGAAGTGCAGGGCCCAATTCGAACAGTTTTGGTGGGGCCCCACCACAAAAAAAAACCTCACAAACCCACACAACAAACCACAACCACACACAAAAGTTTCGGTACATTGCGCCATATATTATAAATATCAAGTTGGTTAAGCTGTTACCCGGGAGACCTAGGTAAGCAATTACTGTGGAGCCTAAGCAATTAATCAAACCGTAAGGCTGTCCCCCCACAGAAGCCAGATTCGGCCTGGTGTTACGTATCTATCACCGCTGGACTGAGAATCACAAATCAGGCCAGACAAGGTTTAGGGCCAAACCATGTATTTGAAAATTAAAGGCACACAACAACAAGCAACTGCAACGAACACACCCTATCCCAGAAGAAAGAAAGATAGAAAGGTCCCATACACAAAAGGGGTATACTTTACAGAATAGGAGACTGCGATGGATGCCTGCGACCTACAATCCCTTGGCTCATTGAAAGCCTTAGGAGAGGATCAGCAGAAAGATCCCTCGAAGCGATGATCTGGTGATGGATGCCTGCGACCTACAATCCCTTGGCTAATTGAAAGCCTTAGGAGAGGATCAGCAGGGAGATCCCTCGAAGCGATGATCTGGCGATGGATGCCTGCGACCTACAATCCCTTGGCTCATTGAAAGCCTTAGGAGAGGATCAGCAGAAAGATCCCTCGAGCGATGATCTGGCGATGGATGCCTGCGACCTACAATCCCTTGGCTCATTGAAAGCCTTAGGAGAGGATCAGCAGAAAGATCCCTCGAAGCGATGATCTGGCGATGGATGCCTGCGACCTACAATCCCTTGGCTAATTGAAAGCCTTAGGAGAGGATCAGCAGGGAGATCCCTCGAAGCGATGATCTGGCGATGGATGCCTGCGACCTCCAATCCCTTGGCTCATTGAAAGCCTTAGGAGAGGATCAGCAGGGAGATCCCTCGAAGCGATGATCTGGCGATGGATGCCTGCGACCTACAATCCCTTGGCTCATTGAAAGCCTTAGGAGAGGATCAGCAGGGAGATCCCTCGAAGCGATGATCTGGCGATGGATGCCTGCGACCTACAATCCCTTGGCTCATTGAAAGCCTTAGGAGAGGATCAGCAGGGAGATCCCTCGAAGCGATGATCTGGCGATGGATGCCTGCGACCTACAATCCCTTGGCTCATTGAAAGCCTTAGGAGAGGATCAGCAGAAAGATCCTCAGCGATGATCTGGCGATGGATGCCTGCGTACAATCCCTTGGCTCATTGAAAGCCTTAGGAGAGGATCAGCAGAAAGATCCCTCGAAGCGATGATCTGGTGATGGATGCCTGCGACCTACAATCCCTTGGCTCATTGAAAGCCTTAGGAGAGGATCAGCAGGGAGATCCCTCGAAGCGATGATCTGGCGATGGATGCCTGCGACCTACAATCCCTTGGCTCATTGAAAGCCTTAGGAGAGGATCAGCAGGGAGATCCCTCGAAGCGATGATCTGGTGATGGATGCCTGCGACCTACAATCCCTTGGCTAATTGAAAGCCTTAGGAGAGGATCAGCAGGGAGATCCCTCGAAGCGATGATCTGGCGATGGATGCCTACGACCTACAATCCCTTGGCTCATTGAAAGCCTTAGGAGAGGATCAGCAGGAGATCCTCGGCGATGATCTGGCGATGGATGCCTCGACCTACAATCCCTTGGCTCATTGAAAGCCTTAGGAGAGGATCAGCAGGAGATCCTCGAAGCGATGATCTGGCGATGGATGCCTGCGACCTACAATCCCTTGGCTCATTGAAAGCCTTAGGAGAGGATCAGCAGGAGATCCTCGGCGATGATCTGGCGATGGATGCCTGCGACCTACAATCCCTTGGCTCATTGAAAGCCTTAGGAGAGGATCAGCAGGGAGATCCTCAGCGATGATCTGGCGATGGATGCCTGCGACCTACAATCCCTTGGCTAATTGAAAGCCTTAGGAGAGGATCAGCAGGGAGATCCCTCGAAGCGATGATCTGGCGATGGATGCCTGCGACCTACAATCCCTTGGCTCATTGAAAGCCTTAGGAGAGGATCAGCAGGGGAGATCCCTCGAAGCACTGGTCTGTCCTCCGGAACAGATATGCCTCCTGGATCCTCGTCTCCGCCGTGGGTTGGCTCCTCCGGATGAAGCTCCCGTCAGCCCTTCAGCTTCACGGACCCGTCCGGTAGGCAGGGTTTAGTAGATGAGCAATAGAGTCCCAGTCCAATAGGCACCTGCCAGTAATCCGCTGTGTGGGGCGTTCCCACACGCAGAGCTGCCACAGTACCACGAGCTAGGCCTCAAAACCCTAACGAAACATCCACAGGCATAGGATGGAACGTCACAGGGAAGAAAAATGAAGACACAAACCTAACCAGACTACAGACAGACAGACGAACCTGAGTTCCCCTCAGAACCAAACATTTAAAGTTTCCGAGGCGGGAAAACAGGAGTAGTGAGTGGGGTGCAAAATATGGTATGTGTGCAATAAAAAGTGGGGCTGAGTGCACAGCTGGATGCGCACACATCAGAATGGGAAGGAGTGCAGAGGGGTAGGACCGTGTGCACTGGCTAGAGTGTGGGGTGCAAAGCTTGTTAGTGTGCACACTCTGTTAGGTTTTGGCGGGAAAACAGCTCTGAGGTGAAATGAAATGTAAAATGGAACCTGTCAGACTCCATTTTCAAATGTTGGAATCATTATTCCCTTAGCCTAGGCAACAAAGCGGGACTTTATTGTACACCTCACTCATATGTTTTTAAAACAGCAATGCGAGTAAAGGACATCAAATATCACATCAGAACTAGATCTGATCAAAATGTATATCAATATAGTTGAACATTTTCCAAAAAAAAAATGCCATCCTTTATTATGCAAAATTTTACACAAAATTAAATCAGTTGCCTTAAGTGCAGGTCAAATATTTTCAATTGCAAACTATCCAATCTTTTCAATAAAGTTTAAAGTTTGATTTTGAAAAAGTTACCAGAGAGCGTTGCAGTTTTCTGTTACATTGATTTACTTTTTAAATAGCAAAAATGGAGTCTTTGTTAAGAAAGTGTCAGTTCTGTGGTCAAATTCCAGTCCTTAGTGATTTCAGCACCACTGATTTCATTAGGTAATATGGTACCTCCCCCACCATTGCCGCCTTTGCACTGCCCTTCAACACATATTGCCTGCATGTTGAGTCCAAGGTCAGTCTGCACAAGATTTTATCAATGATTTTTGCTCAAGCGATCACTGAGACAAGACAAGGACTCTCAATTGATTCTAGTCAGCTCTGCCTTTAAACACTGGATGTAAAGTGTCAGATATAATTGAGGACTCCCAAATAGACTCTACACCACCAGAAATAAAACCTGTTTCCATCTTCTGTGACTTTCACTTAGATGTGACTCACTATCCTCTGCTTAGTGTTCAAGTTATGGTAGACCCTAAGCTAGGTCATATTAAGTTCAGGTCTTTTACCTTTTAATCATACAGTATGGATAACAACATTTCGTTCTTCCAGCTCCAAGTCTTAAGTGAATTTCAACCCAAAAGAGACAAAATTGATCACCTTGACACAGCAAGTGTCTACTGATCTCTGTGGCAAAGTAGGTATGTCTATATAAATAAGGTCTGCTTGTGAAGCCTTTTCCTACACTTGATTAACAGATGGCAGTAGATAGCTCATTCAGACCACCGGCTGATAAGAGTTAGTCACCCTGACCAGTCATTAACCATAGTCATGGACTCACCCCACTCTCCATTGTCTCTATGATTCTCTGATGACCTGTGACAAAAAAAAGGAGGGTGGAAAGGGAAACTGAAGGGAGAGACCTCTCTAAATTCACCAATCAAAGAGCAGTATTGCCAACCCAAAAATCACAAGGAACGCCTACACAAAGTTATGAGAATGGTCTACAAATCATAAGATTTTAAAAAAAGAAAACATGTTGGATTTTTATTGGCCTTTTGTTTCTTGAGTATTTAGGGTTCATGTTTTAAAGCTTTCCTCCTTAGCTGTAAGGCCCAGAAGTATAGAGAACTTTTTTTTAAATGAAAGCTGAGATTCCTACATAATCAATCGACTCCAGGCCTTTAGAAAAACACCAAATGTTTTGAGACTCATGGTAAAACAATGGAGGAATTCTTGTGAGCCCATGCTTTGCCCACAGTATAAATAAAAATAACCAATATCTTCTCACTAAACATCCTAATGAGATACTGCAAATGGTGAACTGAATTCAACAGCTCCTGATATGAACAGGTATCAACCTAGTTTTTCATATTTGAGATGGGTTACCAGGAATCATACATGACAATATGAAATCTTTCCACTCTCAAGTCAGCATATTCATAAAGCACCTATAATTTTGATCCATGCATTTATTGGATAGTGAAAGAGAAAGGAGAGGAATTAGTGTAGATAAATGTTCAAATTTAAAAAAAAAAAGCCTGAAGGAATTAGGATTGGGCTCCTACATCTCACGTTCAGAATTGACTAGGACACTTAGGACCAGATTTTCAAAGGTGTGTAAAGATCAGATAGATATCTTTGAAGATCCGAGTTGGCAACTGTCTCTTTAGGAGCTTAATTACCTTTGAAAATCTGAGCTTAGATTTCCAAGTCCAATTTTCAAAAATGACTTTAGTCACTCAAGTGCTTTTGAAAATTTTAACTGGGGGCCTAAAGAGACAAAAAGCAGGAGCTATAGTATTCATTTCAAAAACGTGTAACATCTATTTTTAACTACATTTTATATTATTTTTCTCCATGCCACTTCTGTTTTTGTCTGGACAATTTAAGAGGAATAAATTGATTGCACTTTGATTTACACTCACTAATAATTCTTTTTCTTCTGACAACTTCCTCATTATATATACATTTTATTGTGTTCATATCCCTTGCTTATTCTGTTTGTTAGGCTTTTTTATTTTGTGCGGATTTTTTAAAATAAATGTTGGTGGCTATTTATCTTTTTCTTTATTTAGTTATCATTTGATTATATTTTGTTATCTTTTATCAACATACCAACAACATAAAAATATATTTCTGACTAGAACAATACTATTTTTATTTAAAAAAATCCAGGATCTAGAAACTATTAGGAGATTAATTTAGTTTTTTATGCTTTATGAAGTGAGTATCATTCAAGCCAGATAAAAAAAATGCATTTGAACAAGCATTACTTAACCTCTAACAACATATCAATGAATCTTACTCAGAACCTTTTTTTAATGGTTTTTAGTTTTCCAGTCAACCAAATGAAAATTTGAAAAGTTGCCCAAGACTAGAAGATGTTGCTGATTAAGGGCTATGTGGTAGATCATCTATCTTTCTCCATTTCTGTGTTTCTTAAAGTTACACTAACAACATTCCTAACCCAGTGCAGCATGATTTCATTGGCTAGAACTACAGCTGCAGGAGATTCCCCCCAGATTTTACCTCTCCATCCTGTTTGCATTAGCTCACAACCTTGTTACCAGTCACCTTTGGGGCTCAAATCAGTCAGAATGGGGCTGGTATTTGTTGCTGTTGAATGCTCTAGTCTGATGAGAACCCAGACTGGAGGGTTCCATTGGGAATGGCACAAGGAGAGTCTTAAAAGTCCCCTTTAAAATTACTCAGATCAGATGTCAGAGACTGGATTTATAAGTTACACTCTCTTACAAGTTCTTGTGAGGTAGGATAGGGTGAATATTGCGATTCTTTTGTGCTTTTGCAGATGAACTTGGAATAGGGTAGAAGGAAGGTCAAAGATGAAAGCTCTTTATTTTAATAGGGTATGTCTACACTACAAAGTTAATTTGAAATAACAGCCATTATTTCGAATTCACTTTAATAGAGTCTACACAGGCAAACCGCTATTTTGAAATAAATTCGAAATAGTGAAGCCCTTATTTCGAATTTGGTAAACCTCATTGTACGAGGAGTAACACCAAATTCAAAATAGCTATTTCGAATTAAGAGCTGTGTAGACACTTAATTCGAATAAGGGGGCCTCCAGCCCTTCCCAGGGAGCCCTGGTGGCCACTCTGGGCACAACCAGGAAAACTTACTCTCCTCTCCCCCAGCCCCAGGTCCATTAAAGGGGTAGACCCTGGCCACAGTGCCTGTGTCAGCTCCACACCTGCCAGCCCAGAGCCAGCAGTGGCCACCGGGGCCCCTGTTCCAGTGGCACCAAAACCTGAGCCAGCAAGCCACTGGCAGCCAGCCCTCCACTGTTCCCCAGGAGAAGTCTGCCAGCTCCCAGGAGCCTGACAGGGGCTGGAGAAGGTGGGCGCCTTTCTGGTCCAGAGTGGAGATCATGGACCTTATTCAGGTTGGGGGGGGATGCCCCCAATGTCTATGATCTCCGCACTAGATGGAGAAATGCGGCCGTCTATGGCAGGATAGCTGCCAGCCTGGCCACCAAAGGCCACATGCGAACCCAGGAGCAGGTTAGCATGAAAGTCAAGCTTGGTCTGGCGAGACCCCCAACCCTGAGCCCTGAGCTTCCCTCCCCTTCTTCCCCTTGCTTCCCCTTCCAGCTCCTCCTCCCAGGTTTCCCTCCCTCTCCCACCTCTCTCTTCCCTCTCCCACCTCCGTTTCCCAGTGTCTCCAGAGGTCCATCCCCCCCCAGTTTTGTTCAATAAACCCAGTTTCTATTTTTGAACATACGTGTCTTTTATTTGACATCCGGAAGGGCGGCTAGGGAGGGGTAAGTGGAAGGACGTGAGGGAGGAATGGGGCACGAGCCCCCAGTGGGGAGGACCGGGGAGGCTCTGAGAGCTCCTCGGGGTGGACGCTCTCCCTTAGGACCTCCTGGATCCTGACAGCCCCCCGATGGACCGCCGGATGGCAGCCTGCAGCAAGTGCAGCCAGGCTGATGGCAACGACCCCACGAGACGCACTGGCGTGCCCAGGGGCAGCTCTGGCTCCATGTGGCCGAGTGCTGTGGTGTCCCAAGTGCGGGCACTCAGGGCACTCCAAGACAGGACTGTTTTGCTGTCCCTCATCGAGGTAGACAAGCAAGCGGGGAACCCTGAGAACTGTCTGTCGGGGTGAGGGTAGGGTCCCTTTAAGCACGGAGCTCAGTTAGCCTCAGGAAGCAGCCCCACACACTAAGTCCTAACCTGATGCCCTGCCGGCACTGGTTCCGGCCAGCCTTAACTTTGGTTCAGGGTCCACTCAGTGTGGATGCGCTATTTCGAAATAGCAAAATGCTATTTTGAAATAGTTTTTGTGTCTAGATGCGTTATTTCGAATTAGCTAAATTTGAATTAACTATTTCGAATTAAGTTAATTCGAAATAGCACTGTAGCATAGACATACCCCTAGGCCTCCACCACTGCATCTTGAGACCATTGCTCCTTGTTCTGCCATCCACCACCACGGAGAACAGCCTCTCTCCATGCCCTTTGGAAACCCCCTTCAGATAGTTGAAGGCTGCTCTTAAATCCCCCCTCACTCTTCTCTTCTGCAGACTAAACAAGCCCAGATCCCTAAGTCCCTCCTCATAGGTCATGTGTCCAGCCCCCGAATCATTTTCATTGCCCTCTGCTGGACTCTCTCCAATGCGCCCACATCCTTTTTGTAATGGGGGGCCCAGAACTGGACACAATACTCCAGATGTGGCCTCACCAGGGCTGAATAAAGGGGAATAATCACTTCTCTGGATCTGCTGGCAGTGCTCCTCCTAATACACCCCAATATGCCGTTAGCCTGCTAGGTTATAAGGGCGCCCTGCGCTGGACCCTCTCCAATGTTGTGGGGGGACTCTCTGGCGCATGTCACCCCCAAACCTGGGCTGGCCTTTCCGCGGGGTGCAGAGCATGGGCCGAGGGTCTCAGGGCACGAGGGGAAAAGAGACCGCTGGCTTCTCCTGCCTGGCGGTGTCTGTGGGTCAGGGACATTCCACGCTGGGTGGTCACACGCAGTCCGCCAGGCGCGCTCTCCTCTGGGGGAGCGTTTGGGGGGAGGGAGGGTTGGTGCCAAGGTGTCTCCTCACAAGCTGCTCTGTCCCAGCCTTCGGGAAGGTGCTTCCAGCCTGGGCCTGGTGCCAATGAGCGTGTGACCCCGTTAGCCCGGTTCCTGCCGGAGTCTGTGAGCAGGGCCTGTCCCTCGCTGAGCCTCACTGCGCTGAGTATTCACAAAGTCCTGCCCCTTGTGGCCTAGGCCTCAGGCGTCACCCCGGGCCTGTGGTATGTGGGCTGATGAGTCAGGTCCCCATCTCACTGCACACAGGTGTCCCTGGTTCTCCCTCCTCCCACACAGAGTTTGTCCTGATGCCCCTGACAGCTCCCCCTGACTCTGGTCCTGCTGGAAACTGACTGGAGCCCAAGGGAATCACCCCCTGCCTGCTCTGGGCTGTGGGGCTGACCCTCGAGGGGGGAAATGGGCCCTGTGGGTAGGGCAGAGGGGTCTGGGAGAGAGGACTCCTGGGTTCTGTTCCCAGCTCTGGCAGAGGAGTGGGGTGTAATGGTTAGAGGACGTGGGACTGGGAGGCAGAGCTCCAGGGTTCAAATCGTGGTTCTGAGTGGGGCCCAGAGTCAGAGCACCAGGGAACTGGAGTCATGAGCCCCGGGCTTGTTCCTGCCTCTGCCCCTGAGTCCTTCTGTTGTGTGAGCTTGGACACATCGTTCCTCCTGCTAGGCCATAAAATGTCCCACAATTAAAATCCCATCCCAAGTACCGCATGGAAAACACAGCTGAGGTGGCTGGGGATGGGGATGGTGCAATTCCCGGGTCAGGACGGAGCCGGTGACATTTATCGTGGTGCCGTGCAAGGCCGGGCCGCGCTTCCTCCTGGGAATCTGACCAGAGAATTCCTCCAGGACTCGGTCCCAGGAGCCGGTGAATGAAATAAAAACCCTCCAATTCCTTGCAGAGGTGCAGCTAGGAGAGGGCTCGATTCTTCTTACACAGGTAGGTGAAACATCCCCCAACTGTTCTCTCACTCACAGCCCAGGACGTTGTGCCCCCTCTGCACTTAGAGGAAAATCGTGTCCCTGATTTCTGCATTTGTATTTCATGTATAGGCATAGAGAGCCTAGTTTTGTGTCTGAGCCCGCGGGTGTGTGTGTTCAGATCTATCTCTCTATCTCTTTATCTGTCTGTCCAATTTTGTCCAATCTAACCGGCAGTCTATCTACAGTTCATGAATTAATCTGTTGCTCTCTAAACTTCTCCGTCTGAAATCCACTCATTTAACAGTGTCTGTGTTGTTGCTGTGTCAGGGGGCTGGTCTCTGGCTTGTCCCTTCTCTCGTCTTTCCTCCCCTCTGGTCCCCAACCCCCAACGTCGGCCACTAAACGGGAGTGGAAACGTTGACTCTCCAGGGGGGTCTGTCGCTGGGTCTGGATGCAGCCCATTGAGTGGGCTCAGTCTGATCTTTCCTAGGAAGAGGATCTGCTCCTCTGATCCCATCACGGCGCTTTCTCTGCCCTGGGCCCAAGAGTTACGTCCTGGGCGCTTTCAGCTGAATTGACCTCAGTTCTCTCCCCACATAATGTCTGGTTCCTTCATCGCTTCCCTGTTCTCCTGTGTATAGACGCAGGGTGTGGAAGAGCCCTGAAATTATCCCTCCGGTGCCAGGGACAAGAGCCTATACCGCCCTCATTCCTAGTGAGGAGGAAATGTCTCCTCTTCGTTAGGTCCCGCCCACATGTTAGCCCGCATCTACAGACATAAATCTGAATCCCTTCTGAAAAACAAACAAACCCCCGATTTCATCTCTATGAGAGAAAATGGCTGTGGAGGGCCGTATTCGACTTTCCATTCAGTTTCATACTGAATCCTCGCAACGTAGGCTGTGCGCTATTTCGACGTTTCGCCTCGTGGCAGGACAAAAACGTCAGGAAAACAAGCATTGGGATGTGTCCTGCCATGGTCGTGCTGAGGAAAGCACTCGCAAGCAGCAATCTCATTGAATCCAAGAGACCCAGGGCCGGAAGAGACCTCAGGAGGCATCCAGTTCAGCACCCTACCCAAGGCAGGACCATCCCCAACTCAAACATCCCACCTAGGGCTTTGTCAATCCAGGACTTAAATACCTCTAGGGATGGAGATTCCACCCCCTCCCTAGGGAACCCATCCCAGTGCTTCCTCACCCACCTAGGGAAATAGATTTTCCTAATATCGAACCTAGACCTCCCCCACTGCAACGTGAACCTATTGCTCCTCGTTCTGCCACCTACCAGCACTGTGAATAGCCTCTTTCCATCCTTTTTATAACCCCCCTTCAGGGAGTTGAAGGCTGCTACCAAATCCCCTCTCACTCTTCTCTTCTGCAGACTGAACAAACCCGAATCCCTCAGTCTCTCCTCCTCGGTCATGTGCTTCAGCCCCCTAATCATTGTAGTTGCCCTCCGCTGGACCCTCTCCAATGTATCCACATCCTCTCTGTAATGGGGGGCCCAGAACTGGATGCAACACTCCAGATGTGGCCTCCCCAGTGTCAAAGATAGATTCCCCAACGTAGTCCTTTTTGGATATAGGAGCATTCCCTCCTCTTCTCCAGGTCTCTGTGGTTGAGAATGCCTTTCCCTTTTCTTTCCCCCCGTTCCGTGCTCTGCGGTTTGCAGAGCGCACCCCCTGCCTTTGCTTCGGTGTCTGATTTTATCCTCTCTCTGCGACTCCCTTTGTGATTCTGCTCTTGTGGGTGTGTTGCCCTCTTGGCAGGGGATGGCTCTTTCTTCTGTATGGCTATGTCTATACGGCGAGTTTTTGCAGCGGAAAAGATGCCAGTGAGGGACTCCTCAGCATAAGTCACGATATCGTTAGCATATTTGCTGCCGTTTCATTTGGCGCAAAAACAAGCAGTGTGGACATTTCCTGGTGAGCTCCAAAGAGGCTGGAGAGAGGCTGCTCTTAAGGGTGGCAGGTGGCAGAACGAGGAGCAATGGTCTCAAGTTGCAGTGGAGGAGATCTAGGTTGGATAGTAGGAAAAACTATTTTCCCAGCCAGGTGGGGAAGCACTGGGATGGGTTCCTGAGGGAGAGGGTGGAATCTCCATCGCTAGAGGTGTTTAAGTCCCGGCTTGACTGAGTCCTGGCTGGGATGATTGAATTGGGGCTGGTCCTGCTTTGGGCAGGGGGCTGGACTTGATGATTCCTGAGGTCTCTTCCAGCTCTGGGATTCTATGAATTTCCAAGAGAACGGCCCTTCGGTTATGGCACGGTTTCAGGTATCAGCAGACCTCAGGTTCCATAGCTGGAAATGCTGACTTCGTATGGAAACCCAGCGTCTCCTCAGTTGCCTCCCAGATTCCTGCTTAGCGGCTCGCTGTTATCTGATGGTTTGCTTTGAGGGCCCCCTGTGGGAGGTGCTTACGGTGTGGAAAATACAAGACGTGTCATTGCTCATTTTAATATTAACTCCCTGGCGTCGGTGCCTCTTATAGCGAATATTCCACTCAACAAATAACCTTGAAGGGAAAAGAAATTGCAAAGCAAATCTCTTTGTAGGATCTTCTTTCTCGTCCACTTCTTTAGAGCCAGGTTACAAAAGATCCACACCTAGTTCAATCGCTGTCCCTCTTTTCATCCCCACCTGGCTGTTAAGATTTCCCCCAGCGAAGGAAATGGCCCAGGGGTTTTTTTTCAGCTGGGTTGCAAACAATGCAGTTAGGGGGGTGCTAGGAAAGGGGCAGGAAGGATTGAAATTGCTCTGGAACACTTGGGGAAAAATCGCCTTTCGTAGCTACCAAACGGCCCCAATGCCACTGGGTTTTCAAGGTGCATCATGCATCACATTCCTCAGACCTGCGGGGTTCGGCCGCGTCAGTTTACAAATGCGATCAGCCCTCGCTTTTGGGCGTGGGAACTAGAGCAGGACCCTGGTGTGTGTGTCACTGTTCTTGTGGTTAACCCACGAGTGAGGTCAGAATTCGCCCTCGTTTGAGAAATCGCATTTGGTGAATGGGGCTTTAGAGTCACATTCTCAATGAGAAAATTAAAAACCAGGAGTCCCGTGGCACTTTAAAGACGAGCAATTTTATTACGGCAGAAACTGTTGTGAGTAGCAACTCACTTCCTCAGGTGCATGAAGCGAGGGGGAAAGGAACAGAGAGCAGGGTACATAGAGGGGAGTGTGACATCATCTTTACTAGTGACACCACCATGGGACCCAACCACATCAGCCATGCCATCAATGGCTCATTTACCTACACTTCAGGTACTTTCGCACTTTAGTTATTGTCACCTTCTTATCCATAGCCACCCACAGTGAATTAGCTCTGATGTCCCACTCCCATCTCCGTACCACCCCTCTCTGTTTCTTTTTCTTTCACTCCATGCATCTGAAGAAATGAGTTGCAATTCATGGAAGCTGACCTGGCTACCTCTGAAATCTGTCATTCTGAAAGAAAGAAAGAAAGAAAGAAAGAAAGAAAAGAAAGAAAGAGGCTAAGTCTAGACTGCAGGCTGTTTTCAGAAGAAGCTTTTCCAGAAGAGATCTTCCAAAAAAACATCTTGGCTGCATCTAGACTGGCCGCGAGAATTTGCGCAAGAGCACTGACGCTCTACTGTGCGAAATCAGTGCTTCTTGCGCAAATACTCTGACGCTCCCGCTCAGGAAAAAGCCCTCTTGCACAAATGTTTTTGCGCAAAAGGGCCAGTGTAGACAGGCAGCTAAGACGTTTTGCGCAAAAGCAGGCTAAATGGAAAAAAGCCCTATGGACGCTTGGAGACTCCGTAGCCACAGTCAGCTCCCTGGACTTCCTGGTAACCCGAGCCCCCTTAAAGCAGACGCAGGCTGCTGAGCTCACGCGGCAGGAGCCTTCCTCAGACCTCTGGCCAGAGGTCTGCCACGTGGCCCATGCTGTCCAGCAGACACCCCCCAAGCACGATGGCAGCTCCAGGGGGGGATCAGCCACCCGCACCCCCCAGCGCAGGAGGCCCCCAGGGCCAGAAAAAGAAGGGCCCCATCCTGGTCCTCAGGGGAGCTGGAGGCCCTGCTGGACCTCTGGCAGGAGGAGGAGGCTCTCCACGACACCCGGTCCCGTCGCCGCAACGCCGAGATCTTTGCCTGCATGGCCCAGGCGCTCGCCCACCAGGGCCATCAAGCCCGGACCCTAGAACAAGTCCGGGCGAAAGTAAAGGAGCTGCGCCTGGGCTACGTGTGGGCCAGCGAGGGCCAGGGGGCAGGAGCCGACACCTGCCCCCACTACTGGCGGCTCCATGCCATCCTGGGCCAGCCAGTCCCGCAAGCCCCGGACGTCCCGGTGGACAGCAGCATGTGCATGCCCCCGTCAGCAGGACCACCGAGGCGGGGGAAGGAGACAGCAGTGCGTCGGAGGACGAGGCCAGCACTGCCACCCTGCAGGCCCCCTCCAGCAGCCCCGACATCTCCCGCGCATCCTCAGAGGCCGGGGAAGGATCCACCGGTGAGTGTTACGCTTTGCACTCACAAGGGCGGGGGAAACCAGGTGCCCGGAGTGGGGAGGGGGACAGCACGTCACTCAGGCCACGTGAGCTGCACACTGTGTAGCATTAGGCAGGAAGCAGCACGTGCAACCACGTGCAGCCTGGTGACCGAGCGGGATGTGGCCACGGCAGGTGGCTGCAGGGCACGCCTGGGACCGTGCTGCTCACACACATCTGGCAGGACCAGGGGGGAAGGGTGGATGCCAGCTGGAACCAGCCAGGGCCCCAGGGACTCAGGCCAGAGCCCGCACCTCCGCAAGAGTGCAGCACACAGAACGGCACACTGTCCCCATGCCTGGCTGTGAGGCACAGCCAGCTGCTCCTGGGAAAACCGCAGAGTCACAGCCCTGTGAGCGTGGCCCCCCACTGAGCCCCTCGCCTGCTCGCGGTGCCTTGGCTGGCTTCCCGAGGGAAGTCCCCACTGCGGCCACACATGCCCCTGGGCTACGTGTGTGAGGGATAGTGGGAGGGAGAAGGGGGGGAAGCGCTTGTGGGCCGCCCCTAGGGCCGCCTGAGTTTTGCTGCAAGGATGGGACACTCCCCAGTCACTCTCCTGGTTCCGTCCAGGAGATATCCCACGCAATGGGGATCTGAGAGCCCAGACCACGTCTGCCAGATGTGCTCCCAGGCACTGTGTGGGGATTCATCTCGCTCCCTGTCAAACACCAGTGATTAGCCCAAAGCCTCACAGCCTCCACCGGCAGGGAGTTCCACAGGTTAACACAACACAAGCACCCTCCCACCCTCCACGGGGCCAGGACACAGACCGGTGGTTACAATACTTGGAGGAGGACCCTACTTCAGGGGCAGTCCTGAATGCAAACATACAACACGGGGGGCAGGGGGGGAACTGAGTGGGCCCAAGCCACACTACTGTGGTGTCACCTGGATTCAGGGGTGGAGGGCATGGGGTGTGGGGACAGTGGCCGGCCTGCCTGACTGACCCATCCTTTCTTCTGTTCCCTGCAGCGGGACCAAGCACAAGCCGGGGACTCTCTAGTCTTGCAGCAGCAGCGGCAGCAGCAGCACCCCCAGCCGCCCAACCACCGAGGCAGCGGCTCCGCCACCGGGACCAGCTCCTTCGGCGCCACGTGCAGGCCGTCGAGCATGTCAAGGCAGCCATCACACGACGCGTCGAGGCGGACGTGCAGTGGCGCCAGGAGGCCTGGGGCGCCTTCAAGGCCCAGTGTGTCTGCATGGCGGATTCGATCGCCACCCTCACCGCCCACATTGGCCATGCCGTCCACTATGGCATGGCCTTGCCCCACGCCCCCGCCATCCCTTCCCTAGCACTGCCCCTCGCCCCTTCTGCAATGGCCCCTCCTGCCCCTGCTCCTGCTCCTGCTCCTGCTCCTGCCCCTCCTGCCCCTCCTGCCCACCTCCCCGTGCAGCCTGCCCCAACACGGCCTATCCCCCATGTGCAGGTCCGCCCCCACAGGAGCGGTCGCAGGGGCCACCCTCCCAGGAGTAGCTCCTCCCCCTCCCAGTTGAAGGTCTCCTCCTCCCAGTTCAAGGTCTCCTCCTCCCCTCCCAGTTGAAGTTCTCCTCCTCCCCTCCCAGTTGAAGGTCTCCTCCTCCCAGTTGAAGGTCTCCTTCCCCTCTCCCCTTGTAAATAAAAACATAGAAGTTTTTCTGTTGAAAACAAAACTGTGTTGGTGTTTATTGGGAGGTAAGGGGAGGGGATGCGAGGGAGTTGTATGGGGAGACCGAAGCGACCCTACTATGGGGCCTGTGCGAACATGCCCGTCAGGGCCTCTCGGATGCGCACCCCATCCTGGTGCGCCTGGCGGATGGCAGCTGTGTGGGGCTGTTCATAAGTCTGGCCCTTGGCTGCCATCCATGCGGGGAGGAAGGCCTCCCACTCCGCTCCACAACGTTGTGGAGCACGCAGCACGTGGCCACTACCTCCGTTGCATTCCGCCACCCATCTCGAGACGGGTGAGCAAACAGCGGAAGCGGGCCTTTAAGCAGCCGAAGGCGCACTCCACTTGATTCCGGGCCCGGTTGAGGCGGTCGTTGAACCGGGCCCGGTTCTGGTCTGGCCGCCCTCTGTAGGGCCGCATTAGCCAGGGCAGCAGGGGGTAGGCCGCGTCCCCGATGATACAGATGGGCATAGGCACATCCCCGACAGTAAACTCCCGCCGGGGGAAGTAGGTGCCCGCCTCCAGCCTGCGAAACAGGCCGGAGTTGCGGAGGATGCGGGCGTCGTGTGCCCTGCCGGACCAGCCCGCATAGACGTCCAGGAAGCGGCCACAGTGGTCCACGAGGGCCTGAAGAACAATCGAGCAGTACCCCTTCCTGTTCATGAAATGGGCTGCTCGATGCTCCGGGGCCCGGACGGGGATGTGGGTTGCATCCAGGGCTCCTCCGCAGTTGGGGAACCCCAGGGCAGCGAAGCCGCCAGCCGAAGGCCCACGCGCGCAGGCGGATCACTCTTGGGAGCAGAACATCGTTGATGGCGTGGACGACCTGCAGAAGGGTGCAGAGAAACACAGGGGAACACATCACATAAGGCAGGGGTGAGTGTGTGCTCCCTTGCCCCCCCTGTGATTCCCTCTGTCCTCACGCACACTCACACACACACATGAACACACACACCACAGCCCCCTCGCCCTACGCCCCCCCCCCACCAGTAGGCCTGTGCGAAGGAGAGACGGCCCAAACCCCTGGATGACCCAGCCTGGAGTCTTGGCTGCCCCTGGGCATGGAGTGCAACACCCTCCCCCCACCCCACTCCCCACTCCCCCTGGACTTACCTCCATGACGATGACACCGATGGTGGATCTGCCCACCCCGAACTGGTGTGCCACCGATCGGTAGCTGTCCAGGGTGGCCAGCTTCCAAAGTGCGATGGCGACCCTCTTCTCGACGGGGATGGGTGCCCGCAGCTGGGTGGTGGCTCTCTGGAGCGCAGGGGCGAGCCAGGCACACAGCTCCAGGAACGTCCGCTTTCGCATGCGGAAATTCCGGAGCCATTGCTGGTCATCCCATTGCCCCAGGACCAGCCAGTCCCACCAGTCCGTACTGGTGTCCAGTCTCCACAGTGGCCTCTCCACCCTGGGGTGGGGATGCCACAGGACGCCATGGCCTCCTGGTAGGGAGTCCAAAGCGGTCTGTACCTCCTGGTCCTGGAACAGGAGGGCACCAGCCTGGAGCACAGCTGCAGGCACTCCAAAATGGCCGGCAGGGGCCAGAGCAGGCACACGGCCACCCCTGGCTCCATGGCAGACAAAACAAGGCAAAAGAAAAAAAAAACAGGCAAAAGCACTAGGTGGCAAAAGGCAGTGGTGTCCAAAAGGCAGAGGGCAACCACCAAAACTGCTACGGCTGTCAGTCCCTACAAGAGGTACTAAAGCACGGAGCAGGAGAGAAACGGCTGTCCAGGGAGATCCCTTTAAGCATGTGTCTCAAAGGAGCTCCAGCCCCTGCCCCCGGGAAAGGCTGGTGCCCTTTTGCCCTCTGCAAAATGGTTCCGGGCTTCTGCTTTTGCGCAAAAGTGTGCCGCCAATGTAGACGCGCTTTTGCAAAAAGCGCATCGTTATAACGATAACTCCGTTAATCTAGACGCGCTTTTGCGAAAATACTTTTAAAGGAAAAACTTTTCCGTTAAAAGTATTTGCGCAAAATCATGCCAGTCTAGACGTAGCCCTTCTGAAAGAGAGCGTCCACACTGCAAAAGCGTATCGAAAAGCGATCTGCTATTTTGAAAGATAGCATCCACACCGAATGGACGCTCTCTTGCATTTCAGCTGTGATTACTATGGGAGGAGTGGCCACCAGGGCACCTGTGCTTTTTCCTGTTTCCTCTTGAAAGAACTCCCTCTTCCCCATCCACACACGCCTTTTTCCAAAAGAGCTCTTTCTCAAAAAGGCTTCTTCCTCATAGAATGAGAATTATCACTGTCAGAAACACCCCTCTGTTCTTTCGATTTTATTTTGGAAGAACGCGATTGCAGTGTGGACATAATTGTAGGGTTTTTTGGAAAAAACTCTGTAGTGTAGAAAGAAAGAAAGAAAGAAAGAAAGAAAGAAAGAAAGAAAGAAAGAAAAAGAAAAGGCTACATTCAGACTGCATTGTTTTTCTGAGAGACCAGAGGTATCCCGGAAAAGCGACGTCACATCCAAGGAATGTGTCTGCTTTTACAATTTTTTTTCCAAAAAGCTCTGTCCCTGTAAACCTTTTTCTATGAGGAAGAAGGAATTTGTCGAAAGAGCACTTTTTTCTGAAATTTCGTGCCATGTAGACATGCCAAATTTCAGAAAAGCCTCTTTCAAAAGGAAATCAGAAAAATTTGTGCTAATTGTGTTTCTTTTTTCAATTTAACATTCCAGTATAGACTTAGTGAAAGAAAGAAAGAAAGACATCATTTCTTGGTACACATACAAACAGCGACACCAGCTGATACCTGAAGATGATGGATCCCAGTTATAGACAGAACTGCAGCAGGTTTTAATCTCAAGCATCCCCGACGGTAAGAACATCAGTCCACATGGTTTGATTCCCACCCACTGGTTTTGTTTGTTTCAGATTCAGTGTCGGTCTTTCTCACCCCTACAGATGACCAATTCTGAGAGCCACGCTGGAGAGAACCAGACCCTCTCTGGTGTGTTCATCCTGGTGGGGTTTTCCTACCTTGGCGAGCTTCAAATCCTTCTGTTTCTGGTGCTTCTTCCTTCTTATCTGGTTGCGCTGATGGGGAACCTGCTCATTACCCTCCTGATAAAGCTGAACCCCTCCCTCCACACCCCCATGTATTTCTTCCTGGTGAACCTGTCTGTCTCAGGAATCTGCTTCATCACCTGTGTGATCCCTCAGCTGCTGGTTCACCTCCGAGTGGAGGAAAAGACCATCTCCCTCACGGGCTGCACGGCCCAGTTTTTCGTCCTCAACTTTTCAGGCCTCACAGGCTGCTGTCTCCTAGCGGTCATGGCCTATGACCGCTACGTGGCCATCTGCCGCCCCTTGCACTATGCCACCATCCTGAGCGGCCGGGCATGTGCGTGGCTCGCGGGGACTTCGTGGCTCATCGGTATCTTATGTGCAGGAGCTCAGACCACACAGCTCTTCAGCCTGCCCTTTTGTGGATCCCACCACATCCACCATTATTTCTGCTCTGTGCAATGGTTATATAAGATGCTCTGCTCCGACCCATGGAAGAACATGATCTTTGGCTTGGCCGTGATGGTGCTGTTTGTGATGGGTCCTTTTTTACTGATACTCCTGTCCTACGTCCGCATCATCTCCACCATCCTCAAGCTGTCGACGGTGGAGGGCAGGCGTAAAGCCTTCTCCACCTGCTCCTCCCACCTCATGGTGGTGACTTTACTCTATGGATCAGCCTTTGTGAGTCACCTGAAACCCGCGTCAAGTTCTAACCCAGAGCGCGATCAATTGTCTTTCCTCGTATACACAGTTGTGACTCCCGTGTTGAACCCCATCATTTACACCCTGCGGAACAAAGAAGTGAAGGCAGCCTTTAGAAACACAGTACGAAAGGCAAAATTTCCACTCAGCCGGAGATATTAGAGAATGAAAAGTCGAGGGAAATGAACCAGTGTGAAAGAGGCGATTTCAGTTCCATTTGGTTCCATTTTCTCCTGCTGACTCTCCCTTTTTTAACAGAGGTTTTGCCCCTCTTAAAATGATGACCTGTTTGAAAGCTGTCCAGAAAATTGGTTACCAAAGGTAATCTAACTAGAAAGGAAATTTCCACCACTCTTTGGCTAGGTTCTTTGAGAAATCGAAGGAAGCTATTGAGTCAAAGAACCACCTTGGTTTTCTGTCTTTGGAGCAGATACAAGATTTGTATCTGAATCCGTGTCGTCGCCAATGAGTCGTGGATTTCCGCATGCCCATCCGGGGATCGTCGATCCCCGCAGATATAAAAGGGAGATCCGTGGATTTCCGGGGTTCGATCTATCTTCAAATTTTGAAATCTCCAAGGAAAAGCAAAACTAACTCAAATAAGAAATGTTTCATAAAATGTTCACCATTTTGGGGGGGGCAAATGTAACCATTTTTACCAGAATTTTCATCCAGGAAAGATTCTGTAAGCACTCTGGAGCACTTGCTGATCTGCACTCTGTGTGTAGTAGCAGTGACGGAGGGAGACTAATAAACCAAATGATCCCTAATCGACTCGGTGTTGAAGCGAACCCATAATGTGGCTTGTTCATGGCCCTGTGAGTTGACACCTGGCCTCACATTGAACCGGAAGGAGGAAATGTCCGTGGGGGTATCTGTGGGCTGTGACTGCTTTGGGCAGGGGGTGGGTCTCGATGACTCCTGAGGTCTCTGCCAGCCCTGGGATTCTGTGTGAGTGGGAGGCAGGCCCGGCTCACAGAAGGCGGCAGGCCGAGGGCGGAGCGGGCAGCGACACACCCCAGAGGTACCAGGCACACGTCGGTAAACACGCTCCAGGCTGGTCCCAGAGCCCTCCACCACCAGCACCCAACCCTTAGACCACGACGGACTGACCCATGCTCAGGTTAGGGGCACGGTGGCCACAGGGTGGGGGCAGGGCTGTTTTCATCGAAGCCGCATGTACAAGACAATGGGAGGCACCCAGGTTCCCCACGAGTGATGGGGAGTGCATGTGTTTCTGGGAGCAAAGATGGACCTCCGAGGGGTCACCGGGTCCGGCCGAGAGCACAACGGAAAATCCCGTCCATTGTCGGGGGAACATATAAGAACATCAGAATGGCCAGACCGGGTCAGACCAATGGTCCGTCCAGCCCAGTGTCCTGTTTGCCGACAACGACCAAGACCAGGTGCCCCAGAGGGAGTGAAGAGAACAGAGAATCCTCACTGGATCCCTCCCCTGTCACCCATTTCCAGAGAAACAGAGGCTAGGGACACCATTCCTGCCCATCCTGGCTAATAGCCATTGTTGGACCTAACCTCCGTGAATTTATTTAGTTCCTTTTTTTGAACCCTGTTAAAGTCCTGGTCTTCACAACATCCTCTGGCAAGGAGTTCCACAGGTTAACCGTGCACTGCAGGACGAAAAACTTCCTTTGTTTGTTTCAAACCTGCTGCCTATTCATTTCACTTGGTGACCCCTCGTTCGCACGCTCAGTGCCCTTGTATAGGGTGCCCTTCTGGATCCATAGGAAATATGGCCCAGAGCCTTCCCACCTCATTTGATCTGTGGCCAGTGGGGGTTCTCTCGGGGTTGGCAGGGCCAGGGCTCCGTGCATAGCTGGGGCCCCACACAGAGGGAACACGGACCCAGCCGAAACGTTATCGCCATGGGACAGAGCAAGAGACCTGTCAGGGCAGCACGTCGGCCCTCCAAGCCACTGGACCGGGCCTGCAGACACAGCGGGGAGCCCCAGAGAGACTTCCAGCTTGGCTCGCGCCCTTCCCTTCCCCCCGCCACCAGTCAGAAAGTGGCTTTGGTGAGTCCAGGGGAAGGGGTTGGTGCTTCACTCCCTGATCCTGCCCCAGCCCAATCCCCACAGTTAGGGTCTGTCTACACTACAGCACTAATTCAAACTAACTTAATTCGAATTAGTTAATTCGAACTAAGCTAATTCGAATTAGCGCATCTAGACCCAAAAACTGATTCGAACTAGCGTTTTGCTCATTCGAACTAGCGCGTCCACACTGATTGGACGCTGGGTCGCATTTAAGGGCAGCTCAAACCGGTTCCGGCAGGGCGTCAGGTCAGTAGTTGCTTTGTGTGGCTGCTGTCTGAGGCTCTGAGGCTCGTGCTTAAAGGGACCCCCCTGGACAGCCGGTTCTCAGCTTTTCCGCTTGCTTGCCTACCTCGCCGAGGGACAGCAAAGCGTTTTCCTCTCCGCCTGCCTGTGTCGGTGCTTCCCATTGGGGACGCCGCCGCAGTTGCACCATGGAGTCAGATCTCGCCCTGGGCATGCTGCTCCAGTTTTTGGACTTGCTGCTGCAAGCCTGCCAGCAATGGCTGGAGGCTGCCTGGCACCATCTGGTGCACGTCAGCCCCCTGCCTCTCCCCCTGGCCTCCCTGGGGGTCGTGGAGGAGCCGCAGCAGCGCGGATGCCAGCGTGCCCCGCCGCATCTGACGTCTGGACACCAGCAGCGACTGGTGGGACCACATCGTCCTGGAGCACAGGGGAAACCAACAGTGGACCCAGAACTTCAGGATGAAGAAGGACACCTTCCTGGAGCTCTGCGAGTGGCTCGCCCCTGCTCTGCGGCGACGGGACACTCGCATGAGGCCCGCCATCCCCTCCAGAAGCGTGTGGCCATCGCCCTGTGGAAGCTCTCCACGCTGGACAGCTACCGATCCGTCGGGAACCAGTTCGGCGTGGGGAAATCCACCATCTGAGCAGTGCTCATGCAGGTATGGCACCCACCGGCCACTGGGCCGGGGAGGGAGGGGGGCTGCAAGGAAGGGATGGGCCGCCCCAGGGAAAACGGGGGAAGGAGGCGAAAGTGCCCGCACGGGGTTCGGTCTGTCCCGGCCGTACTACACGCCGCCCGCGGGCAGGATGAGGTTGCTTCGGGAGTGGGGCGCGGGGCAGTGTGCGCCCCAGTGATTCGCGGTTTGCTGTGTCTCTCTGCAGGTGGTCAAGGCCATCAACCGGGTGCTGCTCCGCAGGGTGGTCCGCCTCGCCGACCCGGACGCCGTCATCCGGGGGTTCGGCGCCCTCGGCTTCCCCAACTGCGGGGGGGGGGCCATCGGCCAGGGCGCACATCCCCATCCGTGCCCCAGAACACCAGGCCTCCCAGTACATCAACCGCAAGGGGTACTTCGCCGTCCTCCTGCAGGCCTTGTGTGACCACCGGGGCCAGTTCATGGACATTAATGTGGGCTGGTCCGGCAAGGCACACGACGCCAGGGTGTTCCGCAACTCCTCCGTGTGCCGGAGGCTGCATGCCGGGACCTTCTTCCCCGACCGCCACATCAGGGTCGGGGATGTGGACATTCCCGTCTGCCTGGTGGGGGATGCGGCCTACCCCCTACAGCCCTGGCTCATGAAGCCGTACACGGGGCACCTAAACCCCTCCCGGCAGGCCTTCAATGCCAGGCTCACCAGGGCTTGCATCATGGTCGAGGAGGCCTTCAGACGCCTGAAAGCCCGATTTAGATGCCTCCTCACCCGCCTCGACCTCGCCGAGCACAATATCCCTCCCGTGGTGGCAGCATGGTGCGTGCTGCACAATTTATGTGAGTGGAAGGGAGAGGCTTTCCTGCCAGCCTGGATGGCTGAGGCTGAGCGCATGGCTGGCCAGTACGTGCAGCCCTGCACCGCCGCCATCCAGGAGGCCCAGCGGGGGGGCCGTCCAGATCCAGGAAGCCCTGCGGGAGAGCTTCCAGGTGGAGGAGGACTGAACTCTCCCTGCATGCCCCACTGGGGCCTTCTTCCACCCTCCCCTCCTTCCCCTTTCCCCTCCCTAACCCCCCTTCCTAATGTCAAATAAACACGCCTGTTTTGCCAACAAAATTCTCTCTTTATTGTACATAACTCGGGTGAGGGAGGGAGGAGTGAGGGTGGGAGAGGGGAGGAAACCTGGGAGGAGGGAGCTGGAAGGGGGTGGAAGGGGAGGAAGGGAAGGAAAGCTCAGGGTTGGGGGTCCTCCTGGCTCTCCGTCTGCAGCACTGCGCAGGTGCGGGGCGTCGGGGAGTGGGTGTGGAGGGTGGGGCAGGAGGGACGGGGGTGCGGAGGAAGCGGGAGGAGCAGGGGTGGGAGGAGCGAGAGCTGGGGCGGCCGCAGGGGCTGGAGCAGGAGGAGGCAGGAACCTGTCCACCAAGGTCTGGAGGTGACCTCTGAGAGCACGGCCCTGCTCCTCCAGCGCCTCCAAGCTCCGTTGCCGCAGCCGCAGGCCCTCCCGGACCCAGTGGTCCTGGATGCAGAGCTGCTGCTCCAGTAGCCGCAGGTGCCGCCGCTGATAGTCCTCCAGGTTGCGGGTGCGCCTGCTGGCCTGGGTGCAGGTGGCTGTTGCAGGCGGTGGTGCGCCCTGCAGTCCCAGGTGCTGCGGCTGTGGTGAAACAAGAGCAGTGGTCAGTTCTCCCTGGGGACACAGTGGGTGAAACCCAGCCCCCCTCTGCAAGGCGAGGTCGGCATGTGGGGAACAGGCCAGGGCCCTTGCATGACACCCAGCTGCTGCTCCATGGTGGGCAAGGCCCAGGCGCACGTCCCTGGGCTCCCTCTCCCCACACCCCATACACATAAGGGAGCATGATGGCACTCACATGTGGAGCCCTCCCGGCCTCGGACGACACAGCCGATGTGCTCTGTGGGATGCCTTGGGGGTCCTGGGCAGGCTCCCTGCAGGCTCCTGGCTCTCGGCGTCCTCCTCCTCCTCCTCCGTGTCAGGGACGGGGCCCTCTGCCCCGGGGTCGATCACCACCCGGGGGGCATGGACGGCGTGAGCCCCCAGGATGCGGTCCAGGGCCTCAAAGTGAGGGCATGCCTCCGGGTCGGCCCCTGGCTGGGAGGCCCTGGAGTAGGCCTGCCGCAGGTCCTTGATTTTGCAGCGGACCTGCTCCCGGGTCCACATGTGGCCTCTGGTGGCCAGGCTGGCTGCCATGCGGCTGTAGACGGCCACGTTCCTGTGGCTAGTGCGGAGATCGTGGACGTTGGAGGCCTCCCCTCAAACCTCGATGAGGTCCACGATCTCCACACTAGACCAGGCAGGCGCCCGCCTCTTGCGGCCCCGGGTGGGCTCCTGGGAGCCACCAGCCTGGTCCTGGGAAGAGGCGGAGGGCTGGGTGGCAGCGGGTGGCTGGCTCGTGCCGTGCCAGGTGCAGGGTCTGCTGGCTGGGTGCTGGCAGGCTTGCAACTGGCACAAGCACTGTAGCCAGACCGTGACCCTGTAAGGGCTCCGGGGCCGGGAGGGGGGCAGAAGAGTTTCCCTGGTTTGGCCCAGAGTGGCCACCAGGGCAAGCTGGGAAGGGCTAGCCTCCAACTAGTTCCAATGAAGTGGCTACACAGCCCTTAATTCGAACTACTTAATTCGAACTAGGCGTTACTCCTCGTAGAATGAGGTTTACCTAGTTCGAATTAAGCGCTCCGCTAGTTCGAATTAAGTTTGAACTAGCGGTTTGTATGTATAGACGCCTATGAAAGTTAATTCGAACTAACGGCTGTTAGTTCAAATTAACTTTGTAGTGTAGAAATACCCTTACTGCCCACGCCTGGGGTAAGGTCAGGGCACACGGTGAAAGGGATGATTCAGGTGGGAAGGAAAGAGCACTGGAAGCAACTAGAGACTCGGTGTGTGTGTGGGTGGTTTCTTTGTGTGTGTGTGTGTGTGGGTGGGTGGTTGGGTGTGGTGTCTGTGTGTATGTACACATGTGTGTGTGTAGTGTGTGTGGGTGTGTGTCTGTGTGCGTGCGTATCTGTGTGTGTGTGGTGTGTGTGGTTGTGGTGTGTGTGTGTGCGTGTGTGTGCATGTGTGGTGTCTGTGTGTGTATGTGTTGTGTGTGTGTGTGGTCTCTGTGTGTGTATCTGTGTGTGTGTGGTGTGTGTTGTGGTGTGTGTGCATGTGTGTGCGTGTGTGGTGTCTGTGTGTGTGTGTGTGTGTGTATGTGGTGTGTGTGAGAGGGTGGTGTCTGTGTGTGTGTGTGTGTGTGTGTGTGTGTGTGTGTAGTGTCTTTGGGGGTGTGGGTGGTGTATGTATTTGTGTGTGCGTGTATGCGCATCTGTGGGTGGGTGAGTGGGTATGAGGTGTGTTTGTGTGTGTGTGTGTGTGT
The DNA here is from genome assembly GCA_019425775.1 of Rafetus swinhoei. Classification (NCBI taxonomy): domain Eukaryota; kingdom Metazoa; phylum Chordata; order Testudines; family Trionychidae; genus Rafetus; species Rafetus swinhoei. Next base: position 22,173,437 of record CM033433.1, read on the forward strand.
GTGGTGACTGGCTGTGTGTGTGTGCGTGTGCGTTTGTGGTGTCTGTGTGTGTGCATGTGTGTGGTGTGGTGTGTGTGTGGGTGGGTGGGTGGGTGTATGTCTGTGTGTGTCTGAGTCTGTGTGGGTGTGTGGTGTCTGTGTCTGTGTGGGTGGGTGGTGTCTGTGTGTGTGTGTGTGTGGGAGGGTGGTGTCTGTGTGTGTCTGTGTGTGTGTTTGTGGTGTGGATGTGGGTGTGGGTGTGTCTGTGTGTGTAATCTGTGTGTGGGTGGGTGGTGGGTGACTGGTCTTTGTGTGTGAGGGTGGTGTCTGTGTGTGTGTGTGGCTGTGGTGTCTGTGTGTGTGTGCGTGTGCATGTGTGGAAGAGTGGGTGAGTGTCTGTGTGTGTGTGTCTGTTTGTGTGTGTGTGTGTGTGTGTCTGTTTGTGTGTGTGGTGTGTGTGCGTGCGTGTGTGTGCGTGTGGTGTCTGTGTGTGTGTGTGTGTATGGTGTGTGAGAGGGTGGTGTCTGTGTGTGTGTGTGTGTGTGTGTGTAGTGTCTTTGTTTGTGGTGTGGATGGTGTATGTATTTGTGTGTGTGTGTGTGTGTGCGCATTTGTGGGTGGGTGGGTGAGTGGGTATGAGGTGTGTTTGTGTGTGTGTGTGTTGTGTGTGGTGTCTGGCTGTGTGTGTGCATGTGCGTTTGTGGTGTCTGTGTGTGTGCATGTGTGGTGTGTGTGGTGTGTGGGTGGGTGGGTGTATGTCTGTGTGTCTGAGTCTGTGTGGGTGTGTGGTGTCTGTGTCTGTGTGGGTGGGTGGTGTCTGTGTGTGTGTGTGTGGAGGGTGGTGTCTGTGTGTGTCTGTGTGTGTGTTTGTGGTGTGGATGTGGGTGTGTGGGTGTGTCTGTGTGTGTAATCTGTGTGTGTGGGTGGGTGACTGGTCTCTGTGTGTGTGGCTGTGGTGTCTGTGTGTGTGTGCGTGTGCATGTGTGGATGAGTGGGTGAGTGTCTGTGTGTGTGTGTGTCTGTTTGTGTGTGTGGTGTGTGTGTGGCTGTGGGTGTAGTGTCCGTGTGTATGCGTGTGTGTGTGCATGTGTGACGTGTGTGTTTATCTGTGTGCGTGTGTGGGTGGTAGTGTGTGTGTGTGTGTGTCAGTGACGTCTCTCCTATGCACTGATGATACCTCTCCTACCCAGCCAGAGGGGACAGTTCACACCCTGTTCCCACATGACTGCGAGGGACACCTCACAGCAGGGGGGCCGGCGGGCGGGGGAGCCGGGGGAGGATGCAGCAATTGCTCCCACCCCTAAGTCACTCGGCCCTGTTTACACCCTTGGAAGCCTGGCCCAGGGCGAGAGCCGCAAAAGGATTTCGGTGCCTCAGTCCAAACCCAACGTCCTGAAAACCTCGGCGGGGCTGTTCCTGAGCCCCGGAGGAACCTGCACTTCCCGGCCTCGTCCCCAGAGGAATCCCCGACTGAGCGGGCGGGCGGGGACACAGCAGTGGCGCAGGCCCAACCTTGGCTCCAGGAAGAACGTTGGCAATCGAGTGTTTCTGCGGTTCCAGGCCTGAGCACGTAACAACATCGTCATAGGGCCAGGAGTCCCAAGGGGTTTAGACACCTCCCGATTCCGACAGGGCTTACAAAAGCGCCAAAGCAGTTGACGTGACTAACTCCTGTTCGATTCCTATTCGATTTAGACACCTGGGTGTTGATAAATCCCATATTGGAAAAAAACACAGAGACTATCTTATTGCCTCTCTATGAAACCATGGGACCCTACATCTTGAGTAGAGATGTGGTCGCCTCATCTCTAAAAAGGTATACTGGCATTGGAAAAGGTTCAGAAAAGGGCAACAGAAATGATTTGGGGCTTGGAACGCCCTATGAGAGAGATTAAAAAGACTAGGACTTTTCATCTTAAAAAAAGAAGAGACGAATGGGGAGATGGGATAGAGGTCTATGAAATCATGACAGGTATGGAAAAAGTGAATAAGGAAAAATTATTTACTGGTTCCAATGCTGTAAGAACTAGGTGTCGCCAAGTGAAATTTATAGGTTGCAGGTTTAATGTAAACAAAAGGCAGTTTTTCTAGATGCAGTGTGCTGTTAACCTGTGGAACTCCTTGCCAGAGGAGGTTGTGAGGACCAGGACTTTAATAGGGTTCAAAAAAGAGCTAGATAAATTCATGGAGGTTCGGTCCATCAAGCTAAATAAATTCATGGAGGTTCGGTCCATCAATGGCTACTAGCCAGGCTGGGTAGGGATGGTGTCCCTAGCCTCTGTTTGGGAATGGATGACAGGAGAGGGATCACGTGAAGATTCCCTGGTCTGTTCACTCCCTCTGGGGCACCTGGCATTGGCCACTGTCAGCAGTCAGGGCACTGGGCTGGATGGGCCTTTGGTCTGACCCAGTCTGGCTGTGCTTATGTTCTTATGTCCATTCGGCCCCAGGCTCCAACTTTAGGTGCCCAAATCCCTTTCCAAGTCTTGCCCACAGATTGCACCGGAGCAGGCTGGACTCCTGGACTCCTCGGCCCTGTGCTGCGCGGGGGTGAAATCGCAGGATAATTACGGCGCGTTGGGAACATCCAATTGACGTTGGCAGGCGCTTTGCCTCTGAGCCTCTGCGTCGGAGCCGTGCCGGGCTCCAGGGAGCACGTCCCACCAGCCCGTGACAATTAGCCCGGGATAAATCACCTCCCAACCGTTCAGCCGCCCAGCGCCAGCGACTCTCCCCACCAGCTCCATGCGTCTCCGCCACAGAGATCGGCTGGCAGCTCCCTCTCCAAAGCCACGTCCCTCCAGCCGGGGCTGGAGCAGCGTCACTGTGGCCTGGGGCAGGGACCAGACTCCCCTTGCAGAGTCCACACGCCCCGCAGTGATGGGAGGGGGCTTCCGTAGGACCAGACTCTCTGTGTGTCCTGGCAGCTAGAGCCTGGCAGGTATTTTCCCATTGATCCCCCTGCATCCACGTCAGTGGGGAAGGCAGCAGAGAGACACCAGGCTGGGTGGGACCTTACAGCCGGGAGCGTGCTTTGGGCAGGGAAAAGCAAAGGGGTTGAACGGACGCTTAGACATTTGTGACTTTTGCATCAAAGCACTACAGGGGTAGGGAAGATAGATAGATAGATAAATAGATAGATAGATAGAGGGGGTGTGTGGGGATAGATAGATAGATAGATAGATAGATAGATAGATAGATAGATAGATAGATAATCAAAGAATCCAGGCATTAGAGGACAGAATGCATCACGCACAGGGGAAAAGTCCACCATCTCCAGTCCAGGGAGTTTGTTATTTCAGTTCTGCATTGCCATCCGAACCCATCCCGCTCCCTTTAATCAGAGGCCAGAAGATGCTGAAACTTCCTTTCCAAAATGAGACTGGGAGCCACATTTTGACAATCAAACATTTCTGCCGAAAGTGGCACATTTTAAGGGGGAAATTTGGTTTTTAGAAGTAAAGCGGAGACCCCCTGAGGCAAACACAAAGCTGTAGGTGTAAGAGGCAAATTGCCCTCACAATAACCACCGCCCATATTTGCAAGGAGCCGTAAGAGGCGTGGGGGGGGGGGGAAATGAATACTCCCACGTTTTAGCATAACTTTCTATGGGCTTCTTTCTACTGCATCCTTGCCCCGTCCTGTTTGAAAGCACGGGCGATCCAAAGCTACCAATGGGCAGGGGACACAGAGATACAGAAGTGGGGAGTGACTGGTAACCTCAGGTAACAGGGCAGGGCAAGGGTGGAGCCCCAAACACAACCCACATCCACCGATGGCCAATGCACCTGCGGAGCAGAGAGCTACATGCAGAGCGGTGAGCAACACCACACGGGAGTGACTAAAGGGACCCCCTTGGACAGACCCTCCTGCCTTGGCGACGGGCGCTCGGCTGGTGTTCGGTGCTGCCAATCAGCTTGTCACAGAGTAGCCGGCTCTCCACGAGGGGGGAGGGGTGGAGTCATCACCAAAACGCTGGCAAAGGAGTCTGGGGGTGTCCACGGAGCGCTGCCCCCGACAGCAGGAATCAGGCCACGTCGGCAAGTTTGAGGACTTCTGTGTCATGCCCAACTTGCCGGGCAGACTAGAGGGACCCGTGTGCTGCGGGCTGGGGGTGGGTTGTCATTTGGTCCATCCTACATACAACTCTGGGCCGCAGGCTCCCCTGGTGAGAAACCATCCCGCCATAATGGGAGGCCTGTCCATTTACTCTAGTGTGTTAAAGCACTTGAGTAACGAGCTGATTGCCCGGGGAGAGGCGCATTCGTCGCGCCGGGTCACACAGCTGATGGATGCTGGGCCCCCGAGACAGTCCCCTCGGGAGATGTTCCCCAGATAGAAACCAGAGTCTTTCTTCTTCCCGGCAGAGGCAGGACACAATGACCCAAGGAAGAAAATGTCCAACCGAAGCACCGAATTCCTTCTCCAGGGCTTCTCAGACATGCGGGAGCTGCAGATGTTGCATGTTGTGCTCTTCCTGGTGCTCTACTTGGTGGCCTCCATTGGGAACCTTCTCATCGTCACAGCCGTAACACTCGACCGCCACCTTCACACCCCCATGTACTTCTTCCTGGTGAACCTCTCCCTCCTGGACCTCGGCTCCGTCTCCGTCACCATCCCCAAGTCCATGGCCAACTCCCTCCAGGACACCAGGTCCATTTCCTACGTGGGATGCATCGCCCAAGTCTTTCTCTTCGTCTTCTTCGCTGTGGCCAACATTGCCGTGCTCACCATCATGGCCTACGACCGTTACGTGGCCATCTGCCAGCCGCTGCACTACGAGCGCGTGATGAACTGGAGAGCATGTGTCCACTTGGCCGCCGGCGCGTGGCTGGCCGGGGCAGTCAACTCTGCCGTGCAAACCGGGAGCGCCTTCCGGTTGCCCTTCTGCCAGCCCCACGTCATCGACCAGTTCTTCTGCGAAATCCCCCCGCTGCTCAAACTCATGTGCGCCGACGTGTACCACAGCGAGGTGGCCGTGCTGGGCTTCAGCACGTGTTTGCTCTTCAGCTGCTTTGCTTTGATCGCCGTCTCGTACGTGCACATCTTCTCCGCGGTGCTGCGAATCCCCGCCGGGCAGGGCCGGCACAAGGCCTTCTCCACCTGCGTGCCTCACCTCATTGTTATCTCCTTGTTCTTCGGCACGGGCAGCTTTGCCTACATGAAACCCACCGCCGGCTCGGCCCCCGGGCTGGATCTGGCAGTGGCCGTTCTCTATTCTGTCATGACTCCCATCCTGAACCCGGTCATCTACAGCATGAGGAACAAGGACATCAAAGCCGCCCTGCGGAAGCTGGTGGTGTGGACATTGTTCACCAAGAAAAACATGTCCGCCCTTCTCCCATGACCACAATTTTAGACTGTGCTTCATTGTCTCCGTGGTCAACTGGGGCAAATGTTCTCTCCATGGGTAAATCGTATGCTAAGTCTTTATGTAATAGTCACAAGCCAACTCCACGGAAGTCAACCGCACTTCTGCAGAGTTACCCCAACACAACTAAGGTCAGAACCGAGCTATGAATCCATTTTCAGGGTTTGTACTGCTACCGTCGTCATGGGTATGTCTATACTGCATGGCCATTTTAAGGATACCGTAGGTATCCAGAAGTAGCTACCCGTCATCTACGCAACCGCCTCTTATTTTGAATTATTTTTAGGAATCACTGGGGTGCTATTTCACCTTCCCAGTAACGCTCATTGCAGGAGGGCTAAGGAATGGCTCGAAATAGCATGTTCTTTCAAAGTGTGGTGCTGTGTACACGTGCCAAATTTCAAAAGAAGCTATTTCGAAAGAGATTCGCAATAAGATGTGCACTTTGCGAAGCGCAATTTGCGTATCTTATTTCGAGTTGAGCGGGCTGTTTAGACTCACCCCATATGGCCAGAGATACTTCTACATTAAATAAGCAAAGTCCTTCATCAAATTCATCAATCTCAGCCTTTCCTTTGTTGGGGTGCTGGGTTTCACATTTTTGTTTGGAATATGTGACTTTTTTTCTTGCTTGCTTGTCTCTATTTTGTTTTGTTTTGCTGGCTGGTCTATTCTCTGTGAATGGGGGTGTGGGGGAAATAGTTGCTTCGAAGCTTGTGACTTTTTCTCCTGTGTCGTTCTTCCCCTCCACTGGGGGGTGTCGGGGTCAGGCCTGGGGTGGGATTTTCCGAGACTGCTCCACTTTTCATTCCCGTACTGATCAAAAGGAAGGGGAAAGATTCTGTAGATCCAGAAATGGCGGGATTCCTGCTGAAATGGTGACTTTAATGTTGTGATTTCAGGCTGAAGTTGGCGATTTTTTGGGGCTTAGGTGGGAGTCTTTTAAAAAAAAATATTTGTATCTAAATAAACAAATCCATGTTGTGCTGTTCTTGATACGATGGGAAGACTTTTTTTTTTTCAGCGAAAAGGTTGTGCCATGTTTCCCAAGGCCAATCAAACCCTTGCTAACGAGGCCAAAGATGGATCCCAATGAGGTTCTGTTGTGTGACAGATGGGGAGTCGTTGGGGAATATTTTGTCTTGTGTTTCCCTTTGTTCCTGTTGCTCTAAATAAACGATACTTTAAAAAAATCAGCTGGTCACTCAGCTTACTCCTGGGCACAGCTCCTGGGGGAAGATCGTACGAACCAAACCCAGCTAGAGCAGCTGAGAAATCATGACGGGGGCACAGGGGGCTGTACACGGAGGCTGACTATAAGCATGGGACAACCATGTGATTCCACTCTATGAAAGAGGCACGGATGCAGCCCAGAACTCAGGGCTACACCCAGACCAGAAAAGCAGCAGAGGCGCACGAAGCCCCGCCACCGTCACAGCTGGAAAAGGCTCTGGATCTACCCATGCGCACGTCTAAAGGGGACAAAAAGTGCCCTGGATCACAGAAAGCACCTGCTCCTGGTTATTGTTACTTCTAGACGTGGGAATAGCTGTGTGCCTGCCGCATGAGTTAGATGAAAGGAGAGTGACAAGATCATAGAATCATAGAACCATAGGGTGGAAGAGATCTCAGGAGGTCATCAAGTCCAGCCCCCTGCTCTAGGCAGGACCAATCCCAACTAAATCAACCCAGCCAGGGCTTGGTCAAGCCGAGACTTAAACACCTCTAGGGATGGAGACTCCACTACTTCCCTAGGTAACCCATCCCAGTGCTTCCCTACCCTCCTAGTGAAATAGTTTTTCCTAATATCCAACCTGGATCTCTCCCACCGCAACTTGAGACCATTGCTCCTTGTTCTGCCATCTGTCACTACGGGGAACAACCTCTCTCCATCCTCTATGGAACCTCTCTTCAGGAAGTTGAAGGCTGCTCTCAAATCCCCCCTCATCTTCGCTTCTGCAGACTGAACAGACCCAACTCCCTCAGCCTCTCCTCGTAGGTCATATGCTCTAGCCCCCTAATCATTTTGGTTGCCCTCCGCTGGACCCTCTCCAATGCGTCCACATCCTTTTTGTAGTTGGGGGCCCAGAACTGGACACAGTACTCCAGATGTGGCCTCACCAGAGCTGAATAAAGGGGAATAATGACATCTCTGGATAGATAGATAGATAGATAGGGTGGGTGGGGATAGATAGATAGATGTGGTGGATCTGTCTCTATCTATCTATCTATAGATAGATAGATAGATGGGCTGTGTGGGGATAGATAGATAGATAGATAGATAGATAGATAGATAGATAGATAGATGGGGATTTTCCTAATATCCAACCTAGACCTCCCCTGCTGCAATGTGAGCCCATTGCTCCTTGTTCTGCCACCTGCCACCACTGAGAACGGCCTCTCTCCAGCCTCTGTGGAACCCCCTTCAGGGAGTTGGAGGCTGCTCTCAAATCCCCCCTCGCTCTTCTCTTCTGCAGACTAAACAAACCCAAATCGCTTAAACGCTCCTCGTAGGTCATGTGCTCCAGCACCCTCATCATTTTGGTTGCCCTCCGCTGGACCCTCGCCAATGCGTCCACATCCTTTTTGTAGTGGGGGGCCCAGAACTGGACACAATACTCCAGATCTGGCCTCCCCAGAGACGAATAAAGGGGAACAATCACTTCTCTAGATCTGCTGGCAGTGCTCCTCCTAATGCACCCAAAAATGCCATTAGCAATTGCACCATCAATTACTGGGCCACATTGTGTCACAAGATCCATTCAAGAGTTCCCGTATCTGAAGTCAGCCAGGCTTCTTGTTAAAAGTTCATCACAGTACGATTCCGGGAAAAAGGTTCTGGGTGACAGCGATCTGCCCAAAGCTACGTAACACAGCATTGTTCACGTAGGGATTTGGACCTGGCCCCATCTGAAGAGAGATTAAAAAGACTGGGACCTTTCCGCTTGGAAAAGAGGAGACTGGGGGGGATATGATAAGAGGTCTGTAAAATCATGATTGGGGTGGAGAAAGTGAATAAGGAAAAGTTATTTACTTCTTCCCACAATGTGAGAACTAGGGGTCACCAAATGAAATGAATAGGCAGGAGGTTTAAAACAAACAAACAAACCCATGTTTTTCTTCACTCTGCACACAGTTAACCTGTGCAACTCCTTGCCAGAGGATGTGGTGAAGACGGGGATTTTTACTGGGTTCAGAAAAGAGCTCGGTAGATTCATGAAGGTTAGGTCCATCAATCGCTATTATCCAGGATGGGTAGGGATGGTGTCCCTAGTTTCTGTTTTTCTGGGAATGGGTGACAGTGGAGGGATCATGTGAGGATTCCCTGTTGTGTTCCCTCCCTCTGGGGCATCTGGCATTGGCCGCTCTCGTCAGACAGGACACTGGTCAAGATGGACCTTTGGTGTGACCCAGTCTGGCTGTCCTTATGTTGTTATGGTCTTAGAGAGTGGGCATCCAAATTTACCCCTTGCAAGTAGCTCGAACTCCAGGGGGACTGTGGGAAAAGTTTTTACGTGGCACAGAACTCCGGCCTGTTGGTTCAGCCAAGTTCCTTAATGTCTTGTTCTAACCCTTCCCTTTGTGTTAGACACACACGTCCCAGGGACGGGGCAGGACAAGCTCCCAGAAGCTTGTACTATGGCACACAATGAGTTTGTTTTGCTTGACACAAGTTTCCTCTTTGCGTGTGCTGAATGCAGAATAACACACAGGGAAACAGGGAAGGCAACTTAGCCCGAGCGAATTCACTGCCAGGTGTTCACGTCATGGGGTGTCGCCTGGCCAGTCCTTGTCACTTTGATCATTGTTACATGAGGGCGACTCCTTTCCTCCGTGAATGTAGGAAGCAGAGATCAGGGCATTGAGGTGGGATATATTGTGTGTCGGTGTTTGTTGGGTGTGTAGAGTGGGAAACTGAGTCACGCCTCCACCCAATTGAGGCTTCACCAGTGTTGCCTTTGGTAACACCATTTCAGACTGAATTAGTGTCATTTCTAGTGTCATGACATCACTTATTGATAGACAAGTAAAAATAGTCAAGACTGACCAGGGAAAGGGACCCAGGTTAGATAACAGCCATGGGATACATACTGGGGCACCGAGAAGGGCGTCCTTCTTCCACAACAGTTATCCCCACCCCGCATCTCCCGATCTGGTCCTTCACTAGCCTTCATCCTTTTCAAGTCCAGCATTTCTCCAGCTTTGAGACCCATTTATATCTGTTTTCTTATATTTTCCCATTCTCAGTTGCTAATTCCCCAACCCCAATGCTGATCAAACCCATTATCCATTGTATTTTCCATAATCTGTGCATTGCCCGTACTCAAATGCTAATATCCCAGTGCCTACCGTTTTCCTGCTGGATTTGTGGTTCCTGGCCCATATCACCCTGGGCTATTCAGTTTCTAAATTTCTCACAGAAGAGGACTAGTCTGTTGGTTTATCATCACGTGTTTTTACCTCTTACTTGCATAGAATCATAGAACGTTAGCACTGGAAGGGACCTCAAGAGGTCATTGAGTCCAGTCCCCTGCCCCCATGGCAGGATCCAATACTGTCTACACCATCCCTGATAGATGTCTATCCAACCTACTCCTAAATATCTCCAGGGATGGAGATTTCTCAACCCCCTTAGGCAACTTAGTTCAGTGTTTCACCACCCTGACAGTTAGGAAGTTTTTCTAAAGTCCAGGCTAAACCTCCCTTGCTGCAGTTTAAGCCCATTGCGTCTTGTCCCATCCTCAGAGGCCAAGGAGAACAATTTTTCTCCCTCCTTCTTGTAACACCCTTTTAGATACCTGAAACCGCTATCATGTCCCCCTCTTAATCTTCTCTTTTCCAAACTAAACAAGCACAATTCTTTCAGCCTTCCTTCATAGGTCATGCTCTCTAGACCTTTCATCATCCTTGTTGCTCTTCTCTGGACCCTCTCCAATTTCTCCACATCTTTCTTGAAATGCGGTGCCCAGAACTAGACACAATACTCCAATTGAGGCCTAACCAGCACAGAGTAGAACGGAAGAATGACTTCTCGTGTCTTGCTCACAACACTCCTGTTAATGCAGCCCAGAATCATGTTTGCTTTTTTTGCAACAGAATCACACTGTTGACTCCTATTTAGCTTGTGGTCCACTATGACCCCTAGATCCCTTTCTTCTGTACTCCTTCCTAGACAGTCGCTTCCCATTCTGTATGTGTGAAACTGATTGTTCCTTCCTAAGTGGAGCACTTTGCATTTGTCCTTATTAAACTGCATCCTATTGACCTCAGACCATTTCTCCAGTTTGTCCAGATCATTTTGAATTATGACCCTGTCCTCCAAAGCACTTGCAACCCCTTCCAGCTTGGGATCATCTGCAAACTTAATAAGCGTACTTTCTATGCCAATATCTAAATCGTTGATGAAGATATTGAACAGACCTGGTCCCAAAACAGACCCCTGCAGCACCCCACTTGTTGTGCCCTTCCAGGAGGATTGTGAACCGTTAATAACAATTCTCTGACAATGGTTATCCAGCCAGTTATGCACCCACCTTATAGTAGACCAATCTAAGTTGTATTTCCCTAGTTTATTGATAAAAATATCACGCGAGACCGTGTCAAATGCCTTACTAAAGTCTAGGTATATCACGTCCACTGCTTCTCCCTTATCCACAAGACTTGTTATCCTATCAAAGAAAGCTATCAGATTGGTTTGACATGATTTGTTCTTTACAAATCCATGCTGGCTGTTCCCTATCACCTTATTATCTTCCACGTGTTTGCAGACGAATTCCTTAATTACTTACTCCATTATCTTTCCTGGCACAGAAGTTAAACTCACTAGTCTGTAGTTTCCGGGGTTATTCTTATTTCCCTTTTTATAGATGGGCACTATATTTGCCCTTTTCCAGTCTTCTGGAATCTCTCCTGTCTTCCATCATTTTCCAAAGATGATGGCTAAAGGCTCAGATACCTCCTCTATCAGCTCCTTGAGTATTCTAGGATGCATTTCATCAGGCCCTAGTGATTTCTAGATATCTAACTTTTCTAAGTGATTTTTAACTTGTTCTTTTTTAATTTTATCCTCTGAATTTACCCCCTTCCCACTATCATTCACTATGTCAGGCATTCCTTCAGACTTCTCGGTAAAGACCGAAAAAAAGAAGTCATTAAGCAGCTCTGCCATTTCCAAGTTTCCTGTTTCTGTTTCTCCCTTCTCACTGAGCAATGGGCCTACCCTGTCGTTGGCCTTCCTCTTGCTTCTAATATATTTATAGAATGTCTTCTTGTTTCCCTTTATGCCTATAGCTAGTTTGAGCTCATTTTGTGCCTTTGCCTTTCTAATCATGCCCCTGTATTGTTTGCTTATATTCATCCTTTGTAATTTGTCCTAGTTTCCACTTCTTATATGACTCCTTTTTGATTTTTAGATCATGAAAGATCTCCTGGTTAAGCCAAGGCGGCCTTTTGCCATACTTTCTATCTTTCCTACACAGTGGAATAGCTTGCTTTTGGGCCCTTAATAATGTCCCTTTGAAAAACTGTCAAATCTCTTCAGTACTTTTATTGTCTAGCTGTACCTCTATGTACCACCTACACAAGCTTTTGGTGTGATAGTGTGATACATTGAGAGCACCTCTCATCTATGGATTTTTAACACCACGTGTATTTATGTCCGTAAAGTACAATATGTATAGTTGCTTCAGAGGGATAGCTGAGTTAGTCTGTACAGGGTAAACTTAAAAAACAACAAATGGTCTGGTAGCACTTTAAAGACTAAGTAAACATGTAGATGGTATCATGAGCTTTCGTGGGCACAACCCACTGACTCTAAAACACCCACGTGACATTCTCCGGCCTGACTTACACAGGACGTCAGAGCAGATGATCAACACGGTCCCTTTGTGCCTTGTAATCAACGAATCTGTGCCGTGGGGTTCTAATGCATCTGCCAGCACAGAGCTCTGCACCTGTCCCGGGGGCAAAGGCAGTGAGGAGCCATTTCCAAGAGTTGTTACGTGACCCGGTCAGGTCAGGCATTAGAAGATCTGTCAGAGTCTGACCTAGGAAACTGCTCAGAAGTGCTGGGGAATATTCTTTAGAATTAGGCCATAAGGAGCCCTGGAGAAATGCATCCGACAGCCAAACAAATCCCAACCCAGCCCTCGCCAGAACCTCACATGCTGCAGTTGGCCAGCACGGCAGCCCAAGGAGATGCCCAAAGGGACTTTTCTGTAGTTTGGAATGTTGCCAGTATGAAAATGCTGATGAAAATCCTTAAATTTCCCCCAAAAGGAGGTGAATGTTCTACAAAACATTTCTCATTTCGATTTGTTTTTTTTCCTTTGACATTTCAAAATTTGAAGATAGATACAACTCTGGTAATCCCCTGATCTCCCTTGTGTATCTGGTGGGATCTACCCTCTGTGGGTGTGGATACAGAAATCCATGGTCATGTCCAGGGCTCGACAATTAACATAATCTACTTGCCCGTGGCGAGTAGATTTTAGCCTGGCGCGGTCGCGCAGCGTGGTCAGCGCATGCACAGTGCAGTCAGCGCATGCGCAGCGTGGTCTGTGCATGCGCAGTGTGCGGTAGCACGCGGCTGGCGAGCGAGGCTCACCACCGCTTAGTGAGCCCTGGTCATGTCTGCCTATATGGATTCAGATTCCACTCTGGTACCCACTCAAGGCTCTACAGATACAAACTCCAGATGGTACTTTGACTAAAAATGCTCATTTCATTTTTCAAAGAATCTATCAAGAGAGTGCTGGAAAATTCCGTTCTATTTAGATTTTGTTTTTATAACTAATGTTTCTATTCTGATTTTCCTGACTGGTTTAGAAAAGCGCATCATTATGCAAATGGCAAAACCTCAGTTGAAAAAGTGAGGGTCGTGAGGAGAAACTTAAACCAAACGTGCATGACTTTACCCTTTTCACACTGTGCTCACTAATTTTCCTTTTCATTCTCTAATACAGTGTTTCTTAAACTTTTTAAGAACGCGGAACACCAAACAATAATTTATTTTTTATGCGTAAAACCAAGGATTTTTCGGTGAGGAAAAAAAAAGGTCGGGGGGAAAAAAGGGTTAGGGGGAAAAAAGGTCTCCTGCCCCTTTAAGGGTGGCCATTTTGAATTCTGTTGTTCTCCGCGGCACACCTCCAACTTCCTCGCAGCACACCAGTGTGCCGCAGAACACAGTTTAAGAACCACTACTCTAATATCTCTGGCTGCGTGAGAAGACGGCTTTCCCGACTGTGTTTCGAAAGGCTCCCTTCACCTCTTTGTTCCTCAGACTGTATATGACGGGGTTCAACATTGGTGTCACAGCTGTGTATATAAGGGCTATCAGCTGATTGCTTTCAGGGGTGGAGCTGGACGCGGGGTTCAGGTAACTCAAAAGGGCCGTTCCGTAGAGCAAGGTCACCACCGTGAGGTGGGAGGAGCAGGTGGAGAAGGCTTTATGCCTGCCCTCGGCCGACGGCAGCTTGAGGATGGTGGAGATGATGCGGACGTAGGAGAGGGTGATCAGTAGGAAAGGGCCCATCACGAACAGTACCAGAACGGAAAAGTCCACGATCATGTTCTTCCACGTGTAGGTGCAGAGCATCTTCTGTAATGGCTGGGCAGAGCAGAAATAATGGGGGGATGCGGTGAGTGCCACACAAGGGCAGGCCAAAGAGCAACACGGTCTCAGCTATGGCCACCGAGATGCCGATGAGCCATGAAGCCCCTGCGAGCCGCGCGCACGCCGGGCCGCTCAGGATGGTGGCGTAGTGCAGCGGGCGGCAGATGGCCACATAGCGGTCGTAGGCCATGGCCGCCAGGAGGCAGCAGGCGGTTTGGCCCGCGACGGTGAAGACGTAGAACTGGAGTGTGCAGCCCACGAGGGGAGATGGTCTTCTCCTCCACCAGGAGGTGAACCAGCAGCTGAGGGATCACACTGGTGGTGCAGCAGATTTCCGAGACAGACAGGTTCACCAGGAAGAAATACATGGGGGTGTGGAGGGAGGGGTTCAGCTTGATCAGCAGGACAATGAGGAGGTTCCCCATCAGGGTGAGCAGGTAGGTGAGGAGAAACACCAGAAAGAGAAGGATTTGCAGCTTGTTTAGGGATGAAAACCCCACCAGGATGAAGACATCGGCGACCGTCTGGTTCTCTCCAGAGAGACTTTCCCAACTGCTCATCTGTAGGGGCGACAAAGAACGACACCGACCCTGAGGCAAACCCAGAATGTGGACGTGAATCAAACTGTGCTGGGGGAGGGGTCACAGAAGACCCTTTGGGGGGAGGCTGCTTCCCAGAGAGCCGACAAAACCACCGGCACTCGCCTCCTTGCTCTCTGGGACTTCCCACCACCCGGCCCTGCTGGGCCAGATCTCCTGGTCTCCCCCAGCCCAGGCACAGAGCCAAGATCACCCCCCACCCCAAAGAGCAATACAGACACTGAACCCCTTCTGAAGAGAAGGCCGTTTGGGGCCCAGCTTCCAGGAACCCAACCCCCAACTCGGATCGGAACCCCAAATAAACCCGTTCCGGCCAGGCCCCTTGAACAACGACAGGAGGATGTACACCCCGATGGCTCCAGTGATTGACACTGGATTTGAGAGTAACTAAAAGGGATTTTATTAGGGACAAGCAGGAGGGTTTAAGGCAGTGGTTCCCAACTCGTTTCAGTCCACGGACCATCAGGCCAATCAAAAAATTTTCGTGGGCCACCTCCTTTTTGAGACATGATAAAAAAGAGCAGACACCGAACTTTTGGGCTTGAAATTTATTTCTTACTAACAGATTTTTGGTGCCTGCCCACGCCGTGTGAATTTGGACAATGTTCCCATGGACCACCGAAAAAGTCACCATGGACCACCAGTTGAGAACCACAGGTTTAAAGGGGTTGCAAGAGAGAACAGGCAGAGCAAAGCGAATTAGAAATTGAAAATGACAAGAAAAGCCGAGCTAGTTCTAACACTAAACGCTCAGCACAGACTCACCCTAAAAATGTTCTTAGGTCACCTACACCTCCAAGCCAGGCAAGATCCTTTTTCCCTGGGGTCTTGGGTTCATTCTCTGGGGGCGACATGCCAGCCAACGACAAAGGAGCAGCATCTTCCCCTTGTTTTATAAGGTTTCATAGATTCCACTATTGGGCGGGAACTTAGAGTTCTCCTTCTATGGGAAATTGCCTGGCCAGACCCTACCAGTTGGGGAGATCCCAAGTCTTCCTAAGACCACACTCTGCATAGATTCAAAGGGCAAAAGAGCCTGTTTACATGCGATCACACAGACATTGAAGGAAACACCCTTGCTAACTCTGAATTGCACATTTTAAACCATAGGCCATTCCATACTCCAGATCTCCAACTTCACACACAAGAGTGATCCATGCGCCAAAATAAGAGACACGGAGCCAGCAGATTGGGACATTAACATTGACAGGTTCCATTTTGTCCAAAGCATCTTCGAGTTACACGCATTTGTGTCTTTTTAAGTCATGCAAAAGAACTCCGCCTCAGAAGGAAAAATGCTCAGATGCATGAAAACGGAAGTAGACTGGCATGTAGCTATTGTAATCAACTGGGCAAATCCAATATTGGACGCATAAGCCATGAAAGAAGTTGCAGATCCAGGCACAACTCATAGATTGTCACTGCTGCTGCTTACCACCGTCTCTCGAGACGAATGGATCATATACAGTAGACTTCTGATAATCCAGCACCTTTGGGACCAAGGTGGTGCTGGATTATTGGATATGCTGGAGTATCAGGAGGTACTGCATACTCCCAAACCAATCCCCCCCCAACCTTATGATCGGGTCCCAGAGCTGCTGATACAGATGCCGTCTCCCTCCAGGCACTGGGGCACATGCGCTGAGCGGCCGGCTTTTCGATGAGCTGGCTGGGACGCCGTGCATAATCCAATCCCTGTGCCCTTCCCCTTCCCTTAGCTAAACACTTCCCCTCCCTGCTGTAACCCATGTGAGAGCAGCTGACCTGAGCGGTTCCGGGTTCCGTCCCGGTTCCGTCAGGACCACTTGCCATTTTGATGCCGGACTACCGGGAGTGCCGGACAATTGGGTGCCGGACAATTGGAGTTTTACTGTATATATATAAAGCATTGAAGCCAAGATCAGGACCTAGCTCATGATTGGTAAATGAGTGGATTTCAGACAGAGAGAATCAGAGAGTAACCGAATAATGGATAGATGAATAGATAGACTGCTGGGTGGATTTGACAAAGATGGGGTGTATGGGGATAGATAGATAGATAGATAGATGGGAGTGAGGGGATAGATAGAGAGATAGAGAGATAGAGGGGGAGTGTGGAGATAGATGGGGGGAGTGTGGGGATAGATAGATAGAGGGGGAGTGTGCAGAGAGAGAGAGAGAGAGAGAGAGAGAGAGAGAGAGAGAGGGAGTGGGGATAGAGAGAGAGATAGATAGAGGAGGAGTGTGGGGATAGAGAGAGAGAGGAGTGTGGGGAGATAGAGAGATAGAGGGAGTGTGGGGATAGATAGATAGAGGGGAGTGTGGGGATAGAGAGAGAGAGAGAGAGAGGGGAGTGTGGGGATAGATAGATAGATAGATAGATAGATAGATAGATAGATAGAGGGGGAGTGTGGGGATAGATAGAGAGAGGGGAGTGTGGGAGATAGAGAGATAGAGGGGAGTGTGGGGATAGATAGATAGAGGGGGAGTGTGCAGATAGAGAGAGAGAGAGGGGAGTGGGGATAGAGAGAGAGAGGGGAGTGTGGGGATAGATAGATAGATAGAGGGGAAGTGTGGGGATAGAGAGAGAGATAGATAGAGGGGAGTGTGGGGATAGATAGATAGAGAGAGGGGAGTGGGGATAGATTAATAGATAGATGTGAATACACACTACCCATGTGCTCAGACACAAAAGCAGGTTCTCTGTGCATGTACGTAAAATTGAAATGGAGAAATCAGCGACATGATTTTACTATTCTTGCAGATCCGGGAACAAAGTCCATGGACTTGAGTGGGAGAATGGGTGGGGGATTTTTCACCTACCTTGTGTCAGAAGCACAGAGCCATCTCCTCCCTGCCGGCTCTATACAGTGTAGAAGGAATCGGAGGGCTTATTATTTCATTCGCTGGCTTCTGGGACCAAGTCCCCGGAGGTAATTCCTTGTCACATTCCTCGGAGGAGGAACAGCCCAGCCTCAAACGTCAACAAAACAAACTTCAGTAGTTGGGCCATGTCATGGGAATTGCACCATCCTCAGCAACATCCACAACATGCTTGTTTTCTATGTGACGTTTGGGACGGGATTTACTCAGAGGGGCAAATAGTGGGATACTTTATTGTCTAGAAGGAGAGTGATTTGTGTAAGGTCGGAAAAATGGCAAATGAAACTGAATGATGATAAATGTAAAGGAATGCTCGTTGGGAAAAATAATCCCAACTCTACATACAATACGATGGGGACTAAGTTGGCTACAACTACTCAAGAGAGAGATCTTGGAGTCATTGTGGCTAGTTCTTTGAAAACATCCACTCCGAGTGCAGCGGCAGTCAAAAAACAAACTGAATGTTAGGAATAATTAAAAAAGGAATCATGGTACGCCCACGTCTTCCATGTTGCTCTACTTGAAAATATATCCATGCTCAAGTGCTAATAATAATTTCATAATCCATGCTCAAGTGCTAATAATAATTTCCTTGCTGAATTTGTAGTTCAGTCATATTGCCCAGGGCTACTCTGTTTCTAAGTTTCTCACAGGAGGGGAATATGCTGTTGGTTTATCATCACGTGTTTTTACCTCTTACTCACATCTTCCAACACGGCACATTACTGATCTTGGCCAATAGTATACTTGAAAATAAATCAGCAAATGGGATCAAAAAGCTTAAGTCTGGCTTGTTGATCCAGGGGTATGATTCTCGTTTGGGGTGCGAGAGGGAATGGGTTCGAATCCCAGATGGGCCCAGATATTTACCCTGATAGCAGTTTTCAGGTATCTAAAAGGGTGCCCTAAGGAGGAGGGAGAAAACTTGTTCATCTTGGCCTCTGAGGACAGGACAAGAAGCAATGGGCTTAAACTGCAGCAAGGGAGGTTTAGGTTGGACATTAGGAAAAAGTTCCTAACTGTCAGAGTGGTCAAACACTGGAATAAATTGCCCAGGGAGGTTGTGGAATCTCCATCTTGGAGATATTTAAGAGT
This sequence comes from Rafetus swinhoei, assembly GCA_019425775.1. Taxonomy (NCBI): domain Eukaryota; kingdom Metazoa; phylum Chordata; order Testudines; family Trionychidae; genus Rafetus; species Rafetus swinhoei. The sequence goes on from CM033433.1 coordinate 22,191,957, forward strand.
AGGTTAGATAAATGTCTATCAGGGATGGTCTAGACAGTATTTGGTCCTGTCATGAGGGCAGGGGGCTGGATTCAATGACCTCTTGAGGTCCCTTCCAGTCCTAGTATTCTATGATTCTTCACACAGTGCATTGTCGAACTGTGGAACTCCTTGCCTGAGGAGGTGGTGTAGGCTAGTACTATAACAGGGTTTAAAACAGAAATAGATAAATTCCTGGAGGTTAAGTCCATTAATGGCTATTAGCCTGTATGGTTAAGGAATGGTGTCCTTAGCCTCTGTTTGTCAAAGGCTGGAGATGGATGGAAGGAGAGAGATCGCTTGATCATTCCCTGTTCAATTCACTCCCTGGGACACCTGGCATTGGCCACTGTCAGCAGACAGGGTACTGGCCTGGATGGACCTTTGGTCTGAGCCAGTATAGCCGTTCTTATGATCTTAAGAAAGAATAAAAACCATCCCACGCTGCTGGCCAGGTTATTCCAGCGTCTTCATGTATTTTAAACTTCCTATGAATGAATCCTCGGCACATTTCGGGCAAGGACTCATAGGTCTGTAACCCAGGGGTGCTAAGACCACCGAGAGGAAGAGTTTAGGCTGCTCTACGGCCTGACCCAAGAGCAGCGCAGCTCTTCGAACTTGCCGTCAAGGCTCATGGGTTTTGCTCTTCACGTGTCAGGTTCAGTCCAGTTTGTTGACAGCCCGGGTGATTTGATATGGCACAGAGATCCAGTCATAAAACAGCTGGGCCAAAGAGGTGGGGTTTGATTTGCAGTTTATTATATTTAGGCAGCCACATAGGTCGACACACAAACCAAACAGTATTTCCCCAAATAAGAAGAGAGTACGATATTTTCATCATCTAGCTATGCATCGATGTGCTATCTACACGGGCTTTGAGTGCAATAGTGTGATACATTGATGGCACCTCTCATAGTTATATGAATTTTTAACACAGCTCTAATTTAAGTCTATAATTTACAATATAAACAGTATCAGAGGGGTAGCCGTGTTAGTCTGGATCTGCAAAAGCAACAAGGAGTTGTGTGGCACCTTATAGACTAGCAGATGTATTGGAGCATAAGCTTTCGTGGGCAAAGACCCACTTCGTCAGATGCATGTAGTGGAAATTTCCAGAGGCAGGTATAAATATGCAGGCCAGAATAAGGCTAGAGATAACGAGATTAATTCACTCAGGGAGGGTGAGGCCCACTTCTAGCAGCTGATGTGGAGCTGTGAACACCAAGAGAGGAGAAACAGCTTTTGTAGTTGGCTAGCCATTCACAGTCTTTGTTTAATCCTAAACTGATGGTGTCAAATTTGCAGATGAACTGTAGCTCAGTAGTTTCTCTTTGAACTCTGGTCTTGAAGTTTTTTTGCTGCAGGATGGCTACCGTTAAATCTGCTACTGTGTGTCTAGGGAGATTGAAATGTTCTCCTACAGGTTTTTGTATATTACCATTCCTGATATCTGATTTGAGTCCATTTATTCTTTTACGTAGGGACTGTCCAGTTCGGCCGATGTATATAGCAGAGGGGCATTGCTGGCACAGGATGGCGTATATCACATTGATAGATGTGCAGGTGAATGAACCAGTGATGGTGTGGCTGATTTGGTTAGGTCCTGTGATGGTGTCACTGGTGTACATATGAGGGCAGAGTTGGCACCAAGGTTTGTTGCAGGGATTGGTTCCTGAGTTAGAGTTACTGTGGTGCGATGTATAGATGCAGTATAAACATGTTCATCTGACTCAGGACCATGCATGTGAAATTCTCTAGCCTGACTTAAGCAGAACATCAGACTAGATGGTTAAGACGGTCCCTTAGTGCCTTGTAATCAATGAATCTGTGCTGTGTGCCATGGGGTTCTCATGCAACCTTAGGGTTGCCAGATGGTTTAACCAAAAATACCGAACCTCCCCCCCCCAAAAAAAAAACCACAGGGAGAAAAATTCTGTTGAGGAAAAAAAAAGGGGGGAGACCAAAGTTGTTGAGGAAAAAAAAAACATTAAAACAGCATGGCCCCTTTAAGAAAAGTCTTAAGGCTTTTTGCCAGCAGCCATCTTGTTTTCTTGATCAGAGCAAGAAGGAAGCTTCCTTGCAGAACAAGTTAAGTGGGGGGGGGGCAAGGGGAGTGGACGGGGGACCGAGCGGGGAGTAGGCCCGGTTGCTGTAGGGTTGCCAGGTTTCCGGTATTTTTGCCTCCTGGCAGGAAAAAAAATCAGAAAATACCAGACATTTTTGGTTTCTGAATTTTTTATCAGACAGGAGGTAAAAATACCGGACTGTCCGGGTCAATCCCAGATACCTGGCAACCCTATACAACCTGCCAACACAGAGCTCTGCACCTGTCCCAAAGGCAAAGACAGTGAAGAGCTATCTCCGAGAGTCGTTACGGGACCTGGTCAGGTCAGGCCTTGGAAGATCTGGCAGAGTCTGACCTAGGAAGCCGCTCAGAAGTACTGAGACATATTCCATGGAATTAGACCATAGGGAGCCCTGGAGAAATGCGTTAGACAGCCAACCATATCCCAACCCAACCCCTACCAGAATCTAACATGCTGCACTTGGCCGGCACGGCCACGAAAGAAGAAGCCCAAATGGACATTTGTGTAGAGTATCTTGGAATGTTTCCAGTATGAGAATTCTGTGAAAATGGGTAAATTTGCCCCTGAAAAAGAGGTGAATGTTTTGTCAAACATTTCTCCTTTGGAGATATTTTTTCCTTTGACATTTCAAAACTTGAAGATGGACTAGAGCCCTGGAAATCCACGAATCTCCCTTTTGCATCCCTGCCTATCTACCATCCACGCATGTGGACGCGGAGCTCCACGGTTCATTACTAAGAATACGGAGGCAGATACAAATTTTGTATCTCTGCAGGGCTCTAACGGTATGAAATCAAGATGGTTCTTTGACCAAATAGGCTCCTTTGATTTTTCAAAGAATCTACCAAGAGAGTGATAGATTTCTAACAGAAATTTCCTTTCTATTTTGATTTTATTTTGTAACAAATGTTTCTCTTCTCATTTTCATTACAGGGTTACAGTAGGTAATCAATTTGCCAATGGCGAAACCCCAGTTAAAATAATGAGGGTAAACGTCAATCAAATATTAATAAATCCCCCACTTTCACACTGTTCCAATTCACTCTACTTTTCAGTCTCTAATATCTCTGGTTGCGTGAAAGGATGACCTTCCCAACTGTGTTTCTAAAAGCTCCCTTCACTTCTTTGTTCCTCAGAGTGTAAATTACGGGATTCAGCACAGGGATCACAACTGTGTACATGAGGGATATCAGCTGATCGCTCTCGGGGGTGGAGTTTGACGTGGGTTTCAGGTAACTCAGAATGGCTGTTCCATAGTACAAAGTCACCACCGTAAGGTGGGAGGAGCAGGTGGAGAAGGCTTTATGCCTGCCCTCCACCGTCAACATCTTGAGGATGGTGGAGATGATGCGGACATAGGACAGGACTATCAGTAAAAAAGGGCCCAAAACAAACAGCACCAGCACGGCCAAGCTCACGATCACGTTCTTCAATGGGTCGGTGCAAAGCATCTTCTCGACCGGTTCAGCATAGCAGAAATAATGGTGGATGCGGTGGGATCCACACAAGGGCAGGCTGAAGGCCTGTGTGGTCTGAGCTCCAGCCACCGAGATGCCGATGAGCCATGAAGCCCCCACAAGCTGTGCACACACCCGACCACTCATGATGGTGGTGTAGTGCAATGGGTGGCATATGGCCACATAGCGGTCATAGGCCATGGCCGCGAGGAGGCAGCATTCCGTGAGGCCTGCAAGTATGAAGATGTTTATCTGGGCTGCACAGCCCATGAGGGAGATGGTCTTTTCCTCCACCAGGAGGTGAACCAGCAGCTGAGGGATTACACTGGTGGTGCAGCAGATTTCCGAGACAGACAGGTTAACTAGGAAGAAATACATGGGGGTGTGGAGGGAGGGGTTCAGCTTTACCAGCAGGACAATGAGCAGGTTCCCCATCAGGGTGAGCAAGTAAGTGAGAAGGAACACCAGAAACAGAAGGTTTGCAGCTTGCCAAGGTAGGAAAACCCCACCAGGATGAAGACAGCGGAGAGGGTCTGGTTCTCTCCAGCCTGGCTCTCAGAATGGATCATCTGTAGGGGTGAGAAAGACCGACACTGCATCTGAAGCAAACGAAACAAGTGGGTGAGACTCACACAATGTGGACTGGTTTCCTTACCATCGGAGATGCTTGAGATTAAAACCTGCTGCAGTTCTGTGTATAAATATGTAACCGGCCCGAATCCTCATCAGGCGGCAGCTGGTACCACAATTTATTTCGGTCTCCATGAAAATTCAAAAAGGGACCATTCTTTCTTTCTTTCTTTCTTTCTTTCTTTCTTTCTTTCTTTCTTTCTTTCTTTCTTTCTTTCTTTCTGCATCTACACAACACTCTAAACTCAAAATAAGATATGCAATTTGCACTACACAAATTGTGTAGCTTATTTTGAGTCTATTTTGAAACAGCTTATTTCGTCATTTGGTGCTGTCTCACAGCTCCAAATTTCAAAATACAGGGCTATTTCGAGCCATCCCTTACTCCTCATACAATGAGGTTTACAGGGATGGCAAAATAGCGCATCCACTATATTTCAAAAAAGTTCAAAGGACACGGGGTCACTATTTCGGGATACCTGTGGTATCCTGAAATAACTTTGCTGTGTAGACATACCCTCTTTCTTTCTTTTCTTTCTTTCTTTCTTTCTTTCTTTCTTTCTTTCGTGGATTGAAAGGTCCTTTCATGGATTGAGAACTGGTTAAAAGACAGGAAACAAAGGGTACGAATGGTAAATTTTCAGAATGGAGAAGGGTAACTAGTGGTGTCCCCCAAGGGTCGGTCCTAGGACCAATCCTATTCAACTTATTCATAAATGATCTAGAGAAAGGGGCAAGCAGTGAGGTAGTAAAGTTTGTGGATGATACTAAACTGTTCAAGATAGTCAAGACAGAAGCAGACTGTGAACAACTTCAAAAAGATCTCACAAAACTGAGTGATTGGGCAACAAAATGGCAAATGAAGTTTAATGTGGATAAGTGTAAAGTAATGCACGTTGGAAAAAATAACCCCAACTATACATATAATATGATGGGGGCTAATTTGGCTACGACAAAACCAGGAAAGAGATCTTGGAGTTATCGTGGATAGTTCTTTGAAAACGTCCACACAGTGTGCAGCGGCGGTCAAAAAGGCAAATAGAATGTTAGGAATTATTAAGAAAGGGATAGAAAATAAGACACAGAATATCTTACTGCCCCTGTATAAATACTCCCACATCTTGAATACTGTGTACAGATGTGGTCTCCTCACCTCAAAAAAGATATTTTGGCCTTGGAAAGGGTTCAGAAAAGGGCAACTAAAATGATAAGGGGTTTGGAACGGGTCCCATATGAGAGGTTAAAGCGACTGGGACTTTTCAGTTTGGAAAAGAGGAGACTGAGGGGGGATATGATAGAGGTATATAAAATCATGAGTGGTGTGGAGAGGGTGAATAAAGAAAAGTTATTCATTAGTTCCCATAATATAAGAACTAGAGGACACCAAATGAAATTAATGGGTAGCAGGTTTAAAACTAATAAGCGAAAGTTCTTCTTCACACAGTGCACAGTCAACCTGTGGAACTCCTTGCCAGAGGAGGTTGTGAAGGCTAGAACTAAAACAGAGTTTAAAGAGAAGCTAGATAAATTTATGGAGGTTAGGTCCATAAAACGGCTATTAGCCAGGGGATAGAAATGGTGTCCCTGGCCTCTGTTTGTCAGAGGCTGGAGATGGATGGCACGAGACAAATCGCTTGATCATTGTCTTCGGTCTATCCCCTCCGGCGCACTTGGGGCTGGCCACTGTCGGCAGACAGGCTACTGAGCTAGATGGACCTTTGGTCTGACCCAGTACGGCCATTCTTTCTTTCTTTCTTTCTTTCTTTCTTTCTTTCTTTCTTTCTTTCTTTCTATGTCTACACTATGGAGTTTTGTCAGAAAAATGGCTGTTTTTCTGTCAAAACTTGAGGAACGTCCACACTGCAACTGCGTTCTTCCGCAAGAAAATCAGAACAGTGGGGGTTTTCCGGCATTGGGAATCCTCATTCTACGAGGAAGAAGCCTTTTTGCGAAAGAGCTCTTTCTTGCCAGAGGATGTTGTGAAGACTTCATTCAAAAAAGAGCTAGATAGATTCATGGAGGTTAGGTCCATCAATGGCTATTAGCCAGGATGGGTAGGAATGGTGTCCTTAGCCTCTGTTTCTTTGTACCCTTTTAGATACCTGAAAACCACTATCACATCCCATCTCCGTCTTCTCTTTTCCAAACTAAACAAGCCCAATTCTTCCCTCGTAGGTCATGTTCTCTAGACCTTCAGTCACTTTTGTTGTTCTTCTCTGGACCTTCTCCAATTTCTCCACATCTTTCTTGAAATGTGGTGCCTACAACTGGACACAACAAATGCGGTGCCCTCCAACTGAGGCCTAATCAGTGAAGAGCAGAGCGGAAGAATGACTTCTCCTGTCTTGTTCACAACACTCCTGTTCATGCAGCCCAGAATCATGTTTACTTTTTTTGCAACACTGTCACACTGTTGACTCATATTTAGCTTGTGGAACACTCTGACCCCTCGATCCCTTTCTGCAGGACTCCTTCCTAGACAGTCGCTTCCCATTCCGTGTGTGTGAAACGGATTGTTCCTTTCTAAGTGGAGCACTTTGCATCTGTGCTTATTCAACTTCATCCTATTGACATCTGACCATTTCTCTAGTTTGTCCAGATCGTTTTGCATTATGACCCTATCCTCGAAAGCACTTGCCACCCCTCCCAGCTTGAAATCATCTGCAAACTTAATAAGCGCACCCTCTATGCCAATATCTAAATCATTGATATCAATGTAGGCAAAATCAATTTTTCAGAAGGGATTTTATTTGTTGGCTAAAATTTGGACCAGCCCGAAATAAAAGGAGATATTTACTTACCACTAGGAATGAGATGTATATAGCTCCTTCTCTCTGACACTTGAGTGATATTATCAGAGCTCTTCAAGGCATCTAGACACTGCATTTATAAACAGGAGAATATGAAAACTACTAATGAGCCAGATTTTATGTGGGGAGAGGGTTGAGATAAATTCAGCTGGAAGAGCCCACAACGTAACTCTCGGACCCCAGGGGCAGAGAATGCCATAATGTGGTGCAGGAGAGCAGATCCTCTTGCTAGGAAAGATCAGACTGAGCCCAGCAAGTTGGCTGCATCCAGACCCAGCTACAGACCCACCTTAAGAATCAACATTTCCACTCCCGTTCAGTGGCTCATGCTGGCAGTTGGGGAACAGAGGAGGGTGAAGATAAGAGGAGAGAAAAACAACAAACAACCTCACAGACACAACAACAAAACAGACACTGAATAGACTCATGGCGCGGTGATGGGCATGTTGGATGCATCTCAATCATTTTGGTGGACACTATGGAAACACGGGACAAGGACGTCACCTAGTATCACTGGCATAAAAGCACGGGAATCAAGGTCAGGACCCATCCCGAGATTCTTACATGAGTGGATTTCAGACAGAGAGGTTCAGAGAGTGGCAGATAGATAGACTGCCGGGTGGGGGGGGCGGTAGGGGAGGACGATTGGACAAAATAGAGAGAGAGTGAATGGGGATAGAGAGAGCGAGAGAGATGGGGTGGATGGGGATAGATAGATAGATAGATAGATAGATAGATAGATAGATAGATGGGGTGGATGGGGATAGAGAGAGAGAGATGGGGTGGATGGGGATAGAGAGATAGATAGGAGGTGTGGATGGGGATAGAGAGAGAGAGAGAGATGGGGTGGATGGGGATAGACAGAGAGAGAGGGATGGGGATAGATAAAGAGAAAGAGGGATGGGGATATATTGATAGATGGGTTGGATGGGGATAGATAGACAGATAGATAGATTGATGTGAACACACACACAACCATCATGCTCAGATACAAAATCAGGTTCTCTGTGCATGTATGTAAAATTGAAAGGAAGAAATCAGGGACATTATTTTGCTTTCATTGCAGATCGGGGCACAACATCCATGGCCTTGAGTGGGAGCATGGTTGGGGGATTTTTCACCTACCTTGTGTGAGAAGCAAAGAGCCATCTCCTCGCTGCCGGCGCTGCACGTGTGGAAGGAAACAGAAGGTGTTTTTATTTCATTCACCGGCTCCTGGGTCCAAGTCCTAGAGGAATTCTCTGGTCAGATTCCCGGGAGGAAGTACGGCCCAGCCTCGCACGACACCAAGACAAACGTCACCAGCTCTGTCCTGTCCCGGGAATTGCACCATCCCCATCCACAGCCATATCACGTGTGTTTTCTATGTGACATTTGGGATGGGATTTACATTGTGGGACACTTTATGGCCTAGCAGGAGGACCGATGTGTCCAAGGTCACACAACAGAAGGACTCAGGGGCAGAGGCAGGAACAAGCCTGGGGCTCACGGCTCCAGTTCCCTGATGCTCTGACTCTGGGCCCCACTCTTGCCTCAGAACCACGATTTGAACCCAGTTGCCAAGGGCTCCATTTATGAGGGACCGGGGGGGCAGTAGCCTCCTCTTCTGAGTTTGAACCCCTGGATTTCATACCTGAGATCTGCTTAAAGCGGCAGGCCCTGACTCCAGTGGCAGGTTTGAAAAGCAACAGAGTTTGAGCAGCTTGCAAGCCCGGGCTCCAGGGTCTGTTCTGAAATGCAACACAGTTTGCGCTGTTTGCAGCTTCGCCTGTGGGGCAGGGAGTTTGTTATAAAAAAAGGGAGGCAGGTAATTCAGAATAACAAGAGGCTAGGCATTCCCATCATGGCTAGATCATCATGAAAACTTTGCCAGTCGCTCCACTTAAAAGATGGGGGGAAAGTATAGGAACGAGTGTTGTGCTGCAGGGATCTGTGTTTGGATCATTGTGTTAAACTTATACATGTTCTTGAAAACAGGGGTCAAAAGGGACTAATCCAAAAGTTACAGCGGGATTTCACCCAACTAGGTGACTGGGCAACACAAAGGCAGATTGAAATCAGTGGTTTGAACATTGCCCTGCTGAACCCAGGGTTGTGAGTTCAATTCTTGAGGAGGCCAGTTAGGGATCTAGGGCAAATCTGTCAGGGATGGTTCTTATCCTGCCAGGAGGACAGGGGACTGGACTCAATGACCTCTCAAGGTTCCTTCCAGTTCTAATGTTCTATGAAGTGCACAGTAATGCATCTGGGAAAATAAACTCATCCTAGCTATACATACAAAATAGCTGATCCCACTCCAGAGAAAACAAACCAAAAAGAAGGTCTTGGAACCCTGGTGGACAGTTTCCTGAAAACATATGTGCTAAAAATTAAACAGTGAATAGAATATTGGGAATCTTTAGGAAAGGACTAGATAATAAGATGGAAAATACAATTTTGCCTCTATATAAAGTCATGGTATGCCCACATCTTGAATACCGCATGCAGATCTGGTCACCCCATCTAAAGAAGATAGATTGGATTTGGAAAAGGTACAGAAAGGGCAACAGAAATGGTTAAGGGTAAGGAACAGCTTCCGTAGGAGGAGAGATGAACAAGACGGGGACTTTTCAGCATGGAAAAGGAATGACGGAAGGGTGAGGGGATATGTGAGAGGCCTAGAAAACCATGAACCATGTGGAAAAATAGAATCAGGAAATGTTAATTATCCCTTCACTCGTGTAACGCAAGAAGCTGGCCCAATGAAATGGATAGGCAGCAGATTTAAAACAAACAAGAGAATTATTTGTGCACCATCAACTTGTGGAACTCTTTGCCAGAAGATGGTGGAAAGGCCCAAACTGTAACAGGGTTCTAATACGAACAAAAGAAGTTCAAGGAGGATCGGTCCGTCAATGGACCAGCCCAGAAGGGGCAGGGAAGGTGCCCTTTGCCGGGGCTGTTTGCGAGAAGCTGGGAGTGGGTGACGGGGGATGGAGCATGATGATTGCCTCTTCTGTTTATTCCTCCACACGCACCTGGCCTTGGTCACTGTGGGAAGGCAGCATCCAGGACTAGAACGAGCTTCGGTCTGAGCCAATGTGGCCGTTCTGATGTTCTTACATGGAGCTGAAATGTATCTGCCCCCTGCTATAACCCACCAGACTCCACTTCTAGTGCGGGGATGGAGCCCAGGAGTCCTGCCAGGGTCTCTCTCTTCCCAGAGTGAGTAACAGAGTCAGAATAGACATGTTAAGGACAACCGTGTCCCTTAAATGACTGGCCACAAGATGTCTGAATATGTCCGTGCTAGAGCCGAGTGGGTCTAATATGTATTTAATTGTCTTTCTTTTCTATAGGACTTAGATACAGTGCTCTTGCCAGCGAGCTGCTAAGTTAGCAGGGGGGAGGGATAGCTCAGTGGTTTGAGTATTAGCCTGCTAAACCCAGCCTTGTAAGCTCAATCCTTGAGGAGCCATTTAGGGATCGGGGGCAAATCCGTCAGGGATGGTACTTGCTCTTGCCGTGAGGGCAGGGGACTGGACTCGATGACCTCTCAAGGTCCCTTCCAGTTCTATGACAAAGGCATCTCTCCAGATATTAAGTTACCTGCCAGAACAGTAGAGTTGTCCAGTGCCTGGAGGGAGATGATGCGTGTGACGGGGGAGGGCAGATGGGGTTAGTTCTCCCCCTCCCCATTTGGTGCATGGCTTGTACTGAGCATGCTCAGTAACACTGCTGAAGCCTCTCTCTCTCCTTAGTCTCTCCCTCACCATGCTCTCTTCTCCCCCCACCCATCATGGCTTCCACAGGTTGCCCCCTCCCCACCCAAATTTGATATGGTGCCCCTCATAGGCCCACCTGCTGTAACCATTACACCTCACTCCCCTGCCAGAGCTGGGAACAGAACCCAGGAGTCCTTGCTCGCTCCCAGACCCCCCTGCCCTACCCACAGGGCCCATTTCCCTCCTCGAGGGCCAGCCCCACAACCCAGGGCAGGCAGGAGGCTGGTCCCTTGGGCTCCAGTCAGTTTGCAGCAGGACCAGAGTCAGGGCGAGCTCTCAGGAGCATCAGAACAAACTCTGTGGGAGGAGGGAGAACCAGGGACACAGTGAGTGTGTGCAGTGAGATGGGGGCCTGACCCATCAGCCCACGTGCCACAGGTTTGGGGTGACGCCTGAGGCCTAGGCTACAAGGGGCAGGACTTTGCCAATACTCAACGCAGTGAGGCTGAGCGAGGGGCAGGCCCTGCTCACAGACTCCGGCAGGAACAGGTCTAACGGGGTCACATGCTAACCTCCGGGCTACGTTTTTTGTTTGTTTTGTTTGTTTTGTTTTTTGAAAGGAGGTATGCAAATTGGGTGCTAATTTGCATATCTTGGGTGCTAATTTGCATATCGTTCTTCCGTTTGCATTTTTGAAAGCGAGTTTTTTTGAAAGAGAAAGTAGTCTGGACGTGCAGGGGCGGTTTCGGAAAAAAGCTCCTTTTTCCAAAAACCGCATAAACCTCCTTTTTTTAGGAAGAGCGGGTTTTTTCCGAAAAAAACACCCCCGTAGTCTAGATGTTAGTGTGGTGACCCTGTTAGGCCTGTTCCTGCTGGAGTCTGTGAGCAAGGCCTGCCCCTCTCTCAGCATATTGGCAGAGTCCTGCCCCTTGTGGCCTCGGCCTCAGGCCTCACCCCAGGCCTGTGGCATGTGAGCTGATGGGTCAGGCCCCCATCTCCCTGCAGACACGTGTCCCTGGTTCTCCTCCTCTCTCACAGAGTTTGTCCTGGCACCCCGGGAGCTCGCCTGACTCTGGTCCTGCTGCAAAAAGGGTTTTTTTTTGGGGGGGGGACCCGTCCAGACTACTTTCACTTTAGAAAACCCCGCTTTCGGAAAAGCGATCGGAAGAAGATATGCAAATTAGCACCAAATTTGCATATCTCCTTCGGAAAAAAAACCCCGTAGTCTAGATGTATCCTGATTGGCACCAGGCCCAGGCTGGGAGCACATTCCCAAGGGGCTGGGACAGAACAGCTTGTGAGGAGACACCTTGGTATCAACACCCCCCCACCAAACTATCCCCAGGGGAGAACGCGCCCAGCGGACAGCGTGTGACCCACACAACATGGAACATCCTCACCCACAGACACTGCCAGGCAGGAGAAGCCAGCGGCCTCTTTTCCCCTGGCGCCCTGGGACCCTCGGCCCATGCTCTGCACCCCACGGAGAGGTCACCAGAAAGGTTTGGGGTGACGCAGGCGCAGAGGGGGTGGGAATGAATCTCAAAGACAAACAAACAGAATCTCCAGAGGCCAAGGCGCCCCCAGAAGAGCTGGTGAGATTGTCTCTCTGTTTGTTTTCCCAGAGACACTAATTCCCGCCCCAGCTCAGCAGGGAAATGCTGTTCCCACACAGCTACAGGGAAGTTCATCGTCCGTGTTGCTCTACTTGAAAGGTCCCTTCAGGAGCCCAGCAGGGGAAGGTTCTGCTCCCGCAAGGGGAATTATTTGTGTCCTTTTCCTCCAGGTGTTGATTAGCCCCCTGGGTCTGATTTACAGCAGGATTGGGGACTTGTCTCCCCCACCCACTTCAGGGAGACCTCAGCCCCGTGGCAAATCAAGCCCATTCCAACGGTGCAGAACGGAAAATTACCACGGACCATAGCAGGGCCCCGGTTACAAACACGGCACAGGAAGCTCTGGGAAAGAGACGGGGAATTTTTCGATTATCTGCAACTCATCAATGAGTTACAATGGGGAAGTCTGGTGGGTATTGGGAAAACGATTTCCCTAGGACGATGGGGAAGCACTGGGATGGGTTCCCTAGGGCGGGGGTGGAATCTCCATCCCGAGAGGCTTTTAAGTCTCGTCTTGACAGAGTCCTGGGTGGGATGGTTGAGTTGGGGTTGGTCCTGCTTTGGGCAGGGGTGGACTTGACGATGTCCTGAGGTCTCTTCCAGCTCTATGAGTCTATGGGTATGTCTAGACCAGTGGTCCCCAATGTGGTGCCCACGGCACCATGGCGCCCGCTGGGCCATTTCTGTGCGCCCGCTGAGTGATCGGGGCCAGCCCTGCCCCTGGGCACGTGGTGTGTGGGCGCTGCCAGCTCCTTGGCGCGCGGCACAGGAGTGGCGCCGGCCCCGGGCATGCAGCGCATGCCGGCCCCAGGCGTGCGGCGTATGGGTGGCCCCGCCTCTGGGCATGCGGCACAGGACCAGCGCCGGCCCCGGGCATGCAGCTCATGGGTGGCACCGGCACTGGGCACGCAGCGTATGAGTGGTCCGGCGCGTGAGTGGCCCTGACCCCAGGTGCCCGGCAGCCCCGAAAGGTTGGGGACCACTGGTCTAGACTGCATCCCTCTGTCGGGAGGCATAAGGGATGCAGTCTAGACATACCCTATGATTCTATGATGCTATAGGAGTAATGAATTCCCCATTTACTTTTTACCTCTTCTTGCGCTCCTTGATTAGTTCAGTCACCCTGGGCTCACTGCTGTTACACAGTATCACAGTCAGTTTCCTCTCGTTCATTGTCTGCTTCCCTCTGCTGCCTACTTTAGTTCAACTGTACAACCAATGGCAGTGTGAAATAAGTCCAACAACCCAATGAGCTGAAGTCGGTGGTGTTTCTTCGTAAACGTCAGTCACGGCGCGATCCTGGGAAGCGTGTCGGGGGGAGGCCGGTCTGCACGAGACCGCGACACCAAACGTCGGAAAGTTCTACTCGCCCAGGGCGTGGGCGAGCAAACTTACCCCCTGCAAGTCGCAGGGACTCCAGGGGGATGGTGGGGAAGTTTTTACATGTCACAGAACTCTTGGCTGAGACAAGTTCCCTTTCTGCAGGTGCTGAACGCAGAGTGATTCGCAGGGAAACAAAGAAGGCAGCTTAGCCGGAGTGAATTCAGCTGGTGTCATGGCCAAGTGTTCACGTCATGAGGTGTCGACTAACCCACCCAGCCACTGTTTGTCGCTTTCATCATTGTTACATGAGGGTGATTCCTTTGCTCCATGAATGTAGGAAGCAGAGATCAGGGCATTGACTTACTCTGTGTCGTCAAGTTGTGTCAGTGTTTGCTAGGAGTGTAGAGGAGGAAACTGAGTCACGCCTCCAGCCAATTTAGCTGAATCCATGTTGCCTTTATTAGCACCATTTCAGACTGAATTGCTGTCGTTTATAGTGTCTCAGCATAACTTTTCTGCTAGAAAAGTAATAAAAGTCAAGACTGACAGGGACCCAGGTTAGATTACAGCCATGGGATACATTCAGGGGCACCTAGAAGTCTGTTCTTCCTCCACGATGGTCATCACCTCCCCGCATCTCCCGATCTGGTCCTTCCGTCACCTTCATCCTTTTCTGGTTGAGCGTTTTCTCCAGCTTTGAGACCCGTCTTATGAGGGGGGACATGAGAGCGGTTTTCAGGTATCTAAAAGGGTGTCATAAGGAGGAGGGAGAAAACTTGTTCATCTTGGTCTCTGAGGATAGAACAAGAAGCAATGGGCTTAAACTGCAGCAAGGGAGGTTTAGGTTGGACATTAGGAAAAAGTTCCTAACTGTCAGAGTGGTCAAACACTGGAATAAATTGCCCAGGGAGGTTGTGGAATCTCCATCTCTGGAGATATTTAAGAGCAGGTTAGATAAATGTCTATCAGGGATGGTCTAGACAGTATTGGATCCTGCCATGAGGGCAGGGGACTGGACTCGATGGCCTCTCCCTTCCAGTCCTAGTATTCTGTGATTCTATGATTTTCATATATTTCCCATTCTCAATTGTTAACCCCCCCATTTTTATCCAACCCATTATCCAGTGTATTTTCCATAACCTGCTAATCACCCAGTGCCTACAGTTTTCCTGTTTATTGTGTGGTTCCTGGGCCATATCACACTAGGATGCTCTGTTTCTAATGTCTAGACTACAGGCGTCTTTCAGAAGAAGCTTTTTTTGGAAGAGATCTTCCAGAAAAAAGTCTTCCAAAAGAGAGCGTCCACACTGCAAAAGCACATCAAAAAAGCGATCTGCTTTTTCAGTAGATAGCATCTACACTGAATGGATGCTCTCTCGCATTTAAGCTGTGATTACTATGGGCAGAGTGGCCACCTGTGCTTTTTCCTCTTTCCTCTTCTTCCGAAAGAACTCCCTCTTCCCCATCCACACACGCCTGTTTCCGAAAGAGCTCTTTCAGAAAAATACATTCTTCCTCGTAGAAAGAGGATTACCAACGCCGGGAAAACCCCTCTGCTCTTTCAATTTTCTTTCAGAAGAACGTGGTTGAAGTGTGGACGTAAGTGAAGTTTTTTCGGAAAAACGGCCATTTTTCCGAAAAAACTTTGTTTTGTAGTGTAGACATACCCTAAGTTTCTCATAGTTTCTCATTATACTTAGCCAGCCACATAGAGAGACACACAAACCAAACAGTATTACCCAAAACAAGAAAAGATATTTTTATTTTCAAGTAATACATCTATGTACCATCTACACAGGCTTTTGGTGCAAGGGTGTGATACATTGAGAACACCTCTCATGTGAATTTTTAACACAGCTCATATTTAAGTGTGTGAGCTACAATAGGTACAGTATTCATCTACCTCCAGAACACCCACGTGAAATTCTCTAGCCTGACTTACGCAGGATGTCAGACTAGATGGTCAATATGGTCCTTTACTGCCTTGTAATCAACAAATCTGTGCCGTGAGCCATGGGGTGCTGAGGCAACCTGCCAGCATGGAGCCCTGCACCTGTCCCAAGGACAAAGGCAGTGAGGAGCCGTCTCCGAGAGTCGTTCCGTGACCTGGTCAGGTCAGGCATTGGATGATCTGTCAGAGTCTGACCTAGGAAGCCGCTCAGAAGTGCTGGGGAATATTCTTTAGTTTTAGGCCACAGGGAGCCCTGGAGAAACGCACCCGACAGCCAAACAAATCCCAACCCGGCCCTCGCCAGAACCTAAAATGCTGCACTTGGCCAACACAGAGGCCAAAGGAGACGCCCAAATGGACTTTTCTGTAGAGCCGCTAGGAATGTTTCCAGTATGAAAATTCTGATGCACATGGTTACACTTGCCCCCAAAGAGGTGAACGTTCTACAAAACGTTTCTCCTTTTGAGTTGGTTTTTTTCCCCCTTTGACGTTTCAAAACTTGAAGCTAGACACAGCCCTGGAGAGCCACCGATCTCCCTTTTATATCTGCGGGGATCTACCCTCTACGCATGCAGATGCAAAAATCCAACTCATTTCTAGACTATAGGGAGACTGATACCCATTTTGTAGCCACACCCGGCTCTAAAGACAGAAAATCAAGGTGGTCCTTTGACTGAACAGGCTCATTTGAGTTGCCAAAGAATCTATCGGCCGAGTGGCAGAAATTTCTTTCTATTTAGATTTTTTTTTTATAACACAAGTTCCTCTTCCAGTTTTCTGGACAGGTTTAGAAAAGGTCATCATTTCACAAATGGCAAAACCCTTGTTAAAAGGTGGAACTCCTCGCCAGAGGATGCGGTGAAGGCTAGAAGTTTAACAGGGTTCAAAACAGAGCTAGATAGATTGATGGAGGTTAGGTCCATCAATGGCTATTAGCCAGGATAGGTAAAGATGGTGTCCCTAGCCTCTGTTTGTCTGGAGATGGGTGGGATCACATGAGGATTCCCTGTTCTGTTCCCTCCATCTGGGGCACCTGGTATTGGCCACTGTAGGCAAATAGGACCCCGTCTGACCGGTCTTACGTTCTAAAAAAGTGAGGGTCGTGAGGAGAAACTTTAACTAAATGTGAATGAATTACCCTCTTTCTCACAGGTTCAGTTAACACCACTCTTCTCGTTCTAATACCTACGGTTCTGTGAAAATGCAGCTTTCCTGACTGTGTTTCTAAAGGCTCCCTTCACCTCTCGGTTCTGCAGACTGTATATGATGGGGTTCAACGCGGGTGGCACAAACGTGCACATGAGGAAGGTCAATTGATAGCTCTCGGGGTTGGAGCTGACGTGGGTTTCAGGTGACTCAATAGGCCTGTTCTGCAGATTTCCCTTGTATATCCAGGGGAAATCTACCCTTTGCGGACGTGGATATGGAAATCCACGGTCATTTCTGACAGTATGGAGTCAGATACAAATCTGGTATCTGTGCAGGGCTCTAATGATAAAAAATCAAGATAGTCCTTTGACTAAAAATGCTCATTTAATATTTTCAAAGAATCTGTCCGCAGAGTGATGGCCATTTCCTTTCTATTGGGATTTTTTTTTTTATGCTAACAAATGTTTCCCTTCCAATTTTTCTGACAGGTTTAGAACCGGTCATCATTTTCAAATAGCAAAACCTCTGTTAAAATAGCTTCGGGGAGTAGCCGAATTAGTCACTACGGGTGTGTCTAGACTACAGGGTTTTGTCGACAAAAGTGGACTTTCGTCGACAAAACTATACCTACGTCTACACTGCCGCTGAGTTCTGTCGACATAACGTCGACAGAACTCAACAGTTTTGTCGACGGCTGTAAACCTCATTCTACGAGGAATAATGCCTTTTGTCAACAGAGTTCTGTCGACAGAAGGTGTTATTGCATCTACACTGTCCTTTGCGTCTACACTGTCATGTCGACAAAGAGGCTTGCTTTGTCGACAGAACTGGCTGTAGTATAGACGGTCTTTGTCGACAGAAGCTTTGTCGACAGTATCTGTCAACAAAAGCCTGTAGTCTAGACGTACCCTACAGGAAAAACTTAAAAAACAACAAATGGTCTGGTAGCACTTTAAAGACTAACAAAACATGTAGATGGTATCATGAGCTTTCGTGGGCACAGCCCACTTCTTCAGATGACCAGAGTGAGGAGAAAATGAGGGTCGTGAGGAGAATCATCAACCAAATGTGAATGAATTTCCCTCTTTCCCACTATTTTCACTAATTTTCCTTTCTATTCTCTAATATCTCCGGCTGTGTGAGAAGATGGCCTTCCTGACTGTGTTTTGAAAGGCTCCCTTCACCTCTGTGTTCCTCAGACTGTATATGACAGGGTTCAACATAGGGGTCACCACTGTGTACATGACAGAAATCTGTTGATAGCTCTCCGGGTTGGAGCTTGATGCAGGTTCCAGGAAACTCAAAAGGGCCGTTCCGTAGAGCAAGGTCACCACCATGAGGTGGGAGGAGCAGGTGGAGAAGGCTTTATGCTTGCCCTTGGCTGACGGCAGCTTGAGGATGGTGGAAATGATGCGGACGTAGGACAGGAGTGTCAGTAGGAAAGGGCCCATGACAAACAGCACCAGCACAAACAAGTCCATGATCATATTTTTCCATGTGTCGGTGCAGACCAATTTCTCCAAAGTTCCGGCAAAGCAGAAATAATGGTGGATGCGGTTGGGGTGGCTGGATCCACAGAAGGGCTTGCTGAAGAGCAGTGTGGTCTGAGCTACTGCACCTGAGATGCCGATGAGCCACGAAGTCCCTGCAAGCAGCGCGCACACCCGGCCGCTCATGGTGGCAGTGTAGTGCAAGGGGTGGCAGATGGCCACGTAGCGGTCATAGGCCATGGCCCGCGAGGAGACAGCAGGCGGTTTGGCCCGTAATAAAGAAGATGAACATCTGGGCCGCGCAGCCCTCGAGGGAGATGGTCTTCTCCTCCACCAGGAGGTGAAACAGCAGCTGAGGGATCACACTAGTGGTGCAGCAGATTTCCAAGACAGACAGGTTCACCAGGAAGAAATACATGGGGGTGTGGAGGGAGGGGTTCAGCTTTATCAGGAGGATAATGAGCAGGTTCCCCATCAGGGTGAGCAGGTAGGTGAGAAGAAACACCAGAAACAGAAGGATTTGCAGCTCGCCAAGGTAGGAAAACCCCACCAGGATGAAGACATGGGAGAGGGTCTGGTTCTCTCTAGCCTGGCTCTCAGAATGGATCATGTGTAGGGGTGAGAAAGACCGACACTGCATCTGTGTCAAATCAAACAAAGTGGGTGAGAATCACACAATGCATTCTGGTTTCCTTACAATCGGGAGATTAAAATCTGTGAGAATTCTGTGTATAAATATGTAACTGGGACTAATAATAAGGCATCAGCTGGTGTCGCTGTTTGTAAATGAATCAAGCTATGGCTTTCTTTCTTTCTTTCTTTCTTTCTTTCTTTCTAATCCACCTTTTTCTTTCTTTCGTTCTTTCTTTTATTTCCTTTTCTTTCTTTCTTTCTTTCTTTCTTTCTTTCTTTCTTTCTTTCTTTCTTTCTTTCTTTGAAAATCACAGCTTTCAGAGATCATCATGAGTTGCAACTCACTTCATCAGTTTCATAGAGTGAAAGAAAAAGAAACCGAGAGCCGGGGTACAGAGGTGGGAGTAGGAAACCAGAGCTAATTCAATCCAGGTGGCTGTGAATAAGGTGAGACTACCTAGAGCGCAAAATTACTTATATTAATGAGTGAGCCACTCCCAGTCCTTGGTCAGACCCATTGTGATGGTGTCAAATGTTATCATGAATTCCAGCTCAGCTGTTTTATGCTGCAGCCTTTTTTTCCAACGTTTTCTTTCTTTAGGGTGGCAACTTTCAAGTCTACAACTGTGAGCCCAGGGAGGTTAAAATGTTCTCCCACAGGTTTTTATGCCTTACCATTTTTTATCCTGATTTGTGTCTATTTCTTCTGTTGAATAGATACAGTCTGGATTGTCCCATGTCCATGTCAGTAGAGCATTGCTGATCTACGGTGGCATAGATCACATTAGTTGATGGGTAGGTGAGCGAGCCGTTGATGTCATGGCCGATGTGGTTCAGTCCCATGATGTTGTCACTAATAAAGATGATGTCACACTCCCCTCTCTGTACCCTGCTCTCTGTTTCTTTTTCCCTCACTTCATGCACCTGAGGAAGAGCATTGCTACTCACAACAAGCTACTTCTGCCGTTGTAAAATTGCTCATCCCACCGGACTCCCAGTTTTTGAGAATGTTACTCTAAAGCCTCATTCACCCAATGCGATTCCTCAAAGGAGGGCGAATTCTGATCTCACGTCTATTTTAACCCCAAGAACACACACACAGTGCCCTGCTGGAGTTCCCCCTTCCCACAAAAGCGACGGCTGTCACATGTGTACACTGACGCTGCGGAGCCCCGCAAGTCTGAGGAATGAGACACATGGTGAACCCTGAAAACGTGGTGGGATTGGGACCGTTGGGGTGCTAGGAAAGGAGATTCTTCCCCAAGTGTTACCAAGCAATTTCAATCGTATCATAGACTACCAGGACGGGAAGGGACCTCGAGAGGTCATCGATTCCAGTCCCCTGCCCTCATGGCAGGACCCAACACATCATTACAGGTGATTTTTTTTTTCGGAAGGGACTTGGATTTATTTCTGGGTTTGCTGGCCGACATTGGAACTGGCTCCAAATCAAAGGAGAAATTCACTCACCATTAGGAATAAGGTCAGTATAGATTCTTGTCACTGGCAGTGGAGGGATAGTTTCAGAGGTCTTCAAGGCATCTAGACACTGCATTTATTGATAGCAGAACATGGAAGCCATAAAGGAACCAGATATTATGGGGTGAGAGAATTGAGGTAAATTGAGCAACAGAATAAATGATACATGAACAGAGAGACCACTGGAGATTTTGACAAAATTGTATAGATCGATCAACAGACAGACAGACAGACAGATAGAGTGTATGGGGATAGATAGATAGATAGATAGATAGATAGATAGATAGATAGATAGATAGATTGTATGGGGGGGAGGGTGTCTAGACTACAGGGTTTTTTCGCAAAAACTTCCCCTGCATCTAGATTGCTGCCGTATTCTTTCTGTAAATCAAAAGAACGTGGCAGGTTTTTTTAACCATGGAAAACCTTGTTTTACAAGGAAGAACGCCTTATTTCAAAAGTGCTCTTTCGAAAAAAGGCGCTATGTAATGCAAACTGTGCTTTTTCGAAAGAGAGCATCCAGACTGCCTGGGTGCTCTCTTTTGAAAAAGTGGCTTGCTTTTTCAATAGTACTGGTTGTAGTCTAGATGCTCTTTTTCAAAGAGGCTTTTTAGGAAGATACTTTCAAAAAAGCCTTTTTTGAAAGACGCTTGCAGTCTAAACATAGCCAAAGAGAGAGAGAGAGCCAGCATGATTCTGGGCTGCATTAACAGGAGTGTTGTGAGCAAGACATGAGAAGTCATTCTTCCGCTCTACTCTGCGCTGGTTAGGCCTCAGCTGGAGGGTTGTGTCCAGTTCTGGGCACTGCATTTTGGGAAAATGATTGAGAAATTGGAGAAGGTCCAGAGAAGAGCAACAAAAATGATGAAAGGTCTAGAGAACATGAGCTAGGAGGGAAGGCTGAAAGAATTGGGCTTGTTTAGTTTAGAAAAGAGAAAACTGAGAGGGGACAGGAGAGCGGTTTTCAGGTATCTAAAAGGGTGTCACAAGCAGGAGGGAGAAAAAATATTCTCCTTGACCTCAGAGGACAGGGCAAGAAGCAATGGGCTGAAACTGCAGCAAGGGAGGTTTAGGTTGGACATTAGGCAAAACTTCCTACCTGTCAGGGTGGTGAAACACTGGAATAAATTGCCCAGGGAGGTTGTGGAATCTCCATCCCTGGAGATATTTAAGAGCAGGTTGGACAGACACCTGTCGGGGATGGTCTAGATGGTGCTTGGTCCTGCCATCAGGCAGGGGACTGGACTCGATGACCTCGCCAGGTCCCTTCCTGTTCTAGTATTCTGTGATAGATAGATAGATAGATAGATAGATGAACACACACCCATTGGGTCAGACACAAAACCAGGCTCTCTATGCCTGTACGTAAAATACAAATGAAGATTTCAGGGCTATGTTTTGCTCTAAGTGCAGATCGGGACACAACATCCATGGACGTGAGTGGGAGAACATTTGGGGGATTTTTCACCTACCTTGTGTAAGAAGCACAGAGCCATCTCCTCAGTGCAAGGTCTGCACAGTGTGCAAGGAATCGGAGGGGTTTTTATTTCATTCGCTGGCTCCTGGGACCAAGCCCCTGGAGGAAATTTCGTTTCTGATTCCTCAGGGGAAGCACAGCCTGGCCTCTCATGGCACCTAATGGGTTGTGACTGCTAATTCACTGAGCTACTGCCTCTGTTCCCATGTCACTTGCCTGCTCAGCTGTTCTTGTATGCTGGGCTTTCCCTAACAAGAAGAGAGAAGGGGTTGAAAATAGGCTGCCCCTGGGGCAGGTATGTAACTTTGGCACATCACAGACCCCCAAGAGCATGACACCTGTTGGATCCCAGCACTCCTCATTCCCAACGTCCCCCTTGTGCATGGTGAGCAAGACCCGAGAAGTCGTTCTTCCGCTCGACTCTGAACTGATTCAGCTACAGCTGGAGGGTTGTGTCCAGTTCTGGGCACCACATTTCAGGAAAGATGTGGAGAAACCGGAGAAGGTCCAGAGAAGAGCAACAAAAAGGAAAAGGTCTAGAGAACATGAGCTAGGAGGGAAGGCTGAAAGAATTGGGCTTGTTTAGTTTGGAAAGGAGAAGACGGAGAGGGGACGCGATTGTGGTTTTCAAGTATCTAAAAGGGTGTCACAAGGAGGAGGGAGAAAGATCACTCTCCTTGCCTGTTATGCTTAAACGAAGCACACGAGATCTTTTATAGGGGAAAAGGCAGTACGCCGCATTTATTGAGAATACAAAAGTTGCATATGCTTTTCAATCACTCACACACACAAACAACATACACCCAGGCTGCATCTAGACTGGAAAAAAGTTTTTCCGTTAAAAGTATTTGCGCAAGAGAGCATCTATATTGGCAAGTGCCTTTGCACAAAAGATTTGCTTTTGCGCAAAAGCATCCGTGCACAGTATAGGCGCGCTTTTGCGCAAGAAAGCGCCGATGGCCATTTTAGCCATCGGGCTTTCTTGCACAAGAAATTAAGGTGCCTGTCTATTCTGGCCCTCTTGC
Organism: Rafetus swinhoei; assembly: GCA_019425775.1. NCBI lineage: Eukaryota > Metazoa > Chordata > Testudines > Trionychidae > Rafetus > Rafetus swinhoei. The sequence goes on from CM033433.1 coordinate 22,214,806, forward strand.
ACAAGTATTCTTGCACAAGAGGGCTTATCCCTGAGCGGGAGAGTCAAAGTATTTGCGCAAGAAGCACTGAATTCTTACATTAGAATGTCAGTGTTCTTGCGCAAATTCTCGCGGCCAGTGTAGACAGGTGGTAAGTTTTTGCGCAAAAGCAACCGCTTTTGCGCAAAATCTTGCCAGTCTAGACACACCCCCAAAGTCTCGCCAGACGATGTCATAGTTACCAGTCCAGAGTCTGCATCAATCTAGTGGCCAGCTAGATTGAACACAAGGGGGAGCAGGGCCTTTGTCAGTCGATCGAACTGATGCTCCTCTGGATTTGTTGGCAAGATGAACCCAAATTTCCATATCTAAGCACCCTGCTTTTATAATCCTTTTTTCCATTGACGTCAATGGATTTTGCTGTGTCAGCCCGTGTCCGGAATGTTATCTTGTTGATGTCAATCATTCCCAAACATTTCTTGAAGGCTCATCCTGTCCTGGATTGTTAATCAGTTGTTTTTAGGGGTGCCTGCCTTCACCTTTAGAGCCATCAATTCTGCCAATCTGATCAATTCTTGACCGTGGGTCCACACCAACGCCGATACGTTTCTTCTCGCAGTCTGTCTTTTACAGTTTGTCTTCACCCCGCATTCTCCTCCTTTTCTCTTGACCATCTGGCTCTAACGATGACCTTCACACCGTATCTCATTCATACAAACAGTCTTTCACAAAATCCTTCAAAAATAAACAGTGCTGTTTTATATTAAGCAAAATCAAAATCAAAACAATTCACATCAAAGGCCGGGGCCTTCAATATTTCTAATCTCATTAACATAGGCACAATATGAGATCCTGTCTCTTTACTTACTAAAATTTAGAACAAGGAAATATAGGAGATATATACTTAACTAAAGGATTTGACTTATTACAATCTTAAATATGATTATATATTACCTTACATTACTAAACCTAAAATAAGAAGTATAAAAAGAATAAAACTTTCAGTTCCAACATGCCCTCTGATGCTAGGACCAGAAGCAATGGACTAAAATTGCAGCAAGGGAGGTTTAGGTTGGACATTAGGAAAAACTGTCCGGGTGGTTCAACATCGGAATACATTGCCTAGGGAGGCTGTGGAATCTCCATCCTTGGAGATATTTAAGAGCAGGTTGGATAAATATCTAACAGGGCCGATCTAGAGGGTGCTTGGTCCTGCCGTGAGGGCAGGGGACTGGACCCGATGACCTCACGAGATCCCTTCCAGTTCTAGTGTTCTGGGATTCGAATGGTTCTAATGGTTCTAAACTCCTCTGTCCCAGATGGCGCCGATTACCATGGCTGTACCAGAGCCCGAATGCAGTGAGACACAACAAAAGCCAGGTGTTGTCTGCTCCTTGTGCTAAACCCTCATAAGCCCCTCCCCGCCCCCCGAAACAGGGCCTCTGTGCCAAAAAAACCCCACCCTCAGGTTTCTTAATGGCTGCACTTTTATTTACAGGGCCTCAGAGGGCAAGAGAGGCCACAGACCCCTGGCCTGCCAAGCCGGGTCAGGACCAGCCATCAGACCCAGACGATTGCCTTTTTGGGAAATGGCACCCCGGTGCCTGTCGAGATCATGGGGCTTTCGTTGTGACATCACCCGGGGGGCAGGTATATCTATGGGGCCCTGAGTTCAAGAGCCAGTGCTCAACTTGGCCTTTCAAGAGAGCTGGTTAGCACTGTGCTCTGGGGTTTCGTCTGGACGTGTTTCTACAGACCTTCTCCAGAACTTCCCTAGAAGTAAGTGAATTTTTTCCCGTGGCTCCGTAGGTGATAGATAGAGCCGGGGTCCCACCGGGATCTCTCACACGGTATTCCTGCGGGCTTCAATTATTTCCTCACCCCTTCCCAAGCGACACTATTTCCCGTTGGAGCCACGAGGACTAGATCTAAGGGAGTCACTTAGCAGGCCCAGGGATTTCGGCAGAACTTCCACGAGTAGAGCCATCGAATTCTCTGCTCGCTGGGACATGTGGACAGGAACACGCCACATCCCGTGGACTTTCCGTCCACATGTGGCTTTCAGGCACTGCCCACCTTGTGGGTCTGGCGATTCTTCCTAATTTGGGCGCTGAAGAAGCAAAACTCCCCCCTCGCTCCTGGTGTCGATTCCCTTGGAGGTTGGCAGTCCTTGACCTTGTGAGGGACTCCTGTCACTTGGAAATGGGCGTCGTGGGTCGCAAGTTCTGAATTGGATCTTGTTTGGCCTCCTGAGATCCTCAAAGCCCGGGGTGATGTTATTGAAGGGTCTAATTCACAACCAGGGCGTTCCCATGGAGACCCCATTGGACCAAAGTGGGTTTTCAATTGCCCCTTTATCTCAGTAATTGATCGAAACAGAAAGGGAATTTATTTATTTGGCGGATCAATAGCTTAATCCCCGATAGCCTGTTTCGCCAGCTTTAAAATAAATCATGTTTTGCCTAGTCCTCAGGGTGGTTTGGGCACCTTTGAGGCTCTTGAGAAGCATCGTGGGATAGCCCTGGAGGGTTGTTTGTCTAATGTCTCATGGGCATGTCTGTTTTCCTCCAGCCCAACTTGGATCCGGTCACAATGGACTTCATAAAAGCCACCCTGAACTCATGGTAAGAAAAAGAATTTTGCCCAAAAAGGGTGGGTGGGGAGGCGTGTAGCCTAAGTCCCAGCATGACCCCTAGGCCGACAGCATCTCAAATAACTTGGCAGGCAACATCTCCAATCACAGAACTCTAGAAGAGGAAGGCACCTCAAGAGGTCAAGTCCTGTCCCCCACCCTCATGGCAGGACCTGGCACCGTGTCTCCTGACTGTGGAGTGGGAGAACATCTGGTGCCTTCTCAGAGCTCCTGTTCTTTTTCTAGCAGCCCCCAAAATGCCACTGGTTTTTCTACACAGTAGTGCAGTGGGTGTCTCTAGATTTCATTATTATTGTACTGGCCCCCAATAGCTTTGACAGCTCATGGAGTTTGAAGGAACCTTGAGATATCATTGAGTCTAGGCCTCTGCCCTAACCAGGTACCACCCCTGACAGTTTTGCCCCAGACCCCTAAATGGCTCCTTCAAGGATTGAACTCACAACCCTGTCTTTAGTAGAGCAATGCTGAAGCCACTGAGCTCTCCCTCACACCTATTCCTCCTCTTTTGGAGCTCCTGGGTTGCTGTCTTTGCTTACCTCTCGGAACAGCAGGGTAAACAAACACACTGTAGTTCTACCCTAAAAAGGCCTGGACTCCCCCCAGTGCTCCATCCGCTGGTAATATTTGACATTTTCGATTTCACTTAGGATGAAGTCTCCAGATATATCTGCCCCCCGCGTCCACACCAAATTCGCGGCAACCCTCTGGCCTTTCACCTACTTCTTTATCCCTTCGGCAGCTTCATTGTACTATGCAAGGACGTGGGAACACCCGGTCGCCTGGTAATTATTTATACTATGTAGTCGGCAGAGAGAAACGTGAGGGGGGATTGGGTTCCTTGCAGGGGTTCCAAAGAGGATGGGGGTCTCAGTGGGGGCAGGTGGCTGAACGAAGAGCAATGGTCTCACATCGCAGCGGGGAAGGTCTAGGTTGGAGACGAGGAAGAACGATTTCCCTAGGCAGGTGAGGAAGCCCCGGGATGGGGGCTCCCTAGGGAGGGGGTGGAATCTCCATCCCTTGAGGTTTTTCCCCACGAAATCAATAGAAGGGAATGGGGTCAGATTTCTCAACTCATCTCCTATTCCTTCACGCAGGTATAAAATTCCTTGGCATATATCCACAATTAAATTTGGCGATGATGATGATGATGATGATGATGCATGACCGCTGGCACCGGAAAGACGGGACTCCCACTGGCTGTGTAAATAAAGCTGTACATAGTGTACATATCTCATACCCGAGTTGCGGGCTTCATTTTTCAGCACCCGGTGGCGGGATGGGGAACAGGAGAAGGGCAGAGGGGGAAGTCAGGGGGTGCACTGCTGGCTGTGACCACGGTGAGAGCTGGATGGGCTCCAGCAAAGGCCGGCCATGCCGCGAGACAGCCGGGAGTGCTGTTTAAACAGCCGGGGACAGTGCTATTTCACTGGATGGTCGGGAGCGCTGTTTAAACAGCAGGGGCAGGGCTATTTCAATGGCTGCAGGCAGCTCTGCTTAAAGATGGGGGTGGTATTTAAAGACCTGGCTTTTAAAGACTTACCGATGGTCTGTTCTGCCTAGTGGAGAAACACCACCGTTGGAAAAGGATCAGAAAAGGGCAACAGCAATGAGGAGGGGTTTGGAACGGGTGCCAGAGGAAGAAAGATGAGAAAAGACTGGGACACCGCAGCTTAGAAAAGAGGAGAGGGAGCAGGGAAGGGATAGGGAGGGCTATAAAATCAAGACCGGTGTGGAGAAAGTGAGTCGGGAAAAGATCTTCACATACGAACGAGGGGGTCGCCCAATGACATTGTTAGGCCACAGGTTTAAAGTAAATGAAAGGAAGATTTTTCTTCATGTAGCGCAGTGTTTACCTGTGGAACTCCTTGCCGGGGGGATGTGGCAAAGACCAGGACTTAAACAGGATTAAAAAAAAAGAGCTAGGCAAATTCATGGTCTTCATGGTCCATCAATGGGTACTACCCAAGGTCTCTAACCTCTGTCAGAAGCTGGAAATGGGTGACAGGGAGGGATCACGTGAGGATTCCCTGTTCTGTTCCCTCGCTCTGAGGCATCTGGCGTTGGCTGCTGTTGGCAGACAAGACACTGGGCTGGATGGACATTTGGTCTGACCCAGTCTGGCCGCTTTTATGTGTAGTTGTTGTAGGCCCTACACAAACACAGCACCAACATGGGAAGCGACTGTCTGGAATGGGAAGCGACTGTCTGGGAAGGAGTATGGCAGAAAGGGATCTAGAGGTTATAGTGGACCACAAGTTGAATATGAGTCAGCAGTGTGATGCTGTTGCAAAGAAAGCAAACATGATTCTGGGATGCATTAACAGGTGTGTTGTGAGCAAGACACAAGAAGTCATTCTTCCGCTCTACTCTATGCTGGTTAGGCCTCAGTTGGAGGATTGTGTCCAGTTGTGGGCACCGCATTTCAAGAAAGATGTGGAGAAATTGGAGAGGGTCCAGAGAAGAGCAACGAGAATGATTAAAGGTCTAGAGAACATGACCTATGAGGGAAGACTGAAGGAATTGGGTTTGTTTACTTTAGAAAAGAGAAGATTGAGGGGGGACATGAGAGCAGTTTTCAGGTATCTAAAAGGGTGTCATAAGGAGGAGGGAGAAAACTTGTTCATCTTGGCCTCTGAGGATAGGACAAGAAGCAATGGGCTTAAACTGCAGCAAGGGAGGTTTAGGTTGGACATTAGGAAAAGTTCCTAACTGTCAGGGTAGTCAGACACTGGAATAAATTGCCCAGGGAGGTTGTGGAATCTCCATCTGTGGAGATATTTAAGAGTAGGTTAGATAAATGTCTATCAGGGATGGTCTAGACAGTATTTGGTCCTGCCATGAGGGCAGGGGACTGGATTCAACGACCTCTCGAGGTCCCTTTCAGTCCTAGTATTCTATGATTCTATGATCAGACAGCTCCTGCCCCAAAGAGCGCGCAGCCCAGTGGGAGTCCAGCCACAGAACAAGTCCTGGAACAATCCCCAGTCACCCCGGCCTGGGACAATGCCCTTTCCTCCCAGCTGCGTCCCAGTGACCTGGCAGCTTGAGGGAGCAGCACCATGGGGAAGCCCTCCCTGACTCTTCGCTTCCATGGGGTCCTGCTCCACTGTCCGGTGGGCCTGTGCCATCTCCCCCAGTTTGGACCATTGGTGGGTCTCCTGCACCTGCGTCGGCAGCCCCAGCTGTCCTGTGTCCTCTGTGCGTGCAGCCCCTGGCTCAAGGAGATCCACTGCCGGTGGCAGGATCACAGCGAAATGATGGTTAATGCCGCACCTGAGCCCACAGGCTCCCCAGGGGCAACGTGGCCCTCGCCGGGCGTGTGTGTCGGCAGGATCACAGAATATTAGATGGGGAAGGGACCTCAAGAGGCCATCGAGTCGAGTCTCCTGCTGTCCCGGCAGGACCCAGCACCGTCCAGATAGAATCCGAAAAATAGAACCCCAGGGCGGGCAGAGCCCTCAGGAGTCGCCAAATCCAGCCCCCTGCCCAAAGCAGGACCAACCCCAACTCAATCATCCCAGCCAAGCCGGGACTTCAACACCTCTCGGGATGGAGATTCCACCCCCTTCCTAGAGAACCCATCCCAGCGCTTCCCCACCCACCTAGGGAAAACGTTTTTCCTAATATCCAACCTAGACCTCCCCCACTGCAACGTGAGACCATTGCTCCTCGTTCTGCCACCTGCCCCCACTGAGAACAGCCTCTCTCCAGCCTCTTTGAACCCCCCTTCAGGGAGTTGAAGGCTGCTACCAAATCCCCCCTCGCTCTTCTCTTCTGCAGACTACACAAGCCCAAATCCCTCAACCTCTCCTCGTAGGTCATGTGTCCAGCCCCTGAATCATTTTGGTCGCCCTCCGCTGGGCCCTCTCCAATGTGTCCACATCCTTTCTGTGGTTGGGGGCCCAGAACTGGACACAACACTCCAGGTGTGGCCTCCCCAGTGCCGAATAAAGGGGGAACAATTGCTTCTCTAGATCGGCTGGCAACGCTCCTCCAAATGCACCCCAATGTGCCGTTACCCCAGTTCTTTCAGTCTTCCCTCCCGGCTCCTGTTCTCTAGACCTTTCCTCATTCTTCTTGCTCTTCTCTGGACCTTCTCCAGTGTCTCCACATTTGTCTTGAAATGCGGTGCCCGGAACCGGAGACACGACTCCAGCCGAGGCCTGCTCAGCACAGAGCCGAGGAGAAGGACTTCTCGTGTCTGGCGCACCACACTCCTGTTACTGCGGAAGTGTGACAGCTCCCCACAGCCTCCAGGGGCTTGGCCAGGATTGGGGGTCTCGTTGCGCCTGGCGTGTCACTCGGGGGGGGGGTCGGCTAAGGAGTCCCTGGCTTCCTGCTCCATGCCAGCCCCTCCTCGCGTGGCAGTGTGGGACGATGCAGCCGGATGAGGAGGGGGGTGTGTCCCAGGGGAGCCGACAGCCATGCCGAGCCCTGGGCCAGATGAGGAGGGCCCAGCTCCGCGCTTCGGGTAGGACCGGGGCCTCGGCAGCAGGCCCCTCCCCCTCCCTCAGCCCTCAGCGCCGCCCAGAGCGAGCGCCCGACTCCAGCGGTGATTTAAAGGGGCCGCGCGTCACCGCTGGAGCTGGAGCAGCAGGCCCGGTAGAATCGCCGGGCCCCATTTGTCCCCCGGTTGCCGGGCCTGGCCTAGCTTTATCCCTGCCCCCCCCCCACGTGTGTGTGATGCTTCCCAGCGCTGGTGAGGAGGGAAAAGTCCTTCCCCCTATGCTGGGACTCTCTCCTGGTCATGGCCTGGGCCCTGCCGCCTGGGCTCTGGGCCGGTGGGCTCAGCCGGCCTCTCCAGAAGGGGTGGGGACTTGGAGAGAAGGGGCGGGGCCTTGGAGAGAAAGGGCGGGGCCTGGAGCTCCCCTGTGCCCAGGTCCCCGGAGGGCAGGGGCCAGACCCAAGGGCTCAGCAGGCCATGTCCGGAGCATGGAGACTGTCTGGCCCACCCCTGGTGCAGGCGGGTGTGAGGCGCGCTGGGGCTGGGAATGGCTGGGGATGTACGACCAGGGCTGCTGATGTGGGGCAAATGGGGCAGCTGAGCTGGGACCCAGTGATTGAAAAGGGGCGCCTGGCTGCATCGCCTGCCCTGGCCCTTTAAATCTCCGCTGAGCCCAGCAGGGAGCACTCCGGCCGCCCTACCAGGCTGGCTGCAGGGAAGGGGCAGTGGCTTCTCTCCGTTCCCCTCAGACTGGCTCCCTGCGGGGCAGCCCTGCACGGCCTGGGATAATCCGCCTCCACTGCTGCTTGGGATTGGGGGTGGAGAATACCCACCTCACCAGCGCGGGGGCCAGGGAATTGGCTCGGGGCTGAACAACTACAGAGCCGCATGTACGGGGCCGCCAACAGTATCTCTGCCCTCAAACGGCCCTGCACTGGGAGAGAGTGGGAAGGTGGTACGGCGAGTCTGGGCATGTCCTGGGCGCTGAGCCGGGCTGAAGGAGAGTGGAGAAATGACAATATTTTAGTCACGGAAAACAGGGCCCATGAATGTCAAGGAAGAACAAAAATCCAGGGAGATGGAGCGAGATTGGATTCTTTAATTTGTGGTTTTGTCAACCGTGGGCGGTGAATGGTCGTGTGTAAGGTGCACTCCTGTCTAGGCCTGGGGAGGCTGGGTATTATCTGGTGGGCCAAGAGGCCCAGTGCTTTGGGCGGGGGGACTGTTTCCTGTTTATTTTAACTCGTTCGCTTCTTTGGATCAGAGCTGGGGAGGGAATTCAGGTCGTAGGCGCTTTGAAAACGGTGGCCTTCCACCTTCTGTTTACATCGGGGTAGGGCGCTGGATGCACTGACTTCTGCAGGTCTCTTCCCTCCCCAGGACTCTATGGCTACGTCTACACGGCCAGTTTGTTCGGCAGAAAATATGCTAATGAAGGACTCATTTGCATGAGTCGCAATCACATTTGCATATTGTCTGCCGAAAAAACTGGCCGTGTAGACGTGGCCTGCGGTTCTCTGCCTTTACTTACCAGTATTTATCTCCGTATCGGTATCAGTATCAGTATCGACAGAGCTAGGGCTGCCTTAATCTTGCTGGAGCCGGCAAAGGCGAAACATTGCATGACAGGACGCAGAGGCTCGCAGCCCACCCCAGACTTTGATGTTTCGTTTTCCCAGCTACCAATCTGTGTCCTTCAAATCCGCTGCTTGCCGAGGGGATGACCGTTTTCATCAGCTTGACAGAGGCATAATGGAAAGCGGAGGGTTCGAATGAGTGGAGAATGAAACTCATTGGCTTTATTGAGAGTGGAAGAGACCTCCCCACCCCATAAACCGCGCAGAAGATGTGAAGCTGCTTGCGGAAGTTGGGCACCAGTGTTCGGGTCGGGCGGAATGAAGCCGAGGGCTTCCCTGAAACGTGGGGAGGAGGAGCCCAATTTTAATTAAGTGAGTCTCTTAAAGCATCAAGCTTTGTATAAAGAAATGTGTGTTAAATGTATACAAGGTGAATATTCTAAAACCAGAAAAGTAACAAGAAAGAAAGAAAGAAAGAAAGAAAGAAAGAAAGAAAGAAAGAAAGAAAGAAAGATGTTAAATGTATAAGAGATGAATATTCTAAAAGCAGCAAAGAGAAAGAAAGAAAGAAAGAAAGAAAGAAATTAAATGTATAAAAGATGAATATTTGAAAGAAAGAAAGAAAGAAAGAAAGAAAGAAAGAAAGAAAGAAATTAAATGTATAAAAGATGAATATTTGAAAGAAAGAAAGAAAGAAAGAAATTAAATGTAAAAGATGAATATTTGAAAGAAAAGAAAGAAAGAAAGAAAAGATATTAAATGTATAAAAGATTAATATTTGAAAGAAAGAAAGAAAGAAAGAAAGAAAGAAAGAAAGAAAGAAAGAAAGAAAGAAAGAAAGAAAAAGGTGGTAAATGTATAAAATATGAATATTCTAAAAAAGAAAGAAAGAAAGAAAGAAAGAAAGAAATTAAATGTATAAAAGATGAATATTTGAAAGAAAGAAAGAAAGAAAGAAAGAAATTAAATGTATAAAAGATGAATATTTGAAAGAAAGAAAGAAAGAAAGAAAGAAAGAAAGAAAGATATTAAATGTATAAAAGATTAATATTTGAAAGAAAGAAAGAAAGAAAGAAAGAAAGAAAGAAAGAAAGAAAGAAAGAAAGAAAAAGGTGGTAAATGTATAAAATATGAATATTCTAAAAAAGAAAGAAAGAAAGAAAGAAAAACAATAGAGAAGAGAAAATAAAAGAAAAAGAAAATTAGTTAGTTTCAGGGACTCAAATGGTCGGAGTCTAGGAGACTGTATCAATTTATCTCTGTTTCACGATATGCTAATGTTTGTCCTTTCAGAGTTTGTGCCTGTTTCTAAAAGCAGCCAGTTTAAAAAGAGCTTTTTGCAGGGACTCTTGGACCTCCTTGTTCCTCAGGCAGTAGATGATGGGGTTGATCAGGGGAGTAAGGACTATGTAGAAGACGGACAATATTTTGTGTAGGACCGTGGGCGTGTTGCCCGTTGGAACCACGTAGACAGTGATCACGGCCCCGTAGAAAACGCTCAGCACGATGAGGTGGGAGGAGCAGGTGGAAAAGGCCTTTTTCCGCCCGGTGGAGGAGGGGATTCGCAGGACGGTGGAGATGATACACACGTAGGATGTTAGCGTCAGGACACAGGGCACAAGCGCCCCTAGGGCAGCGATCGTTAATGTCACCAGTTCCAGAGTCCGGGTGTCGCTGCAAGAGAGCTTTATCATGGGGGTGAAATCACAGAAGAAATGGTCCATTTCTTTGGCATCACAAAACGTCAATTGCCACAAGAAAACGTCGTTTATGGTGCAGTTTAGAAAGCTGCAGAGCCAGGACCCGGCCACGAGCCGGCCACACACCCGGCCGTTCATCAGAGCCGCGTAGCGGAGGGGGTGGCAGATGGCGACGTACCGGTCGTAGGACATGGCCGCCAGCAGCAGAGCCTCGGTTGCGGACATGACCGCAAAGAAATATAATTGTATGAAGCAGCCCTTCACGGAGATGCTCCTGTCCCCGGTCCAGAGGCTGGCCAGCAGCCGGGGCAGGAAGGCAGAGGTGTAACAGATCTCCAGGAAGGACAAGTTCCCCAGTAAGTAGTACATGGGAGTGCGTAGGTTGTGATCGGCCACCACAAGCACGATGATGAGGGTGTTCCCGGCCACGGTCACATTGTAGATGAGTAGAAACAGCAGGAAGAGGAGGGGCTGTAGTTTCGGGTCATTCCCGAACCCCAGGAGGATGAATTCGGAGATGAGGGAGTTATTTCTTTCTTCCGCTTGCTCCATGCTACGTATCTAAAAACAGAAATCCAGGGAGCGTTGAAGGCAGGGGTAGAAACGTGGAGGAGGTCTCTGTCTACAGCCCCGTCTCTCCACTGGAAATAGGACATTTTCAATCATCATAGAAAGTCTTAGATTCTTGGAATCCCAGGACTGGCTGAGACCTCAAGAGTCGTCAAGTCCAGCCCCCTGCCCAAAGCAGGACCAACCCCAACTCAATCATCCCAGCCAAGCCGGGACGTTAACACCTCTAGGGATGGAGATTCCACCCCCTTCCTAGGGAACCCATCCCAGTGCTTCCCCACCCGCCTCGGGAAATCGTTTTTCCTACGATCCAACCTAGACCTCCCCCACTGCAACGTGAGCCCATTGCTCCTCGTTCTGCCATCTGCCCCCACTGAGAACAGCCTCTCTCCAGCCTCTTTGGAACCTCCCCACAGGGAGTTGAAGGCTGCTCTCAAATCCCCCCTCTCTCGTCTCTTCTGCAGACGGAACAAGCCCCAATCCCTCAGTCTCTCCTCGTAGGTCATGTGCTCCAGCCCTCATCATTTTGGTTGCCCTCCGCTGGACCCTCTCCAATGCATCCACATCCTTCCTGTAGTGGTGGGCCCAGAACTGGACACAATACTCCAGATGTGGCCTCCCCAGAGCCAAATAAAGGGGAATAATCACTTCTCTAGATCTGCTGTTAATGCTCCTCCTAATGCACCCTAATACGCCGTTGGCCTTCTTGGCTACAAGGGTGCCCTTTTGACTCATCTCCAGCTTCTCATCCACTGTAACCCCCAAGTCCTTTTCTGCGGAACTGCTACTTAGCCAGTCGGTCCCCAGCCTGTAGCAATGCTTGGGATTCTTCTGTCCCAAGGCCAGGACTCTGCACTTGTCCTTGTTGAGAAAGCCCTCTTATTCTTCCTGACATACCGGAGCAGAAACTGGTCTTTTCTAACCCAAATCACTTCATTTTAATGCCTCTGCCTCACCGCTCACACCGATGATCCAGTCCCAGCAGCACCCGGACCCTGACCCTTCCTTCAGACTTCCTGAGATCAATTTATCATTTTGCACAACGGCCGTTCCCTTCTGAGATGGACAACCTTGGAATAGCCCCACTGACTGAGCCTTGCGTTCCTACCTGGATGTCTTCATCCAACGGTGCCTCCTGGTTTGTTTGGTACTTATTCCATTTCACAGAAATGAATGTCCTTCACTTCAATGTCTTTTCTGAGAGGATGCAAATTTCCCGGGACCTTTCGGCGGGCGGGAATCTGAAAGGATTGCCTAGAAGAAAGTTCAACTTTATTTTTTCGAAAGGAAAAATAATGGCGTCAGGGCAACCTCCACCTCAAAAGGCAAAGCAGAGAAAGCAACTGAGACTGGAGAACTGTTGACCAAACAACAAAACATAAGAACACAAGACCATCAGAAAGGCCATACTAGGTCAAACCAACTAGCCCAGTGTCCTGTCGGCCAACAGTGGCCAATGCCAGATGCCCCAGAGGGAGGGAACACAACAGGGAATCTTCACATGATCCCTCCCCTGTCACCCATTTCCAGAGAAACAGAGGCTAGGGACACCATTCCTACCCATTCTGGCTAATAAGCGTTGATGGACCTAACTTCCATGAATTTATTTCATTCTTTCTTGAATCCTGTTAAAGTCCTGGTCTTCGCAACCTCCTCCGGCAAGGAGTTCCACAGGTTCACTGTGTACTGTGTGAAGAAAATCTTCCTTTTGTTTGTTTCAGACCTGAGACTTATTCATTTCATTTGGCTACCCCAATTCTTACGTGATGGGAGCAAGTAAATAACTTTTCATTATTCTCTTTCTCCACACCTGTCAAGATTTTATAGACCTCTAGACTATCCCCCCTTAATCTCCTCTTTTCTAAGTTGAAAAGTCCTAGTTTTTTTAATCTCTCTTCATACGGAACCCATTCCAAACGCCTCATCATTTTTGTTGCCCTTTTCTGGACCTTTTCCAATGACAAGATATCTTTTTCGAGATGAGGCGACCACATCTGTACGTAGTATTCAAGATGTGGGCGTCCCATGGTTTTATAGCAATAGAAAACAGGAAAGGTCTCCTTTCAAAGGAAATTCATGCAAACACAATGTCAGGAATAAATTCCCCAGGGAGGTTGTGGAATCTCCACCTCTGGAGATATTTAAGAGCAGGTTAGATAAATGTCTATCAGGGATGGTCAAGGCAGTACTGGGTCCTGCCATGAGGGCAGGGGACTGGACTCAATGACCTCTCGAGGTCCCTTCCAGTCCTAGTATTCTATGATTGTATGATTCTGTCTCAATGGAAATCCCTGTGAATGTGATGTATTCGCTGAGTAGATTGACTATAAACAATAGAAAATAGTAATCAGTGTCAATTTGATTGACTAGGAAGAGGAAAATTGAAATCCGCCCACGTTAAAAAAATTCTTGGCTGACTCTCGCAGGCCAGTCTGAATGTTAAAAGCCAGCCTAGAAAGCACCTAGGCTTCCACATGAACAACGTGGCTATTGGCCGTACTTTTGAACCATCCTAAGGGATTTAGGCACCTGGTTGCCTTTCAGTGTCGCAGGGAGTTGGGCACCAAACCATCCTATGCTCCATTGAAAACAGTGAGCTGTGACGCCGGATCATGGGACTTAACGCCTTTTCTTTGGGTCTCTGGTGAGCAAGGAGAAAGGGGGAGCGCTGATGTCGGGGTGTCCCCATCCGCCGCTTCTCCCTGACCATGTTCTCAGCCAGCAGTTCAGGGGAGAGGGAAAAGGGGTTCAGGAGCCAGGAAAGGGGTGTGAGCTTTCAGGTGCGAGTACCTTCATGAGTCAGCACAAGGCTTCTCGGTGTCTTTCCCTCACTCACACAGACGCACCACCTCTGGAACCAACCCGCGCTGTCTGTGTCTCAGGCACACTCGGACGCTGTGTCACACCTGCGCACACCTGGTGCCTCTCACAAACAACCCCACACACACACATGCCCCGTCTCTTTCAAACACACCTTCCATCCCACCCCTATGGGTGTTTTTTTGACATGCGGCAATGAACGTGACATGCTAGGAAGGTTTCATCTTTCCAAGTGTTTGGTTGTCATTTTTGACTGGTCTTTGCATGTCCTCATTTTAGTTCTATCTTCTGCTGGAATGTCTTAAATTTTTCTGCTCAACATCTTCATCAACAACTTAGAGAGGACGCTTATTAAGTTTGCTGATGATCCCAAGCTGGGAGGGGTTGCAAGAGCTTTGGGGGGTAGGGTCAAAATTCAAAATGATCTGGACAAACTAGAGAAACGGTCGGAGGTCAATAGGATGAAGTTGAATAAGGACAAATGCAAAGTGCGCTGCTTAAAAGAAACAATCTGTTTCACATGCGCAGAAGTGGAAGCAAAAGACAGGACTATGCAGCACTTTAAAGACTAACAAGATGGTTTATTAGGTGATGAGCTTTTGTGGGCCAGACCCACTTCCTCCGATCAAATTGTGGAAGAAAATTGGCACGACCATATATACCAAAGGGATACAATCAAAAAAAGTGAACACATAGAAAATCGACAAATCAGATTTTAGAACGGGGGTGGGGGGGGGGTGAGGCAGATTTGTCGATTTTATATGTGTTCACTTTTTTTGATTGTATCCCTTTGGTATAAATGGTCGTGCCAATTTTCTTCCACTTTTTCTTCTTACTTTTGTTTCAGCAAGACCAGACTAACTCGGCTACATCTCTATTACTAGAATGGGAAGCGACTCTCTAGGAAGGAGTCCTGCAGAAAGAGATCTAGGGCTCAGAGTGGACCACAAGCTAAATATGAATCAACAGTGTGACGCTGTTGCAAAAAAAGCAAACATGATTCTGGGCTGCATGAACAGGAGTGTTGTGAGCAAGACGAGAAGTCATTCTTCTGCTCTACTCTACGCTGATGAAGCCTCAGTTGGAGTATTGGGTCCAGTTCTGGGCACCACATTTCAGGAAAGATGTGGAGAAATTGGAGACGGTCCAGAGAAGAGCAACACAAATGATAAAAAGTCAAGAAAGCATGAGCTAGGAGGGAAGACTGAATGATTTGAGCTTGTTTTGTTTGGAAAGGAGAAGACGGAGAGGGGACATGATAGCAGTTTTCAAGTATCTAAAAAGGTGTTACAAAGAGGAGGGAGAAAAATTATTCTCCTTGGCCTCTGAAGGCAGGACAAGAAGCAATGGGCTGAAATTGCAGCAAGGGAGGTTTAGGAAAAACTTCCTCTCGGTCAGCGTGGTGAAACACAAATAAGTTGCCTAGGGAGGTTGTGGAATCTCCATCCGTGGAGATATTTAAGAGCGGGTTAGGTAGACATCTATCAGGGATGATCTAGATGGTGCTTGGTCCTGCCATGAGGGCAGGGGACTAGACTTGATGACCTCTCAAGGTCCCTTCCAGTTGTAGCGTTCTATGATTGTATGATAATTAAGGAGAGAATGGTACCTGATGGACGGGTTTGTGAACGTCATCGGATGAATACTTCCCGATGAGTTAACTTCCCATTACAACCTGCCTCCTGTTGTATGTTAGAATCACAGAATCATAGACTCCCAGGGCTGGCAAAGACCTCAGGAGTCATCGAATCCAGCCCCCTGCCCAAAGCAGGACCAACCCCAACTCAATCATCCCAGCCAGGGCTTGGTCAAGCTGGGAGTTAAACATCTCTCGGGGTGGAGATTCCAACCCCTCCCTAGAGAACCCATCCCCATGCTTCTTGTCCTATCTGCAGAGGTGAAGGAAAACAATGTTTCTCCCTCCTCCTTGTAACACCCTTTAAGAAAGTTGGAAACTCTTTATACATTTATAAATTGTGTTGCAACAAATGCAATTGTCTCTTCGCTATATTCGACAACGATTATTTGGTAAATCGTCTGCTTTGATCTGTTTGCCAGCCCTTAGAATCATTCGCAATGTATTTATTTATACCAACTTATTTATACCAATAAACTTAGTGCACATTATTGGCTTTCTTGACTATATTTAACACTGAATCAAAATGATTAAAGCTATTTACTCTATAACTGATCACTTCAAGGTGCATTGGCTGTGGTTAAACTCCATTCAAGTGTATAAGAATATAAGAACGGCCATACTAGTTGAGACCAAAGGTCCATCAAGCCTAGTGTCCTGTCTGCCGACAGTGGCCAATGCCAGGTGCCCCAGAGGCAGTGAACCGAACAGGTAATGATCAAGCGATCTCTCCCCTGCCATCCATCTCCACCCTCTGACAAACAGAGGGTAGGGACACCATTTCTTACCAATTTGTCTAATAAGTACTGATGGACCTAACCTCCATGAATTTATCTAGTTCTTTCTTGAGTCCTGTTAAAGTCCTGGTCTTCACAATATCCTCCGGCAAGGAGTTCCACAGGTTGACTGTGCTCTGTGAGAAGAAAAACTTACTTTTGTGTTTTATTAACTATGAAAGATAAATTGTGAATGATTCTGAGGGTTGGCAAACAAATCAAAACATGCTATTTACCAAATACTCATTATCAACTATAGCGCAAAGACCAAATAACGAACATCAGTCAAATTGGTTGCTATATACCAGTAATAATATAGTACAGGGAGAAAGATTCTATATGATACCATTCTCCAGGAAGAAGGCAAGCTCCCAAATTTATACAGCCACTCCCCGACTTACGAACACACCGACTAATGACCTTCCTTACTTATGACCAACCTCCTATTAACCCCATTATAATATTTTCGAGCTGAGAACCATGTATGTCAAGTTTTTCAAAGAGCGCGGGGGTAGCGCGTTTAAGGGTATTTCCGAATTACGACCAAATCAAGTTACGACCAGGTGTTCGGAACATAACCCGTTCCTAAGTCGGGGACTGCCTGTACTCCGAAAACCATCTTCTAAATCTGTCCTATTTGCAAGCAAAAGTAACTGTGTACAACTTTTGAAAGAACTCAGTTTGTACCTTGTTTTGTTTTGTTTTTTCCGGTACCAAGCTACCCACCTTATATCTTTGGCCTCAATGAATACATTTCAAGTACCAAAGGGCATGAAAGCACCAGCTGGGTCGACACTCGGGCACAAAAATCATATTTTGTTCTCTCTGAGGGTATGTCTAGGCTACATGGCTCCGTTGATGGAGCCATGTAGATGAGTTTACTAGACATAGGAAAATGAAGCGGCGATTTAAATAATCGCCGCTTCATTTACATCAAAATGGACGCCGCGCTGTGCCGATCAGCTGTTTGGCGGCACAGTGGGGCAGTCCGGACGCTCCGCGGTCGACAACAGAAGCCTTTGTCGACCGCCCTGTTATGCTTTGTGGAATGAGGTTTACCAGAGCGGTCGACAAAGGCTTCCGTTGTCGACCGCGGAGCGTCCGGACTGCCCCGCTGTGCCGCCAAACAGCTGATCGGCACAACGCGGCAGCCATTTTGATGTAAATGAAGCGGCGATTATTTAAATCGCCGCTTCATTTTCCTATGTCTAGTAAACTCATCTACATGGCTCTGTCAACGGAGCCATGTAGTCTAGACATACCCTGAGTCACTCCAGAACAGGTCAGTGCGAAGACCTCCCTAGCTGTCGCTACGCTAAAATAACCCTGCATTGTAACCTACGCCTGTAAACAATGAAAAATGCAAATTAGGCATAGCACACTGCTTAGATTGCGTGTGCATGAGCAGTTCCTCACCCTGACGGATGACACCAACAAGTTGGTAGCTTCTCCAGACACAGTTTGGCAGCTTCGGTTTCTCAGGTTTCCAGATGCAGGCTCGAAATCACTGTAGCCTCTGTCCAGCACTTCCCCAAGATCAGTCTTCGTTCCTTCCGTCTTCCGAGGAGTCCTCTTGGGTGCAGGATAAGAAACAAGCCGTGAGATCACGCCCTGCCTTATATAGCTGTAGCAAAGGGTGTAAACCCTTTGTTTCCCTCCTTGGCTCCCAGGGCAGTGTGTGGAAAAATACAGCCCTCCCAAGATGGAGTCCAACGTCATGTGACCTGGCGCTGTAGCACCATAGCGACCATTACATCAGGCTCTCTGGAGCTTTCTGAAGAGGGTTTGCCAGGAGGATGATGTGTCTCTCCTGAGGCCTATTGTTTTCCCTGCTGACTCGTTAACCTTAATAGGTCCTTCCCAAACCAGCTCGTTAGACTGAAAACACCTTCAATTCCCATCTGAAATGCGGAGACATAGTCAACTTCCATGACTTGAGCTACAACGACGATACATGCGTACAGAAATAGGGCCATCCTCTCCAGCAGCAATGACGTTTCTGTTGACACCGTCACGGATGCATCTCGACCAAAACGCATCGTCATTAGGCCATTAGCTTCTCATTATGGTCTCACTTTGAAGAACGTAGGAGGGCTGTTCTTATGTTCTTACATCAGAACGGCCAGACTGGGTCAGACCAAAGGCCCATCCAGCCCCGTGTCCCATCTGCTGACAGGGGCCAATGCCAGATGCCCCAGAGGGAATGAACAGAACAGGGAATCCTCACGTGATCCCTCTCCTGTCAGACGTTTCCAGACAAACAGGCTAGAGACACTGTTCCTACCCATCCTGGCTTATAGCCACTGATGGACCGAACCTCCATGAATCTATCTAGCTCTTTCTTGAACCCTGTTAAAGTCCTGGTCTTCACAACATCCTCTGGCAAGGAGTTCCACAGATGAACAGTGCGCTGCAGATAGAAAAACTTTCTTTGGTTTCTTTTAAACATGCTACCTATTCCTTTCATGAGGTGACCCTCATTCTTACATTATGGGAACAAGTCAATAACTTTTCCTTCTTCACTTTTTCCACATCACTCATGATTTTATAGACCTCGATCCTATCCTCCCTTAGTCTCCTCTTTTCTACGCTGAAACGTCCCCATCTTTTTAATCTCTCTTCATGTGGCACCCGTTCCAAACCCCTCATCATGTTTGTTGCCCCTTTTTGAACTTAACTTCATTCTCTTTCCCCCTGGATTGAAGAGACCATCCTATTCTTTCTGACATGGTGGATGCCTGAGCAAGTATTTTGCTTTTCAAAATCAGATTTTTTCACTTCAGGCGTGTTGCTTTACCCTTCACGCTGATCTATTGCTAGCTGCGCTCCGACACTGGCCTTCCCTGCAGATTTCCAGCGATAAGAGTAGCGTCTTCGCCCTGCATTTCTGCTTCTCTTCTATAGTCTTTGATCGTCTCAGTAAATTGAGCTTGGGTCTCCTGCCAGCGTGTCTGAATTCAGGGGTGCATCTTGGTGTATTTTGTCATTACACGTTGCATCTTCTGAAACCATCTGAAGAAGTGGGCTGTGCCCACGAAAGCTCATGATCCCATCGACATATTTTGTTAGTCTATAAAGTGCTACCAGACTATTTGTTGTTTTTTAAGTTTAACTTCGCTTCCCCTGAAGCTTCAAGACTCTTTTGTCCAGCTGAACGAGAGAGCCCCGGGGAGGGAGGTCCAGTAGCTGAGAGCCCCATGAAAGGTGAGGCTGGTGGTTGCAGGGCTAGGGCCTCAGCAATCCGGCAGTAGTTCTTCTTCACACAGCGCATAGTCAATCTGTGGAACTCCTTGCCTGAGGAGGTTGTGAAGGCTAGGACTATAACAGGGTTTAAAAGAGAACTAGGTACATTCATGGAGGTTAAGTCCATCAATGGCTATTAGCCAGGATGGGTAAGGAGTGGTGTCCCTAGCCTCTGTTTGTCAGAGGGTGGAGATGGATGGCAGGAGAGACATCGCTTGATCATTACCTGTTCGATTCACTCCCTCTGGGGCATCTGGCATTGGTCACTGTCAGCAGACAGGACACTGGGCTGGATGGACCTTTGGTCTGACCCAGTGTGGCTGTTTTTACCCCCCTCTCTCTCCTCATGTCAAATCTGTTGCATCGGAAGAAGAACATTAAATGCTCCCAAGTTAAAAAATTCCGTGCCAAAGCTCCCAGGTCCCCCCAGTTTCTGCACACGGCCGTCCAAAGGCAGCCCAAGAAGACCACTTGGTTCCCACATGAACAACGTTGATGTGACCAGCGCTCTATCAAGGAACCTAAGGGAGTTAGGCACCAAACTGCCTTTGAATATGAAAGTGAATTGGGGGCCTAACCTTTCGATACTGAAGGAAAGGTGGAGGAGGTTCTGCTTTTTTTGAGCGTGGGCAGAGGAGATGCCCATCTCAGACGTGGAGAAAATAACCGGGGCCTTTGCTCCACCCTCGACCTTGCCAGAAATCCCTTGGGATCAATGACTTGAGAGTCTTTAGCTGGGCCGCAAAATAATTTGGATCCGTGTCAAGGGGAGATGGGGCAAGGTGTTGGAGCAGAGGAGACACTGTGAGATGGTCTGCCCCCTAGATTCATCGAATCCCAAGGCTGGAAGAAACTTCAAGAGGTCTTCAAGTCCAGCTCCCGGCCCAAAGCAGGGCCAATCTCTCAGGGGATGCGCTATGAATGGAGAACCATAGGGTGGGAAGAGACCTCAGGAGTCATCAAGTCCAACATCCTGCCCAAAGCAGGACCAATCCCAACTCGAGCATCCCAGCCAGGGCTTGGTCAAGCCAGGACTGAAACACCTCTAGGGATGGAGATTCCACCCCCTCCCTAGGGAACCCATCCCAGCGCTTCCCCACCTGCCTAGGGAAATCGTTTTTCCTACTATCCAACCTAGACCTCCCCCACTGCAACATGAGACCATTGCTCCTCATTCAGCCACCCCTGAGAACTGCCTCTCTCCACCCTCTTTGGAAGCCCCTCCGGAAGGGAGCTGAAGGCTGCCTTAGTCCCCTGGGACCATGCTAATATAGAACATCAGAACGGCCAGACTGGGTCAGACCAAAGGTCCATCCAGCCCAGTGTCCTGTCTGCCCACAGTGGCCAACGCCAGATGCCCCAGAGGGAGTGAACAGAACAGGGAATCCTCATGTGATCCCTCTCCTGTCACCCACCTCCAGACAAACAGAGGCTGGGGACACCAGGCTACCCAGCCTGGCTAATAGCCATTGATGGACCTAACCTCCATGAATCTATCTAGCTCTTTTTTGAACCCTGTTAAAGTTGCAGTATGGAATAAATTGGCTGGGGAGGTTGTGGAATCTCCATCATTTAAGAGCAGGTTGGACAGACATCTATCAGGGATGGTCTAGAGGGTGCTTGGTCCTGCCGTGAGGGCAGGGGACTGGACGCGATGACCTCTCGAGGTCCCTTTGCGTTCTCACATGTTCTTGGATTCTGTGATTCCCAATCCCAGCCGAAAAGTCTGTACTTAAAGTTCAGGAGAGCTTCAGAAAGTTAGACGGGACATTTGTGTAACTCCGCAAGGCTCCTTGCGCTTCCCTACAGATTTATTCATAGTATTAGACTGTGGTGTTTCTACTCATAAAGGTTCTGTCATACAATTTGGTTCAAATTTAAGATTTTTAGCCTCATTTGAGTCTACGATTTCCTTCTCATTGAGTGCCGCTCCTCTACCAATGCAAAGTGTTCTGTCCTTCCCGTAGGCTGCGTCTAGACTGGCAAGATTTTGCGCAAAATCTTGCTAGCTGTCTACACTGGCCGCGAGAATTTGCGCAAGAACACTGACGATCTAATGTAAGATTGTCAGTGTTCTTGCGCAAGAACTCTGACGCCTCCCGCTCGGGAAAAAGCCCTCTTGCGCAAGTGTTCTTGCGCAAGAGGGCCAGTGTAGACAGGGACAGGAATTTTTTGCGTAAGAGAGCCGCGATGGCGAAAATGGCCGCCGGAGCTTTCTTGAGCAAAACCGCATCTATACTGGGCACAGATGCTTTTGCGCAAAAGCAAATCTTTTGAGCAAAGGCACTTGCCAAGATAGACGCTCTTTTGCGCAAATACTTCTAACGGAAAAACTTTTCCGTTAAAAGTATTTGCGCAAAATCATGCCAGTCTAGACGCAGCCGTAGATTTTGAATGAAGAGAAATGAAAAAGACTTGGATGTCTCAGCTTAGAAAAGAGGAGACTCAGGGGGGATAGGACAGAGGTCTTTATAATCACGACAGGTGTGGAAAAAGTGAACAAGGAAAAGTTATTTACTTCTTCCCGCAGTATAAGAAAGAGGGGTCACCAAATGAAATGAATAGGCAGCAGGTTTACAACAAACCAAAGGAAGTTTTTCTTCCCTCAGTGCACAGTCAACCTGCGGAACTCCTTGCTAGAGGATGTTGTGAAGACCGGGTTCAAAAAAGAGCTAGATAGATTCATGGAGGTTTGGTCCATCAATGAGTATTAGCCAGGATGGGTAGGAATGGTGTCCTTAGCCTCTGTTTGTCTGGAGGTGGGTGACAGGGGAGGGATCACGTGAGGATTCCCTGTTGTGTTTCCTCCCTCTGGGGGACCTGGTAGTGGCTACTGTCAGAAGACAGGACACTGGGCTAGATGGACCATTGGTCTGACCCAGTCTGGCCATTCTTATGTTCTTATGACAAGAAGCAATGGGCTTAAATTCCAGCAAGGGTGGATTAGGTTGGACATTAGGAAAAACTTACTGTCGGGGTGTGTGTTTTAAACACTGGAATAAATTGCCTAGGGAGGTTGTGGAATCTCTATCATTGAAGCTATTAAAGAGCCGGTTGGACAGACACCTGTCAGGGATGATCTAGACGGTGCTCGGTCCTGCCGTGAGGGCAGGGGACTGGACTCGATGACCTCTCAAGGTCCCTTCCAGTTCTAGTGTGCGACGATTCTATTTTGTCCCATGCTGTAACCGAGTCCCATTGATTTTCCTCATCCCACCATGCTTCTGTGATGCCTGTGATATCCATATCCTCATTCAACATGAGACACCCCAGTTCACCCATCTGATTAGCTCCACATCTAGCACGGCTATAGAAGAACTTTAAAACGTTGTCCCCTTTTTTGCCGTCGGCCACTACGTGATGCCGGCAAATGGGACGCTTTCTGGTCAGATTCTGCCTGGATTTTCTCTTTTCCCATCCTTCCTAGGATGTAGCAATGGAGGCACAATGGTCTCATGTTACAATGGGGGAGATTTAGGTTGGATATTAGGGAAAACTATTTCCCTAGGAGGGTGGGGAAGCACTGGGATGGGTTCCCGAGGGAGAGGGTGGAATCTCCATCCCTAGAGGTGTTTAAGTCCCAGCTTGACCAAGCCCTGGTTGAGTTGGGGTTGGTCCTGCTTTGGCCAGGGGGTTGGACTTGATGTCCTCCTGAGGTCTCTTCCCACCTGAGGGTCCAATAGAGAATCTCCATTCATAGCGCATCCCCTGAGGGATGTCTCTCTCGAATCACATGCTCTTCCGCACTGGCCGGCTCGCCTTGAGTGTGAAAATTGTCCTCGATGAACTTCGGAAAGTCACGGGCCAGCAATCTGGTTCCGTTTGGGTTTACACGGACCCCACCCTCCCAGTGTACACCTCCCCTTTCTCCAGCAGTTCCCCAGTTCCTAATGAAAGCGCCCCCTAGTGCCAGGCCTGGACATTGCCAGCAGCACGGACTAAGGGGGAAGGTGGCCCGCCCCCCACGCCTGGTAGCCCCGCCCCTCTACGGCCCTGCTGGAGCAATGGGGTAAGCGTGAGCGTTCTCCCAGGTGGGCCCCTCCCCCCACTCCCTGCAGCCCCCAGCCCCCTCTGCTCTCACACAGAGTTAGTTCTGGAGCCCTGGAGAGCTCGCCCTGACTCTGGTCCTGCTGCAAACTGACTAGAGCCCAAGGGACCAGCCCCCTTGACTGCTCAGGGAGGAAAATGGGCCCTGTGGGTGGAGCAGAGGGTCTGAGAGCGAGGACTCCTGGCTTCTGTTCTCAGCTCTGCCAGGGGAGTAATGGCTAGAGGGGGTGGGGCTGGGATCAAGGACTCCTGGGTTCTGTTCCCAGCTCTGACTGGCGAGTGGGGTGTAATGGTTGGAGCAGGTGGGGCAGAGCCCCTGGGTTCAACTCGTGCCTCTGAAGCAAGAGTGGGGCCCAGAGTAGGAGCATTAGGGACCTGGAGTCATGAGGCCCTGGGGGTTGTTCCTGCCTCTGTGTTGTGTTGCCTGGGAAAAAATAATTCCTCTTCTAGACAAAAAGGGTCTCACATAATTTACCACACAACCACTTGTGGGGGTTGTGGTATCTACATCCCTGGAGATATTGAAGAGCAGGTTGGACAGACACCTGTCAGGGATGGTCTAGACCAGTGTCTCTCAACCTTTCTTTCATAAAGTACTCCTTATAAAAAAATTATAAGTACCCCCAATACCTACAGTTTTCAGACACACAATTTTGTCCTACCATTGCAACACATTGGTTTAAACAACTTAATCGAAGTCCAGTGGGCGATGACATTTTTGGGTGTAAAAAGTACCAAAATAATAAAGCTCTGTAAAACTTAGAGCAAAAAATCCATTTTCTCCAAATTTCAGTTGTGTTGATGTCCCCCCAAGACGTCTCACGAGTACCCCGAAGGGTACTCGTATCACTAGTTGAGAAACACTGATCTGGACGGTGTTTGGTCCTGCCATGAAGGCAGGGGACTGGACTCGATACCCTCTCAAGGTCCCTTCCCGTTCAAGGCTTCTAGGATTCTAAACCCTGCTACAATTTTCATTTCGAAAACAGACAGGATGATGGTTGTACAACTGCCTGTGAAGGGGTTGACCTGGTGACTTTTGTTGTCCTTGATGTTGCACTGTGAGGCAGGGCTGTTCTTCCTCTGAGGAATATGGCAAGACATTTCCTCCTGGGACTTAGTCCTGCGTGCCAACAAACGGAATAAAAACGCCTTCTATTTCCTTCTGCACACACAGTGCCGGCAGCTAGGAGATGGCTCCTTGCTTCTCCACCAGGTCGGGTATCAATAAAAGATTTCAGCCCCAACTTTTCTCCCACTGACGTCCACCGGCGTTATGTCCCCATCTGCAATTGGAGCAAAATCATGTTGCCGGTGTCGTCATCTGAATTTTCTATACATGGGCAGAGAATATCAGTGTGTCTGAGCAGGTGGATTTTCATAGGCATCTATCTGCAGTGTGACACTGTTGTAAAAAAAGCAAACGTCATTCCGGGAGGCATGAACAGGAGTGCTGTGAGCAAGACACGAGAAGTCATTCTTCTGCTCGGTTCTGCACTGATTAGGTCTCAGTTTGGAGGACTGTGTCCAGTTCTGGGCACCTCATTTCAAGACGGGTGTGGAGAAATTGGAGAAGGTCCAGAGAAGAGCAACAAGAATGATTGAAAGGTCTAGAGAACGAGCTATGAGGGAAGATGGAAAGAATTGGGCTTGTTTAGTTTAGAAAAGAGAAGACTGAGAGGGGACATGATAGCGGTTTTCAAGTATCTAAAAGTGTGTTACAAAAAATGAAAAAATTGTTCTCCCTCAGCCTCTCCTTGTAGGTCATGTGCTCCAGCCCCTCATCATTTTGATTTCCCTCCGCTGGACCTTCTCCCATGCATCCACATCCGTTCTGTAACGGGGAGCCCAGAACTGGACACAATACTCTGGATGTGGCCTCCCCAGTGCCGAATAAAGGATAATAATCAATTCTCTAGATCTTTTGGCAATGCTCCTCCTAATGAACCTTAATATGCCATTAGCCTTCATGGCTACAAGGACGCCCTGTTGACTTATCTCCACCTTCTCCTCCATTGTAATCCCCAGGTCCTTTTCTGCAGAACTGCTACTTAACCAGTCGGTCCCCAGCCTGTAACAGTGCTTGGGATTCTTCCTTCCCAAGGGCAGGACTCTGCACTTGTCCTTGTTGAACTTCATCCGATTTTTTTGGCCCAATCCTCCAATTTGTCTAGATCACACTGGACCCTCTCCCTGCCCTCCAGCGTATCCACCTCTCCCCCTAGCTTTGTGTCTTCTTAGCCTCAGTTGTTCTTCTACATAACGTGTGTTTCTTTTTTATTGCTTTCCTGTTCTCTTGTATATAAATGTACTCTCCAGATGCCTGGAAGAACTGTGAAAATATCACTCAACTGCCTGTGACAAGAATCTACACCAATCTTATTTCTAAACGTGAGTAAATTAGTGCATTTATTTGAAACCCGCAAAGGTCAACCAACGAACACACCACCCTGCTGAACAAATTATTTCCACTATATCAATGTTTTCCTTGAAAAACTCTGATGTTGATGTCAGATTTCAGTTTTCCGGTGAATTTGTGATTCAGCCTTCTGACTTGAAATTGGGTCTTCCAACTTCCCCATCGATAAATAGCGAAAACTTTGAAACAGTGGAATTTGCCAGGAGATGGAAATTCAATTTCCCAGTTAGCTCTGTATTCTCTACCATGGTGGTGCTGATGAAAATACTCCCAGAGGTTAATGCAGGTTCCCCAAAGTCGCTCTGAAGAGAGACAGGCGAATTTCCACCGCTTCTCCAGGTCTCTGTATTTGGAGAATGTCATTTCTTTTACCTTGTTCTATGCACTTTGCATAGTGCATCAGCAGAATTGCCTTTGGTTGTTTACTCTAGTTTTCTCTGTGATTTCCTTTGTGTGTGTGTGTGTGTGTGTGTGTGTGTGTGTGTGTGTGTGTGTGTGTGTAAAATTCCATCTCTCTGTGATTTCCTTGTGTGTGTGTGTAAAATTCCATCTCTCTGTGATTTCCTTTGTGTGTGTGAGTGTGTGTGTGTGTGTAAAATTCCATCTCTGTGTGTGTGTGTGTGTGTGTGTAAAATTCCATCTCTCTGTGATTTCCTTTGTGTGTGTGTGTGTGTGTGTGTGTGTGTGTGTGTGTGTGTGTGTGTGTGTGTGTAAAATTCCAGAAGAATGGTCCGTTGGTTATGGCACAGTTTTGGGATTTCAGAAGATCTTGCTTTTAATTTCTGGAAATGTTGACTCACCGGGTGTGACATAGTGGGGGTGCTGTCTGCTCTGTAACCCTATGTCCCCCTGCTCTGTGATGTATGATTTCCACTGACTCACCCACATGTGTATTAGCCCAGACACCTGATAACAAGGCTCTTTCCCAGGGGAGAGACAAAGGAAGGGAGGCAGAGATGAACACCTGGTTTGGAGGCAGGGTCTGGGAACGAGGCAGTCTTGGTCTGGAACCATGAAGGAAAGAGACTAAGAAGGGGGCTGGAGTCTCGGGGTCCCAGGGACCCCATCTCAAGGGGGCTGAGGCATCCTTGCTCAGACTCCTGTAGCCACATCACATCTGTGCTGTGCTGTATCCTGGAGGAGCAATAAACTCCCTCTATTCTACTGGCCAGCGGAGTCTGTTCTTGCTGCTACAGAGCTGCAGGATCGGAGGAACCCCGACGCGCCGTCACACTGGGCGAACCGATTTTCTTCTCCCGATCATTCTGTTTCCGGCTTAGCACCTCGCTTTTAGCAAATGGGTTGCTTTTCAGAGCCCCATACTGAAGGAGCTAGGGCTGTGCAAAATTTCCTCGTTTTCATTTCAACTCTCTTGCTTCACTGTCTCACGAGTTTTCATGAAGTTCCTGGTCAGTAAATAACCCTGAAGTAAAACATTCATGGAAAACGTCTTTTACGTGGTAGGATCTTCCTCCTTGCACATTTCTTTGTCACTGGGTTATGGAAGAAAGACCCATAGGCTATGTCTAGACTGCAGGCTTCTTTCGGAAGAAGTTTTCTGGAAGAGATCTTCCAAAAAAACTTCTTCTGAAAGAGAGCATCTACACCAGTGTTTCTCAACCTTTTTTTATAAAGTACCCCTTTTTCAAAAAAAAAAAAGTACCCCCACTACCTACAGTTTTCAGACACACATTTTTTTTCTACCATTTCAACACATTTGTTTAAACAACTTAATTGTACCCGGACAGGGGGATTAAATTTTGGGGTGTAAAAAGTACAAAAATAAAAAAGCACTGTAAAACTTAAAACAAAAATTCTGTTTTCTCCGAATTTCAGTGGTGTTGATGTACCCCCAGACTTCTCTCGAGTACCCCTAAGGGTACTCATATCACTGGTGATGATTTCCATTGTAGAAACGAACACCATTGTTTAGCACACAAAGAGTCAAAATCCCCCATTGTTTTCAACATTCCTGGTGCTTCTCATTCTTCACAGGGCTTCAAACCGGTTGGGCTAGGCAGCATCAGTTTCCTCGGTCCAACAGCCTTCCCTGATGTGAGTTGTAACTGCAGGGGGACCACGGGTACTGGTCGAACTGCCCTGGCCATTGAGATGTGAGTGAGATCAAAATGTGCCCTCCTTTGAGAAATGGTTTTTCATAGAATCATAGGCTACGTCCAGACTGGCGCGCTTTTGCGCCAGAGCTATGCAAATGAGGCTCAGCATTGGAATATCGCCGAGCCTCATTTGCATAGCATGAATCGCCATTTTCGCTGAAGAGCTCTTGCAAGAAGGCGGGGCTGTCTACACTGCCCCTTCTTGAGCAAGAAAAACCTTTAGCGCAATGCCGTTATGCCTGAAAATAATCAGCATAACGGCTTTGCTTTTTCTTGCGCAAGAAGGGGCAGTGTAGACAGCCCCGTCTTGCGCAAGAGCTTCTTCCACGAAAATGGCGGTTCATTAGCTATGCAAATGAGGCTCGGCGGTATTCCAACGCTGAGCCTCATTTGCACAGCTCTGGCGCAAAAGCGTGCCAGTCTAGACGTAGCCATAGAGTCCCTGGGCAGGAAGAGAACTCAGGAGTCATCAAGTCCAGCCCCCTGCCCAAAGCAAGACCAACCCCAACTCAATCAGCCCAGCCAGGGCTTGGTCAAGCCGGGACTGAAACCCCTCTAGGGATGGAGATTCTACCCCCTCCCTAGGGAACCCATCCCAGTGCTTCCCCACCCTCCTCGGGAAATCGTTTTTCCTAATCTCCAACCTAGACCTCCCCTACTGCAACATGAGACCAATGCTCCTCGTTCTACCACCTGCCACCACTGAGACCAGCCTTTCTAGTCATTTTCATTGCCCTCCACTGGAATTTCTCCAATGCGTCCACATCCTTTCTGTAGTGGGGGGGGGGCAGGGGGGGTGGAATTGGATGCAATATTCCAGATGGTGCCTCACCAGTGAGGAATAAATTTGGTGAATACAGCTCTAGATTAACAAGAAAGAAAGAAAGAAAGAAAGAAAGAAAGAAAGAAAGAAAGAAAGAAAGAAAGAAAGAAAGAAAGAAAGAAAGAAAGAAAGAAAGAAAGGCTACGTCTACACTGCAGCTCTTTTCCAGGATACCCGGAGAAGCTATGCCACATCCAAAGAACGCATCTGCTTTTCCGAAAAAAGAATTTGGAAAAGTGGATGTGTTCCTTCACCATCCCTGTAAACCTTGCTGTATGAGGAAGAAGGGATGTGTCAAAAGAGGAGGGTTTTCCGAAATTTGACGCTGTATAGATGCGCCACATTTCAGAAAAGCCTCTTGCGGAGGAAAAGCAAAAAAAGATTCGGGATTTGCAATTTGCATATCTTTTCCCGACTTTTCTTTGTTGTGTAGAAAGAAAGAAAGAAAGAAAGAAAGAAAGAAAGAAAGAAAATGTGTGTGTGTGTGTGTGTGTGTGTGTGTGTGTGTGTGTGTAAAGAAAGAAAGTGTGTGTGTGTGGAAAGAAAGAAAGAAAGAAAGAAAGAACGAACCTCTGATAGTGGAAGCGTCATTAGTGAGATGAATGGATATGGCTCCTTTAGAGTCAGTCGAGCAGATCCCGATGTGTTGTAAATCAGGTGTAGCTTCACAGGGTCAGAGAGGTCACCTCTCTTGCTGCTCCACATTGGCGGAGCTTGAATCACACCCATCCTGCTACACGGTTGATACCAGAGGAGGGCGGGTCGTCACCTATTTACATACTGAATCACAGCAGGTTTCGGTCGGAAACATCCCAACCATGAGGAAAACTTTGTGCCTTGTTTGATTCACTTTCATGCGGGGTGTTTGCTTCAGACTGAGTCTCTTTCTTTGCCACCCCACAGATGACCTCTTCTGAGAGCCACGCAGGAGAGAACCAGACCCTCTCCGGTGGGTTCATCCTGGTGGGGTTTTCCTACCTTCATGAGCTGCAAATCCTTCTGTTCCCACTGCTTCTGGTCATTTACCTGCTCACCCTGATGGGGAACCTGCTCATCATCCTCGTTGTAAAGCTCAGCCCCTCCCTCCACACCCCCATGTGTTTCTTCCTGGTGAACCTGTCGTCTTGGAAATCTGCTACACCACCAGTGTGGTCCCTCAGCTGCTGGTTCACCTCCTGGTGGAGGAGAAGACCATCTCTCTCATGGCCTGTGCGGCCCAGATGTTCATCCTCAGCACCATGGGGTTCATGGAATGTTGTCTCCTTGCGGCCATGGCCTACGACCGCTACGTGGCCATATGCCACCCCTTGCGCTACACCGCCATCATGAGCAGCCGGGTGTGTGCGCAGCTCATGGGGGCTTCGTGGGTCATCGGCATCTCAATGAAAGTAGCTGAGATCACCTGGACCTTCAGCCTGTCCTTCTGTGGCTCCAACCGCATCCCCCACTTCCTCTGCGACATCCCCCCGGTGTTGAAGATGGCCTGCACGGACATCTCCCGAAGCAAGATGGTACTCTTCGCTAAATCGGTGCTTTTCATCACCAGCAGCTTCCTCTTGATACTCCTGTCCTACGTCCGCATCATCGCCACCCTCCTCAAGCTGCCGTCGGCGGAAGGCAGGCGTAAAGCCTTCTCCACCTGCTCCTCCCACCTCACGGTGGTGACTTTCTTCTACGGAACGGCCCTTTTCTCCTACCTGGTGCCCAAGTCTAGCTCCGCCATGGAGGGCGACCTACTGATTTCGCTCATGAACACAGTTCTGATCCCACTGTTGAACCCCATTATATACGCTCTGCGGAACAAAGAAGTGAAGGGAGCCGTTCGAAAACTACAAGAGAAGAGCATCTTTTCCTACAGCTGGAAAAATTAGAGACGGGAACATAAGAACCTAGCAGGACCCAAAGCAGGACCAACCCCAACTCAGTCATCCGACCCAAGAACATAAGTTCGGCCAGACTGGGTCAGACCAAAGATCCATTCAGCCCAGTATCCTGTCTGACAATAGTGGCCAATGCCAGGTTCCCTAGAGGGAGTGAACCAAACATGTAATGATCAAGCGATCTCTCTCCTGCCATCCATCTCCACCCTCTGACAAACAGAGGCTAGGGACACCATTCCTTACCCATCCTGGCTAACAGCCATTAATGGACTTAACCTCTATGAAGTTATCTAGTTCTCTTTTAAACCCTGTTATAGTCCTAGCCTTCACAACCTCCTTAGGCAAGGAGTTCCACAGGTTGACTGTGCACTGTGTGAAGAAGAGCTTCCTTTTATTTGCTTTAAACCTGTTACCCTTTCATTTTATTTGGTGGCTCCTAGTTCTTATATTATGAAAACAAGTAAATAACTTTTCCTTATTCACTTTCTCCACACTACTCATGATTTTATAGACCTCTATCATATTCCCCCTTAGTCTCCACTTTTCCAAGCTGAAAGAAGTGTTATTGAAAACAGGAGTGATGAAAATTCATACACATTTTTTGAATTACTCCCAATGACCCCAGTTTGCTATTTGAAAAAAAAATGAGCGATTCTAAACGTGTCGGGAGAATAGAGAGAGAAGATTTCTCTTCCCCCAAACAGCCCCAATTTTATATAATCGAAATCATCATAAAAATGTGTTTGGATGTTTGGACCATATTTCAATTTCATTTGCATTTGAAAGACAATTGAGTCCTTGTTTTACGTGTTTAAAATATAAAGTGCTAAAGCAAAACAAAACGAGGAAGGAGAAACGTTGCATAAAACATTCAGCTTGGTTTCTGCAAACGTAACAGTTTTGCCAAAAATGTTACTACAGGTTGGACCTCTCTAGCCCGCACCCTCGGGACATGACTGGTTCTGAACCAGAGAATTTGCCGGACCATGGGAGGTCGATATTGTCTACCAGCATTACCCACACTTCCACTGCTTGCTGGGGTGTTTGAAGATATTTAAGTGTAAATTAGAGCTAAATAAGAGCTTTGAGAACACTGACAGCCAGGACGGGTGACTTGAAACAAACTTTATGAGACCACAGGAAACTTGGCCACACCCATGAAAAGTGGACCTCCAGCTAACTAAAATTATTCTGGACCACGGAGGTTGCTGGATCAGAGAGTTCTGGACTAGAGAGGTTCAACCTGTATTTGTAAAATTTCAACCAGCTCTCCAGAAAAAAACATTTAGGGTACATCTAGACTACAGGCTTTTGTCAACAGAGGCTTTGTCAACAAAAGCCTCCATCGACAGAGTCTAGACAACAGCCAGTTCTGTCGACAAAGCAAGCCACTTTTTCAACAGAGAGTCTAGATGCTCTCTTCTGAAAAAGCACAGTGTGGATGCAATAGCGCCTTTTTTTTGACATAACGCTGTCGACAAAAGGCGTTATTCCTCGTAGAATGAGGTTTACCGCCGTCGCAAAACTGCCACGTTCTGTCGACTTACTGTCGACAGAACTCGGCAGTAGTGTAGACGCAGGTATAGTTTTGTCGACAAAAGTCCACTTTTGTCGACAAAACCCTGTAGTCTAGACACACCCCTAGACTTCTCCATTTCCTTCTCTGGCAGCCCAGGGAAACCTGTTACGTTTCAGGTTGGGTTATTTTTTTTACTCTCTCTTGAATGCATTTCCACTGCGTTCCCTCTGGTGTCATTTTAAACAACTTTCCTCGGCACTTATGAACAGCGCCCTATGGAAAGCTCTGATAGATCTTTCAATGGCTAAGCAGATCGGGTGACGTGAGAGCTCTGGGTGATAGCGCTTCACTTTCATGACATGTTGCACAGGGGCAGAGGTCGATGTGATACCACTCACGCAGCACACAGTTAACCTGTGAAACTCCTTGCCAGAGGATGTTGTAAAGACTAGGATTTAACAGGGTTCCAAACAGAACTAGATAAATTCATGGAGTACAGGTCCATCAATGGCTATTAGAGTTGGTGTCCCACACCTCTTGTCAGAGACTGGGAATGGATGACAGAGCGGGGGTCACGTGATGATTCCTCATTCTGTTCACTCCCTCTGGGGCACCTGGCATTGGCCACTGTCAGCAGACAGGACACTGGACTGGATGGACCTTTGGTCTGACCCAATCTGGCCACTCTTATGTTCTAGAGAATTTCATTTGGTGGTTCCTATCTCAGAGAACCACTGTCCATATTTTATATTATATCTGTGATATAATAGCCGCGTTCAACATTTATATAGCCACTAGCATTGCCATCTGTGAGTAACAAAATTGCACTGAACGCCTGTGTATATGGTACCTATTTGTATAACTGTATGATAACATGTATTTGCATATTTTTATAATGGAAATACCTGTGGAACTGCTTGCCACAGGAGGCTGTGAAGGCTCGGACTATAACAGAGTTTAAAGAGAAGCTAGATAATTTCATGGAGGTTAGGTCCATAAAAGGCTATTAGCCAGGGGGTAGAAATGGTGCCCCTGGCCTCTGTTTGTCAGAGGCTGGAAACGGATGGCAGGAGACAAATCGCTTGATCATTGTCTTCGGTCCACCCCCTCAGGGGCACCTGGTGCTGGCCACTGTCGGCAGACAGGATACTGGGCTGGATGGACCTTTGGTCTGACCCAGTACAGCCATTCTTATGTTCTTTTGTTCTTCTTATGTTCTGTCTGCTTGCCTACATACCTAGCTCTGTGTGCATATAAGAAATACCAAATTTAAAACCTCTGTTGGTAGCTCAGCACGTTCACGACTGCAGGCCTTTCCACCTTAAATAGCCTTACAAGGCGCTTTTAAGAATTTCAAAATACCTGCAGATTTGGAGCACCCGCTGACTAGCAGATTGGGGTGTGTTTAGTGATTTCTCGTTTGCCTTTTGTAAGTTCAAGATACGCTCCAAAAAACATGGACTTGTAGTGAAACAACTTAAAGTGGAGAATTTTTTTCCCCGGGGCTGACATCCATTTAGATAAATTGGGGGTGGGGAGATGTGTGACTTATAGCAGGGAATAGGCGGAGTTATATGCAATGGGAGAGCCCCCTTAGGTCATATCACAGAGCCAGCGATTCAAAGGCCAGACAGGCTCATTTTTGATCCTCTAGTCTGATAGTGCAGGCCAGAGATGGGGTCGCCTCATCTCAAAAAAGATACCACACACACAGAGCGCACAGTTAACCTGTGGAACTCCTTGCCACATGATATTGTGAAGACTAGGAATGGGAGGAGTTATAATGCATCACTTCCTATAAACATCAATGACTTTAGTGCGGAGGGTATGTATACTGGGGTGACTTAAAGCAGGGATGCCCTCTAACTTGCAGTTTTGTTTCAAATGCTGTTGTTGACAAGATAAATAGCAAGTTGTCTTGGACGATGTAAGAAGGACCGACGTGTACTGATGAAAAAAAATCCCCTTTCTCCAGGAAATTTAGGAACAGAAAGACCTAGGGCAGTGGTTCCCAACCTTTTTGAGCATATGGACCCCTGTTCGATCGATTAAAATGTCATGGACCCCAGCCCTTCTCTTTGGGAGAAAAATAAAGAAAAGAAAAACAAAAACAAAAGAGAGAGAGAGAAAAAAGAGGAGAGAGAAAAAGAGAAAGAAAAGATAAAAGAGAGAGAAAAAGAAACAGAAAGAGAAAAGAAAAAGAGAGAGAAAAGAGGAAAAAGAGAGCAAAAGAGAGAGAAAAGAAAAGAAGAGAGAGGGAAAAAGAAGGAAGAGAAAAAAGAGAAGGAAAAGAGAAAAGAGAAAAGAGTGAAAACAGAAAAAAAGGAAAGAGAAAGAGAGACAAAAGAAAAAAGAGAAAAGAGAGAAAGAGAGAGAGAGAGAGAAAAGAAGAGAGGAAAAAACAGAGAGAAAAAAGGAAAAGAGAGAGGGGGAAAGAAAGAAGAGACAAAAAGAAAAAGAAAGAAAAAAGAGAAGACAGAGAGAAAAAGGAAGAGAAAAGAAAAAAGAGAGAGAAAAAGAAAGAGAAAGAGAAAAGAAAAGGAAAAAGAAAAACGAGAAAGAGAGAGAGTAAAGAAAAGAAAAGAAAGGAAAGAAAACAGAGGAAAAAGAGAAGGAAACAAGAAAAAAAGAGAGCAAAAGAGAGAAAAAAGAGAGAGAGAGAAAAGGATCGGGCCTGCTGCGGTTGGCCTGATCCTTGTTTTTAAACTTTCCACTGACCCCCTGCAGTACCATCGCGGACCACCAGGGGTCTGAGAACCACAGGTTGGGAACCAGGGACCTAGCACAATATGGTGCAAAGGACAGTGGGGAAAGCATAGGCATTGGGGTTAGGAACACTTGGGCGTGCCTAATGTACAGGTTTGGTGACATTTGATGGGTAAAGTCTTGGGCTACGTCTACACTGCACGGTTATTTTGGAAAAAGCTTTTCTGGAAGAAACAAAAAACAGGACTATGTAGCAAGTTATTCTAAAATAGCTTATTTCGAACTAGCCCGTCTCCACTACAGAGAAGCCTCCAAATGAGCCCGAGGCCGGCTCCCGTAATGTCGACGTGCTCTCCTGATGTAGAGCCCCAGGAGGAATAACGTAGAACGGCCCTGGAGAGGAGCTGTTTCAAAAGAGCAGCAGCGGAGCGTCCACACTCACCTGATTTCGAACCAGCTCTTTCGGAAGAGGTGTGATTCCTCGTGGAATGCGGCTTACAGAAGCCGGAAGAAGCCATCGAAATGATTTCGCAATACCGGATTGGCTGTGAGGACACGCGCATGGTTATTTCGGAATCGCGGCCGCTATTCCAAAGTAACTTTGCTGTGTAGATGCACTTATTGAGCAAAGGAGCCACCCTCATATCACAATCATCGGAGCAACTATTAACGGCCAGGCGGTTAGCAGACACCCCATGACATGAATGCCTGGCAGTGAGGCCAGCTGAATTCCCTTCGCTGTTGCCCAGCAGGTCGCTCTGTATTTAGCACCAGCACGGAGGAAACTTGGCATGGCCAAGGCACATTCGTTGTGTGTCATCATACAAGCTTGTGGGAAACTCCCTGGTACCTTCCCCAGGGATGTGTGTGCCCAAAACAAAGTTTTAGAATGACCCATTAAGGAACTTGGCTGAACCGACAGGCCGGAGTTCTGTGACTTTCCCACAGTCCCCCTTGAGTCCCTACTAGAATCATAGAATCCCAGGGCGGGCAGAGACCTCAGGAGTCATCAAGTCCAGCCCCCAGCCCAAAGCAGGACCAACCCCAACTCAATCATCCCAGCCAGGGCTTGGTCAAGCTGGGACATAAACACCTCTAGGGATGAAATCATAGAATCATAGAGCTGGCAGAGACCTCAGGAGGTCAAGTCCAGACCCCTGCCCAAAGCAGGACCAATCCCAACGAACTCAACCCATCCAGGGCTTGGTCAAGCCTAGACTTAAAAACCTCTTGGGATGGAGATTCCACCCCTCCCTAGGATATTCCAACCCATCCCAGTGCTTCCCCACCCGCTTAGGGAAAGAGTTTGTCCTAATCTCCAACCTCGACATCCCCCACTGCAACGTGAGACCATTGCTGCTCGTTCTGCCATCTGCCACCTCTGAGAACAGCCTCTCTCCATCCTCTTGGGAACCCCCCTTCAGGGAGTTGGAGGCTGCTCTCAAATCCCCCCTCACTCTTCTCTTCTGCAGACTAAACAAGCCCGAATCCCTCAGCTTCTCCCCGTAGGTCATGTGCTCCAGCCGCCGAATCATTTTGGTCGCCCTCTGCTGGACCCTCTCCAGTGCATCCACATCCTTTCTGTAGTGGGGGGTCCAGAACTGGACACAATACTCCAGATGTGGCCTCCCCAGAGCCGAATAAAGGATAGTAATCAATTCTCTAGATCTTCTGGCAATGCTCCTCCTAATGCACCCTAATATGCCATTAGCCTTCTTGGCTACAAGGGCACCCTGTTGACTCATCTCCAGCTTCTCATCCACTGTAATCCCCAGGGCCTTGTCTGCAGAACTGCAGCTTAGCCAGTCGGTCCCCAGCCTGTAACATTACTACCTGGGGGGGGTAAATTTGGTCGCCCACGCTCTGGGCGAGTTGAACTTTCCGCTGTTGCGTGGCCGTGTGCAGCCTGGCCTCCCCCTGACACACTTCCCCTTTCCGCACCGGGATGGACTTTTCACAAGAAACCCAACTGACTTCAGTGTGTGGCGGGCTGGGATCTATTTCACGCCGCACCGGAGTCTGGTTCAGCCGTGGGTAATTAACCACAACCAGGCAGCAGGGGCAGTTGAGGGACGGAGGAGTGGGGGGAGGGACAGAGAAGGGACTGCTGTAGACTATAATGTGTAATAGGGGCATCAGAGACAAAGGGGAGGGACCGGCCTTGGTCAGATATGACATCAAGGGCTTAGAGTTTTCATTTCCCGCAGCTTTCGAGTCTCTTGCTCACACGGGGATGTGAATGCCCCTCGTGTCGGACGCAATCCCCAGCCCCAGAGCAGCGAGGAATAAACGG
Organism: Rafetus swinhoei; assembly: GCA_019425775.1. NCBI lineage: Eukaryota > Metazoa > Chordata > Testudines > Trionychidae > Rafetus > Rafetus swinhoei. Next base: position 22,252,008 of record CM033433.1, read on the forward strand.
GAATAAATTGCCCAGGGGGCTTGTGGAATCTCCATCTCTGGAGATATTTAAGAGCCGGTTGGATAGACGCCCGTGAGGGATGGTCTAGACCGGTGTCTCTCAACCTTTTTTTGCTCATGGCCCCCTTCTGAGCCTCATTCATCATACGCCTGGCAGTTAAGTTTGGGTGGCCTCCTCAGAAACTTACTGTGGCCCCCTAATGTTCTGGTTTTTGCCATGTGGCCCCCTAGAAGTAAGGCGTGGCCCCCTTGGGAGCCATATGGCCTACACGGAGAACCACTGGTCTAGACGGTGCTTGGTCCTGCCATGAGGGCAGGCAACTGGGCTCGTCCGCTCGAGGTCCCTTCCAGTTACATAAGAACATAAGAACAGCCAGTCTGGGTCAGACCAAAGGTCCATCCAACCCAGTATCCTGTCTGCTGACAGTGGCCAATGCCAGGTGCCTTAGAGGGAGTAAACTGAACAGGTAATGATCAAGCGATCTCTCTCCTGCCATCCATCTCCACCCTCTGACAAACAGAGGCTAGGGACACCATTCCTTACCCATCCTGGCTAATAGCCATGAATGGACTTAACCTCCATGAATGTATCTGGTTCTTTTTTAAACCCTGTTAAAGTGCTAGTCTTCACTGCATCCTCTGGCGAGGAGTTCCACAGGTTGACTGTGCACTGAGTAAACAAAAAACTTCCTTTTGTTTGTTTTAAAACTTCTGCCTGTTCATTTCATTTGGTGACCCCTAGTTCTTATATTGTGGGAATAAGTAAATAACTTTTCCTTATTCACTTTTTCCACACCAGTCGTGATTTTATAGACCTCTATCCTATCTCCCCGCCCCCCAGTCTCCTCTTTTCCAAGCTGAAAAGTCCCAGTCTCCTTAATCTTTCCTTGTATGGGACCCGTTCCAAACCCCTCATCATTTTATTTGCCCTTCACTGAACCTTTTCTAATGCCAAGAGATCTTTTTTTGAGATGAGGTGACCACATCTGTACGCAGGACAGTTCTAGTGTTCTATGATTATCTGAAGATTACCTGGTACATGTAGGGATGTAGGGAAGGGTATCTGAAGATTAGTGAATCCCAAGGGAATTCATTGCTCCTATCATGTCCCAATGAATTACAGCTCATCAAAAAATTCCCCGTCTCTTTCCCTGAGTTTTTTGTGCTGTATTTGCCCTGCTATGGTCCTTGGAAATTTTCCGTTCCGCACCATTCGGAATGGGCTTGATTTGCCACTGGGCTGAGGTCTCCCTGATGTCAGTGGAGGAGACAGGTCCCCAATCCTGCTGTAAATTAGACCCTGGGGGTTAATCAACACCTGGATAAAAAGAACACAAATAATTCCCCCACTGGAGCAAAACCTTCCCTTGCTGGGCTCCTGAGGGTTCAGGGGGTAGATGGTATCCTGAGTTTTCATGGGCACAGCCCACTTCTTCAAACGACTGAAGGCACCTTTCAAGTGGAGCAACACGGATGAGGCAACTGCCTTCAGATGTCTGCAAATGTAATTTCCCTGCTGAGAATCACCCAACTCTTCTCTGGCTCCTTGGCACCCGGGGGATTCTGTTTGTTGATCTTTGAGATTCACTCCCACCCTATCTGCACTCATGTCACCCCAAACCCTTCCAGTGACCTCTCAGCTCCAGAGCATTGGCCGAGAGTCGCCGGGCGCCAGGACAAAAGAGGCCGCTGGCTTATCCACTCCGACCTCCTCTGTCTCCCCGGGCGTTGGTTTCCCTGACCCGGGGCACAGCGCACGTTAGTCCTGCAGGAAATGGAACGGAAAAGAGAAATGTGGTCGGTCGTCTCTGTGTCCCAGGAGTGAAATGCAGGCAGCTCGTGGGTGCTGAGTGTCACTGTGTGTATGTGTGCGTGTGTGTGTGTGTGAGAGAGAGAGAGAGAGATGTGGCCCATGGAGTGAGTGCACAGCCATGAAATCATGACAGTTGTTTTGAAACGAACACATCCTGGGCCAAGGAGCTGACAGCAGAAACCCAAGGGACCAACAGGCCCAGACATATCAAAATTCCTTGGGAAGACCAGCAGGGGGAGGGGATATATTTTGGTGGTGGAGACCAAGACAGGGAAAGATCTCCCTTCCCTCGTGTTGTCACTCAACTGCCCAGGGGCCCAGGTGGCTACAGGAGCCCTGCGGACAGGAACAGCTGAGCAGACAGTGTGAGGAGAAGGCCTCACAGCGTGAACAGGTGAAGGAAGTTGCTCAATGAATTAGTACAAGTACGGAAACGAACAGTGACCTTCAGGCAGAAAGCGTTTAGTGCCGTGTGAAGCTGGGCTGTTCCTCCTCCGAGGAGTCTGGCCAGAAATTTTCTCCAGGGGCTTGGTCCCAGAAGCCAGCGAATGAAATAAAAACGCCTCCTGATTCCTGCTCCATGTGCAGCACCAGCAGCGAGGAGATGGCTCTTTGCTTCTTACACGGGGTAGGTGAAAAATCCCCCAACCGTTCTCCCACTCACATTCAGGGACGCTGGGCCCCCATCTGCACTTAGGGCAAAATCATGTCCCTGATTTCTTCCTATGAATTTTACGTACACCCATAGAAGCCTGATTTTGTGTCTGAGCCTGTGGGTAGTGTGTGTTCAGATCTATCTATCTATCTATGTATCTATCTCCATACACCCTATCTGTCTGTCTGTCTGTCTGTCTATTGATCCTATACACCCCCCCATCTATCTATCTATCTATCTATCCCTATATACCCTATCTGTCTGTCTGTCTGTCTGTCTATCGATCCAATACACCCCCTCTATCTATCTATCTATCTATCTATTCCCATATACCCCCTCTATCTATCTATCTATCTATCTATCTATCTGTGTCTATCCATTTATGCAATTTTGTCAAATCCTGCAGCAGTCTATTAATGTGTCAATTAGTCTCCTGCTCAATTTACCTCAACTCTCTCACTACGTAATATCTGGTTCCTTCATCACTTCCATGTTCTCCTGTTCATAGACGCAGTGTCTAGATGCTTTGAAGAGCTCTGAAAATATCCCTCCACTGCCAGCGACAAGAATCTACTCTGGCCTCATTGCTCACGGTGAGTGAATTTCTCCTCCTATTTAGAGCGCTGCAAATGTCAGCCAGCAAATCCAGAAATAAAGTAAAATCTCTTCTGAACAACAACATAAAAAAAAAAGATGTAATCTATAATGATGTTTTCAATGAGAAAAAAATGGCTGTCGAGGGTTGCATTCAATGTTCCGTTCAATTCCATATTGAATCCTCAGAATTGAATTTCGGTTTTTGCTATTTCGAGTTTTCATGTTGATTCAGGATGAAAACTGTTATTGCCTCACTGGCATTTCCCTGGAGAGAGAAATTCCATTTCCCAGCTGGCAGAGCAATGGTCGTGCTGAGCAAAGTGCTCACAAGTGTTAATCTGGTCCCCAAAGTAGCTCTTATGGGAGGCAGGAGAATTCCCTCCTCTTCTCCAGGTCTCCATTTCTGAGAATCTTCCTTTTCAATTGTTCTGTGCCTGGCACTTTGCATTGGGTTCGGTTTTCTTCTCTGCGATTCCCTTTGTGTGTGTGTGTTTGTGGGTCCACTCCCCTCATTGCAGGGGAAGAGCCCGTGTGTGTGTGTGTGTGTGTGTGTGTGTGTGTGTGTGTTTTATCCTTCGAATACGGCACAGTTCCAGTTATCTGCAGAGCTCAGTTTCCACTTCTGGAAATGCTTACTCCATGTGTAAACCCAGACTCTTTTCTCTATCAATCCCAGATTCCTGCTTCATAGCTCTCTATTATTTGATGCTTTGCTGTGAGAGCCCCATATGGAAGGTGTGGAAAACATGATAAATGTTATCGCTCATTTTAATCAAATAGCCTTGACATTTTAAAAAAATGGCAAAAAAAAAGCAACCTCTTACTTTGTAGGATCTTGCTTCTCGAAAAATTCTTTATAGCCAGGATATAAAAGATCCACAACTGGTGCCAATCACTGTAGCTCTTTTCATCCCCACGGGGATGTTAAGATTTACACCTGCGAAGGAATTGGTCCTAGGTAAAAGCTCTGTAGTCTAGAAAGAAAGAAAGAAAGAAAAGGTGAAACAAAAGAAAGAAAAAGGTCACTTTTTAAATTTCCATGGAGACAGAAAGAAAATGTGTTCAAAGAGGAATAATAATATTGGACCTGAATTTGATCCTTTCGCGGGATCTGTTGTGGACCAGGTGTAGCTCCGCTGGTGTCAAAGATGTTCACCCTCCCGCCGACGTACCCTGCTATCGCTTGATTCACATACACACAGAGGCACCAGCTGGTGCCTGACGATTGGGCCCCGATAGTAAGGGAAGGAGTTCACATTGTTTGATTCACACCCACATTTTGGGTGAGTCTCACAGTCAGTGTCTTTCTCGCCCCTACAGATGACCAGTTCTGAGAGCCACGCCGGCGAGAACCAGACCCTCTCTGGTATCTTCATCCTGGTGGGGTTTTCCTACCTTAACAAGCTGCAAATCCTTCTGTTTCTGGTGTTTCTTCTCACCTACCTGCTCACCCTGATGGGGAACCTGCTCATTGTCCTGCTGGTAAAGCTGAACCCCTCCCTCCACACCCCCATGTATTTCTTCCTGGTGAACCTGTCCATTCTGGACATCTGCTTCACCACCAATGTGATCCCTCAGCTGCTGGTTCACCTCCTGGTGGAGGAGAAGACCATCTCCCTCGTGGGCTGCGCGGCCCAGATGTTGGTCTTCATCGTCACGGGCCTCACAGGCTGCTGCCTTCTCACAGCCATGGCCTACGACCGCTACGTGGCCATCTGCCACCCCTTGCACTACACCGCCATGATGAGCGGCCGGGCGTGTGCACGGCTCGCGGGGGCTTCATGGCTCATCGGCATTTCGGTGGCCGGAGCTCAGACCACACTGCTCTTCAGCCAGCCCTTCTGCGGATCCCACCGCATCCACCATTTTTTATGCTACGCCCAACAGTTGCAGAAGTTGCTCTGCCCCGACCCGAGGAGGTACGTGACCTAGGGCTTGGTCATGCTGGTGCTGTTCGTGATGGGTCCTTTCTCACTGATCACCCTCTCCTATGTTCGCATCATTTCCACCATCCTCAAGCTGCCGTCAGTGGAGGGCAGGCGAAAAGCCTTCTCCACCTGCTCCTCCCACCTCACGGTGGTGGCGTTGCTCTACGGAACAGGCCTCCTGAGTCACCTGAAACCCGCGTCCAGCTCCAACCCTGAGAGCGATCAACTGACCTTCCTCATGTGCACCTTTGTGTCACCCGCGTTGAACCCCGTCATATACAGTCTGCGGAACAGAGAGGTGAAGGGAGCCTTTAGAAACACACTCGGGAAATCCGTATTTTCAGAGAACCTTAGATATTAGAATGAGAAAAGTGGTGTTAACTGAACCCGTGGGAAAGAGGGAAATTCATTCCCATTTAGTTGAAGTTTCTCCTCACGACCCTCACTTTTTTAGAACGTAAGAATGGCCATAATGGTTCAAACCAAAAGTCCATCCAGCCCAGTATCCTGTCTTCTGACAGTGGCCAATACCAGATGCCCCAGAGGGAGCGAACGCAACAGATAATCCTTATGTGATCCCTCCCGTCACCCACCTCCAGACAAACAGAGGCTAGGGACACCATTCCTACCCAGCCTGGCTAATAGCCATTGATGGACCTAACCTCCATGAATCTATCTAGCTCTTTTTTGAACCGTGTTAAAGTTCTAGCCTTCACCACATCCTCTGGCGAGGAGTTCCACCTTTTAACAGAGCTTTTGCCGTTTGCAAAATGATGACCTGTTCTAAACCTGTCAGGAAAACTGGAAGAGGAACTTAGAACATAAGAACATAAGAACGGCCATACTGGGTCAGACCAAAGGTCCATCCAGCCCAGTACCCTGTCTGCTGACAGTGGCCAATGCCATATGCCCCAGAGGGAGTGAATCAAACAGGTAATGATCAAGCGATATCTCTCCTGCCATCCATCTCCACCCTCTGAAAAACAGAGGCTAGGGACACCATTCCTTACCACACTGGCTAAGAGCCATTGATGGACTTAACCTCCATGAATGTATCTAGTTCTCTTTTAAACCCTGTTATAGTCCTAGCCTTCACAGCCTCCTCAGGCAAGGAGTTCCACAGATTGACTATGCGCTGTCTGAAGAAGAACTTCCTTTTATTTGTTTTAAACCTGCTGCCCATTAATTTCATTTCATTCATTTCAACTTGTGTATAAAACTCTAAACAGAAATAAATTTCCACCACTCTGTGGACAGATTCTTTGACAACTCAAACGAGCCTGTTCAGTCAAAGGACCACCTTGATTTTCTATCTTTCGAGCCGGGCGCGGATACAAAATGCGTGTCGGTCTCCCTATCATCCAGAAATGAGCTGCGGATTTTCGCATTCGCATCCGCATCCACAGAGGGTAGAACCCTGCAGATATAAAAGGGAGATCGGTGGCTCTCCAGGGCTGTGTCTAGCTTCAAGTTTTGAAATGTTGAAGGGGGGAAAAATAACTCAAAAGGAGAAACATTTTGTAGAACGTTCCCCTCTTTGGGGGGCAAATGTAACCGTTTTTGGCAGAATTTTCAGACTGGAATCATTCCAAGTGGCTCCACGGAAAAGTCCCTTTGGTTGCTGTGCCGGATGAGTGTAGCATGTGAGGTTCTGGCAAGGGCCGGGTTGGGATTTGTTTGGCTGACGGATGCATTTCTCCAGGGCCTAGTTCTTAATAATATTCCTCGGCATGTCTGAGCGGCTTCCAAGGTCAGACTCTGACAGATCTTCCAATGCCTGACCTGACCGGGTCATGGAACGACTCTCGGAGACGGCTCCTCACTGCCTTTGCCCCCGGGACAGGTGCAGAGCTCTGGGCTGGCAGGCTGCATGAGCACCCCATGACACATGGCAGAGATTCGTTGATTACAAGGCACGAAGGGACCGTGTGGATCATCTAGTCTGATGTCCTGCGTTACATAAGTCAGGCCGGAGAATGTCACGCGGGTGCTCTGGAATCAGATAAACACTGTACATATTTCTGCGGGAAAGAATCAATGGGCACAAATCAGATCTACGTAAAGGGAATATACAGAAGCCTGTTGGTGAGCATTTCAGCCTGCCTAACCACAGTCGGACAGACCTTCCGGTAACTGTCTTGTCACAAACCAACTCTACAAGCCAAATACACAGAGAAGCCCTGGAATCCCTTGGGTTGCAGCATATGTAACACTGACAAGCATGGGGGGGTATAGCTCAGTGGTTTGAGCCTTAGCCTGTTAAACCCATAGTTGTGAGTTCAATCCTTGAGGAGCCCATTTAGGGATCTGGGGCAAAATTTGTCAGGGATGGTATTTGGTCCTGCTGTGAAGGCAGGGGACTGGACTTGATGACCTTTCAAGGTCCCTTTTAGTTCCAGGAGATAGGCATCTACAAATTCAATTCACATGCTAATGGACTCAATGGTGATATGGGCTGGTGGGGACTCTACCTACTTAAAAACCACTAAAGGAGCTAACAGCTCTCTGAGTGGCATCCTTCCTGTTTTAGGAATCTATCTATTGACTTTGATTTTTATCTGCTTAGGTTTAAGTACCCATTCTCCAGATACTTAATGATGCTCTGTCTCCCATCCCCCTCCCCTTTTTTCTTACTCTCCCCTCTCCTATTGATTTCGAGATTTCATATCCCCAACTCATAACTCCAGTCATCTGAAGAAGTGGGCTGTGCCCACAAAAGCTCATGATACCATCTACATGTTTTGTTAGTCCATAAAGTGCTACCAGACCATTTCTCATTTTTACTGTACATATTGTACGTCACACACTTAAATACGAGCGGTGTTAAAAATCCATATAACTAGGGCTACATCTAGACTACAGGCTTTTGTCGACAGAGGGTTCGTCGACAGATACTGTCGACAAAGCTTCTGTCAACAAAGAGCATCTAGACTACCTCCAGTTCTGTCGACAAAGCAGCCGCAGAGAGTGTAGACGCAAAGGACAGTGTAGATGCAATAACGCCTTCTGTCGACAGAACTCTGTCGACAAAGGCGTTATTCCTCGTAAAATGAGGTTTACTGCCGTCGACAAAACTGCAGAGTTCTGTCGACGTTATGTCGACAGAACTCAGCGGTAGTGTAGACTCAGGTATAGTTTTGTCGACAAAACCCTGTAGTCTAGACACACCCTATGAGAGATGCTCTCAATGGATCACACTGTCACACCAAAAGCCTGTGGAGATGGAACATCGGGGTGTAACGGTTTGGTTTGCGTGTCGACCTAGGTGGCTGCCCAACTAAGTATAGTCAATTGCAATTCACACCCACCCTGCCTAACCCAGCATTTTCATGACTGTATCTCTGTGCCAAATCGAACCCCCAGGCCATCAGCAAACTGGACTGAACTTGACACGTTAAGAGCCAAACCCATGAACCTCGACGGCATGTTCGAAGAGCCAAGTTGCTCTTGTAGAGCAGGCTAAACTCTTCCTCTCGGTGGTCTCCGTACCCCTAGGTTGCAGATCTATGACTCCTTCCCCGAAATTTCCCAAGAATTCATTCCTAGGAAGCTTAAAATACATGAAGACACTGGATTGCCCTGGCTGGCCGTGTGGGATGGTTTTTTATTCTTTCTCCCTGATCCAATTGGCCGATTTGTTTACAATTATAGGTTTGGCAGGATCAGTACCATGCCGTGTCGGAAGATGCGAGTAAGAGGTAAAAACGTGCTGATAAACCAACAAAAAACTTAGAAACCGAGCGGCCCAGGGCGATACGACTACATTTAAGGACAAAAGACACCGCTAGCGTCTCTCTAGTCGGCCTCCTCTGTCTCCCGTTGTCTTGGTTTTCATGATCGAGGGGCACAGATCCCTGCGCCAAACTGAACGGGAAGGAGAAATACGGTTGGGGGGTCTCTGGATCGCAGGATTAAAACACAGGCAGCTCAGGGGTTGAAAGAACTCTGAAAGAACAGAGACTGGAATGGAAGAAAGCACAGCTTCTGCAAACTAGAAACTCTGTGTGTGTGTGTGTGTGTGTGTGTGTGTGTGTGTGTGTGTCTACAAAGAAGAAAATCTGCATGTGTGTGTCTGCAAAGTAGAAACTGTGTGTGTGTGTGCAAAATAGAAACTGTGTGCATGTGTCTGCAAAGTACAAACTCTGTGTGTGTGTCTGCAAAGTAGAAACTGTGTGCGCATGGGTGTGTCTGCAAAGTAGAAACTGCGTGCACGTGTGTGTCTGCAAAGTACAAACTCTGTGTGTGTGTGTGTCTGCAAGTTAGAAACTGTGTGTGTACATGTGTGTCTGCCAAGTAGAAACCGTGTGTGCATATGTGTACGTGAGTGTCTGCAAAGTAGAAACTCTGTGTGTGTGTGTGTGTGTGTGTGCGTCTGCAAAATAGAAAATCTGTGTGTGTCTGCAAAGTAGAAACTGTATGTGTATGTGTCTGCAAAGTAGAAACTCTGTGTGTGTGTGCATGTGTGTGTCTACAAAGTACAAACTCTGTGTGTGTGTGTGTGTGTCTGCAAAGTAGAAACTGTGTGTGCGTGCGTGTGTGTGTCTACAAAGTACAAACTGTGTGTATGTGTTTGCAAAGTAGAAACTGTGTGTGTGCGTGTCTGCAAAGTAGAAATTGTGGGTGTGTGCATGTGTGTGTGTGTCTACAAAGTACAAACTCTGTGTGTGTGTGTGTGTGTGTGTGCAAAGTAGAAACTGTGTATGTGCATATGTGTGTGTGACTGTCTGCAAAGTAGAAACGGTGTGTGTGTGTGTGTGTGTGGGTGTGTCTGCAAAATAAAAAATCTGTGTGTCTGCAAACTAGAAACGGTGTGTGTGTGAGTTGTGGCCCATGCAGTGAGTGCACAGCCATGCAATCATGACAGTTGTATAGAAGGTAACAGATCCTGGGCCCAGGAGCTAACAGCAGAAACACAAGAGCCCAATAGGCCCGGACTTCACAAAGTTATTTGGAAAGACCAGGCGGGGGAGGTGCTGTGTGTTGTTGGTGGAGGTGAGAGAGACTGCAGTTGGGGCAGGAAAAGATCTCTCCTCCCCCACGTGGTCTCTCTAGTGTCCAGGGGCCCAGGTGGCTACAGCAGCCCTGCAGACAGGGACAGTGTGAGGACGAGGCCTTACAGCATGAATAGAGGCAGTTGAATTGACACAAATACATAAACCAAGAGTGAGCGTCACTCACAAGCCATTCCAGGCTCTGTGCCCTGTGGGGGCATAGGCAGGCGTGTTGCAGGCAGCAGGTGGGGAGTCATGAGGGGCTGGCGGATGCCAAAGTGCGATATTTTCGGTGTGGGGTGGCAGCAGACGTGCGATCGCACGAGCACTATGGTGAGTCACTGGGGGGGGAGGGCTCCAAGGCGTGAGGGGAAGGGACCAATGACCTAGGGGAGAAGCCAGCGTGGTATTCCTGCGGTGCTGAGCTAGACATGAGGCTGGATCTACACTGGGCACATTGGCACCCGTGTTGCACATTGTACACTTGTCCCCTGGGCGCTGTGCGGGGGGAGAGGCTGGGGTGACGCCCGCTCATGGGGATGCCGGGGTAGAGCAGGGAGAGGATCACTAACTCTTCGGGCTGTTTTCCGAGACGCCCCGCCCCTGCTCTAACCATGAGGCCCCACTCCCCTCCCAGAGCTAGGGAGAGAACCCAGAGGTCCAGACCCTGGTCCGGTCTCAGGGGCCTCCCAAAACAGCGGCACTTTCTCAGCCCAGAGAGGGTTTGTGGGGTCCCCCAGCCTGTGGCCTGCAGCCCCTAAATGCCCTTTTAACCCCGCCCTAGCCTGCCTCCAAAACCGCCCCCTCCTCACAAGCACCTGTCCCCCACGGACACCGAGGGGACCCAGGGCTCTAACCGCTAGGCCCTGCTCCCCGCCGTCAGCACCTGTCCCATACGGACACCGAGGGGACCCAGGGCTCTAACCGCTAGGCCCCGCTCCCCGCCGTCAGCACCTGTCCCATACGGACACCGAGGGGACCCAGGGCTCTAACCGCTAGGCCCTGCTCCCCGCCGTCAGCACCTGTCCCATGCGGACACCGAGGGGATCCAGGGCTCTAACCGCTAGGCCCCGCTCCCCGCTGTCAGCACCTGTCCCATACGGACACCAAGGGGACCCAGGGCTCTAACCGCTAGGCCCCACTCCCCACCATCAGCACCTGTCCCATACGGACACCGCGGGGACCCAGGGCTCTAACCGCTAGGCCCCGCTCCCCGCCGTCAGCACCTGTCCCATACGGACACCGAGGGGACCCAGGGCTCTAACCGCTAGGCCCCGCTCCCTGCCCTGAGCTGTGCGGAGAACCCAGGAGTCCGGACTCCCAGGCCCCAGGTGTTTGTGGGCAGCGAAAGGGGAAGCGAAAGCCACGAATGGCAGAGCCGGGGAGGAGGGGGGAGACGCCTGTGATCTGTGTGGCTGCAATGGGGGGAAAGGGCCACGTGGGGGCAGCAGGGGCCCAGGGATGAGGCAGCTCCTGGATCGCTGGAAAGACTCTGCCTCCCGTTTGCAAACCCTGAACCTAGGGTCCCTGTCCCTGGTGTGTCCCCCCACACAGACACATTTGCCTCTCCTCCCCCCGGAGTCAGGGAGAGAACCCAGGAGCCCCCAGTTCCAGCCCCTCTCCTGCTCTAACCACCAGACCCTACTCCTTTCCCGGACCCAGGGAGACAGCCCAGGAGCCGAGGCTTCCAGCCACCCGTCTGTAACCACTAGTCCCCACTCCCCTCTTGCAGCCAGAGAGAGAACCCAGGTGTCCTGACTTCCAGGCCATCTCCGGCTCTAACCACTAGTCCCCACTGCCCTCCCAGAGCTAGGGAGAGAACCCAGTAGTCCTGTCTCCTGAGTCAGTAAAATGACTCGGCCTCCCCTTTGCACAACCAGCACCAGGGTCCCTACTCCTGGTGTGTGCCCCCCCCACTCTCCCACTCCCAGTAAGGGAGAGATCCCAGAAGCCCTCACTACCGGCCCCCCTCCTGCTCTAACCACTAGACCCTACTCCTCTCCCAGAGCCAGGGAGACAGCCCAGGAGCCGAGGCTTCCAGCCGCCCTGCTCTAACCACTAGTCCCCACTCCCGTCTTGGGGCCAAGGAGAGAACCCAGGCCTCCTGGCTTGGCTCCCCGCCGACCTGCTCTAACCACTAGCCCCAACTACCTTCTGGGAGCCACACACAGACCAAGGGGTCTGGGCTCCGGGGGGGGGGATCAGCTTGTGTGGGGCCAGGCATGTGAGGCCAAGACCCAGGGGTTCAGGGAGCTGGAGGAAGCTTGGGGGTGAGGCAGGGATGGGAGCAGGAGGGGAGGGCTCCGACGGGGGGTGCGGGCCCTGGGTCTGTGGGGAGTCAGGGGGCGAGAGGGGCTCGGGTCTGGGGAAGAGGGGGCAGGGAGCTGGGTGACGTAGGAGCTGCGGAGGGCGGGGCCGGTGTGGGAGGGGAGTGGCCCTAGGGAAGGGCCCAGCACCCCAACCCCAGCCCGGAGCCCCAGGACACCCCCGCTCCCACCCAGGTCCTGCACCCCCTCTCCTGCCCTGACCCCCCACACGCCCAGTCCCTGGGCCCCAGCCTGGAGCCCCGGAAACTCCTCCCTGCACCCGAGCCAGAGCCGTCCCCCCTCCCACCACCACCCCGCCCTGGGAACCGGGGCGGCCCCGCACCACTCCCATTGCCCCCGGCCCGCAGAAGAGTTAATTTGCCCCCCGAGCCCGGACTCCTTCGGTCTGTGCGTGGCTCCCAGAAGGTAGTTGGGGCTAGTGGTTAGAGCAGGTGGGCAGGGAGCAAAGACTCCTGGGTTCTCTGTTTGGCTCTGGGAGGGCAGTTGGAGCTAGTGGTTAGAGCAGGGCACGGCCAGGAGCCTGCACTCCTGGGTTCTCTCCATGGCTCCCAGAGGGGAGCGGGGCCTAGTGGTTAGAGGAGGGTGGCTGGAAGCCTCCTCTCCTGGGCTGGCTCTGGGAAAGGAAGCCAGCTCGCCTGAGTCTTCTCCCTGGCTTGTGGAGGGGAGTGGGGATTAGTGGTTAGAGCCAGAGCTCAGGGGCCTCCTGAAAGAGCGGCACTTTCTCAGCCCAGGGCTGCTTTAAGGGGTTCCCCAGGCTGTGGCCGGCAGCCCCTAAATCCGCTTTTAACCCCGCCCTGGCCTGCCTCCAAAACCGCCCCCTCCCCGCTGTCAGCTCCTGTCCCCCACGGACACCGAGAGGACCCAGGGCTCTAACTGCTAGGCCCCACTCCCCGCCATCAGCACCTGTCCCCCACAGCCACTGAGGGGACCCAGGGCTCTAACTGCTAGGCCCCACTCCCCGCCATCAGCACCTGTCCCCCACAGACACTGAGGGGACCCAGGGCTCTAACCGCTAGGCCCCACTCCCCGCCATCAGCTCCTGTCCCCCATGGACACCGAGAGGACCCAGGGCTCTAACTGCTAGGCCCCACTCCCCACCATCAGCACCTGTCCCCCACGGACACTGAGGGGACCCAGGGCTCTAACTGCTATGCCCCGCTCCCCGCCGTCAGCACCTGTCCCCCACGGACACCGCGGGGACCCAGGGCTCTAACCGCTAGGCCTCGCTCCCCGCCGTCAGCACCTGTCCCCCACGGACACCGCGGGGACCCAGGGCTCTAACCGCTAGGCCCCGCTCCCCACCGTCAGCACCTGTCCCCCACGGACAGCGAGGGGACCCAGGGCTCTAACCGCTAGGCCCCGCTCCCCGCCGTCAGCACCTGTCCCCCACGGACACCGCGGGGACCCAGGGCTCTAACCGCTAGGCCCCGCTCCCCACCGTCAGCACCTGTCCCCCACGGACACCGCGGGGACCCAGGGCTGTAACCGCTAGGCCCCGCCCCCCGCCCCGAGCTGTGCAGAGAACCCAGGAGTCCGAGCTCCCAGGCCCCAGGGGTTTCTGGGCAGCGAAAGGGGAAGCGAAAGCCGCGAATGGCAGAGCCCGGGGGGCGGGGGGGAGGAGGGGGCGGTCAGGGCTGTGGGGAAAGGCCTGGAGTTGGGGCGGCTGCGATGGGGGAAAGGGCCACGTGGGGGCAGCAGGGGCCCAGGAACGAGGCAGCTCCTGGATCACTGGAAGGACTCAGCCTCCCCTTTGCTAAACCACCAGCAGGGTCCCCGCCCCACACACACACTCCCCTGTCCTCCCCCTGGAGCCAAGAGGTGAACCCAGGAGCCCTCTCTACCAAAGGCTCTGCTGCTCTAACCACTAGCCCCCACTCCCGTCCCAGAGCAAGGGAGAGAATCCAGGAGCCCCAACTCTCACCCCCCCCCACTCTAACCATTAGTGGCCACTCCCCTCTTGCAGCCAGGGAGAGAGCCCAGGAGCCCGGGCTCCCAGCGCCTCTCTGGCTCTAACCACTAGCCCCCACTCCCTTTCCACCGCCAGGGAGATAACCCAGGAGACCTGGGTCCTAAGCCCCCTGCTCTAACCACTAGCCCCCACTCCCTTTCCACCTCCAGGGAGATAACCCAGGAGACCTGGGTCCTAAGCCCCCTGCTCTAACCACTAGCCCCCACTCCCTTTCCACCGCCAGGGAGATAACCCAGAATTCCTGGCTCCCAACCCACCTGCTCTAACCACTAGCCCCCACTCCCCTCCATGAGCCAGGGAGATAACTCAGAAGCCCTGGCTCCCAGCCACCCTGCTCTAACCACTAGTGTGCACTCCCCTCGTGGAGCCGGGAAGGGAACCCAGGAGTCCAGGTTCTCTCCCACCTCCCGCAAAGAGAACTGCAAAGTAACAGAGATTGGGGAAAAAATACCCCGGCCCCGGCTGCCACCCTGGGAAGGCCCCAGCGTGTGGGGAGCCCGGAGGGAAGGGGCAGAAAATATCCCCGGGTCTCGTCTCCCCTCCATGACCCGGGGAAAGAACCCAGGAGTCCTGGCTCCCAGCCACCCTGCTCTAACCACTGGCCCCCACTCCCCTCTTGGAACCAGGCAGAGAACCCAGGAGTCCCGGCTCGGGGCCCGATTAATTCTTCTGGGTTGGATTGTTGTCCCCCCGCCCTGGCTCCCAGGCGGGACCAATAATGAGGAGTTGGGGGGGGGTGAGCTGAGGGCGGGGTGCGTGCAGGAGGGGGTGGGCTCGGCTGGGGGTACAGGCCCTCAGGTGGGGAGGAGTTTTCAGGGCTCCAGGCTGAGGACCAGCGGCTGGGCATGTGTGTGTGTGTGGGGCGGGGGACGGCGGGATGCAGGGCAGCAGAGGGGGCGCAGGGCCTGAGTGGCAGCGGGGGTGAAGTGGGGCTCCAGGCTGGGGTTTGGGTGCTTCCTTGGGGCCGCTCCCCTCCCCCACCGGTCCCGCCCTCCACAGCTCCCATGTCACCAAACCCCCTGCCCCCCCTTCCCCAGCCCTGAGACCCTCCTGCACCCAGACGCTACCCCCTCAGCCCACCCCGGGGCCCACACCCCCCGTCGCCCTCACCCTACACCCATCCCTGCCTCACCCTCAAGCCCCCTCCAGCTCCCTGAACCCCTGCATCTTGGCCCCACCTGGGTGACCCCACACAAGCCGATCCCCCGCCGAGGCCAGACCCCTTGGTCTGGCCCTGCCCAGGGCCCGGTCTCAGGGACCTCCCAAAACAGCGGCACTTTCTCAGCCCAGAGAGGGTTTGTGGGGTCCCCCAGCCTGTGGCCGGCAGCCCCTAAAGCCCCTTTTAACCCCACCCTAGCCTGCCTCCAAAACCGCCTCCTCCTCACAAGCACCTGTCCCCCACGGACACCGAGAGGACCCAGGGCCCTAACCGCTAGGCCCTGCTCCCCGCTGTCAGCACCTGTCCCCCACGGACACCGAGAGGACCCAGGGCCCTAACCGCTAGGCCCCGCTCCCCGCCGTCAGCAACTGTCCCCCACGGACACTGCGGGGACCCAGGGCTCTAACCGCTAGGCCCCGCTCCCTGCCCTGAGCTGTGCAGAGAACCCAGGAGTCCGGGCTCCCAGGGCCCAGGTGTTTGTGGGCAGAGAAAGGGGAAGCGAAAGCCGCGAATGGCAGAGCGGGGAGCCGGGGGAGGGGCTGTGGGGAGAGGCCTGTGTTCTGTGCTGCTGCAATGGGGGGAAAGGGCCACGTGGGGGCAGCAGGGGCCCAGGGATGAGGCAGCTCCTGGGTCGCTGGAAGGACTCGGCCTCCCATTTGCAGCCCCTGAACCTAGGGTCCCTGTCCCTGGTGTGTCCCCCCACACAGACACATTAGCGTCTCCTCCCCCCGGAGTCAGGGAGAGAACCCAGGAGCCCCCAGTTCCAGCCCCTCTCCTGCTCTAACCACCAGACCCTACTCCTTTCCCGCACCCAGGGAGACAGCCCAGGAGCCGAGGCGTCCAGCCACCCGTCTGTAACCACTAGTCCCCACTCCCCTCTTGCAGCCAGAGAGAGAACCCAGGCGTCCT
Source organism: Rafetus swinhoei (assembly GCA_019425775.1). NCBI lineage: Eukaryota > Metazoa > Chordata > Testudines > Trionychidae > Rafetus > Rafetus swinhoei. The sequence continues at coordinate 22,268,355 of CM033433.1, forward strand.
GACTTCCAGGCCATCTCCGGCTCTAACCACTAGTCCCCACTCCTGTCCCACAGCTAGAGAGACAACCCAAGTGTCCTGGCTTCCAGCCCTGCCCTGCTCTAACCACTAGTTCCCACTCCCTTGTGGGAAGCCAGACAGAGAACCCAGGAGTCCAGGCTCAGGGGCAGATCAACTCTTTGGGGTCGGGGGCAATGGGATTGTTCTGGGGTCCCCCCAGGGTCCCAGGTGGGACCAATATTGAGGATTTGAGTGTCGGGGGGTGAGCTGAGCGTGGGGGGGGGTGGGAGGGGAGAGGTCTGCGGCAGAGGGTGTGGGCCCTGGGGAGTCTCAGCTCTCAGCCCCTCTCCCGCTCTAACCACTAGCCTCCACTCCCCTCTCACAGCCAGGGAGAGAACCCAGGAGTCCTGACACCCAGCCACCCTGCTGTAACCACTAGTCGTCACTCCCTTCCCACAATCAGGGAGATAACCGAGGCGCCCTGGCTCCTAGCCCCCCTGCTCTAACCACTTGCTTCCACTCCCCTCCGTGAGCCAAGGAGATAACCCAGGAGTCTGGGTGCCCAGCCTCCTCTCTCTAACCACTGGCCCCCACTTCCTTCCCACAGTCAAGGAGATATCCCAGGACCCCTGGTGCCTAACCCTTCTGCTCTAACCACTAGCCCCCACTCCCGACGCAGAGCAAACGAGAGAACGTATCTCCAGGTCTCTTTCTGCATCCTTGGGCTGACCCAGGAGGCTGCGGGCCGGCCTGGCGGTCGCCCTGGAAGAGGGGAAGGGGAGCGATGGGCGTTGGGAAAGGGGCCTGGAGGGGCACCCAAAACCGGGGGGAAGGGGGCTGGAAGAGCTTCCAGCTTCAGAGACAAACCCGAGGGGGCAGCGGAGGGGAGGCCGGTCGATAAAACCCGGGAGAGGGCGGAGAAGGGGGAGATTGGGGCGGGTCACATGGTCCCCTCCTGAAGTCGGGGAGAAAACCCAGGTGCTCTAGCTCCCTGCTCTAACCACTAGTCCCCACTCTCCTCGCAGAGGCAGGGAGAGAACCTGGGATTCGGGGTGACTAGCCACCTTTCTCTAACCACTGTCCCTCGCTGCTCTCTCAGGAGACCTGGCTCCCTGCCACCCTGCTCTAACCACTAGCCCCCACTCCCTTCTTGGAGCCAGGGAGAGAACCCAGGAGTCCAGGTTCTCTCCCACCTCCCCCAAAATTCAGCCTTGAGAATTGCAACCTAACAGAGTTTGGGGGAAAATACACTGACCCCCCCCCACCCGCCATAGGCCCGGGCAGCTGCGGGGAACTGTGTGAAGCCACCCTGGCTGCCACCCTGGGAAGCCCCAGCGTGTGGGGAGCCCCGAGGGAAGGGGTAGAAAATATCCCCGGGTCTGGTCTGCACCCCCGGGCTGCCGGGGAGGTTCGGGCCGGCCTGGGGAGGGGGGGGGAGCGATGGGCATTGGGAAAGGGGCCAGGAAAGGAACCCAAAGCCGGAAGGGGCTGGGAGAGCGGCTGGCTGCAGAGACGGAGCCGAGGGGGCAGCGGAGGGGAGGCCGGTGGATAAAACCGGGGCCGGGCGGAGAACGGCAGGACAGAGGGCAAGAGGGAGTTTGGGGCTGGTTACATGGGCCCCTCCTGGAGCTGAGGAGAGAACCCAGGAGAAGTGGCTCCCGGAGCTGCTGCGCTAACCACTAGTCCCCACTCCCCTCTGAACCCCTCGGTTTGGGCCCCACATGGCTGGCCCCACACAAGCTGATCCCCCCCCAGAGCCCAGACCCCATGGTCCGGCCCTGCCCAGGGACTGGGCCTCAGGGACCTCCCAAAACAGCGGCATTTTCCAGCCCAGTGATGGTTTGTGGGGTCCCCCAGGCTGTGGCCTGCAGCCCCTAAATCCGCTTTTTAATCCAGCCCTGCCCTGCCTCCACCTGCTCCCCTCCCTGTGAGCACCTGTCCCACATGGACACCGAGGGGACCCAGGGCTCTAACCGCTAGGCCCCACTTCCCGCCATCAGCACCTGTCCCCCACGGACACCGAGAGGACCCAGGGCCCTAACCGCTAGGCCCCGCTCCCCGCCGTCAGCACCTGTCCCCCACGGACACCGAGGGGACACAGGGCTCTAACTGCTAGGCCCCACTCCTCGCTGTCAGCACCTGTCCCCCACGGACACCGAGGGGACCCAGGGCTCTCTAACCACTAGGCCCCGCTCCCCTCCCGGAGCTGTGCAGGGAACCCAGGAGTCCGGGCTCCCAGGCCCCAGGTGTTTGTGGGCAGCGAAAGGGGAAGTGAAAGCCGCGAATGCGGGGGCAGGGGGCTGTGGGGAGAGGCCTGTGTTCTGTGCGGCTGCAATGGGAGGAAAGGGCCACGTGGGGGCAGCAGGGGCCCAGGGATGAGGCAGCTCCTGGGTCGCTGGAAGGACTCGGCCTCCCGTTTGCAGCCCCTGAACCTAGGGTCCCTCCACCTGGTGTGTCCCCACACACACACACATTCGCATCTCCTCCCCCCGGAGTCAGGGAGAGAACCCAGGAGCCCCCAGTTCCAGCCTCTCTCCTGCTCTAACCACTAGACCCTACTCCTTTCCCGCACCCAGGGAGACAGTCCAGGAGCCGAGGCTTCCAGCCACCCATCTGTAACCACTAGTCCCCACTCCCCTCTTGCAGCCAGAGAGAGAACCCAGGCGTCCTGACTTCCAGGCCCTCTCCGGCTCTAACCGCTAGTCCCCACTCCTGTCCCACAGCTAAAGAGACAACCCAGGCGTACTGGCTTCCAGCCCTGCCCTGCTCTAACCACTAGTTCCCACTCTTTTGTGGGAAGCCAGACAGAGAACCCAGGAGTCCAGGCTCAGGGGCAGATCAACTCTTTGGGGTCGGGGGCAATGGGATTGTTTTGGGGTCCACCCAGGGTCCCAGGTCCCAGGGGCCAATATTGAGGATTTGAGTGTGGGGGGGGGGAGGGGTGGGAGGACTGCGGCAGAGGGTGCGGGCCCTGCGGAGTCTCTGCTCTCAGCCTCTCTCCCGCTCTAACCACTAGCCTCCACTCCCCTCATACAGCCAGGGAGAGAACCCAGGTGTCCTGACACCCAGCCACCCTGCTGTAACCACTAGTCGTCACTCCCTTCCCACAATCAGGGAGATAACCGAGGAGCCCTGGCTCCTAGCCCCCCTGCTCTAGTCAATAGCCTCCACTCCCCTCCGTGAGCGAGGGAGATAACCCAGGAGTCCGGGTGCCCGGCCTCCCCTCTCTAACCACTGGCCCCCACTTCCTTCCCACAGTCAAGGAGATAACCCAGGACCCCTGGCGCCTAACCCTTCTGCTCTAACCACTAGCCCCCACTCCAGACGCAGAGCAAACGAGAGAACATATCTCCAGGTCTCTTTCTGCATCCCTGGGCTGACCCAGGAGGCTGCGGGCCGGCCTGGCGGTCGCCCTGGAAGGGGGGAGGGGGAGCGATGGGCGTTGGGAAAGGGGCCTGGAGGGGTACACAAAACCAGGGGGAGAGGGGGCTGGAAGAGCTTCCAGCTTCAGAGACAAACCCGAGGGGGCAGCGGAGGGGAGGCCGGTCGATAAAACCCGGGAGAGGGCGGAGAAGGGGGCAAGAGGGAGATTAGGGCGGGTCACATGGTCCCATCCTGAAGTCTGGGAGAAAACCCAGGGGCTCTAGCTCCCTGCTCTAACCACTAGTCCCCACTCCCTTCTTGGAGCCAGGGAGAGAACCCAGGAGTCCAGGTTCTCTCCTACCTCTCCAAAAATTCAGCCTTGAGAATTGCAACCTAACAGAGTTTGTGGGAAAATACACTGCCCCCGCTATGGGCCCGGGCAGCTGCTGGGAACTGTGTGAAGCCACTCTGGCTGCCACCCTGGGAAGCCCCAGCGTGTGGGGAGCCCCGAGGGAAGGGGCAGAAAATATCCCCGGGTCTGGTCTGCACCCCCGGGCTGCCGGGGAGGCTGTGGGCCGGCCTGGGGGAGGGGAGCGATGGGCGTTGGGAAAGAGTCCAGGAGAGGAACCCAAAGCCGGAAGGGGCTGGGAGAGCAGCTGGCTGTAGAGACGGAGCCGAGGGGGCAGCGGAGGGGAGGCCGGTGGATAAAACCGGGGCTGGGCGGAGAACAGCAGGACAGAGGGCGAGAGGGAGTTTGGGGCTGGTTACATGGGCCCCTCCTGGAGCTGAGGAGAGAACCCAGGAGAAGTGGCTCCCGGAGCTGCTGCGCTAACCACTAGTCCCCACTCCCCTCTGAACCCCTCGGTTTGGGCCCCACATGGCTGGCCCCACACAAGCTGATCCCCCCCCAGAGCCCAGACCCCATGGTCCGGCCCTGCCCAGGGACTGGGCCTCAGGGACCTCCCAAAACAGCGGCATTTTCCAGCCCAGCGATGGTTTGTGGGGTTCCCCAGGCTGTGGCCTGCAGCCCCTAAATCCGCTTTTTAATGCAGCCCTGCCCTGCCTCCACCCGCTCCCCTCCCTGTGAGCACCTGTCCCACACGGACACCGAGGGGACCCAGGGCTCTAACCGCTAGGCCCCACTCCCCGCCATCAGCACCTGTCCCCCACGGACACCGAGGGGACCCAGGGCTCTAACTGCTAGGCCCCACTCCTCGCTGTCAGCACCTGTCCCCCACGGACACCGAGGGGACCCAGGGCTCTCTAACCACTAGGCCCCGCTCCCCTCCCGGAGCTGTGCAGGGAACCCAGGAGTCCGGGCTCCCAGGCCCCAGGTGTTTGTGGGCAGCGAAAGGGGAAGTGAAAGCTGCAAATATGGGGAGTGGGGGAGGCAGGGGGGCTGTGGGGAGAGGCCTGTGGTCTGTGCAGCTGCAATGGGAGGAAAGGGCCACGTGGGGGCAGCAGGGGCCCAGGGATGAGGCAGCTCCTGGGTCGCTGGAAGGACTCGGCCTCCCGTTTGCAGCCCCTGAACCTAGGGTCCCTCCACCTGGTGTGTCCCCCCCCACACACACACACATTCGCATCTCCTCCCCCCGGAGTCAGGGAGAGAACCCAGGAGCCCCCAGTTCCAGCCTCTCTCCTGCTCTAACCACTAGACCCTACTCCTTTCCCGCACCCAGGGAGACAGTCCAGGAGCCGAGGCTTCCAGCCACCCATCTGTAACCACTAGTCCCCACTCCTCTTGCAGCCAGAGAGAGAACCCAGGCGTCCTGACTTCCAGGCCTCTCCGGCTCTAACCGCTAGTCCCCACTCCTGTCCCACAGCTAAAGAGACAACCCAGGCGTACTGGCTTCCAGCCCTGCCCTGCTCTAACCACTAGTTCCCACTCTTTTGTGGGAAGCCAGACAGAGAACCCAGGAGTCCAGGCTCAGGGGCAGATCAACTCTTTGGGGTCGGGGGCAATGGGATTGTTTTGGGGTCCACCCAGGGTCCCAGGTCCCAGGGGCCAATATTGAGGATTTGAGTGTGGGGAGGGGTGGGAGGACTGCGGCAGAGGGTGCGGGCCCTGCGGAGTCTCTGCTCTCAGCCTCTCTCCCGCTCTAACCACTAGCCTCCACTCCCCTCATACAGCCAGGGAGAGAACCCAGGTGTCCTGACACCCAGCCACCCTGCTGTAACCACTAGTCGTCACTCCCTTCCCACAATCAGGGAGATAACCGAGGAGCCCTGGCTCCTAGCCCCCCTGCTCTAGTCAATAGCCTCCACTCCCCTCCGTGAGCGAGGGAGATAACCCAGGAGTCCGGGTGCCCGGCCTCCCCTCTCTAACCACTGGCCTCTACTTCCTTCCCACTGTCAAGGAGATAACCCAGGACCCCTGGCGCCTAACCCTTCTGCTCTAACCACTAGCCCCCCACTCCAGACGCAGAGCAAACGAGAGAACGTATCTCCAGGTCTCTTTCTGCATCCCTGGGCTGACCCAGGAGGCTGCGGGCCGGCCTGTCGGTCGTCCTGGAAGGGGGGAGGGAGAGCGATGGGCGTTGGGAAAGGGGCCTGGAGGGGCACGCAAAACCGGGGGGAGAGGGGGCTGGAAGAGCTTCCAGCTTCAGAGACAAACCCGAGGGGGCAGAGGAGGGGAGGCCGGTCGATAAAACCCGGGAGAGGGCGGAGAAGGGGGCAAGAGGGGAGATTAGGGTGGGTCACATGGTCGCATCCTGAAGTCGGGGAGAAAACCCAGGGGCTCAAGGTCCCTACTCTATCCACTAGTCCCCACTCCCCTCGCAGAGGCAGAGAGAGAACCCGGGATTCGGGGTGACTAGCCACCTTTCTCTAACCACTGTCCCTCGCTGCTCTCTCAGGAGACCTGGCTCCCCGCCACCCTGCTCTAACCACTAGCCCCCACCTAGTCCCAACCTGGGGAGGAGTCCAGGTTCTCTCTCCACCTCCCCCAAAATTCAGCCTTGAGAATTGCAAAATAACAGAGTTTGGGGGAAAATACACTGCCCCCCCCACCCGCCATGGGCCCGGGCAGCTGCGGGGAACTGTGTGAAGCCACCCCGCCTGCCACCCTGGGAAGCCCCAGGGTGTGGGGAGCCCCGAGGGAAGGGGCAGAAAATATCCCCGGGTCTTGTCTGCACCCCTGGGCTGCCAGGGAGGCTGCGGGCCAGCAGCGATGGGCATTGGGAAAGGGGCCAGGAAGGGAACCCAAAGCTGGAAGGGGCTGGGAGAGCAGCTGACTGCAGAGACAGAGCCAAGGGGGCAGCGGAGGGGAGGCTGGTGGATAAAACCAGGGCCGAGAACGGCAGGACAGAGGGCAAGAGGGAGTATGGGGCGGATCACATGGGCCCCTCCTGGAGCCGGGGAGAGAACCCAGGAGCAGTGGCTCCCCGAGCTGATGCGCTAACCACTAGGCCCCACTCCCCTCTCGCACCCAGGCAGCGACCCCAGGTGTCCAGGCTCGGGGACGGATTAACTCTTCAGTTAGAACATTGTGCGTCCCTCAGGTGGGCCCACCCGGCCCCCTCCAGGTCTCGGAACCCCTCAGTTTGGGAGCCCCATGGGTGGCCCCCCACAAGCTGATCCCACCTGGAGCCCAGACCCCTTGATCCGGCCCTGCAGGGCCCAGGGCTCATGGGCCTCCCGAAAGATCGGCAAGTTCTCAGCCTAGGGATGCTTTAAGGGATCCGCCAGGCTGTGGCCGGCAGCCCCTAAATCTACAATGAACCCCGCCCTGCCTCCAAAACCCACCCGCTCCCCGCCGTCAGCACCAGTCCCCCACGGACACCAAGGGGACCCAGGGCTCTAACTGCTAGGCCCCGCTCCCCGCCGTCAGCACCTGTACCCCACGGACACCGAGAGGACCCAGGGCTCTAACCGCTAGGCCCTGCTCCCCGCCGTCAGCACCAGTCCCCCACGGACACCAAGGGGACCCAGGGCTCTAACTGCTAGGCCCCGCTCCCCGCCGTCAGCACCTGTACCCCACGGACACCGAGAGGACCCAGGGCTCTAACCGCTAGGCCCTGCTCCCCGCCGTCAGCACCTCTCCCCCACGGACACCGCAGTGACACAGGGATCTAACCGCTAGGCCCCGCTCCCCGGCCCGAGTTTTGCAGAGAACCCAGGAGTCCGGGCTCCCAGGGCCCAGGTGTTTGTGGGCGGAGAAAGGGGAAGCGAAAGCCGCGAATGGCAGAGCCCGGGGGAGGCTGGTCTGTGGGGAGAGGCTTGTGGTCGGGGCAGGTGCGATGGGGGGAAAGGGCCACGTGGGGGCAGCAGGGGCCCAGGGATGAGGCAGCTCCTGGGTTGCTGGAAGGACTCGGCCTCCTGTTTGCAAAACCAGAACCTAGGGTCCCTGTCCCTGGTGTGTATCCCTTCCCCGCCATTCACCTCTCCTCCCCCCGAGTCAGGGAGAGAACCCAGGAGCCCCCAATCCCAGCCCCTCTTAGCTCTAACCACTAGAGCCTACTCCTTTCCTGGACCCAGGGAGACAGCGCAGGATCCACGGCTTCCTGCCACCCAGCTCTAACCACTAGTCCCCACTCCCCTCTTCAAGCCAGAGAGAACCCAGGTGTCCTCACTTCCAGGCCATCTCCAGCTCTAACCGCTAGTCCCCACTCCCTTCCCACAGCTGGAGAGACAACCCAGGAGCGCTGGCTCCCAGCCCTGCCCTGCTCTAACCACTAGTTCCCACTCCCTTGTGGGGAGCCAGGCAGAGAACCCAGGAGTCCGGGCTTGGGGGCAGAGCAACTCTTTGGGGTCGGGGGCAATGGGATTGTTGTGGGGTCCCCACAGGTTCCCAGGTAGGAGCAATAATGAGGATTTGTGGGGAGGCTGAGGGTGGGGTGGGGTGGGGTGGGAGGGGAGGTCTGCGGCAGAGGGTGCAGGCCCTGGGGAGTCTCTGCTCTCAGCCCCTCTCCCGCTCTAACTACTAGCCTCCACTCCCCTCACATATCAAGGAAGAGAACCCAGGAGTCCTGACTCCCAGCCACCCTGCTGTAACCACTAATCGTCACTCCCTTCGCACCACCAGGGAGATAACCCAGGAGCCCTGGCTCCTAGCCCCCCCTGCTCTAACCACTAGCCCTCACTCTCCTCCATGAGCCAGGGAGATAACCCGGGAGTCCTGGCTCCCAGCCACCCTTCTGTAACCACTAGTCCTCACTCCCTTCCCACAGTCAGGGAGATAACCCAGGAGCTCTGGCTCCTAGCCCCATGCTCTAACCACTAGCCCCCACTAGCTTCCACTCCCCTCCATGAGCCAGGGAGATAACCCGGGAGTCCTGGCTCCCAGCCACCCTTCTGTAACCACTAGTCCTCACTCCCTTCCCACAGTCAGGGAGATAACCCAGGAGCCCTGGCTCCTAGCCCCGTGCTCTAACCACTAGCCCTCACTCCCCTCCATGAGCCAGGGAGATAGTCCGGGAGTCCTGGCTTCCAGCCACCTCTCCCTAACCACTAGCCCCCACTCCCCCCTTGCACGCAGGCAGAGAACCCAGGAGTCCGTGCGCGGGTCTCGATTAAATCTTTTGGGTTATATTGTTGTGGGGGCCCCAGGCTCTGAGGCGAGACCAATAATGAGGATTTGGGGGGGCGGTGAGTTGAGGGCGGGGTGCATGTGAGAGGGGGAGGGCTCTGGCTGGGGGGCCGGGTGCCCTGGGTTTGGGGGAGGAGTTTCCAGGGCTCCAGGCTGGGGCCCAGGGGCTGAGCGTGTGGGGGGTCAGGGCAGCAGATGGGGCGCAGGGGTTGGGTGGGAGCGGGGGTGACGTGGGAATCCGGACTGCAGCTGGGGTGCTGGGTCGATCCCCTCCCCCCCCCGGCCCCACCCTTTGCTGCTCCCACACCATAAACCCCCTGAGCCCCCTTCCCCAACCCTGAGCCCCTCCAGCCTCCTGACCCCCACCCAGATCCTGCCGCCTGCCCCTGCCCAACCCCAACCCACCGAGGCCCGCACCCCCCGGAGCCCTCCCCTCCTGCCCCCATCCCCCTCACCCCCCACCCTCCAGCTCGCTGAACCCCTTGGTTTGGGCCCCACATGCCTGGCCCCACACAAGCTCATCGCCCCCGGAGCCCAGACACTTTGGTCCGGCCCTGCCCAGGGCCCGGGGCTCAGGGGGTCTCCCAAAAGAGCGACACTTTCTCAGCCCAGGGACAGTTTGTGGGGTCCCCCAGGCTGTGGCCTGCAGCCCCTAAATCCCCTTTTAACCCCGCCCTAGCCTGCCTCCAAAACCGCCCCCTTCCTGCCAGCACCTGCCCCCCACGGACACCGTGGGGACCCAGGGCTCTAACCGCTAGGCCCCGCTCCCCGCCGTCAGCACCTGTCCCCCACGGACACCGAGGGGACGGCGATGCCGTGGGGGGCTGTACACTCTTGGGGCCCTGGGGCCACTCTGGTTGCTGTGTGGGGCTGTGGGTGACCCCTACTGGCCTGTGCCGCTCTGCAGAGACTGTGTGTGTGTCAGTGCCCACTGCCCGCCGGGGGGGAGTCCCTGAGGGCAGGCACCTAGGCCAAGGCCTGGCCCCTTCACCCCTGGTGAGGGGAAGGAGTTTGAGGAAAGGATGTGGGGAGGCGGCCTGGGGGGGCCAGTGTTGTGTGGCGGGGAGAAGGATGCAGGCTACGTCCAGGGCAGGGGGGTTCAGGGGCCGGAGCACCCTGTCCCCCCAAGAGCACTAAGGCTCTGCCCTGGCCCCTGTGGCACCCTCGGGCCTGGGCGGCATCTCTGCGAAGCCAAGAAACCTTCTGTTCTGCCGCCTGCCCGAGGGTCACCGCTGGCTGTGGATGGGGCTGCAGGGTCAGGGGCCCCCCGCCGCATCGTCGCTAACCACTAGGCCCCGCTCCCCGCCGTCAGCACCTGTCCCCCACGGACACCGAGAAGACCTGGGGCTCTAACCACTAGGCCCCGCTCCCCGCCGTCAGCACCTGTCTCCCATGGACACCGAGGGGACCCAGGGCTCTAATCACTAGGCCCTGCTCCCCGCCATCAGCACCTGTCCCCCACGGACATCGAGGGGACCCAGGGCTCTAATCACTAGGCCCCACTCCCCGCCGTCAGCACCTGTCCCCCACGGACACCGAGGGGACACAGGGCTCTAACCGCTAGGCCCCGCTCCCCGCCGTCAGCACCTGTCCCCCACGGACACCGAGAAGACCTGGGGCTCTAACCCCTAGGCCCCGCTCCCCGCCATCAGCACCTGTCCCCCATGGACACCGAGGGGACCCAGGGCTCTAATCACTAGGCCCCGCTCCCCGCCGTCAGCACCTGTCCCCCACGGACATCGAGGGGACCCAGGGCTCTAATCACTAGGCCCCACTCCCCGCTGTCAGCACCTGTCCCCCACGGACACCGAGGGGACCCAGGGCTCTAATCGCTAGGCCCCGCTCCCCGCCGTCAGCACCTGTCCCCCACGGACACCGAGGGGACCCAGGGCTCTAATCGCTAGGCCCCGCTCCCCGCCATCAGCACCTGTCCCCAAGGACACCGCGGGGACCCAGGGCTCTAACCGCTAGGCCCCGCTCCCCGCCGTCAGCACCTGTCCCCCACGGACACCGCGGGGACCCAGGGCTCTAACCGCTAGGCCCCGCTCCTCGCCGTCAGCACCTGTCCCTCACGGACACCGAAGGGACCCAGGGCTCTAACCGATAGGCCCCGCTCCTGTCTTGGAGCTGTGCAGAGAACCCAGGAGTCCGGGCTCCCAGGGCCCAGGGGTTTGTGGGCAGCGAAAGGGGAAGCGAAAACCACAGCCCGGGCGAGGCTGGTCTGTGGGGAGAGGCCTGTGGTCGGGGCGGGTGCAATGGGGGGAAAGGGCCACCTGGGGGCAGCAGGGGCCCAGGGATGAGGCAGCTCCTGGGTGGCTGGACGGACTCGGCCTCCCCTCTGCAAACCCAGAACCCAGGAGTCCGGCTCCTGGTATGTGCCCCCCATTTCCCTACCCAGCCCCCGGCCCCAAGGACAGAACCCAGGAGCTGTGGCTCCCAGCCTCTCTCGTGCTCTAACTACTAGCCCCCACTCACCTTTTGGAGCCAGGTGGACAACCAAGGAGTCCAGATTCCCAGCCCCTCTCCTTCTCTAACCACTACCCCGCTACTCCTCTCCACAAGCCACGGAGAGAACCCAGCAACCCGGGCTCCCAGTCACCCTGCTCTAACCACTAGCCCCCACTTCACTCTTGGAGCAAGGCGGAGAAACCAGGAGTTGGGGCTTCCAGCCCCTCTGCTCTAACCACTCGCCCTCACTTCTGTCCACAAGTCCGGGAAAGAAACCCGGAGTCCGGGGGCCCAGCCACCTCTCTCTAACCACTGGCCCCCACTGCCACCCCCAGAGTGAGGGAGAGAACTCAGGAGGCCTGGGTCCCACCGCCCCTGCTCTAACCACTAGCCCCCACTCCCCTCTGGCACGCAGGCGTCCGTGCGCGGGTCCCGATGAACTCTTTTGGGTAAGATAGTTGTGGGCCCCCCAGGCGGGACCCGTAGTGAGGATTTGAGGGGGGGGTGAGTTGACGGTGGGGTGCATGTGGGAGGGGGGAGGGCTCCGGTTAGGGGTGAGGGCCCTTGGGTGGGAGGAGTTTTTGGAGCTGCAGATTTGGGCCCAGGGGCTCGGCGTGTGGGGTCAGGGCAGGAGAGGGGTGCAGGGTTTGGGTGGGAGCGGGGGTGAAGTGGGGCTCAGCGCGGGGGTTGGGCTCTCCCCTGGGGCCGCTCCCCTTCCCCACCGGCCCCGCCCTCCGCAGCTCCCACGTCACACAGCCCCTGCCCCCTCCTCCCGGCCCGAGCCCTCCGCCCCTGACTCCCCAGACCCTGCTGCTCACCCCCCGCCCAACCCCGCACTGCCCCCAGGGCCCGCACCCCTGTAGGAGCCCTCCCCCTCCAGCTCCCATCCCTGCCTCGCCCTGACCCCCTCCAGCTCCAGCTCTCTGAACCCCTCGGTTTCATCCCCACATGGGTGGCCCCCACAAGCTGATCGCTCCAGGGCCCCAGACCCATTGATCCGGCCCGCCCCAGGGCTCGATCTCAGGGGCCTCCCAAAACAGCGGCACTTTCTCAGCCCAAGGACGGTTTGTGGGGTCCCCCCGAGTGTGGCCGGCAGCCCCTAAATCCCCTTTTAACCCCGCCCTGCCCTGCCTCCAAAACCGCCCCCTCCCCGCCAGCGCCTGTCCCTCACGGACACCGAGGGGATCCAGAGCTCTAACCGCTAGGCCCCGCTCCCTGCCCCGAGCTGTGCAGGGAACCCAGGAGTCCGGGCCCCCAGGGCCCAGGAGTTTGGGGAAGCAAAAGCCGCAAATGGAAGAGCCGGGGGAAGGAGGCCTGTGGTCGGGGCGGGTGCGATGGGGGGAAAAGGGCCACGTGGGGGCAGCAGGGGCCCAGGAACTAGGCACCTCCTGGGTCGCTGGAAGGACTCGGCCTCCCCTTTCCAACCCCAGAACCGGGGTCCCTACACCTGGTGTGTATCCCCCCACACACACACATTCGCCTCTTCTCCCCCCGGAGTCAGGGAGAGAACCCAGGAGCCCCCCATCCCAGCCCCTCTCCTGCTCTAACCACTAGGCCTACTCCTTTCCCGGCCCCAGGGAGACAGCCCAGGAGCAGAGGCTTCCAGCCACCCAGCTCTCACCACTAGTCCCCACTCCCCTCTTGGAGCCAGAGAGAGAACCGGGTGTCCTCACTTCCAGGCCATCTCCAGCTCTAACCACTAGTCTCCGCTCTGTTTCACGAACCAGGGGAGAACCCAGGAGCGCTGGCTCCCAGCCCTGCCCTGCTCTAACCACTAGTTCCCACTCCCTTCTGGGGAGCCAGGCAGAGAACCTAGGAATCCGGGTTTGGGGGCAGAGCAACTCTGGGGTCGGGAGCAATGGGATTGTTGTGGGGTCCCCACAGGCGGGACCAATAATGAGGATTTGGGGGGAAGGGTGAGTTGAGAGCAGGGTGGTGTGGGAGGGGGGAGGGCTGCGGGCTCTGGGCACGCCGGGCTCCCAGCCCCTCTCCTGCTCTAACCACTAGCCTCCACTCCCCTCTCACAGCTAGGGAGAGAACCCAGGAGTCCTGGCTCCCAGCCACCTTGCTGTGACCACTAGCCCCCAGTCCCTTCCCACAGCCAGGGAGATAAGCCAGGAGCCCTGGCTCCTAAGCACTCTGGTCTAACCACTAGCCCCCACTCCCCTCCATAAGACAAGGAGATAACCCAGGAGTCCGGGTGCCCAGCCTCCTCTCTCTAGCCACTAGGCCCCACTCCCGTCAGAGAGCAAGGGAGAGAAAATATCTCTGGGTCTCTTTCTGCGGGGGAGGCTGCGGGCTGGACTGGTTGTTGCCCTGGGGGGGGGGGGGGGAGTGAGGGCGATGAGCTGGGAAAAGGGCCGGGAGGGGCACCCAAAGCTGCGGGAGGGGGGCCTGGAAAAGCTAGTGGCTGCAGAGACAGAGCCGAGGGGTAAAACCAGAGCCGGGGCAGAGAAAGGCTGAACAGGGGGCGAGAGGGAGTTTGGGGCTGGTTACATGGTTCCCTCCTGGAGCCGAAGAGAGAACCCAGGAGTCCTGGCTCCCCGAACGCCTGCGCTAACCACTAGTGCCCACGCCCCTCCCAGAGGCAGGGAGAGAACCTGGGATTCGCTATCCTTTCAAATCTCTCTAACCACTATACCCCGCTGCTCTCAGGAATCCTGGCTCCCAGCCCCCCCTGCTCTAACCACTAGTCCCCACTCTCCTCGTGCGGAGTCTGGGCTCAGGGCCAGATTCACTCTTCTGGGTTACATCATGGTGGATCCCCCAGGTGGGCCCACCCAGCCCCCTCCAGCTCTCGGAACCCCTCAGTATTGGCCCCACACAAGCTAATTGCCCCAGGAGCCCAGATCCCTTGGTCCGGCCCTGCCCAGGGCCCGGGGCTAAGGTGCCTTCCGAAAGAGTGGCACTTTCTCAGCCCAGGGACGGTTTGTGGGGTCCCCCCGACCCCCAGGCTGTGGCCTGCAGCCCCTAAATCTGCTTTTTAATCCAGCCCTGCCCTGCCTCCAAAACCAGCCCCTCCCCGTCAGCACCTGTCCCCCACGGACACCGAGGGGGACCCAGAGCTCTAACCACTAGGCCCCGCTCCCCTCCCGGAGCTGTGCAGGGAACCCAGGAGTCCGGACTCCCAGGGCCCAGGGGTTTGTGGGCAGCGAAAGGGGAAGCGAAAGCCACGAATGGCAGAGCCCCGGGGGAGGCTGGTCTGTGGGGAGAGGCCTGGGGTTGGGGCGGGTGCGATGGGGGGAAAAGGCCACATGGGGGAAGCAGGGGCCCAGGGATGAGGCAGCTCCTAGTTCACTGGAAGGATTCGGCCTCCCCTTTGCAGCCCCTGAACCTAGGGTCCCTTCACCTGGTGTTTACCCCCCCCACACACACACATTTGCCTCTTCTCCCCCCGGAGTCAGGGAGAGAAGCCAGGAGCCCCCCATCCCAGCCCCTCTCCTGCTCTAACCACTAGGCCTACTCCTTTCCCGGCCCCAGGGAGACAGCCCAGGAGTAGAGGCTTCCAGCCACCCAGCTCTAACCACTGGTCCCCACTCCCCTCTTGAAGCCAGAGAGAGAACCAGGTGTCCTCACTTCCAGGCCATCTCCAGCTCTAACCACTAGTCCCCACTCTGCTCCATGAACCAGGGAAGAACCCAGGAGAGCTGGCTCCCAGCCCTGCCCTGCTCTAACCACTAGTTCCCACTCCCTTCTGGGGAGCCAGGCAGAGAACCCAGGAATCTGGGTTCGGGGGGCAGATCAACTCTTTGGGGTCGGGGGCAATGGGATTGTTGTGGGGTCCCCCCAGGCGGGACCAATAATGAGGATTTGAGTGGGGGGGGGGTGAGTTGAGAGCAGAGTGGTGTGGCAGGGGGGAGGGCTGTGGGCCTTGGGCACTCCGGGCTCCCAGCCCCTCTCCTGCTCTAACCACTAGCCTCCACTCCCCTCTCACAGCTAGGGGAGAGAACCCAGGAGTCCTGGCTCCCAGCCACCTTGCTGTGACCACTAGCCCCCAGTCCGTTCCCACAGACAGGGAGATAAGCCAGGAGCCCTGGCTCCTAAGCACTCTGGTCTAACCACTAGCCCCCATTCCCCTCCATAAGACAGGGAGATAACCCAGGAGTCCGGGTGCCCAGCCTCCTCTCTCTAGCCACTAGGCCCCACTCCCGTCAGAGAGCAAGGGAGAGAAAATATCTCCGGGTCTCTTTCTGCCGGGGAGGCTGCGGGCCGGCCTCGCAGTCACTCTGGGGGAAAGAGAGAGCAATGTGAGTTGGGAAAAGGGCCGGGAGGGGCACCTGTCCCCCACGGACAGCGAGGAATCCCAGGGCTCTAACCGCTAGGCCCTGCGCTCCGCCGTCAGCACCTGTCCCCCATGGACACCGAGGGGACCCAGGGCTCTCTAACCACTAGGCCCCACTCCCCTCCCGGAGCTGTGCAGGGAACCCAGGAGTCCGGGCTCCCAGGGCCCAGGGGTTTGTGGGCAGCAAAAGGGGAAGCGAAAGCCGCAAATGGCAGAGCCCAGAGGCTGTGGGGAGAGGCCTGTGGCCGGGGCGGGTGCAATGGGGGGAAAGGGCCACATGGGGGCAGCAGGGGCCCAGGGCTTAGGCAGCGCCTGGGTGGCTGGAAGGACTCGGCCTCCCCTTTGCAAAACCAGAACCCAGGAGACCGGGCCCTGCCCCTGGTATGTGCCCCCCATTCACCTTCCCGGCCCCCGGAGCCAGGGACAGAACCCAGGAGTCCTGGCTCCCACCACCCTGCTCTAACCAATCATGCTCACTCCCCTCCACCAGTCAGACAGAGAAGGCAGGGCCCCTGGCTCCTAGCCCCGCTGCTCTAAGCACTAGTCCCCACTCCCTTCCACGAGCCAGGGAGAGACCCCAGGAATCCTGGCTCTCAGCCACCCTGCTCTAACCACTAATCCCCACTCTGCTCTTGGAGCCAGGCAGAGGACCCAGGAGTCAGGGCTTCCAGCCCTTCTGCTCTAACCGCTAGCCCTCACTTCCCTCCACAAGCCTGGGGAAAAAACCAGGAGTCCGGGCACCCAGCCACCTCTCTCTAACCTCTAAACCTCACTTCTCTCCCAGAGCGAGGGAGAAAACCCAGGATTCCTGGCTCCTAACCCCCCCTGCTCTAACCACTAGCACCCACTACCTTCCCACAGCCAGGGAGATAACCCAGGAGACCTGGCTCCTAACACCCCTGTTCTAACCACTAGCCCCCACTCCCCTCCATGAGCCAGGGAGATAACCCAGGAGTCCAAGTTCCCAGACTCCTTTCTCTAACCACTAGTCCACACTCCCCTCTTGCACCCAGGCAGAGAACCCAGGAGTCTGGGCTCGGGGCTCGATTAACTCTTGCGGGTTAGATTGTTGTGGGCCCCCCAGGCTCCGGGGGGGGGCGATGAGCTGAGGGCGGGGTGGTTTGGGGGGAGGGAGGGCTGTGGCAGGGGATGCGGGCCCTGGGGTCTCCGGGCTCCCAGCCCCTCTCCCACTCTAACCACTAGTCCCCACTCCCTTCTTGGAGCCAGAGAGAGAATCCAGGCGTCCTGACTTCCAGTCCCTCTCCTGCTCTGACCACTAGTCCCCACTCCTGTCCCACAGCTAGAGAGAGAACCCAGCAGTCCTGGCTTCCAGACACCCTGCTCTAACCACTAGTTCTCACTCCCTTCTGGGAGCCTGCAGCCCCTAAATGTGCTTTTTAACTCAGCCCTGTGCTGCCTCCAAAACCAGCCGCTCCCCGCCATCAGCACCTGTTCCCCACGGACACCGAGGGGACCCAGGGCTCTAACCGCTAGGCCCCGCTCCCCGCCATCAGCACCTGTCCCCCACGGATACCGAGGGGACCCAGGGCTCTAACCGCTAGGCCCCGCTCCCCACCACCAGCACCTGTCCCCCACGGACACCGAGGGGACCCAGGGCTCTAACCGCTAGGCCCCGCTCCCCGCCATCAGCACCTGTCCCCCACGGACACCGAGGGGACCCAGGGCTCTAACCGCTAGGCCCGCTCCCGCCATCAGCACCTGTCCCCACGGACACCGAGGGGACCCAGGGCTCTAACCGCTAGGCCCCGCTCCCCGCCATCAGCACCTGTCCCCCACGGACACCGAGGGGACCCAGGGCTCTAACCGCTAGGCCCCGCTCCCCGCCATCAGCACCTGTCCCCCACGGACACCGAGGGGACCCAGGGCTCTAACCGCTAGGCCCCGCTCCCCGCCATCAGCACCTGTCCCCCACGGACACCGAGGGGACCCAGGGCTCTAACCGCTAGGCCCCGCTCTCTGCCATCAGCACCTGTCCCCCATGGACACCGAGGGGACCCAGGGCTCTAACCGCTAGGCCCCACTCCCTGCCCTGAGCTGTGCAGAGAACCCAGGAGTCCAGGCTCCCAGAGCCCGGGTGTTTCTGGGCAGTGAAAAGGGGAAGTGAAAGCCTCAGCCCGTGAGAAGGGAGGGCTGTGGGGAGAGGCCTGTGGCCGGGGCGGGTGCGATGTGGGGAAAGGGCCACCTGGGGGCAGCAGGGGCCCAGGGATGAGGCAGCTCCTGGGTGGCTGGAAGGACTGGGCCTCCCCTTTGCAAACCCAGAACCCAGGAGACCGGGCCCTGTCCCTGGTATGTGCCCCCCATTCACCTTCCCGGCCCCCGGAGCCATGGACAGAACCCAGGAGTCCTGGCTCCCACCAGTAACCAGTAGATCCCACTCCCCTCCTGGAACAAGGCAGAGAACCCAGGAGTCTGGGCTCCTAGACCCTCTCCTCCTCTAACCACTAGCCCCCACTCTCCTCCTACAGCCAGGGAAAAACCCAGGAGCCCTGGCTCCCAGCCACCCTGCTCTAACCACTAGTCCTGACTCCCCTCCAGGAGCCGGGGGAAAGAAACCAGGAACCATGGCTCCCAGCCACCCTGCTCTAACCACTGGCCCCCACTCCCCTCCTGGAGCCAGGCAGAGAACCAAGGAGTCCGGACTCAGAGCTGGATTAACTCCTCTGGGGTCCAGGGGCAATTAGATTGCTGTGGGGCTCAAGAATGAGGATTTGAGGGGGCTGTGCTTTGAGGGCAGCATGGGTATGGGGGCTCCAGCTGGGGGTGGGCGTGAGGAGTTTCAGGGACCCCAGGCTGAGGCAAAGGGGCTGATGTGCGGGCAGGAGATGGGGCGCAGGGCCTGGGTAGGACTTGGGGTGAAGGTGGGGGTCATGATTGGGGTTGCAGTATTGGGCCCTTCCCTGGGTCCCCTCCAGCCCTGCCCTCCCCAGCTGCCATGCCACACAGCCCCCCTGCCCCTCCCCACCCCCTCTGGGGCCTCTGACCCAGGTAACCCCCTTCCCCAGCCCTGAGCCCCTCCCGCACCCTGACTCCCACCCAGACCCTGCCGCCCACCCCTGCCCTACTCCCTCACCCCACTCTGGGACTCGCCCCCTTCGGACACCCCCTTCTACATCCATCCCTGGCTCAACCTCCAGCCCTCCCCAGCTCTCTGAACTCCTCAGTTTTGGCCCCACATGGGTGGCCCCACACAAGGTGATCACCCCAGGGCCCCAAAACCATTGGTCCGGCCCTGCCTAGGGCCCCGGGGCTAAGGGCCTCACTGATGGAGAGTGAACCCAGGCCTCTAACCACTAGTCTCCGCTCCCATCCTGGAGCCATGGGGAGAGCCCAGGAGTCCAGACTCTCACCCTCCACTGCTCTAACTATTATCCCCCGCTCCCCTCCCAGAGCTGTGGAGTGAACCCAGGCATCCTGGCTCCCAGCCCCCCTGCTCTAACCACTACCCCTCACTCCCCTCCCTGAGCTAGGAAGAGAGGAAGTCCTGGCTCCAAGCCCCCCTGCTCTAACCACTACCCCTCACTCCCCTCCCAGAGCTAGGAAGAGAGGAAGTCCTGGCTCCCAGCCCCCTTGCTCTAACCACTATCCCTCACTCCCCTCCCAGAGCTAGGAAGAGAGGAAGTCCTGGCTTCCAAGCCCCCCTGCTCTAACCACTAGTCCCTGCTCCCCTCCCAGATTGCTGGTGAGAACCCAGGAGTCCTGGCTCCCAAGCTCCACCCCAGCCCCCAAAGTGTTTGTGGGATTCGTGCCAACGGGCCTGGTAGCGAAAGGGGAAGTGAAAGCCGCGAATGGCAGAGCCCGGGGGAGGCTGGTCTGTGGGGAGAGGCCTGTGGTCGGGGCGGGTGTGATGGGGGGAAAGGGCCACCTGGGGGCAGCAGGGGCCCAGGGATGAGGCAGCGCCTGGGTGGCTGGAAGGACTCGGCCTCCTGTTTGCAAAACCAACAGCCAGGAGTCTGGGCGCCCTCCCTCCCCTGTTCTAACCACTAACCCTCACTCCCCTCTCCCAGACAGGGTTAGAATCCAGCAGCCCTGGCATCCAGTTCCCTGCCTCTAACCACTAGCCCCCCCTGCTCTCCTGGAGCTGAGGACAGAACCCAGGAATCCTGGGTCCCAGCATCATCCCCCGCTCTAACCATTAGCCCCGACTGCTCTCCCGGAGCTGAGTGTGAGTGGGGAATGGTCCCGCTCTTGAGGGGAACTTCCCTGGCTTCCCACGCCCCCCCGTGCCACTTCCTTTGCCCACAGAGCTCCCTGCCCCCCGGGGCTCCCCTTCCTCTCCTCTGCGTGGCTGAGTCCTCGTCCCCCCCACAAGGCTGGGCCCGGGATTCCTGGGGGCTCAACCTCCAGCCTGGTTGGGGTCCCCTAAGGTGGGGGGGGGCACTCCAAGGGGCTTCTTGTGTGCCCACAGCAACCAATGAAAGAAAAGTGAAGAGGGAAACAGAGGCAGGATCCCTGTGAAATCTCTCACCCCCCCGCCCCGCCCCGCGTCTCCACTCCCTGGGCCCTGTCGGGGGCTCATTGGCTTCCCCAGCTCAGCTCGGGTCCCTGGACTCCCCTTAAGTCTGCCCCACTCTAATCCTGCTGATGGGGTGCACGGGATCCCGCCCCTCTGGCCTCCGGACTCCCTCATTGGCCTGTCCACCCTGTCAATCAGTCCGACCTGGCAGAAGCAGCCTCTCCCCCATTGCTCCTGGGCATTGTCTGTCTCAGAGTCCAGATTTCTCATTGTCCCTCCCCCTTCTCCATTGGTACCTGGGGCTGCCCAGCCAACTCCCCCCCCCCCCAAATTTTAATAAGGGGCCAAGAGATCCCTTATACTGGGGCAGAGGTGAACACAGAAGGCCTGGCTCTCCACCCTCCTGCTCTAACCTCTACCCCCTACTCCCCTCCCAGAGCTGTGGAGAGAACCCAGAAGTCTTGGCTGCCAGCCCCCCTACTGTAACCACTACCCCCTACTCCCCTCCCAGAGCTGTGGAAAGAACCCAGAAGTCCTGGCTCCCAGCCCCCCTACTGTAACCACTACCCCCTACTCCCCTCCCAGAGCTGTGGAGAGAACCCAGGAGTCCTGGCTCCCAGCCCCCCTACTGTAACCACTACCCCCTACTCCCCTCCCAGAGCTGTGGAGAGAACCCAGAAGTCTTGGCTGCCAGCCCCCCCGCTCTAACCGCTACCCCCTACTCCCCTCCCGGAGCTGTGGAAAGAACCCAGAAGTCCTGGCTCTCCACCCTCCTGCTCTAACCTCTACCCCCTACTCCCCTCCCAGAGCTGTGGAAAGAACCCAGAAGTCCTGGCTCTCCACCCTCCTGCTCTAACCTCTACCCCCTACTCCCCTCCCAGAGCTGTGGAAAGAACCCAGAAGTCCTGGCTCTCCACCCTCCTGCTCTAACCACTACCCCCTACTCCCCTCCCAGAGCTGTGGAGAGAACCCAGGAGTCCTGGCTCCCAGCCCCCCTACTGTAACCACTACCCCCTACTCCCCTCCCAGAGCTGTGGAGAGAACCCAGGAGTCTTGGCTGCCAGCCCCCCTACTGTAACCACTACCCCCTACTCCCCTCCGAGAGCTGTGGAGAGAACCCAGAAGTCTTGGCTGCCAGCCCCCCCGCTCTAACCGCTACCCCCTACTCCCCTCCCGGAGCTGTGGAAAGAACCCAGAAGTCCTGGCTCCCAGGCCCCAGGTCTTTGTGGGATTCGCGCCAACGGGCCGGACGGCAAAAGGGGAAGCGAAAGCCACCAATGGCAGAGCCCCGGGGGAGGCTGGGCTGTGAGGAGAGGCCTGTGGGTGGGGTGGGTGCAATGGGGGGAAACAGCCACATGGGGGCAGCTGGGGCCCAGAAATGAGGCTGCTCCTAGGTCGCTGAAAGGACTTGGCCTCCCCTTTGCCAACCCAGAACCCAGGAGTCCGGCCCCAGGCCTCTGCCCTGTCCCTGAAGCCAGGGAAAGATCCTGGCTCCCAAACCCCTTTGCTCTAACCACTGGCTCCCACTCCCTGTTCTGAGTGTGCCACTTGGGATGAAAGTTCCTCTACAGGGGATAGTTTTCCATCGCTGCCCTCTAAGGGGCTTCTCCGGTATTGCCCTGCCTCCCTTGTGTCTGGCCACCCTTGCAGAGAAGAGACCAGGCTGTAGCAATCAAGAGGCCTGCCAATGAAGGCCTAGTTTAACGCCTGAGGCCTGAACGACAGTCAATGCTTTGCTACCATAAAGCAGAACTCAGCTGTGAGGGACAGGCAGGTCTGCTCACAGAAACTTGGCAAGGCCAGGGCTGCTGATATTACAGAAATACACATACCTTATAGGGTTGCCAGATGGTTTAACAAAAAATATCAACACCCCCACAAAACAGGAAAAGATTCTGTTGAGAGAAAAAGGGGGGAGACAAAAGTTGTTGAGAAAGAAAAAAAAAAAAAAAAAGGGCACTGCACCTTTAAATGGTCCTCAAATGTGGCAGGGGAAAATTGTCCCCATCAGGCTTCCATCCGAGGGAAATAGGAAATACCGAACATGTGTGTTCTGGTTTTTTTAATGGACGGGGGACCCGAATAACGGACAGTTCGGGCAAAAACCGGATACCTGGCAACCCTACATACCTAGGAGGTACTGGGCACAGATCATGCATGTAACAGTGGTTCCCAAACTTTTTGGCATCATGCCCCCTTTTTAATTTTTGAAACGTCCCTCCCCCCCCCGCAAAAAAAATAGCAACAAAACTTGTTGAGCAAAAAAAAAAACTGACCGGGGCAGCAAAACTTGATGTGGGGAGAGGAGGGGGAGGCTGGGTCACCTCACGCCTCCCCTGGAATTTCTTCATGCCCCCCAGTTTGAGAACCCATGATGTAAACATTCCTGGAGGATGGTAACAAAGCATCTCGCTGCAGAAACAGCTCGGTACCACTACACTCCCCCTAAATAATAGGGACATACCAACGCAGGTTCAGCACAGGGTCCGGATGGCAGCATAAAGGAGAGGGATGTTTGGCTCGAACCACCGTAAACAAGGTAATGGGAGGTATCTAGGTACGTCAGGGGGTGTCAACCTAATACGTTTAAGGGTGGCCTTGATACGTAACTTGTTTGTGTATAAAACTGTATCTACGAGGGGCTGTCTTGTCCAGCCGAGGGGGGATAGCGGAAACTCCTGGCCGCTAACTGAGCTGAGTCCATTGCCTGGGCTTGTGTATATACCATATTTTAGCTAATATAACCCGTGGGTTATATTCATTTTTACAAACCCGCCCCCCCCCCCCCACAGGGTATACTCGGGTGCGGGTTATCCACATTTTTTTTCACACACCAGCTCACCGCCCAGTTCCTCCGCAGCTGTAGGAAGGGGCAGAGGGGAGCGCTTATCCGGCTGCACAGAAACCAGGCAGTGAGCGCTCCCCCGCCTGGAGGCTGGCGGCTGCGCAGAAACCAGGCGGTGACTGGCTGGCTAATTCCCCCCCCCCCCCAAACCCCGCACCATAAATATACCCCCAGCACAGCCTTGTATACCCCGCGGGTTATATTCGTGTGCGGGGTATACAAGATTTTTTTAATTCAAAAAGCAAAAACCGTGGGGTATATTTGTGTGCGGGGTATATTTGTGTGCGGGGTATATTCACTAAAAGACGGTACTAGTGTAAACTGTTGACGACTGGTCTAGATGCCCAGGGTGCTATAGAGACCGTAAGTCGTTTGACAATGAACCTGGTTCCAGGGCCTACACACCTTGTCTTGTTTGTGATCATTGGGGGCTCTCAGCAGTCTGCGGTGGTGGCTACCTGCGCAGAGTGTGCACAGCATTTGGAAAGAGCACAAGTATTCGGAGAGAGCACACGCTCCGCACGCAGCTGAACAGCTATCAACGCTGAAGGGAGCAGAACAGATGCCAGCCTAACACACCGGTGGTGGCGTCTGACAACACAGGCGGGATGGGAGAAATGGTTTGACCCGGCCTGAGAACTATCCTGTCCAAAGAGCATTTGAAATCTGGAGCCCTTACCTCTGGACCTGGGTGAAGTTGACCTCATTGGAAAATCTCAAGACAAATCTGTGAAGGACTGAAGGGGTCTCCCCATGAACTGAGAAAAACCGAACCCAGGTTAGAACCAGCAGTGGGATCCATTTTCTCTGGGCGTTGGTCTGTGACTGCCCTTCATTTTCTTCTCCAAGAAGGAAGACAGCCCAAGCTAGAGGAAAAATCGGCTCCCGACACCTAAGGTTGCTAGATACCTTCACAAAAAAATCCCAAAAATGGTGGGGAAAAAAATTGGTTGAGCAAAAAAAAAAAAAAAAAGTTGTCACTGCACCTTTAAATTCCCATGCTACCACCCCCCCACCCCCACCCCGGCCGGCTTTCCGTTCGAGAAATACATGTCCAGTATTTTCTGTTTTTTCTTATGGGAGAAAAGACTCAATTACCGGACTGTCCATATGAAAACCGGACACCTGGCAACCCTACCGACTCCTGGTCGGGTGCTGGGGGAAATGTTCTCCTGTGAACTCAGAAGAACTCAACTTAGACTAGACCCAGAAGTGGAATCGGGGCTTGGTTTGACCATCGTGGCCTACATGGCTGTCTGGGTGAGTGAACTTTTCCCACCCGGCCCCACTAGATGACGCTGTTACACATCGTCTTTGCAGCTTCTTCTTGACTGCTGGCCGAGTCTCCGGCTCAGAGGATGCTGCAGTGTTGCGACAGGGTGGAATCACAGCAGCCCCCTTAGGGTGGTCCCCCGGTGGGCTGATCCTGTCACCTACCCCACCTCCCTGGAAAAGAGCCAATAGGCTTACATTGCAGCAAGGAAGATTTAGGTTGGACTTTAGGAAAAAATTCCTACCTGTCCAGGGTGAAACACTGG
Organism: Rafetus swinhoei; assembly: GCA_019425775.1. Taxonomy (NCBI): domain Eukaryota; kingdom Metazoa; phylum Chordata; order Testudines; family Trionychidae; genus Rafetus; species Rafetus swinhoei. The sequence goes on from CM033433.1 coordinate 22,292,829, forward strand.
AAAAAATTGCCTAGGGAGGTTGTGGAATCTCCATCCCTGGAGATATTTAAGAGCAGGTTGGAGAGACATCTACCAGGGATGGTGTAGATGGTGCTTGGTCCTGCCCCCAAATTAAAACCGTCTTACCCTGTGTAAACATTTGACACAGAGAACGCTGATAGGTTAGCTCCCTTTATCAATGAAAGAGAGATATGCGCAGTGGTTGCCCCCTGCAGGTAGCAGTTATTTAGACTGGGCATGATGATAAACAAAAATGTTTTTATTAAGGATAAAAAGTAGGACAGAAGTGGCTGCAAGAATAAACAGTCAGATCGAAGTGAGGGTATGTCTACACTTGCAGCCTAATTCGAAATAGGGCTGCAAATGTAGGCATTCGAAATTGCAAATTAAGCCCGGGATTTAAATATCCAGCGCTTGATTTGCATCTTCCCGGCTGGTCGCCATTTTTGAAATTGACAAGCCCGGAATAACTGCCCATGTCTACAAGCGGCAGTGAAACAGGCGTTCAAAATAAAGCCCTATTTCAAACTACCTGTTAAACCTCATTGCAGGAGGAATAACGGGTATTTCGAAATAGGGCTTTATTCAACGCCCGTTCACTGCGTCATTCACGAGCATTATTCGGGCTTGTCAATTTCAAATAACCCGGCGAGGAAGATGCAAATCAAGTGCAGGATATTTAAATCCCAGGCTTGATTTGCAATTTCGAATGCCTACATTTGCAGCCCTATTTCGAATTAGACTGCAAGTGTAGACATACCCTAAGTTCCTCGGTTAAAAAGGAATTTTCAAAAAGTACTGTAATTCCTCATTTAACACGGTAGATACGTTTCAGAAAATGATCGTGCTAAGTGAAAACGTGTTACGTGGGGTCCATTTTCCCATTGAAAATAATGGAAAAGTGGGGTTGTGTTTCAAGCCCGCATACGCTCGCGGCTCCAGCCTGCACTTGTTAGCAGCTGGGACCGGGACTTAAGGTTGGGGGAGAAAGGGGACTGGGTTATAGCAGGGAGGGGAGGTGTTTAGCTCTGGAGAAAGGAAGGGAAGGACAGGGGAGGGGGCTTGCAACTGGCGGCTGGGTTTCCCCAGCTGGCAGCTGCGCGGGGATTCCTCTGCCTCCTTACAAAGCGGCGTAGGTTTGCCGCTCGCTGCGCAGTTCCCCGGTGACCCCCTCTGGCCAGATGCCTTGCGAAAATCGTGCTATCGCAAAAACGTGTTAAGCGGGCACGTGTTCAGTGAGGAATTACTGTACAGGTCATTCTAATCCACTATGAAATGATTGCGAATCCTTTTGCAAATACCGGTCCGGGGGCCAGATCCGGTCAGCCAGTGTTAGCCCCTGGCGGGCCCCTACACTGCCGTATTTACCTCTGCCTCTGCAGGTACGGGGTTTGCAGCTCCCATTGGCTGCAGATGGCCATTTGTGGCGTAGTGGGGGTGCTGTCGTGCTCTGTATCCCGGGATCCCCCTGCGCTGGGAGGTGTGATTCCCGCTGACTCACCCACCTGTGGTGATGTAGGGTCAGTACCTTGCTGGTTGGGTTGTGGGCTGTGGGTGACCCCTACTGGCCTCTTCCTGTGAGCACTGCCCAGCAGGTGGGCTGCCTAAGGCAGGTAGACAAAGACCCAACCGGTCAGAGGAGTTGGGGCAGAAGGAACTAGGGAAGTGAGTGTTCGGGGGAAGGGTCAGTCTGGGGCTAGAACCATGAGGGAGACAGACTGAGGTTGCTGGGGCTGAGGGCTAGGGGTGATGGACCCTAACCCAAAGGGTCTGTGTGGTGTAGTGTAAGTTCCTTGCTGGTTGCTATGCTTGGGCTGTGGGCTGTGGGTGACCTCCACTGGCAGCTGTCTGTAAGCACGGCCCAGCAGGGGGTGCCTTACCGCCCCAGAGCAGTGGCTAAAACCAATTCTACAAGTTAAGGGAAGAGGCAGAACAAAGGAACTGGGGCGTTGGGGGAAGAGTCAGTCTTGGGCTGTAATCACGGAGGAACCAGTCTGAGGAGAGGGCTGGAATCCAGGGGCCTAGGGACCCCATCTCAAGGGGTCTGAGGTCTTCTGGCCCAGACTCCTGTAAACACATCGGCTGTGTCTAGACTGGCCACTTTTTCCGCAAAATCAGCCGCTTTTGCGGAAAAACTTGCCAGCTGTCTACACTGGTGTGACGTAGTGTTGGGACCTTGCTGGGGCTGTGGGCGACCTCTGCTGTCTGTAGCACAACCCAGCAGGGCAGGGGGCGAGTCATTATGTAAAGGGGGCTTCAAACCTGTCTGACCACCTACCCCCCAAGGAGAGAAACAAAGGAAGGTGGAATGCCGCCCCTGGCTGGGGGCAGGGCTGGAAGAGAGTTAGTTAGTTTTCTGGCTGGGAGCATGGAGGAGACAGCCTAGGGAAGGAGCTGGGGAGTGGGCTGGGATTGTAGGGCCCAGCCACCCCCCATCTCCAAGGGGGGCACTGAGGCCTCTTAGCTGCAGTTCCTGTAACCAGATGACAGATGCTGTGCTGTATCCTGGAGAAGCAATAAAATCCCTCTATTCTACTGGCTGGTGGAGTCTGTTCGTGCCATTACGGGGGTGCCGGAGACGGGGGAACCCCAACGCGTCGTCACAACTGGCCGCTTGAATTTCCGCAAAAGCACTGACTTCCTACTGTAAGAAATCAGTGCTTTTTGCGGAAATACTATGCTGCTCCCGTTCGGGCAAAAGTCCCTTTTGCACAAAACTTTTGCACAAAAGGGCCAGTGTAGACAGCTGAGATTTGTTTTGCGCAAAAAAGCCCCGATCGCGAAAATGGCGATCGGGCTTTTTCTTAAGCGCATCTAGACTGGCCGCACGGGCTTTTCCGCAAAGTGCTTTTGCGGAAAAGCATCCGTGCCAATCTAAACGCTCTTTTCCGAAAATGCTTTTAACGGAAAAGTTTTCCGTTAAAAGCATTTCCGGAAAATCATGCCAGTCTAGACGTAGCCATCGGGTGCGTCTAGACTGGCAAGATTTTGCGCAAAAGCGGATGCTTACCGGGGGTTGGTGTCTGGCCACTATCTTAGCCTTTGTTTTCTCCCCCTCTTCTATCCCTTGTGCCCGCAGCAAGAATTCTTTATGCTTCCTTCAAACTTTTCCCACCTGGAGTGGAAAAGTACCCAATCCAAAATGGGTTTCAGCCTTCCATGGCCTGATCACGTGGCTTTCCAGGACCAGCCACTGTTTGGGCTCATGGGAAAAACCAAACCTTTCCCGGGTCACTGATTTGAGCCATTCTGTCCCGAAAGACCTGCAGGTTGTATTTCTCACTTCACACGCAAGAATGATTCATGCACAAACACAGGAGATACGCATCCAGCAGACTGTGACTGTGACATGAGAACGGGTAGGTGGCAGGAGGTCTTTTGTCTCAAGCCTCTCTGAGTTATGCAAATTTGTAGTCACCAGCCAATCCCCGTTCGGCACGGGGGGAGGAGGCGGGGCGTGTTCGTCCCACTTTGGCGGCGCGCTTTGCAGTGGGAGGGGATGTTGCAAACAACAAGGGACTGGGGGTCCGCGTCACAAGGATGTCTAGAGTTATTTCGCAGGTCGGGGGGGCTCTCTGAGAAAAGGGACATTCGTGTCTGGCAGTGGGGGAGGTCTACGTTGGAGATGAGGAAAAACGATTTCCCGAGGCGGGTGGGGAAGCGCTGGGATGGGTTTCCGAGGGGGGGGGGAATCTCCATCCCTAGAGGTGTTTAAGTCCTGGCTTGACCAAGCCCTGGCTGGGACGGTTGAGTCAGGGTTGGTTCTGCCTTGGGCAGGGGCTGGACTCGATGGCCCCTGAGGTCTCTTCTAGCCCTGGGATTCTATGATTCTGCGCTGCATGTGGTGTAAATAAAAGCCCATTTTAGAAACCTCGTTCTGCCAGGTGGTGCAAAGACCTTCCCTGAGGTCACAGCCCCATCGTGCCCGGCCCCCTCCGTGCTTTATGCAAATTGGCTTATGGACATGCAAATCATCCAAGTTGCTTAGGCAACATATCGCTTGTTGGGGGGTCTGTTTGTAGATCTAAATATGCTAACGAGGGCCGTGAGGGAGACTTCCGGGAAGTGTTTCTCAACCTTTTTTTTTATAAAGTACCCCTTTGTAAATATATATATATATATATATATAAGTACCCCCAGTAGCTACAATTTTCAGCTCCCCCCACTCTAACCCAATCCCCCTTCCCTCCGCAGAGCCAGGCACCCTCCACCCCCACTCTAACCCAATGCCCCTTCCCTCCCCAGAACCAGGCATCCAGCCCCGCTCTAACCCATTCCGCCTCTCCCCCAGAGCGAGGCACCCCCAGACCCCGCTCTAACCCATTCCCCTCTCCCCAGAGCCAGGCCCCCAGCCCCTCCGACTCTAACCCAGTGCCCTTTCCTTCCCCAGAGCCAGGCACCCCAGCCCCCTCCTCTAACCCAATCTCCTCCTCTCCCCAGAGCCAGGCAACCCCAGCCCCCCACTCTAACCCAATGCCCCTCCCCTCCCCAGAGCCAGGCACCCCAGCCCCCACCCCCGACTCTAACCCAATGCCTTTTCCCCATGAGAGTGATACACTAAACATGTCAATTATCTAGCAGCAGTGACTGATATGGGCCCCATACTATTAGATCAGATCTACTGCATGGACTCAAAACGTGGTTACCCCACATGGCGCCCTTCCAACTAGCCCAATTTTGGGCCCACCAACTAGAATCCCAACACAGCGCTCCGGAGCCCCCTGCGGGGAAGGAGTGGGGCAGTTGGGCGCACCAAGGGGCTCTGCAGACTGGGGGGGTTCTCCGGGTCTCCGAGAAACTAGTCCCAGGGGGCTGGCGGTGCTTCATGGGCTGTTCCCCCCATGCTGGCCAGAGCTGGGGTCCCTGGCCCAGGCCTGCACCTGCTGCTCCACGGAGCTGCTCAGCCCCACCCCAATGAGCATAGTGTGCTAGGGCTGGTGGCTGGGGCCCGTCCCAAAGCACATGCCTGGCAGAGGGCCACAGAGAGCCCGCCGGGGGCGCCGCTGGCACCGTGTGGGGCAGCAGCTGGCCAGCCCCCACCCTGCCCTCCACCTCTTGGGACCCAGGTGAGGGGCAGGATCCGGCCTCAACTCCTCTGGCTCCCACCCCCAGTCCTGTCCCATCCGGGCACTGAACTGCACTGAAGCAGCTGTTAAAATCTGGGCTTGAACATTCAATTGTGTGTGTTGTGACAGGCACGTGTGTTGACATACCCCCAGACTTCTCTCACGTACCCCTGAGGGTATGTGTACGATGGGTTGACAAACCCTGCTTTAGGGACTTAATGACTCAGTGCTCGAACCAATGACCTGTGAATGATCATGTTTGTCCTAGAAGCCCAAACTCTGGTCAGTCCTGAGAAGGACATGCACCATGCCTCCTGGTTCTGGGATCAATCTTGGACTTGGTAGTTTTCCATGGGGATGGCACTGCTGAACAAAAGGTTCCCACTTGGGGGCTTTGTCTATACTGCAGGGCTTTTGCGCAAGAAGAGACCACAAAAACTTCTTGATTTAATTGGGATTGGTCCTGCCTTGTGAAGGGGGCTGGACTTGATGACCTCCTGAGGTCTCTTCCAGCTCTATGATATTATGATTCTTGCACCAAAGCATGTCCACACCTCAAAAGCACAACACCAAAGTGCTGTGTTTTTGCACAAGAGAGCGTCCACACGGCATGGACACTCTTGCGCAAGAAAGCTCGGATGGTCATTCACAGAATGGTCCTCAGAGCCCCTGCGCTTTTTTGGATTGGCTCTTTCTGCAAAAAGAAACCCCTCCGAAGTGTCCACACCTGCCTTTGGTGCAAGAGATGTAGTGCAAAAAGGAGTTATTCCTCCTGGGGAGAGAATAACTCTACCAGCAAAAGCCCTCTGTCCTGTTGATTGACTCATTTTTTATTTTTGCGCAAAAATGCACTTGAGGTGTGGATGTGTCTCCGGTTTTTGCGCAAAAACCTTGGGCTATGTCTACACTGGTGGCTCCTTGCGCAAGAATTTCAAGGAGTCCTGCACAAGAACACATCCACACTGCCATGTGTGAGATGTGCTTTTGTGCAAGAGCGCCCATGGCAGTGTGGATGCGCGGCAGGGATTCTTGTGCAATAAAACTCTATCGCTAAAATAGCTTTCTTGCGCAAGAGAGCGTCCACACTTGTGCTTCTTGCACAAGAGCTACGCTCTTTTCTTACAAGTGGAAGCTGTCTTGGCAAGAGCTCTTGCGCAAGAGAGCTTACACTTGTAAGAAAAGAGCGTAGCTCTTGCGCAAGAAGCCGTCTCTTACCACGCCGTACTGTACATCTTCTTGTGCAGGAGCGGGTGGGCAGTGTGGATGCACTGCGGATTATTGCGCAAGAACAGCCGCAAGTGTAGACATAGCTTTGTAGTGTAGACATAGCCTAGAGGAAAAGCTATTTATGCCATGGGATGCCATTAGCCCTTTGTTTTCCACTGGCTTTTGAAACGGCTTGGCCCATTCAAAGGCTATATCTACCCTACAAGATTTTGTGCGCAAAACCCGCCGTTTTTGTACAAAACCCAGCGGCGTGTCCATACCTCAGGAGCGTTTTTGCGCAAAAAAAATTACAGTCAATTGACAGGACAGAGGGCTTTTGCCGGTAGAGTTATTCCTCTCCCCAGGAGGAATAACTCCTTTTTGTGCTTCAGCTCTTGTGCAAAAAGGCAGGTGCGGACGCTCCGCAGGGGTTTCTTGTGCAAAAAGAGCCAATCCAAAAAAGCACAGGTGCTCTGATAGACATTCATAGAATGGCCATCAGAACTTTCTTGGGCAAGAACGTCCATGCAGTGTGGACGTGCGATGTGTTTTTGAGGTGTTGACATGCTTTGGCGCGAGAAGATTTTGCGGACAATCTCTTCCGCCAAAAGCTTCTTGCGCAAAAACCCTGCAGTGTAGACAAAGCCTAAGAGGATGCAAAGGACTTCGGAGAAGCTGCAGGTGACGTCTATACTACAAGTTTTCTCGGCAAAAAAAAATGCAAATGAGGCTCATTTTCTTTTTGCACAAAAACCCCTTTTTCCGCAAGATCAGTATCCCTCCTGTTTTGGGGCATAAGGATCTTTTGGAAAAAAAGGTTTGTGGGTGCAAAAAGAAAACATCCACTCTGCTTGTTTTTGTGCAAAAACCCCAGCGCAAAAATGGATCGGCAGAAAATATGCAAAGGAGATTGTGATTCATGCAAATGAGTCCCTCATTTGCATATTTTTTGCAGAGAAAACTTGTAGTGCAAATGTAGCCATAGCGGAAAAAGCTACTTTGTCATGAAGAGAAGAACAGCTGTTTAGGGTAAGAATTTGCATGTAGCAAGGTTTCTTAGTGGATTAGAACGAGCTAAGCGTTTTTGGTTGATTTTAATTTAGTAACCTACTTCGCGCTGACTGTTTCCACTTGCAACCCCTTCGGTCCTACTTTTTATACTTAATAAAACCCTTTTGTTTATCATGTAGCTCAGTGTAAAGTGAGTGGATCTTATGAGCTTTCGCTGTGTAACGTTTTTTACATGGGATAAGACAGATTTATTGGGGTTTTGGTCCCATGGAGGAGTTGGTATACTGGGTGCTGATCCTGCCCTAAACTGAGCTGGTCCAGGATCTGTGTTGCCGTGCAGGGGGTGGGGGTGGTCACACCAACTCTGTGCTTTGTCTGGGGGAGACTTGAGGATCTGGCCCAGCAAGACAGGAAGGGAGGGAACCCCAGAGGGCAGGAAGGAGGGCATCAGACACCAGGTGGCAACCCCAAGGGGATTTCTGTGGTCTAACCCATCCCACCAGGTGCTGCCCAGACCCCAACTAAGATCAGGCCCCATTCAATCACTTTCTGAAGATGCTTCAGTCCACCAGCTGAGGCAAACCAGGGGCAGGAGTGTCCATGAATGAATCTCTCTAGGTGATTTGACACTGGGCTCTGCCACTGGCATGTTGGGGTGGGGTGGAATGGATTTGGGTAGCATCTGCCCCTGCCTCGTGCCTCAGTTTCCCCATCTGGGTGGGAGTGATAACATGGGCTGGCTGCTTTGTCAGGCCCTCTGATATGTACATCTGATAAGTGTGGAGTGTGGGGCCAGCCCCCTGCACTTGGTGCTGCACACAACAGGGGGTCCCTCCCACAATTTAAGGGTGAGATGGCAGATGGGGACAGGCAGACACAGGGGGGAGCCCAAGGCACCCATGATCTGGCACAGGTGGCCGGAGGGGTCTGGGCTCAACACTGCCCCCCTCCCCTCCAGACTCCCTCTCTGCACACAAGGGGCTGACCCACCTGGGAAGGCGGGGTAAGGGGGTGAAGCCGGGTCTGTGGGTCCCTCAAGCTCTGCTCACAGGCCTGGGTCAGGGGGGCTTCTTTGCTCCCTGGGACAAATCAGCCTGTGCCTCTCCCTGTGGGCCTGTTTCTGTCTGTCTGTCCATCTGTGTTGGTCTCTCTCCATCCGGCTGGTCTCCATCTATCAGTCTGGGCTGGTCTCTGGCCGGTCTCTGTCTATCACTCTGGGCTGGTCTCTGTCCATCCAGCCGGTCTCTGTTTGTCTGTCCATCTGGGCTGGTCTCTCTGTCTCTCTTACTGGTCTCTGTCCATCTGAGCCTATCTCAGCCTGTGCTGGTCTCTGTTAGTCTCTCTTTCTGGACGAGTCTCTGTCCATCTGGACTGATTTCTGTCTGTCTCTCTGTCTGTGCTGGTCTCTGCCTGCCTGGGCCAGTCTGTGTCTGTTCATCTGGACTTGTCTGTCTGGGCTGGTCTCTGTCTGTTTATCTGTCACTCTGGGCTGGTCTCTGCCTGCCTGCCTGCCTGGCTGGCCAGTCTGTTTCTGTCCATCCGGATCTGTCTCTTTGAGCCAGTCTCTGTCTGGCTGTGTCTACACTGGGCCACTTATTCCGGAAAATCAGCCGCTTTTCCGGAATAAGCTGCGAGCTGTCTACACTGGCCCCTTGAATTTCCGGAAAAGCACTGACGATCTACTGTAAGAAATCAGCTGCTTTTCCGGAAAAACTATGCTGCTCCCACTCGGGCAAAAGTCCTTTTTCCAGAAAACTGTTCCGGAAAAGGGCCAGTGTAGACAGCACAGTAGTGTTTTCACAAAAAGCCCTGATCGCGAAAATGACGATTGGGGCTTTTTCCGAAAGGCGTCTACATTGGCCACGGGCGCTTTTCCGGAAAAAGGGCTTTTCCGAAAAGCATCCTGCCAATGTAGGCGTTCTTTTCGAAATACTTATAACGGAAAACTGTTCCGTTTTAAGCATTTCCGGAAATTCATGCCAGTGTAGACGTAGCCTCTGAGTTTCTCTCAGTCTGTCTCTCTGACTCCCAGCCCCATGCCATGTGGCAGGCCCTGAGGAGGGCACCCTGCCAAGTGGAGAAAGGGGGCTGCTGCCCCATGGCCAAGGCCTTGGGGTGAGGCAGGGGCTGTGATGCACCATTCTCCCCAGTGCGGTGGAGTGATAGACAGTGACATGAAGTCTGTATCTGGAGACTTCTCCGGATCTCAGCAGCCCACAGGGGAAAGTGCTGGGGTTCATGAGTGTCTGCCCCCCCCAGGAAACAGGGTGCTGTGCTCAGCCTGAAATCCTAGGTCCCTTCCCCCCAGTCTCCCCTTCCAGAGCTCGGTATAAAACCCAGGAGTCCCAGCTCCCAGTCTCCTGCTCTAACCATTAGCCCTGACTCCCCTTCTGGAGCTAGGGAGAGAACTCAGGAGTCCTGGCTTCCAGTCTCCCGCTCTAACCATTAGCCCTGACTCCCCTTCTGGAACTAGGGAGAAAACCCGGGAGTCCTGGCTCTCAGCCTGTGTCATTATCTGATTAAAACGTAACTGTGACAATTTGTATCACAGAGGTTCCCTTGGGGCTGTCACCCAATGTGTTGATCATACAACTAAGCCCGCCTACCTGCCCTCTGGGGCACCCCACCAGCGTGTCCTGCTGGGCCAGAAGCTCCGGTTTCCCCAGCAAAGGCCCAGAGTTGGGGTAATAGCCCCCCCCCCAGAAGAGCAACACAGACAGTTAGGAAAGCTCATGTTTGTTCTCTTTATCAATGAAAGAGAGATATGCACAGTGGTTGCCTCCCCCCATAACAATTATTTACACTGGGCTTGATAACAAATAAAAGTTTGTATTCATTATAAAAAGCCAAAATAAACAAAACACACTGGGCCTTAGGCAACTGTTTTCATGATTTCTTGTTAGCCAGTGTGGTGAGAGAGAAGTTTCCTTTTGTTGCTAGTTTGGTATATTTTATAGGCGAAAAACCATCAGGATTTGGGGGGAGATATTTGATCTTTTCTCAAGGGTGTGACCTGATTTGTGGGTACTCGGTCATGACCGTGAAGACACTGTTACGCAGTCCCCCCTCCCATGTTCTAACCACTACACTCCACTTTCCTCCCAAAGTTGGGCATGGAATCCAGGAGTTCTGGCTCCTATCTCTAGCCACTAGACCTCACTCCCCTGCCAGAGCAGAGAGAGAACCCAGGAGTCCTAGCTCACAGTCCCTCTGCTCTACCCCACTCCTCTGATTTGGGGGTTCTCAGGTGTGACCCACAAAGGCACAGCTACAGAATGCCCCCCCATGTTCTAACCACTAGACTCCACTTTCCTCCCAAAGTTGGGGATGGAACTCAGGAGTCCTGGCTCCCATCTCTAGCCACTAGACCTCACTCCCCTTCCAGAGCAGGGAGAGAGCCCAGGGGTCCTGGCTCCCAGTTCATACCCCAACCCCACATAATGAGACCCTTTATCCAGTTCTGGGAAGGGCAGGGAGGTAGCTGAGCCTACACATTTCTGTTCTTGGGGCTGTGATGACCCTAAACTCACTGGCCACAACAACGAACAGCAGCAGCTGACACCCAAGTGTGGGGACTTTCCCCAGGCTCTGGGCAGAGCTGCTTTCAGGCCCTGGCCCCAGCTGCCCTAACAGTTCCAGGCTAAAATTACCCCAGAGGTGTGAAACCGTGAGGGGGATTTGCATAGCATGGCAGCAGGGGCCAGCTGCAGGCACTGTGGGGCAGGGAGGGTGAAGCAGGGGTGGAACAATAGAGAATCTAGAGCCAGAGTTCCTGGAACACACAGCCAGGCATGTGTTGCATGACGAAGTGGGGACCACACTGTGAAATTGACCCCCCCCGCAATGTACCAAGGGCCTTATCAATTACAAAGGCATGTCTAACTTTTTATCCGTTGCGTTAGAAAGTTCTTGAGGCCCTGTCCCCACTTGTTGCACCATCGATCGATCTTCCGGCGTGCGATTTAGTGGGTCTAGCGAGGACCCGCTAAATCAAACACGGAGGATGCCCCCCCCCCGGTCATTGCCAGCACCCCTGTCAATGGTGAGGAGTAAAGGAAGCGCACGGGAGTGTTGGCTCCCATTGGCCTTCCGCTGGTGCCAAGCTCGGATTAAGGCATGTCAACTCCAGCTATGTTATTTACATCGCTGGAGCTGTGTACCTTAAGCCGACCTTCTGGGTCTAGTCTAGATCTGGCCTGGGACACGATGCGGGCTTGGAGACGCACAGTGAAATCAACCACAGACTGGTGCAATCCATTGACTGACCCATCCATGCGGGCAGGTGTGGGATTGATATGGGTAGCGATCGGCTAGTTAGCCAGATTCTAATCCATGGAATAACTAGTAGGGGCGACGATCCATTAAGAATCATAGAATACTAGAAGTGGAAAGGGCCTAGAGAGGTCATCAAGTCCAGTCCCCTGCCCTCACGGCAGGACCAAGCATCATCTAGATCATCCCTGATAGATGTCTATCCAACCTGCTCTGAAATATCGCCAGAGATGGAGACTCCACAACCTCCCTGGGCAATTTATTCCAGTGTTTCACCACCTTGACAGTTAGGAACTTTTTCCTAACATCCAACCTAAACCTCCCTTGCTGCAGTGTAAGCCCATTGCTTCTTGTCCTGTCCTCAGAGGCCAAGGAGAACAATTTTTCTCCCTCCTCCTCGTGACACCCTTTGAGATACTTGAAAACCACTCTCATGTCCCCTCTCCCTCTTCTCTTTTCCAAACTAAACAAGCCCAATTCTTTCAGTCTTCCCTCATAGCTCATGTTCTCTAGACCTTTCATCATTTTTGTCTTATACTCTATCCCTTTTTTAATGATTCCTAACATTCGGCTTGGTGTTTTCACTGCCACTGCACATTGAGTTGATGTTTTCAGAGAACTATCCACAGTGACTCCAAGATCTCTCTCTTGAGCAGTTGTGGCTAAATCAGACCCCATCATATTGTATGTAGAGTTGGGATTTTTTTTTCAATGTGCCCCTTACTTTACATTTGTCAACATTCAATTTCATTGGCAAGGTTATGTGGGTTACATTTGGCCACACCATCATCCCCCAAAACAAGCAGAAAATGGAATATTCATCTCTTCCCTGGGTGGTTTGTTCCAACAGGGAATCCCTTTCCCAGTTAGAAACCCTAACCCAAATATGGCCCAGTTTGGTTTCCACCATCTGCAGTTGGTTCTGTTTTTTCTCCCAAGGGAGGGTCTTCTGGACTTTCACCCACATCTCCTCTCACGCTTCAGGACCATAACAGAAAATATCATATTGCCTCTCTATAAAACCATGGTACGCCCACATCTTGAATACTGTGTACAGATGTAGTCTCCTCATCTCAAAAAATATCTTGGCATTGGAAAAGGTTCAGAAAAGGGCAACAAAATGGATTAGGGTTTGGAACGCATCCCATATGAAGAGAGATTAAGAAGGCTTGGGCTTTTCAGCTTAGAAAAGAGGAGACTAAGGGGGGATAGGATAGAGGTCTATAAAATGTTTATCAGGGATAGTCTACACAGTACTAGGTCCTGCCATGAGGGCAGGGGACTGGACTCGATGACCTCTCGAGGTCCCTTCCAGTTCTAGAGTTCTATGATTCTATGAAAATCATGACTGGTGTGGAAAAAGTGAATAAGGAAAAGTTATTTACTTATTCCCACAATATAAGAACTAGAGGTCACCAGATGAAATTAACAGGCAACAGGTTTAAAACAAACAACATTTTTCTGCACTCAGCGCACAGTCAACATGCGGAACTCCTTGCCGGAGGATAAGGTGAAGGCTAGAACTTTAACAGGGTTCAAAAAAGAGCTAGATAGATTCATGGAGGTTGAGTCCATCAATGGCTATTAGCCGGGATGGGTAGGAATGGTGTCCCTAGCCTCTGTTTCTCTGGAGGTGGGTGACAGGGGAGGGATCACATGCGGATTCCCTGTTGTGTTCACTCCCTCTGGGGCATCTGGTATAGGCCGCTGTCAGCAGACAAGACACTGGGCTAAATGGATCTTTGCTCTGACCCAGTGTGGCCGTTGTTATGTTCTTATGTTAACAGACTCAGCTGTCTAAGTCTCTGACACTCAGGCGTTTTCTCTAAGCCCAGAGTCATTTTGGGTGACTCTTCTCTGCACCCTTGCCCATTTTTCCAACATCCCTTTCATGGAATCATAGAGCTGGAAGAGACCTCGGGAGGTCATCAAGTCCAGCCCCCTGCCCAAAGCAGGAGTCCCCTGCCCAAGACCCCAGAACAGAAGGCAAGGGTTCCAGGATCGGATTTACTGTCCTGTGGGCCTGGGGCTATTAGATTTTAGGGGGCCCCTATATTCAAGTCTTTTGCCTAATTTAAAACAACGTGATCACAATTATGGCAGGGAGGCACTTAACACTAACCTAAGCTTGCCTTTTAATTAACCTAAAGCTATTCTGGGATGATAGTCGTCTTAAAAACATGTAGAATATAGTTACATTCATTCAAAATAGCCAACTTCTTACCTTAGAACAGCTGGAAAAACATGAACAACAATGATTAGTCTAGCGGCACTTTAAAGACTAACAAAACATGTAGATGGGGTCATGAGTTTTTGTGGGCACAGTGGAGAAGTGGGCTGTGACTGCGAAAGCTCGTGATACCACCTACATGGTTTGTTTTTCTTTAAGGTGCCGCTAGACTAGTCATTGTGTTTTTTTAAGTTTTTCCAGTTACGGACTAACTCGGCTCCCCCTCTGAAGCCTTAGAGCCGCTGTTTGTATGAGTTTCTTTCTGGATGGGAGTAGGGATGGAGGAGGGGGACTCCAGGCTGGGGCTGAGAGGCAGGATGTGGGAGGAAGTTTGGATGCAGGAGCAGGGCAGGGGGTCGGGGTGTAGGCTCCTGCCATGGCCCCACACTGCTTCTGGAAGAGACTGGCTGCTGGCCCGGCTCGGCACACCCCTGAGGGGAGGGTAACCGCCCCTTCACCCGGGCACTGTGCTTCTAAAACCCCTGTGTTCATCCGGCCCTCTCCAGGATAGGCCTCTGGGCCACCGTACACAATTCTCCCCCTCTGAGACGCGTATGATGTGCCGACATGGCAGCAAAAACGACGACATGGGGACTAATGCGGGGGACCAGGCGGCCATATTGGATTGCCAGTTAAGCTGCCTCTGTTAGATCAAGATGTGTTTTAACCCAACGGGTGGCAAGGTCATGCATCTAGGAACAAAGGAGGTGGGTGGGGGGCTCCCTGCATTTGCCAATGGGCCAGGGGCTCGTGCGCTAGGATGGCTAAGAGAACAATGACTCCTATGAGAGTTTCGTGTGGCCACTGCCAGGACCTCTGGCCAGTTCCTAGTCTAGAAGGGCCACCAGGGATCCTGTGAGCATCTGGTTCGGCCTCCTCTCCCACACTGGCCGAGGGACTTCCCCAAATCGGTTCCTGCTCGATTTCGAGCAGCTCTTTCAGAAAAACATCCTGCCTTGCTTCGAAACAGAGGTTCCCCAAACTGAGCGGTACGCCCACCAATGGGGGTGCAGAGGAATATCTGGGGGGGGGGTGCTGGACCCCTCTCATGGGGGGTCAGGGAGAAAGAGCCGTCCAGCCGCACCCTACCCCCACCTCTGCTCTGGCCCTGACCCTCACTGCAGTCCTGGCTCCTGGACCTGTGCCTGGCCCAGTCCCCAGCTTTGCCCAGTTCTGCACTCAGCTAGGGCCTAGCTACCAGCCCTGAGGGCCGGGCAGCAGCTTTGCTCCTGCCCCCAGCCCCAGCCTTCGTCGCTGGCCCCAGACCTACACCCAGCTCTGGCCTCCTCACCCCCTCAAGCAGTGACCCCTTTTATAGAGATCTATCCAACATGACAGGTGTGGGAAAAGTGAACAAGGAAAAGTTATAAGAACTAGCGGTCACCAAATGAAATGACTAGGTAGAAGGTTCACAAGAAACAAAAGAAAGCTTTTTCTTCCCTCAGCGCACAGTCAGCCTGCGGAACTCCTTGCCAGAGGATGTTGTGAAGGCTAGGACTTTAACAGGGTTCAAAAAAGAACTAGGTAAATTCATGGAGGTTAGGTCCCTCAATGCTTATTAGTCAGGATGGGCAGGAATGGTGTCCCTACCCTCTGTTTGACAGAGGCTGGGAATGGGCAACAGGGGAGGGATCTCTTGATGATTCCCGGTTCTGTTCCCTCCCTCTGGGGCACCTGGCATTGGTCACTGTCGGCAGACAGGACACTGGGCTGGATGGACCTTTGGTCTGACCCAGTCTGGCTGTTCTGATGTTCTTAGGAGCCCACTCCCAGCCCTGGACCCAGGGAGGGCCAGGGGGTGGAGACGGGAATGGGGGAAGGGCACAGCTTCATTCATTTGGGGACCACTGCTTAGAGAGAACTCCAGTGATTCCCAACCCATGGGGAATGCCCCTCTGTGCTGAACATTTGCCCCTTCTTAGCTGAGCATTTCTGGGGCCATCCACAGTGAAACAGCTGCCCCACAGATTTCCCGCTCAGTGCCCAACATTTCAGGCACCGGGGGCCAGAACCCGACTGATGTGGGAGGGGGGAGGAATTGGTGGGCCCCCATCAATTATCACAGTCTGCAGCCCAGTGATCCTCTGAGCCATGGGCGATGACTCCGTGGATGCTCCAGGGGGCTGAAGGAAGGGGGCAAAGCTTCCCCTAATAGGGCCGCCCACCCACACTGCACCTCTTTCTGCCCCGGTCTGCCTCTTCCCCTCAAATCCCACCACCCTCTGCCTCTTCCTTCGAGGACCCCCCGACCCCCGCCTCTTCCTCCTCCTTTGCCTCTTCCCTCGAGGGGCCCCTACCCCCACCTCTTCCCCTTCCTTTTCCTCTTCCCTCGGGGCCCCACCCTAGCCCCACCTCTTCCCCCTCCTCTG
Source organism: Rafetus swinhoei (assembly GCA_019425775.1). Taxonomy (NCBI): domain Eukaryota; kingdom Metazoa; phylum Chordata; order Testudines; family Trionychidae; genus Rafetus; species Rafetus swinhoei. The sequence continues at coordinate 22,308,983 of CM033433.1, forward strand.
CCTCGTCCCTCGAGGGGCCCCTACCCCCACCTCTTCCCCTTCCTTTTCCTCTTCCCTCGGGGCCCCACCCTAGCCCCACCTCTTCCCCCTCCTCTGCTTCTTCCCTCGAGGGGACCCTAGCCCCACCTCTTCCCCTTCCTTTTCCTCTTCCCTCGGGGCCCCACCCTAGCCCCACCTCTTCCCCCTCCTCTGCTTCTTCCTAGAGGGGCTCCTAGCCCCACCTCTTCCCCTTCCTTTTCCTCTTCCCTCGGGCCCCACCCTAGCCCCACCTCTTCCCCCTCCTCTGCCTCTTCCCTCGAGGGGCCCCTAGCCCCACCTCTTCCCCTTCCTTTGCCTCTTCCCTCGGGGCCCCACCCTAGCCCCACCTCTTCCCCCTCCTCTGCTTCTTCCCTAGAGGGGCTCCTAGCCCCACCTCTTCCCCTTCCTTTGCCTCTTCCCTCGGGGCCCCACCCTAGCCCCACCTCTTCCCCTCCTCTGCTTCTTCCTAGAGGGCTCCTAGCCCCACCTCTTCCCCTTCCTTTTCCTCTTCCTCAGGCCCCACCCTAGCCCCACCTCTTCCCCTCCTCTGCCTCTTCCTCGAGGGGCCCCCTAGCCCCACCTCTTCCCCTTCCTTTGCCTCTTCCTCGGGGCCCCACCTAGCCCCACCTCTTCCCCCTCCTCTGCCTCTTCCTCGAGGCCCCTAGCCCCACCTCTTCCCCTTCCTTTGCCTCTTCCTCGGGGCCCCACCCTAGCCCCACCTCTTTCTTCCCTCGAGGGCCCCTAACCCCACCTCTTCCCCTCCTCTGCCTCTTCCTCAGGGACCCCTAGCCCCGCCTCTTCCCCCTCCTCTGCCTCTTCCCTCGGGGACCCCACTAGCCCTGCCTTTTTCCCCTCCTCTGCCTCTTTCCCCCAAGGCTCTGCCCTTCTGCTTCTTAGAATTATAGAATCACAGAATCCCAGGCCTGGCAGAGACCTCAGGAGTCATCGAGTCCAGCCCCCTGCCCAAAGCAGGACCAACCCAACTCAATCATCCCAGCCAGGGCTTTGACAAGCTGGGACTTCAACACCTCCAGGGATGGAGATTCCACCCCCTCCCTAGGGAACCCATCCCAGTGCTTCCCCACCCTCCTAGGGAAATAGTTTTTCCTAATATCCAACCTAGACCCAACCCGAGTGCAACGTGAGCCCATTGCTCCTTGTTCTGCCACCTGCCCGTACTGAGAACAGCCTGTCTCCAGCCTCTTTGAAACCCCCTTCAGGTAGTTAAAGGCTGCTGCCATATTCCCCCTCAAGCTTCTCTTCTGCAGACTAAACAAGCCCAAATCCCTCAACCTCTCCTTCTAGGTCATGTGCTCCAGCTCCCTCGTCATTATCATTGCCCTCCGCTGAATCGTTTCCAATGTGTCCACATCCTTTCTGTAGTGGGGAGCCCAGAACAGGACGCAATGCTCCAGATGTGGCCTCATGGGGGCCAAATAAAGGGGAATAATCACTTTTCCTTAGATCTGCTGGCAACGCTCCTCCTAATGCACCCTAATATGCCATCAGCCTTCTAAGCTACAAGGGTGCGCTGTTGACCCATATTCAGCTTCTCACCCACTGTAACCCCCAGGGCCTTTTCTGCAGAACTGCTGCTTAGCTAATCAGTCCCCGGCCTGTAACAATGCTTGGGATTCTTCCCTCCCAAGGGCAGGACTCTGCACTTGTCCTTGCTGAACCTCATCAGATTTCTTTTGGCCCAATCCTCCAATTTGTCTTCCCGTCTCTACTCCAAAAGCATCCACCAGCAAACCCTAACGTCTGCCCAGCTGTGCTCAGACCTCAGGGTTTCAGGAGCCAAATTTGTGATCACTATTACCCGAAAGAGGCACAGCTGTGTGAGTTCAGAGTTTCATTTTGTATAGATTCATATTTATACAGTGTGATGTAGGAAATGTTTATTGTATATCATAGAATCATAAAATCATACGGTTACAGGAGACCTGGAGGCATCGAGTCCAGGCCCCTGCCCAAAGCAGGACCAACGCCAAATCAATCATCCCAGCCAGGGCTTGGTCCAGCCGGGACTTAAACATCTCTAGGGATGGAGATTCCACCTCCCGCCCTAGGGCACCCATCCCAGTGCTTCCCCACCGTCCTAGGGAAATGGTTTTTCCTACTATCCAACCTAGACTTCCCCCATAGCAACGTGAGACCATTGATCCTCCATTGCTACATCCTAGGAAGGATGGGAAAAGAGAAAATCCAGGCAGAATCTGACCAGAAAGTGTCCCATTCGCAAGCATAACATAGTGGCCGATGGCTAAAAAGGGGACAACTTTTTAAATTTCTTCTGTACCCCTTCCTGATGTGAAGCTAATCAGATGGGTGAACCGGGGTGTCTCGTATTGAATGAGGGTATGGATATCACAGGCATCACAGAAATATGGTGGGATTCAGTCACACCACAGGACAAAATAAGAACATAACACAAGAACATAAGAACGGCCAGATTGGGTTGGACCAAAGGTCCATCCAGCCCAGTGTATGATCTGCCAACTGTGGCCAATGCCAGGTGCCCCAAAGGGAGGTATCACAACAGGTAGAACAAGGAGCAATGGTCTCATGTTGCAGTGCAGGAGGTCTAGATTGGATATTAGGAAAAATGATTTCCCGAGGAGGGTGGGAAAGCCCTGGGATGGAGTCCCTAGAGGTGGTGGAATCTCCATCCCCCGAGGTTTTGAAGTCCTGGCTTGACAAAGCCCTGGCTGGGCTGATTGAGTTGGGGTTGGTCCTGCTTTGGGCAGGGGGCTGGACTCGATGACTCTTGAGGTCTCTTCCAGCCCTTGAATTCTATGATTCTTACTAATACTTTACAGATCAAAGTGGGTTCCTATACAAAATAAACAAAATAGCAATCTACATTCTGTACACTGGACAGGGTTTGACTGAAGCTATGGCTCTCCCTGATGATGCAAACAGTTCCACAGTCTCCCATACACGGGGTGGGGTTCCCACTTTCCTTCCTGGGGCCACCTCCCCAGTTCAGTCTTTGCTCCTTTGGTGTTTCCAGGTGTTGAATTGCAGGAGGGAGGGGGGATGAGGTTAAGTGTTTATGTCTCTTACCCCTTTTATAGGTTCTTTTGTGTGCAGTAGGCATGTTATAGTATAGTTGATTATCCGATTAACTGATAAGCAAAAGTTTATAGGTTAATGCTATAGACTACACACATTTTCCCCCACCCCTTGCCAGTAATTTTTTTAGCAGGCTGCCCAGCAGCCCAGCTCAGTCCCGGCTTGCACTGGGTCCTGGACCCACTCCCGCTGTGGCTCTGCATTTAAAGTGTATCAGGAGCCAGGAGGGAAGGCAGCCAGGCTCAGGGCTTGTGCCAGGTCCTGGAGCTCAGATACTTCCTCCCCGGACAGGGGCTACCCAGGAACTATAGAAGAGTCAACTAACCAATAAGAATTCATGAGGTTCATCAGCTATTCAATTCACTGATATTTAACATCCCTAATGGGGAGGGAACTTCATAGCTCTAAACCCCCAACATAGATGGTGGGAAAGATGGAGTCCAGCATCACATGAGCTGGTCACATGCTTTTGCATGCTTCGATGACTCGTAGCAGGGACTGTTAGAATCATAAAATCACAGAATCATAGGGCTGGAAGAGACCTCACAAGGTCATCAAGTCCACCCCCTGCCCAAGGAAGGACCAATCCCAACTCAATCAACCCAGCCAGGGCTTTGTCAAGCCGAGACTTGCCCATATCCTGGCTTGAATGTTCGCAGGAAAGCCCATCAAGTAGGAAATATGCTTCTTCCTTGGCCTGTTGTGTTTCTCGGGCCATCCGCTTGAATGGTTCATCCACAATGTACCGGCTAGAGTGGATGTAAACTACTTAGGAGCAACCATTTGAAATACAGGTACATTGTCAACATTGATAACTTCCAATACAACCATTGTGTCATGTCCCTCCCCCGCCCATGCTTCATGAAAATTGGCTTCGTGATACCCCCAAAACATAATGGTTTGGTACTCAAACCAATGACCTGTGAATATTCTTGCTTTTCCAGGAAAGCTGGATGGTGGCTGGTCCTGCCAGGAGATGTGACCAGGCCAGCTGCTCCCAGACCCCATTTTGTCTCAGCTTGACAACGCCCTGGCAGGGTTGATTTAGTTGGGATTGGTCCTGCCTTGGGCAGGGGGCTGGACGTGATGACTTCCTGCAGTCTCTTCCAGCTCTTTGACGCTATGATTCTATGATTGGATCTTGCACTTGTACACTCAAGGTGAGAAAAGTTTGACCGCAACCCAAAGAATTCCTGCCTTGGGCAAAGGGGATATAAAAGTGGGAAACCAAACAACGAAGGCAGTGCAAAGACCCTCCGCTTACCACTACCCAAGATGTCTGCTGCAAACATCTAAGACTGAAAGGGGGAAGGATGAGGCCCAAGCCAGGAGGCTGCTGAGTTTGTGAAAAACATGATTCAAACACCTGTTAGGGTAAGAATTTGCATGTGGCAAGTTTCTTGGTGTAGTAGAATTAGCTGGCGCGTTGGGTTTATTTTGGCTTGATCACATGCTTTGATCTGTCTGTTTTGACTTTTGATCGCTTAACTCCTACTTGTGGTATTTCTTAAAAACACATTTATTTATTATCAAGCCCAGTGTAAATAATTGTTACGGGTGGGGAACGGGGCACAGCTGTGCCCGTCATGGAGAAAGAGAGCAAACCTTATGAGCTTGCTCTGCGTAAGACTTTACACAAAGTCAGACGGATTTATCTGTGGGGGTTGACCATTCGGGTTGTGCTCCCAGGTGCTGTCAAGTCCCTGCAACTGGGCCTCCCAGAGCTGAGCTGGTTGCTCTGATGTGGGGAGACTGCCCAACCCTTTGCCTTGGGGAGACCTGAGTTTCTGACCCAGCAGGACAGGCTGGTAGCTTACCCTGGAGGGCAGGTAGGCAGGCTCAGAGGTATGATCAGCATGGAATCCTAGAACACTAGAACTGGAAGGGACCTCGAGAGGTCATCGAGTCCAGTCCCCTGCCCTCACGGCAGGACCAAGCACCCTCTAGACCAGTGTTTCTCAATCTTTTTTTGATAAAGTAGCCCTTTTAAAAAACAATCATAAGTACCCCCAGTACCTACAGTTTTCAGACATACAAAATTTTTCTACCATTGCAACACATTTGTTTAAACAACTTAATCGTAGCCAGGTGGGCAATGACATTTTTGGGTGTAAAAAGTATGAAAATAATAAAACACTGTAAAACTTAAAACAAAAATTCAGTTTTCTCCAAATTTCAGTTGTGTTGACGTAGCCCCCAGACTTCTCTCGAGTACCCCTAACAGTACTCGTATCACTGGTTGAGAAACACTGGTCTAGAGCATTCCTGACAGGTGTCTGTCCAACCTGCTCTTAAATATCTTCAGAGATGGAGATTCCACAACCTCCCTGGGCAATTTATTCCAGTGTTTCACCACCCGGACAGGTGGGAAGTTTTTCCTAATGTCCAACCTAAACCTCCCTTGCTGCGGTTTAAGCCCATTGTTTCTTGTCCTGTCCTCAGAGGCCAAGGAGAACAATTTGTCTCCCTCCTCCTTATGAAACCCTTTTAGATACTTGAAAACCGCTATCCTGTCCCCCTCAGTCTTCTCTTTTCCAAACTTAACAAGCCCAATTCTTTCAGTCTTCCTTCATAGCTCCTGTTCTCCAGACCATTCATCCTTTCTGTTCCTCTTCTCTGGACCTTCTCCAAGTTTCTTCACCTCTTTCCTGAAATGTGGTGCCCAGAACTGGACACAATCCTCCAGCTTAGGCCTAATCAGCACAGAGCAGCATGGAAGAATGACTTCTTGGGTCTTGCTCACTACATTCCTGTTCATGGAGCCCAGTATCATGTTTGCTGTATTTTTGCAACAGCGTCACACTGCTGACTCCGATTTAGCTTGTGGTCCTCTATGACCTCTAGATCCCTTTCTGTAGGGCTCCTTCCTAGACAGTCGCTTTCCATTCTGTGTGTGTGTGACACGGATTGTCCCTTCCAAAGTGGAGCACTTTGCATTTCTCCTTATTCAGCTTCATTCTATTGACCTCCGACTATTTCTCCAGTTTGTCCTGATCATTTTGAATTATGACCCCAGCACACTGGGGGACACCCCCTGAGGGCCTCGGTCCATGAGGCTATTAATGTTCAACAGATCTAGACTTGCAGAACGACGCTTCCTTTGCACAAACCATATCCTACGCGTGTCACCGTGGTCAGATTGGGCACGGAATGCCACCCTGGCAATGGGTGACAGGGGAGGGCTCACGTGAGGATTCCCTGTTCTGTTCACTCCCTCTGGCATTGGCCCCCGTGGGCAGACTGGATATGGGGCTGGATGGACCTTTGGTCTGACTCAGTCTGGCCGGTCTAAAGAATCGCACCTCTTTCCCCTCCTCTGCCACTTCCCTCGGTGCCCCCCCCCCAGCCCCTCGTCTTCTTCCTCCTCTGCTTCTTCTCTTGGGGGTCCTCCCTAGTCCCACCTCTTCCCCCTCCTCTGCCCCTTCCCTCAGGGCCGCACCTCAGCCCCACCTCTTCCCCCTCCTCTGCCCCTTCCCTCAGGGCCGCACCTCAGCCCCACCTCTTCCCCCTCCTCTGCCCCTGCCCTCGGTGCCCCGCCCCAGCCCCACCTCTTCCCCTCCTCTGCCCCTTCCTCGGTGCCCCACCCTAGCCCCGCCTCTTCCCCTCCTCTGCCTCTTCCTCAGGGCCCCAGCCCCACCTCTTCCCCTCCTCCGCTTCTTCCCTCATGGCCACACCCTAGCCCCACCTCTTCCCCCTCCTCTGCCTCTTCCCTCATGGCCACGCCCTAGCCCCACCTCTTCCCCCTTCTCTGCCTCTTCCCTCATGGCCACGCCCTAGCCCCACCTCTTCCCCCTCCTCTGCCTCTTCCCTCATGGCCACACCTAGCCCCACCTCTTCCCCCTCCTCCGCTTCTTCCCTCATGGCCACACCCTAGCCCCACCTCTTCCCCCTCCGCTGTGTCTTCCATCATGGCCCCGCCCTAGCCCCACCTCTTCCCCCTCCTCTGCCTCTTCCCTCATGGCCCCGCCCTAGCCCCACCTCTTCCCCCTCCTCTGCCTCTTCCCTCATGGCCACACCCTAGCCCCACCTCTTCCCCCTCCGCTGTGTCTTCCATCATGGCCCCGCCCTAGCCCCACCACTTCCCCCTCCTCTGCCTCTTCCTCGAGGGGCCCCTAGACCCACCTCTTCCCCCTCCTCTGCCCCTTCCCTCAGGGCCCTACCCCACCTCTTCCCCCTCCTCTGCCTCTTCCTCATGGCCACACCCTAGCCCCACCTCTTCCCCTCCTCTGCCTCTTCCTCATGGCCACACCCTAGCCCCACCTCTTCCCCTCCTCTGCCTCTTCCCTCATGGCCCCCCTAGCCCACCTCTTCCCCTCCTCTCTTCCTCAGGGCCCCCGCCCTAGCCCCACCTCTTCCCCTCCTCTGCCCCTTCCTCATTCCCCTCTAGCCCCACCTCTTCCCCTCCTCTGCCTCTTCCCTCAGGGCCCCTACCCCAGCCCCACCTCTTCCTCCTCTGCCCCTTCCCTCAGGGCCCCACCCCAGCCCCACCTCTTCCTCCTCCTCTGCCCTTCCCTCATGGCCCCACCCTAGCCCCACCTCTTCCCCTCCTCTGCCTCTTCCCTCATGGCCACGCCCTAGCCCCACCTCTTCCCCCTCCTCTGCCTCTTCCTCGAGGCCCGCCCTAGACCCACCTCTTCCCCTCCTCTGCCCTTCCTCAGGGCCCCCAGCCCCACCTCTTCCCCCTCCTCTGCCCCCTTCCTCAGTGCCCCAACCTAGCCCTGCCTCTTCCCCCTCCTCTGCCTCTTCCCTCATGGCCACGCCCCAGCCCCACCTCTTCCCCCTCCTCTGCCTCTTTCTTCATAGCCATGCCCTAGCTCCACCTCTTCCCCCCCTCTGCCTCTTCCTCATGGCCACGCCCTAGCCCCACCTCTTCCCCTCCTCTGCCTCTTCCTCATGGCCACGCCCTAGCCCCACCTCTTCCCCTCCTCTGCCTCTTCCTCATGGCCCCCACCTAGCCCCTCTTCCCCCTCCTCTGCCTCTTCCCTCATGGCCACGCCCTAGCCCCACCTCTTCCCCCTCCTCTACCTCTTTCCCCCAAGGCTCTGCCCTCCTTCTGCGCCTTAGAATTATAGAATCACAGAATCCCAGGGCTGGCAGAGACCTCAGGAGTCATCGAGTCCGGCCTCCTGCCCAAAGCAGGACCAACCCCAACTCAATCATCCCAGAAAGGGCATGGTCAAGCCGGGATTTAAACACCTCTAGGGGTGGAAATTCCACCCCCTCCCTAGGGAACCCATCCTAGCGCTTCCTCACCCGCCTAGGGAAATAGTTTGTCCTAATATCCAACCTAGACCGCCCCCAAGACCACAACGTGAGACCGTTGTTCCTTGTTCTGCCATCTGCCCCTACTGAGAACAGCCTCTCTCCAGCCTCTTTGGAATCCCCCTTCAGGGAGTTGAAGGCTGGTCTCAAATCCCCCCTCACTCTTCGCTTCTGCAGACTAAACAAGCCCGAATCCCTCAGCCTCTCCTCATAGGTCATGTGCTCCAGGCCCCTGAATCATTTTGTTTGCCCTCTGCTGGACCCTCTCCAATGCGTCCACATCCTTTCTATAGTGGGGGACACAGAACTGGACACAATACTCCAAATGTGGCCTCACCAGAGTCAAATAAAGAGGCATAATCACTTCTCTAGATCTGCTGGCAATGCTCCTCCTAATGCACCCAAATATGCCATCAGCCTTCTTGGCTACAAGGGCGGCCTGTTGACTCATATCCAGATTCTCATACACTGTAACCCCCAGGGCCTTTTCTGCAGAACTGCTGCTTAGCCTGTCAGTCCCCATCCTGTAACAATGCTTGGGATTCTTCCGTTCCAAGGGCACGACTCTGCACTTGTCCATGTTGAATCTCATCAGATTTCTTTTGGCCCAGTGCTCCACTTTGTTTTCCCGTCTCTGCTCTAAAAGCATCCACCAGCGAACCCTAAAGTCTTCCCGGCTGTGCTCAGACCTCAGGGTTTCAGGAGCCAAATTTGTGATCACTATTACCCGAAAGAGGCACAGCTGTGTGAGTTCAGAGTTTCATTTTGTATAGATTCATATTAACACAGTGTGATGGGGGAAATGTTTATTGTATATCATAGAATCATAAACTCATACAGTTAGAAGAGACCTGGAGTCATCGAGTCCAACCCCCAAAGCAGGACCAACCCCAGCTCAATCATCCCAGCCAAGGCTTGGTCCAGCCGGGACTTAAACACCTCTATAGGTGGAGATTCCACCCTCTCCCAAGGGAAACTATCCCAGTGCTTCCCCACCTGTCTAGGGAAATCGCTTTTCCTACTCTCCAACCTAGGCCTCCCCACTGCAACATGAGACCATTGCTCCTTGTTCTGCCACCTGCCACCTCTGAGAACAGCCTCTCTCCAGCCTCTTGGGAACCCCCCTTCATGGAGTTGAACGCTGCTACCAAATCCCCCCTCACTCTTCTCTTCTGCAGACTAAACAAGCCCAGATTCCCCAGTCTCTCCTCGTAGGTCATGTGCTCCAGCCCCTGGATCATTTTTGTTGCCCTCTGCTGGACTCTCCAACTTGTCCACATCCTTTCTGTAATGGGGGCCCCACAATTGGATGTAGTTCTCCAAATGTGGCCTCACCAGTGTCAAAGACAGGGGAATAATCACTTCTCTCAATCTGCTGGCAATGCTCTTCCTAATGCAGCCCTCTGTGCCATGGATATGTATATATTCCCACAGCAAATCAGGTAGGTTCATCATTTAATTTGTTAGCGTTACTGTAAAAGTCCCTCAATGAGTGCCTTCCAGACTGACAGTATTATATTGCCAGTATATAAAGCCATGGTCCACCCACACACCTGGAGTCCTGCATTCCGATGTGGTCATCCCTTCCCCAGGAAAAGATCTGTTGACATTTGAAAAGTTTCAGAAGAGGGCAACAAAAATGATGTGGGGAAGGGACCAGCTTCTGTGATTAATAAGACTTTTGAGCCTGGAAAACAGAGGACTGTGGGTTGACATGACAGAGGTCTTTAAAACCACACCAGCTGTGAATAAGGAAGTGTGCCCCACAGTGAAATGAACAGGCAGCAGGTTTGAAACCAACACAAGGCAGCATTTCTTTGCCCAGCACACAGTCAACCTGTGGAAAGGATGTTGTGATGTCCAAGCCTGTAACAGAGACCTGTCCTCTGTGGACTGCTTTAGTTCTCTGTGAGTGGCCATGAGCTTGGGTGGGCAGGGATCGTGTTCCTAGCCTCTGTTTTGTAAAGGGCTGGGTGTGATGTAAGTTCCTGGGATACGACCTCAAATTGTGGTACTATTGAGCTCTTTACTTCACCCATGTGGGCTTCTGTAACAAGCAATACCTATCTTATTCAGCTGGAAAGGACCTTGAAAGGTCATCAAGTCCAGGGCCTTGCCCTCACAGCCAGGACCAGGTACCATCCCTGATGGATTTGCCCCAGATCCCTAAATGGCTTCCCTCCTCAAGGATTGAGCTCACAACACTGGATTTAGTAGGCCAATGCTCAAACCACTGAGATATTCCTTCCCTGCTGATATAGCCCTTTCCTGACACAAACATTTATACCATCAGGGACACACCAGGTGTCAGGACATGACTTCTTCCACCAGCCACTCCTCAGCTAACAATAGAAATGCTCCAGCCAATCCCCCCAACTCCAGTTTCCAGCCTAGGATCCTAGAGCTGTACTATGTTGCCCCGGTCAGAGGCCTGATAGGTGCACGTTTATTACCCAGTCCACCCCTCCCTCAATATGGAGAGGACAATGCACCAGCCCCCCCCCCATTCCCAAGCTGATTTTTCTTCCTGTTTCAACAACACAGATTTTTTGGTCAAAATGTAAAATAGATTTTTTAACTCCAGAGAGCTTGGAAGTGATCAGGCTTGTTTAGTCTGCAGAAGAGAAGAGGGAGGGGGGATTTGAGAGCAGCCTTCAACTTCCTGAAGAAGGGTTCCAAAGAGAATGGCAAGAGGCTGTTCTCAGTGGGGGCAGATGGCAGAACAAGGAGCAATGGGCTCTCTTTGCAGGAGGTTGGATCTTAGGAAAAATGATTTCCCGAGGAGGGTGGGGAAGCACAGGGATGGGTTCCCCAGGGAGGGGGCAGAAGCTCCATCCCTAGAGGTTTTGAAGTCCCAGCTTCACAAAGCGCTGGCTGGGATGTTTGAGTTGAGGTTGGTTCTGCTTTGGGCAGGAGGCTGGCTTCAATGACTCCTGAAGTCTCTTCCAACCCTAGGATTCTATGATTCTAAGTAATAGCTTACAGATCAAAGTGCGTTACTAAACAAAATAAACAAAATAGCAGTCTATGTTCTATACACTAGACAGTGTTTGACTCAAGCCATGTCCCCCCTTCCCCGAGGGATCAAACAGGTCACCGGTCTCCCACATACAGGGTGGGGTTCCCACTTTCCTCCCTGGGACCACCTCCCCAGTTCAGTCTTTGCTCCTTTGGAGTTTCCAGGTTTTGAGTTGCGGGGATGCAAGGGAGGGGGGATGAGGTTGAGTGTGGATGTCTCTTCCCCCTTTTATAGCTTCTTCTGTGTGGAGTAGGCATGCAACAGTAAAGTCGATTATCTGATTAACCGATAAGCAAAAGTTGATAGGTTAATGCTATAGACTATATGCTTTTCCCACTCAACCCTTGCCAGTAATTTTTTTTTAGCAGCCTGCCCAGCAGCCCAGCTCAGTCCCAGCCTGCACTGAGTCCTGGACCCACTCCCGCTGTGGCTCCGCATTTAAAGTGTATCAGGAGCTAGGTGGGAAGGCAGCCTGGCTCAGGGCTTGTGCCAGGTCCAGGGGCTCAGATATGTCCCCCTCCTCCCCCGGACAGGGGCTACCCAGGAACTATAGAAGAGTCAACTAACCAATAAGAATTCATGAGGTTCATCAGCTATTCAATTAGCTGATATTTAACATCCCTAATGGGGAGGGAACTTCATAGCTCTAAACCCCCAACATAGTAGGTGGGAAAGATGGAGTCCAGTGTCACATGAGCTGGTCACATGCTCTTGCATGCTTCAATGAGTCATAGCAGCGACTGTTGCCCATATTCTGGCTCAACTGTTCACAGGAAAGCCCATCAAGCAGTAAATATGCTTTTCCCATGGCCTGTTGTGTTTCCTTGGCCATCCACTTGAATAGTTCATCCACAATGTACTGGCTAGAGTGGACGTTTCAGTGGGGGAGGTCTAGGTTAGATATTAGGAAAAACTATTTCACTAGGAGGGTGGTGAAGCATTGGAGTGGGTTACCTAGGGAAGTGGTGGAATCTCCATCCCTACAGGTGTTTAAGTCTCGGCTTGACAAAGCCCTAGCTGGGTTGATTTAGTTGGGATTGGTCCTGCCTTGGGCAGGGGGCTGGACTTGATGACCTCCTGAGGTCTCTTCCACCTCTAGGATTCTATGATTGGATTTTGGACTTTTGCACTCAAAGTGCGAAAAGTTTGAATGCAACCCAAAGAATTTCTGCCTTGGGCAAAGGGGATATAGAGGTGGGAAACCAAACAACAGAGGCAGTGCAAAGACCCTCCACTTACCACTACCTAAGATTTCTGCTGCAAGCATCTAAGACTGAAAAAGGGAGAAGGATGACACCCACTCCAGGAGGTTTCTGAGTTTGTGAAAAACATGATTCAAACACCTGTTAGAGTAAGAATTTGCATGTGGCAAGTTTCTTGGTGTAGTAGAATTAGCTGGTACATTGGGTTTATTTTGGCTTGATCACATGCTTTGATCTGTCTGTTTTGACTTGCAATCACTTAACTCCTACTTTTGTGATACTTCTTAAGAACACATTTATTTATTATCAAGCCCAGTGTAAATAATTGTTACAGGTGGGAGGGGGGCACAGCTGTGTCTGTCATGGAGAAAGAGAGCAAACCTTATGAGTTTTCTCTGTGTAAGACTTTATACAAAGTCAGATGGATTTATTTGGGGGGTTGAGCATTGGGGTTGTGCTCCCCGGTGCTGTAAAGTCCCTGCAACTAGGTCTCCCAGAGATGAGCTGGTTGCTCTGTTAGTGGAAGGCTCCAACTCTGTGCCTTGGGGGAGACGTGAGTTTCTGACCCAGCAGGACAGGCTGGTGGTTTGCCCCAGAGGGTAGGAAGGCAGGCTCAGAGGTATGATCAGCACAGAATCCTAGAATTGGAAGGGACCTCGATAGGTCATCGAGTCCAGTCCCCTGTCCTCATGGCAGGACCAAGCACCCACTAAACCAGTGTTTCTCAATGTTTTTTGATAAATTACCCCTTTTTCTTAGAAAAAAAATTATAAATACCCCCAGTACCTACACTTTTAGACACACATTTTTTTTCTACCATTGCAACTCATTTGTTTAAACAACTTAATCATAGCCGGGCAGGCAGTGAAATTTTTGGGTGTAAAAAGTGCAAAAATAATAAAACACTGTAAAACTTAAATTCAGTTTTCTCCAAGTTTCAGTTGTGTTGATGTACCTCTCAGATTTCTCTCAGTTGAGAAACACTGGTCTAGACGACCTGACAGGTGTCTGTCCAACCTCTTCTTAAATATCTCCAAAGATGGAGATTCCACAACCTCCCTGGGCAATTTATTCCAGTGTTTCACCACCCTGACAGGTAGGAAGTTTTTCCTAATGTCCAAGCTAAACTCCCTTCTGGCAGTTTAAGCCCATTGCTTCTTGTCCTGTCCTCAGAGGCCAAGGAGAACAATTTGTCTCCCTCCTCCTTGTAACACCCTTTTAGATACTTGAAAACTGCTCTCCTGTCCCCTCTCAGTCTTCTCCTTTCCAAACTAAACAAGCCCAATTCTTTCAGTCTCCCATCATAGCTCATGTTCTCTAGACCTTTCATCATTCTTGTTGCTCTTCTCTGGACCTTCTCCAGTTTCTCCACATCTTTCTTGAAAAGTAGTGCCCAGAACTGGACACAATATTCCAGTTGGGGCCTAATCAGCACAGATTAGATGGAAGAATGACTTCCCCTGTCTTGCTCACAACATACCTGTTCATGCATCCCAGTATCATGTTTGCTTTTTTTTGCAACATGCTGACTCCTATGTAGCTTGTGGTCCACTCTGACCCCTCGATCCCTTTCTGCAGGACTCCTTCCTAGACAGTCACTTCCCATTCTGTGTGCGTGAAATGGATTGTTCGTTCCTACGTGGAGCATTTTGCATTGGTCCTCATTAAACTTCATCTAATTTACCACAGACCATTTCACCAGTTCATAGACTCATAGAATCCCAGGGCTGAAAGAGACCTCAGGAGTCATCGAGTCCAGCCTCCTGCCCAAAGCAGGACCAATCCCAACTGAACCATCCCAGCCAGGGCTTGGTCAAGCCAGTTTGTCCAAATGAGCGGTTCTGAAACTTTTTGGGCTCTGGAGCCCTTTACATGCATAAAAATGTATGCGGAGCCCCAGCGGTCCACTGTTTGTATGTGTTGTACCTATCGATGTTTCCAGTTTGTCAACCTCGCGGAGCCCCTGGAGATGTCTCACGGAGCCCTAGGGCTCTGCGGAGCACATTTTGAGAAACAGTGGTCCAGATCATTTTGAATTATGACCCCAGCATACTGGGGGACACCCCATGGGGGCCTCGGTCCATGAGGCTATTAATGTTCAACAGATCTAGACTTGCAGAACAACACTTCCTTTGCACAAACCATAACCTACGTGTGTCACCATGGACAGTGTGGGACAGCCAGGTGGGGCATAGAATGCCATCCTGGCTATGAGCAATAGGGGATGGTGCACTGGATGATTCCCTGTTCTGCTCACTCCCTCTGGGGCACCTGGCATTGGCCACTGTTGGCAGACAGGACACTGGGCTGGATGGACCTTTCTAATGTTTCATATGTTTAGACTTTCATGGACTCCCACTCACCCCCAAAGTCCACTGTGGACCAGCGAGGGAGCAACCTCCCCACGAGTGGCTGCTGGGTCCATCTTCAGCCCATCCCTTGAGGGTTCCCAAACTAACTTTCCACCCTGTCTTTATCAACACAAAACCTTCCAACCTCTCTGCCCCCCCCCCCCCGCAGCCAGGCTCTCCCCCAGTTATTCAGGGGTTCTCCTGAGCTCAGGCAGGAACTTTTGCATCTTACAATCACTTCCCACCAGCCCACCCCCCTGAATGGGACCTCCTAGTGCTCAATCCTGATGCCTTTTACATCAGGAAAACTTAGCCCCTTTTGGGGGAAGGGGCACATCCTGTGATCGGTGCGGCTTGGCCCCCTGCTCACCCACTTCCTAGTCCTGCCTGGACTTAGAATCATAGAATGCTAGAACTGGAAGAGACCTCAAGAGATCAAGGTGGATTTGATGACCTACCATAGGTCCCTGCTGCCCAATGTTTCTGAGATATTACAGCGACCCCATAAGTGGCTGACCAGGAATGCAGGGGGCAAGAAGGGAAGAAGGTGGCATGGGCATGGGTGATATGGGGGTGGTCGGTCAGGGATGCATGCAGAACCTCTGGAAGGGATGAGAGAATGGATCTCCCTTCTCTGGGGGAACCGGGAAGGAGAGGAACATGATTGCTGGCATGTGGGGAAGACTGGGGAGTCCCTGAGAAAGAGGCAACTGGGAAGGTGACCTACTGGGAATGTATGTGGTGGAAGTGAGAAGCCCTATTGGTGGACCAGGAATTCAGCTACCCAACTTGTGATCCCCACATTTCTGCCTTGCTTCATTTCCCAGCCATTGACCCCAGCTGGACCTTGGTTGTATAGAGCAAAGAGCCCACTGCTGTCAATTTTCTGTCCCCCCATGTAGGTATCGGTCAATGGTCACCCCTTCATCTCCTCTTTTCTGGCCCAGAGCTTCTCCAGTATTCCAGCTGCAGTCACCCCAGGCTATGTATGCACTGGGCTGGTGCATTTGTATCAAATCTAGTCCATGAATCCAAGGGCAAGTTGAAGGGTTCTTTGAAGATTGTGAGTGAAGAGATTTCTGAGAGCTCTTCCATCCAGCAGAGGAAGCCAGAAAATTCAGAGTAGAAATTTGGGGCATGTTTCTAACAGGGAGGGTAAGAATTAGGGGTGCTGGTATACAAAGCTCCCCCCCCTTCTTCCTCCGGGACTTTCCAGCTCTTCACACTGATTCATCAGAAAGAGAGCTAACTTTGCATCTCAGCCTCAGGGGACGCCAGGCAGAGCAGGGTGTGAGAAAAACAGGAAACACCTGCTCTGGTGAGTTGCGGCTGGCTGGGTTGCCCGCCTCCCTCCCCCAAAAAGAAAAACATGGCTAGAGATGCTAGCTAAAGCTAAACTAATCAATCAATCAAAGAATCACAGAAAGGTCAGGTTGGAGGGACTTCAAGAGGTCACCATGTCCAGCCCCATGCACTGAGGTAGGACCAAGCACACCTAGACAGGGGTTTCCCCTAGTGAGTCTTTAAAACCTCTGGTGATGTGGACTCCATTACTTAAACTCTTAACTAGTTTGAGAGTTGCAAAATTTTTCCTAATCACCCACCTAACTGTGCCTTGCGGCAGATAAAACCCATTGCTTCTTGTCCGTCAGTGGCCATGGGAGAACAACAGATCCCTGACCCCTTTCAAACAGCCCTTCACTGATCTGAAGTCTGTTAGCAACCTCCTCAAGGGAGGTTTAGGTTGGACGTTAGGAAAAATGTCCTACCCATCAGGGTGGTGAAACACTGGAATAAATTGCCTAGGGGGGGTTGTGGAGTCTCCATCCCTGGAGATATTGAAGTGCAGGTTGGATAGACATCTACCAGAGGTGATCTGGAGGGTGCTTGGTCCTACCGTGAGGGCAGGGAACTGGACTTGATGACCTCCTGAGGTCCCTTTTAGTTCGAAGATTCTATGATTCTGTCTTTTCTCAAGACCAAACACACCTCCTTTTTAAACTTCCCTTTGTTCATTTTCATTGCTTTCCTCTGGACTCTCTCTGGTCTGTTCACATCTTTCCTAAAGTATGGTGCCCAGACCTGGATACAGGACAGCAGATGCATCCATATCTTGAATATAATCCTCTTATTAACACCCCTATGATGATATTAGACTGGATCTAGCTCCTGAGACTGAGGACCTCCCCC
Source organism: Rafetus swinhoei (assembly GCA_019425775.1). NCBI lineage: Eukaryota > Metazoa > Chordata > Testudines > Trionychidae > Rafetus > Rafetus swinhoei. Next base: position 22,326,100 of record CM033433.1, read on the forward strand.
CCAGCAATGGGGAGCCCATACTGACCCCCCCCACCCCCTTCTGCCTCCCCACAGCCCCCAATGGATTTTTCCATGGGTCAGCAGCCCCCGACCTCAAAAAAAGGTTCCCTACCCCGATCAAGCTGTTCTGTCCCCATGTTGTAGTTGTACATTTAACTTTTTCCTTCCTAAGTGCAGTTGTTTTGAATTCATATCCTTTTCTCCAAAGTGCTTGCTATCCTTGCTAGCTAGGTATCATCTACAAATATTTATGAGCATGCTTTCTGCTCTGTTGTCCAAATAACTAAAGAAAATATGATCTAACCCAGAACAGAACCCCTGTGGGACACCCCTCCCCCACACAAAATATGTACTCACAGCTTAACAGCAAACTGTTGATAGCTACTCTTTGAGAATGATCTTTCAACCAGTTATGCACCCATGTTATAGTCATTTCATCTAAATTGCATTGCCCTAGTTTGCTTCTGACGGTGTCGTGTGGGAACATGCCAAAGCTTTCCTAACATTCAGCTATATCACCTCTACTGCTTCCCCCCTATCCACTAGGTCACTGACCCGGATCAATGAAGGAAATTAGGTTAGTTTGGCATGGTTTATTTTTGACAGATTCCCTGCAGGCTATTCCTTATTACCCTATTATCCTGTAGGTGTTCACAAACTGATTATTTAATAATTTGTTCTAGTAATTTAGTAATTGATCAGTCAATTTCTCTCCCTCCATACCTTTCTTTCTTTCTTTCTTTCCAGATATCTCTTTGCTGTTTCTTGCTGATTCTCTGTCCTGGCCTGAAAACCGTGAAGAACAACTCTGTGGATTTCTAGCTAGGACCCTCTGTGACGTAGTGGGTTGTGAGTGACCTGCACTGTCTGCTGTCTGCAGCACAGCCCGGCAGGGCAGTGGATGAGTCATTATGCAAGGGGGCTTGGAAACTCGTCAGACAGGTATCTCCCATGGAGCGGAACAATGGGAAGCAGGGGAGTGAAACCCTGGATGGGGGCAGGGCTGGAAGTGAGGGAGTTAGTTTCTGTCTGGGATCATGGAGGAACCAGCCTACGCCAGGGGCTGGGATTTAGGGCCCAGTCTCCCCCATCTGAAGGGGGGCTGAGGCATCCTAGGCCTGCCCTGTAACCAGATTACATCTGTGCTGTGCTGTATCCTGGAGAAGCAATAAACTCCCTCCATTCTACCGGCTGGTGGAGTTTGTTCGTGCCATTTCGGGGGTGCAGGAGTCAGGGGACCCCAACGTGTCATCACACCCTCCTCTCCCATTAGGGTTAGTTCAGGGGCACCCCTCAGTCTATATTTCATGGGAGGTGCTGTTCACTATCGACACAGTGGAGGGACTCAGAGGTCCCTGAAAGTCAGGGGTGGAAGTTGTGAATGACAAGGAGCCCATGTGGAACATTTATTTATTTGTTTATGGTTACTCAGTGCAAACTACAAACTTTTTTTTTTTAAACCACAACAGCCAGGAGCTAAATATGTAACATTCACAGCAATAGTAGCAAAGCCATTTGTGATGAAGCCCCAGTTTGAGGGTTGGCTGAGTCAGGGAGGCAGGGAAAGGGACAAAGGTCCTTTACCCACTAGGGGGCACCAGCCCCTATACAGGCCCAGGATGAGGGATTGCCTGGCTCAGTGGCGCAGTGAATGGAACTTGGGGTCCTGCCTCACTGGATCCAATCCCACAGGTGCTGATCCAGTGCCACAGCAGGTGATGGCTGGGTGCAGGAGAGACATGGGATGCGGGTTGGCTCCTTGCTTGGGGCACTGGCTCCCTGCATGACATGATCTGTCCGGTCACAGCCCAGCTCTTGGCTGGGCAGAGCACCCAGCGGTGGAAAGCTGGTTAAGCCACGAGAGTTGAGTCCCTTTTGGCCCCTACCAGGGTTCTACCAGGGCACCGAGCTGCAGGGGGGAACTGTGGGAGGCAGGACAGCGATGCCAAAGAAAGGGGGCCGCCCCCCTACACCGCACGCTGGTTCACGTTCTTGTACTTGGGGCTGCTCTCCCGCTTCAGCTGCAGCACTGTGGCAAGAAGCCACCTCACCTGCAAAGGGGGACAACAGAGAGGGCAGGCGTGAGAGGGGGTCAGAGCATGGGGGAGCAGCTCTGTCTGGCAGTCTGCGTCATTCTGTCTGGCTTTTATGTCTGCATCTCACTGCATCTGCATCCAGCCTCTGTCTTCCTCTTTCCTTCCTCCATTCATTCTTCCCCTCCCGTGTTGCATGCTACTGTGCTACTGGGTTGTGGAATCTCCATCACTGGAGATATGTAAGAGCAGGTTAGACAGACACCTGTCAGGGAGGGCCTAAATCAGGGGTGGGCAAAAGCTTCTCAGCCGGCCGGATCCGGCCCGCCGAGAGCTTTGATCCGGCCCCTGAGGCAGTTCCAGACCCTGTCCCCTAGCGCGTTGCCTCGGGGCAGGAGCCCTTCAGGGCTCGTGTCTTCCCCCCGCCACGGGGAAGGCCTCATCTCTGGCTCCCTAGCAACATGCTAGAGGCACTGGGAGCTGCAAGCCCTTTCCAGTGCTTCCCTTTAAAGGGCTCTGTTGTGGTTAGAAAACCAGAAGACCACTGTATTTTGAAGAGTTAGTGAATCTTCCCAGTTCTCATGTCTGCCAACTAGAAACCAGGCTTTGGCCTGCTGTTAGCACGGAAAATTCCCAGCTCGCTCACTCGTTAGAGAGACAGGCCATGCCCAGTGTGGGTGAGCTCACCACATCACATAGATAAACTTTGGGGTAAATGAGCCGGCCCGTGGGAATCATCTCACACCGGCAGATGTTTGGTTTTTTTTTGGGCGGGGGGGTGGTTCCTCTGCACATAGTTCATTGCTGCTTCTCAATTTTGTGTACGGGCTATACTGTGAAAGCTTTGTTATCCGGCACTCTGTTAACCAGAAAGCGTTGTGAACTGGCATTGACCCCAGCCACAATACGGTCACCTCTTCAGGCACACAGGTTTGCCATGATTGGCTTAACCATTTTTTATTGAAGAAGTACTAATTATCTTCCACTCAAAATAGAAATGTGAGACCAACTGCCTCTCACGCTATAAAACTACCAATATTAAAAACCTGAGTTTCACTATGAGTGTCCATTGGTTTGTCCTAGGTTGATGGGACCCTCAGATAACCAGAATGTTTAGATAACCGGAACGCCCTAATCCCTGAGCGTGCTGGATAACACACGTTTTACTTTATATTGTTTAATGTTGCCAATGCTCTTTGGACTTCCTGAAGGACCTGGAACTGTACAGAGGTGCCTTTCAGACCTGGCCCAGGAAACCATCCTGTGCTGAGTCAGAGTCCCCAGCAAGCCAAAGGGATGTTGGGAGCCTTCTCTTGCCTTTGCTTCTTATATCACCTGTAATATCTAATAAACCTTGCATGTCTTTGCATTAAGCGATTTGTGTCTTCCTGGTTACCCTCTGAACCTGAGAGCAGAGTCTGGCTGGCCCAGCCTCTGAAGTAAGACAGGCTTCTGCCTTCCCTACGCTTGTCAGGCAGCATTGCCTAGCAGTCATGCGGAACAGCTGGCCCTAGGCTCCACATGGTGCTGCTGTTTTGAAGTACCCCCTCCTCTCCCCTCCCCCACTTGCTGCCTCCTTCTGATAGAGGCAGGAAGGAGGGAGGAAACGACTAGTCAACTAGTCCTTCACATCCCTACTTTAAACAGAAGCAATTGGAAAGAGCTCACAGCTCTGCCCCCACTGGCCCGTTGCCTGGGAGCTGCCCAGAGGCGTGAGCCCTTTCAGCAGCTTCTGTTCAAAGGGCTTGTACCTGCCGGGTGGCTGCCTGGCAACAGGTTAGCAGTGGGGCCAGGAGCTGCGAGTCCTGTCATATGAAATCTAAGCTCCCACCGCAGACAACTCTGGGAGGAGGCTAGCCCCCAGCACCCTCCCCTCTGCTCCAGGCCCCTGCCATTGGCCACAAGTCAGGGGGCAAGGACCCCAAGCCAGGCAAAGTTCCCGGTAGGGTAGCTCTCAACCCCGCCCCTTCTGCACAAGGCCCCGCCCCTTCTGCCTGAGGCCCCTCCCCTTCCAGGTCAGCCTGCATCCACTTCTGAGGGTGTGTCTAGACTACAGGGTTTTGTCAACAAAAGTGGCCTTTTGTTGACAAAACTATACCTGTATCTACACTACTGCCGAGTTCTGTTGACATAACGTCAACAAAGCCTCTGTCGACAAAAGCCTATAGTCTAGACGTACCCTGAAAGTTGTGAAGTGGCCCTCCTTCCAAAATTATTGCCCACCATCTATTGTCTAGATGGTGCTTGGTCTGCTGGGAAGGCGGGGGACTGGACTTAATGGCCCTCTCAAGGTCCTTTCCGGTTCTACTGTTCTATGATTCTAACCTGGCTCCTCCCATCCCTCCCACAGTCGCCCTCTCTCACCTTGAACAGGGTCACCATGGCGCTGTAGCACACGCTCAAGAGGAAGAGGGTGATGAAGACCGCGATGGTGCTCCAGAGGCTGTCGAGCTCCTCGTCGCCGTCCTCAGTGCAAAACTCGCCAGACATGATCACCTCTTGGGGGGAGAGAAAGAGACGTCACTTCCAAGTCAGCTAATGTCACAGAGAGCTGGGCTGTTTCACCCCACACCACTCTGTGTCTCCCTCTCTCCACCCACCATTCCATCCTTCCACTCATCTGTCTCTGGGTACATCCATCGAACTCTGGTCATAAGCCACCCATACATCCACACAAACCACCCATCCATCTAGACATAACTCCTCTCTGCCCCCCTCCTTCCATCTCTAGACACATCCATCCATCTATCCTCATTATTCTATCCATTCATCCCTGCTAACTATCCCGCCATATATCGATCCCCACTTAACACTCCATTTCTCAATGACCACAACCCATCCATCCATGCCTGTCCACCCAACCATCTCTACACACATCCGTCCATCCATTCCCACAAACCACCCATCCATCCATCCTCACCACTCCATCCATTCATCCCTACTAACCAACCCACCATCTATCCATCCCCACTTAACCCTCCATTTAACAATGACCACAACCCTTCCATCCATCTATGCCTCTCCACCCAACTATCTCTACACACATCTGTCCATCCATGACCACAAACCACCCATCGATCCATCCATATGTGTATCCCTAGATACATCCATCCATGCCTGCACCCATCCATCTCTAGATCCATCCATCGATGACTACAAACTATTCATCCCTCTTGAGATCCATCCATCCAATTCCACTCACCCCTCCATACATTCATGACCACAAACCAGTTATGCATCCATCAGTCCATCCATAAACACTTCCATCCAACCTTCTATGCATCTACACCTTTCCAACTATGAATACATCCAGCTATGCATGATCACTAATCATCCATGGATGCATCAATATATCCCTAGATACCTCCATCTATCCAACCATCCCTAGATGAATCCTTCCAACCATTCATTGCCAGATCTCAGGGTACTTCCATCCATCCATCGCCGCAAATCATCCATCCATTGCTACACAAAACCCCACTCTGCCTCCCTCTCTAGATACATCCACCCATCCCCACTCACCCTTTAGTTCACCCATGACAAAAAAAATCTAACTATCAGGCCATCTCTGATATCTCCCTCCATGCCGGCATCCATCTGTACATCCATCCAACCATGACCACAAACCATGCACACATCCACCCCCAATTACACCTCCATTCTTGCATGACAACGAACTATCCATCCATGCATCTATCCATCCATGCTTTGCCATCTAGCCATCCATCTCTAGATATATATGTACCTCCATGACAACAAACCATCCATTGATCCATCCACCAATCCACTCCTTCACACCTCCATCAATCCAGCCATCCATTAGTCCATCTGTGGAAACATCTATCCATCCATTCTTCCATCCATCCATGCCTCTCCACTCTTTCATCTCTATATACATCTCTCCATCCATGATCACAAACTATCCATCAGTCCATCCCTAGACACATCCATCCATCTATGCCTCCACCGTTCCTCTCTAGATACCTCCATCCATCAAATAATGCATAGAAGCATGTCTCCATCCATCCATCTCTAGCTACATTCATCCCTAAATTTATCCATTGATTCCTCCACCCATCCACTTCTAGAGACATCCCTCTCCCTCCAGCTTTTCTTTCCTCCATTTACCCACCATGGCCCACTGTCATGGTGGGGGAGCCCCCTAAAAACCAGGTTGGGTGGATTTCATGCAAGTGCCTCCACGACCCTCATCCCAATGTACCTAAACACCTGGGAGACCCTTCAGATGGCACACAGCCATCTCTGCGGCTGTTTGTACAGGGCTCTCTTGCTCAGGTGCAATTTGTAGTTGCCTTGGGTGTGGGATGAGGAGGTTTTGAAGACTGTTACAGGAGGTCCCTGCTTTACAACAGCCCAATTTATGACACCCCCACCCACACTTACGACCTTTTCCGTAAGTGTGGAAGGGGCCGAAATCCCCCCGACTTACCTCCTCAGCCCCACTTTTACGATGGTGTATGATGCCTGTTGTAAATGCAGGCTCAAGTTATGATGCCCCTGACTTGCGACGCTATCCCCGGAACCAATCACATCGCAAGTCAGGGGCAGCCTGTACGTTTCTTAAGAGAAACACGGGTATTTTCTGGACAGATTCTCTCGGATATAAAAGATGTTGCTTCCTGAAGACTGGGGTGGGGGGTCATGTTTGTGTCTCCGGGTATGTCTAGACTATATGCCTCTACCAACAGAGGCATGTAAATTAGACATACCGACATAGTCAATGAAGCGGGGATTTAAGTATCCCCCACTTCATTAGAATAAAAATGGCCGGCGCATTGTGCCAGCTCAGCTGTTTGTCGGCACAAACCGGCAGTCAAGACGGGGATTGGTCGACAAGGAAAGCCTTTGTTGACCGATCCTGCAAACCTTGTTTCACGAGGCATAAGGGATTTGTCGACAAAGACTTTCCTTGTCTACCAATCCCTGTCTTGACTGCCAGTTTGTGCCAACGAACAGCTGAGCCAGCACAACGCGGCGACCATTTTTATTCTAATGAAGCGGGGGATATTTAAATCACTGACTATGTCGGTATGTCTAATTTACATGCCTCTGTTGGCAGAGGCATGTAGTCTAGACATACCGTCTTTTAGAGAATATAACCTGTGGGTTATATTCATTCTTACAAACCCCCCGGCAGGCTATACTCGTGCACGGGGTATATAGGGTTTTTTTACTCAATGGAAGAGGATCCCCTCCTCCCCACCCTTTCACTACCTTTGCCGGGCTGGCGGGAGGCTCCCAGACCAGGCTGACAAAGGGAAGGAGCCCGGAGCAAGTTGCTCTGTGGCCAGCAGCAATGGTGGGAGTCTGCAGGTGGCCACGGCTTACAGGAGTGGGGCCAGGGCATGGTGCTTGTTGCTTGTTGCTCCTGCGCGATCCAGCCGGGTGCCCTTCCCTGCCTGCAGCCGCCACCGCACACCGGACCCGCTGCGCGCTCGCTTGTTGCTCCCGGGCTGGTGCCTGCCCCGCTGCCCCGAACCATGGCCCGCAACTTGCTCCGGGCTCCTTCCCTTTGTCAGCCCGGGCTGGGAGCCTCCCGCCTTGCGCCTCTGCTGGGGATGCCTCTGCCCTGGCTCCGGAGCGTTCCCAGCTGCTGAGCCCCTTGTAAGTTTCCCCACGTTGTTCAGTCCCAGACTGGGAGCCTAACCCCCCGCACCATAAATATACCCCTGCACCCTAAATATACTCCCAGCACAGTCTTATATACCACGCGGGTTATACTCATGCGCAGGGTATACAAGATTTTTTTTACTGAAATAGCAAAAACCATGGGGTATATTCGGGTGCAGGTTATATTTGGGTGCGGGGTATATTCACAAAAATACAGTACCCTCCCTGTGTTGGGTGTGTCTCTGGCTACATCTAGACTGGCATGATTTTCCGCAAATGCTTTTAACAGAAAAGTTTTTCCGTTAAAAGCATTTGAGGAAAAGAGCGTCTAGATTGGCACAGAAGCTTTTGCACAAAAGTGCTTTTGTGCAAAAGCATCTGTGGCCCATCTAGATGCGGTTTTGCACAAAAAAGCCCCGATCGCCATTTTCGCCATCGGGGCTTTTTTATAAAACGGTTCTCAGTTGTCTACACTGGCCCTCTTGTGCAAAAGCATTTGTGCAAGAGGGCTTTTTCCCGAGCGGGAGAGTCATTGTATTTGCGCAAGAACACTGACGATCATACATTAGATCGTCAGTGTTCTTGCGCAAATTCAAGTGGCCAGTGTAGACAGCTGGCAAGTTTTTGTGCAAAAACTTGCCAGTCTATACGCAGCCTCTGTGTGTACAAGCACAACAGCTCAGGTGAGAGGGTCCCTGTGCCATGGAATGTTATATGTAGGTCCATGTGCACTGGACTTAGCTCTCTCTCTCTCTCTCTGTCAGACAACCCCCCACTCTCCTCCTCTGTGTGTACCTCCACATTTAGAACTTGTGTTGCACCCCAGGATACGGGGACAGTAGGGCAATCTGCATCGTTTGTGCCGCCCCATGACTTGGGCCCTCTGCGTCAGCAGAGCTAGTGAAATGTTAGCTTAGCCCTTGCTTAGTATCTGCTCCAGATAACAGCCCTACTACTGCTGTTACTTTGCGAGGACAGAGTCCCTGGAGCTGATCCCTGGAGCTATATCCCTGCTGTATATTGTCCTAGATCCCTCTTCTCAGCTGCCACTGAGGATAGGGGGTGGGGGTGGAGGGAGAGCCTTTAGCCTCCTAGCCAGCAGGCGGGTTGTATACAGGACCCAGGGTATTTCAATCACCTCCCTGCCACTGACTCTGTCTAGAAAATCCCTGTGCGGTATCTGTTCCTGTCTGAGGTGGCAGGGTGGGTGGGGTATATGTTGATCCTGATACAGAGGATCTCGGCTGAATGGGATTCCAGGAATGGCTGGACCATCTAGCAATCCAGCTACCAACCTAGGCATCCTATGCTCCAGCCATCCTTATCTGGAACCTCCACCCACCATAACTACCACGCATCCATGTAGACCTATGAAAACCACATTCCCACCTCAGCATCCATCCTCCCACCCAACCACCCATCCATCCATCCGTCTGTCCATTGCTTTATTCACCCATGTATTTATCCTCATCTGTACCTGCTCATCCAGCCATTGCCCTACCCATCAATCATCCATCCATCCATCGCCCGGCACATGCATCCATCCTTTCTCATTTCCCTGTCACCATTGATTCCCGTCCGTGTTGATGCCCATCTCTCTCCATCTATCGCCACCCACACATTCATCCTTTCATCCTTCAAAACAGGAACCCCTCTAACCTTCTCCATAGGTTTAGCCATCCATCCCCATCTGTGGATGCACTGATACCCCTATGTCACACACAAACTTTCCAGCCATCGGTTCCCCATTAAAATGCAGTCTAATGGATCTAGGATCTGATTTTTATCTGGGAACTTATGTGACCTTGGGATGGTCCCTGTCCTTCTTGATGTCTCTATTTCATCTCCTTCTTTCTCTATTTAGATGTGAGCCCTTTGACACCAGAACCATTTCCCACAGTGTCTGGGACTAAGAAGGCAACTTTACTCCAAATAATTCTCTCCCCCCACCCACCTCTCTCTCTCTCTGCACTATCTGTTGGTCTCTTACTCCTTCTCTCAGAAACATGTATGTATCCATGAAACCTGCTCTTTAAACACATGGCCACCCAACTGAGCTGAACACATCTGTCCCTCTGAAATTTCTAAGTATATGTGTAATTGTCTCTGTAGACCTTTCTCCAACACTGCTTCCATGATGTATCCACCATTAATTCTTTCCATTGCATCAACCTTTGTATCTTCCCATCATTCCACATCATCAATTCATCCATTCTTCAATGGTAGCAACTGGTCTTCCCTTCCATGGTGTCTAAATATGTGTCAACACATCTGTCCATTCACAGCAACTACCCATTTATCTACCCATACTTCCTTCCATGACATCTGTTCATGTGTCTACCCATCCTTCCTTCCACCTCACCTACTCATGTATCTATGCATCCTTCCTTCCACGGTCTAACCCTGTTTTTCTTTTCATGGTATTTACCCATGTAGCTACCCTTCCTTCCATGGTATAGATGTACCCACACACAGAGGAACAAGTATCAGGATCCCCAGACTGGAGTATCTTGACATCTCCCAGCCCCCAGCCTTTGAATTTCTGGCCCGTGAACAACCCACAGACTTCATTCAGTGACACCACAACAAGGAGACCTGGGGCTGATCTCACACTAGTTTCATTTATTCACTTGTCATCACTAATGGCACAGAGATAATTTACAGGAAGCTCTAACAGACAATGCTAGCAGTGGGGCTGGGAGGAACCGTCTTCATTTACCAGGGACATTGCGGATGTTGCGTTGGGTGAACTTCATTGGCTTCAGGGCTTCGTGGATGACCATACAGGTGTAGGTGGTCCCTCTATTCCAGCTGGCCTTGTCGACTGTCATCTTGCTATAGAGGAAGTAGGTTGAGTCGCCATCTCCTTCCTTCATGGGTGAGGTTGTGACAGGTTTCATGCTGTCTTTGGACACATGGTTCTCCATCCACTTCACTGAGATATCCTCAGGGTAGAAGCCCCGCACCAGGCAGGTGAGGCTGACGGAGTCTCCGTTGCTGCTCAACTCATCAGGGTGGGGGCGCAGCAGGTAGACACGTGGAGGAAACATCTTGCCTTGTGTGGGTGGGGATGGAGGACACAGATGAGCCATGCATATCACTGTGCTGGGGCCATATGGGAGTATGGACAGGGCCTGTGTGCGTGTGTGTATGTGTGTGATTGAGTGTATGTGCGATGGATTGTAGGAACATGACCTGTCTCCTGTAGGATGGAGGGGCTAGGGACTGGCATTTGGTAGTCCTGGGGTAAGGAATAGGAACTTGAAAGGTATTCATATCATATGGATGCAGAGGGACCCAGGGCCAGGATCCCATGATGTTGGGGGTTGGGGCTCCCCCTGAAAGACCATCCCTCCCTGCTGGGGGCTGTAATAGGGGTCTCTCCCTTAGGGACCGTACTCTCCTCCTACCTTGCTTCTTGGAGATGGATTTGATGATGGGTGAAATCAGCTCCGAGTGCTCCACTTTGCAGGTGTATTTCTCTCCAGCCTCCCACTCACGGGGGACGATGTGCAGGGAGCTGGAGGTGGTGATGGTGCCATTGCGCTGCCTAAACTTGACAATGGGTTCAGGGTTAAGGGGCCCTGACTTCTCCCGGGTCCAGATCACTGTCAGGCCAGCCTCAGTAGGCAGATTGACCACCAGGCAGGTGAGCATGGGGCTCTGATCCACATACAGTTCAGAAGGGGCTGGGGGCATCAGGAAGACAAGGATGTTGCTGCTAGATGTAATTCCGTCTGGAAACAAGAGAGCCTACGTCAGGCACTAGACCTGCTCTCCCTGTCCGAGCCCACCCCAGTTTCCCTTCTCCTCCTTCGAACCCAGCCCGGTGTCCCTTTCCCAGCCTTCCAAAGCATCCCATCTCTGTGTCACCTTTGCACTTGCGGGCTTTGTCCTCCACTGTATTGCCCTGGTGGGACACCCTGCAGGTGTATGTCTTCTCCTCCATCCAGTCATCTTGGGAGACGCTGGCGTTGCTGTGGGTGCTGAAGGTGGGGCTACTGGCATCCTTCTTGGCAGGGGCCGTATCTCCATGAAGCAGCCCGGGCTCGCCATCCACCAGCCACTCCACCGTCAGGGGCATGGGGTAGAAGCTGGAGATGAGGCAGAGCAGGTGGATGGTGCTTGGCGTGGTGATGCAGGAGGAGTGGTAGACTTGCACCGTGGGTTGGACACTTGCAGGTTCTGGGAGAAGGGTGGCAGGTGTTAATTTTACAGGCCCCTGATGGTCCCTCCACCACTTTCCCTGTAGCATGCCCCTCCCCATTTGGCATTCTGCTGCCGACCGCACAGTGCCCCCTTTGGAGACCTCTGCCCCTTTTCCCAGCAGTGGAAAGACCCGTTGTTTCTCTTTGCAGGATCTCTCTCTCTCATCCCTTCCCCTTTCTCTGCACGGCTCCCTCCCCCTTCTCCAGATCCAACACCGCCTACATAACCCCAGACATTCATTCCTCTCCAGGGCATCTCTCTCTTTCCCTTCATCCAGGCTCCCACCCTATCTCCCTGCAGTCATCACCCATCAGTGACCTCGTCCCACTTCCTCCTCTCGTAGCCCTGTCCCTACTTGGGATTTCCTCTTGGTGACTGGTGGGCTCATGTGATGTTGCAGCGATAGGTGTTGGATTCCCAGCTGCTGATTCCCAGCTGGCCGGGACGGTGGCTTGGCTGCTGGCTGCTGAGTAGAGTGGAAGTGTGCTGTGGAGGGGTGGAGATCCTTCAGCAGCCGTGGAGCCTGATGCTGGAGTTCCTCCACAGGAGACTGGCTCAGGAAATAGCCTTTGACCAGGCAGCCGAAGGTGACCTGGGAGGTGGTGGCTTCAGCGGAGCAGGAGGTGAGGGGAAAGCGGGTGACTGGGCTTTGGGGCAGTGGGACTAACTGCAGAACAGAAAGGATTGACCATGAGATATGGCCGCAACAGGCCACACCATGCTCTGTGTTACTACCTTCCAGGGATGAGCAGGTTGCAGACAGAAGGTACCAGATCAGAGAGCAAGGAAGGGAGAGAGAGAGAAGGAAGAGGAGGACATGGTCAGGTCAGGTCAGTGCAGAGTTGGTAGAGAAGAACCTAGTCCGTTGTCTCAACCTCTAGTCTTTCCAACCGAGAACGATGCCGGTGCAGATGTCCCATTTAATAGATTTTGACCATAGAAGTGAAATTCGAGGGTATTACAGGGGTCTCCAAAGAGCATCATGTCACTAACTATTGATTTCTTAGAGACCTGTCTGAAGAGGCGCACATGTTATACTTGCAGTGTTAACAGGATAGGACTCATAAATGTCATATTCTCATTAGGCTCCTAAGTTTATAGCTAAGATCATCGGCCCCCTAGTGGTTCATTATCAAGTCTGTTGCTCAATGAGTTGGTTAGTGTCCTGGGAAGTCCCTGGAACCTTTACAGGAATGACTGGGACTTTCCAAGTCAACCTGGCCATGTGGGCTCTTTGGGTGAGAGTGACAGTTAATATTATCTGTAGGACAGGAGTGAGTGATTCAGATGAAGTGCTGTGAGATGCCACAGAAGAATGAAATGTCATGGCCGAATGTTCAGGGTCCAATACCTTCCCATGCGCCAGTTCAATATTTGACCCTTTCTGTTTGGATTTCTACTGGTTTTGAAACCATTCACCCACTGACTTTCCCTCCGATTCTCCTGCCATTTCCTAGAGGGGTGAGTGAGACTCTGGGCTCCTAACCCAAGGGGTCAATTTGCCAAGACACATGATAGTTCTGCTGTAAGGGTGCTTGATACTTGACTGGTGATGCAGAGCCCTGGTGGGCTTAGGGTCATGGGGAGGTGGTTAGGGGTAGCACTGGGGTTATAGTTAAGGATAAATTGTTATTTTTTACTTGTCACACAATGGTCCAGAAATTGAAGGTCAGGGACCTATCAAACGATGTCCTTTAAAGAGAAATAACAAGGAGAAGTCTACGCATCTCAAGACGATGGTAGCCTGCGTCTTCTATGGTCAGGATTTGGGGGTAAAGTTGGGACATTGTGATTGGGGGTTGGGTTTGAAGAGAGGGTCAAAGCTGAGGGTGAGAATTAGAGAATAGTGTTAGGAGAGCCAGGATGAAGGATGAGATTAGGATATTAGGGCAATGGGGATGATTTGGGTGTGGGGGTCAAGGAGTTGGTTCATCTTTTGGTGGCTGGAAGCTGGGTTGAGGCTCATGGTTAAGGAGTTGGGGGTATAAAGAGTTGGGTTTAAGGGTTGGGTTAGGGTTAGAATTCTGGGAGTTGGGTAACAAACTCAGTCGTGGATGGGCTATCACACCTCCTAGCTCATGGTCTTATTAACCTGGTTCCCCATTCACAGAATCGCTCAAATTCCAACTAATTTGGATGAAGATTTTGCTGGCCACTTTCCTAACTTACATGGGAGGAATCGTGGGTGTCTCCATTTCTGGATGTCCAATTTCCCCATCTCCAGACTGAGATGTCGGAGCTGGTCTCCTCTGGAAAGGGATAGCCACACGTCTCTAGTGAGGGCCCCACAAATATGGAGCCGCCTCTATTCACAGGCTAAATTACCAATCTGAACCCCGAGCTGTCACCAGGACTGGGGGCCACCTATGGTGTCTAGCCAAGGCCACATGTGGCTCTGCAGGGAACTCCTCATGCTCGGCTCTTGGCATGGAGCACAAACACAGAGATAGAGGAGGAAGGCAGGAATGGCGTAGACAGATGTGCTCCTGCACAAAGTGAGTTCAGGGTGTTTCTTCTAACGAGGGGAAATCTGTGCCCAACTTCAGAAAGTTTTGAGTTGCAAACTTTTTTTTTTTAATTGGAGTAAAGAAAGGAGACAATTAAATCCCCCCCCGGACAAAAAAAATGTTCAGTTGGGCTGCAGAGGGGCGATTATTCGGTCCCCATAGAAGTAAATCAGGAGATGTCCCCACAGCCCCAAATCACAGACTGGGCTGTCCCCGCTCTAGGCCACCTCTCATCTCAGCCTCCAGATACCCCAACCCGGCCTCGCCACTGCCCGGCAGTGCCCCACCTTCTTCATCTGCACCTCCTGGTATCCAGACCATGGGCTCCCCAGCCCTCACTCCGACCCTCAGCCTCTCCCAGCCGAGCCCTGGGCTTCCCCAGCCCTGCCAGTGCCCCTCACGCCCGACCTGCAGCTCCTGCTAGCCCAGCCCTGGGCTCCCCCAACCCTACTCGTGCTCCTCAAACCAATCTCTCCCCTGACGTCCAGCCCTGCTGATATCTGTCACTTCCAACCTGTAGCCCCTGCCACCTCAGCCCTGGGCTCTCCTGGTACCCCTCAGTCCCTCCTGTAGCTCCTGCCAGCCCAGCCCTGCACACACCCAGCCCTGCCAGTGCCCCTCAGTCCTGACCCACCCCCCCTGCTAGCCCAGCCCTGGGCTACCTCTAAAGCTGCTGGTGCCCCTCACTCCTGTCCTTCAGCCCCTGATAGCCCAGCCCTGACCACTGTCACTCCTGGTGCCCCCCAATCCCATGCCTCAGCCAGCCCTGCTGATGCCCATCACTCCCTAACACCCCAGCCCTGGGTTCTCCTGGTACGCCTCAATCCCAAGCTAGAGATCCTGCCAGCTCAGTCCTGGGCTCCGCAGCCCTGCTGGTGCTCTTCACTCCTGACCCAGAGCCTCTGCCCCACTTCCCTGCTTGTGCCCCCCACTCCTAATCCATTGCTCCTGCCAGCCAAGCCCTGGATCTTGGTCTGCAGTCCCTGCTAGCACTGCTGGGTTCCCCTAGTCCTCCCAGTGCCTCTCACTGGCACCCCACACACCTGCTAGACCGGCCCTGGACTCCCCCAGCCTGCTGGTGCACCTCACTCCTGCACCCCGCTAACCCAGCCCTGGGCTCCCTCAGCACTGCTGGTGCCCCTCACTCCTGACCCACAGGCCCTGCTAGCCCAGCCCTGGGCTCCCCCAGCCCTGCCAGCGCCCCTCACTCCAATATGCAGCCTGTATTTCCTCTGCCCCCTTGGTGCCCAGCACTCACAAACCACACACCCCGCTAGCCCAGCCCTAGATTCTTGACCCGAAATTCCTGCTAGCAGGGCTAGATTCCCCCAGTGCCCCTCACTCCTCACCCACAGCCCCACAGCCCTGCCTTGGGCTTGTCACAGCTCTGCCAGTGCCCCTCACTCCTGACCTGAAGACCCTGCCGGCCTAGCCCTAAAACCCCAGCCCTACTGGAGCCCCTCACTCTCCACCTGCAGCCCATGCCAGTGCAGCTTTCCCACCCAGCGCTGCTGGTGCCCCTCAGCCCAAATCTGCTTCCCCTGCTAGCTTGGTTCTGGGCTCCCCCAGATCTGTTGCAGGTGCCCCCACTCCGGAGCTCTTGGGTCCATGGAGCCCTTTCACCCCTGGTTTTCTGGCTGCTGGGTGGGGTGTGAGGATGCAGCTCTGTCCCACCATCTCTGCCTTTCAGGGGCACAGCCTGCCCTGGGTTACATCCAGGCCGTGCATGGGGAGCCATGCGCTGCACCCTGCCCCTCTACTGCATCTGCACGTGGGGATGTACCCCTCTGCTCTTCAGAGCTCAGGGGAGACCCCTGGGTTACCTCTCTCAGGCTCTCAGTACATCTAGGCCATGCAGGAGGAGCCATGCGCTGCACCCTGGCCTCCTACTGTGTCTGCACAGGGGGATGTGACCCACTGGTCTTTAGACTCAGGGGAGACCTCAGCCTGCCTAGATCCCAGCCCGACCTGTTCCTCAACCACTAGACCCCACTTCCTTCCCAGGGATGGGGAGAGGACAGAGGAGTCCTGGCTCCTCTCTCACCCTCCCACGGCTGGAGAGAGAACCCAGGAGTCCTGGCTCCTCTCTCAGCACACACAGGTTCCCTAAGGGCACTTGCTGTGATAGGAGAAAGCCCCCCCTGCACTCACATGACAAGCCAAGAGTTCACTGACCGAATGACCAGGCATGGTGTGTCGTGGCCGGGCATTCTGGGCCAGGGATTCTGGACGAGAGCCCAGCGCTGCTCGGTGTCTGTCGTGCCGTGTGTCTGAGGGATCTGTGGACTCTGAGACAGTCCCTCTCCTCCCCCAAATGAGAGTCAAGACAATCGTCAACCGAGAACACTGGACAACGCCCAACGGGGGCTCTCAGGGTTACAGCTGGTTAGAAAGTGTGAAATTCCCACACTTGGGCAAGGGCCGAGGCGGGAACCCGGTGCAAAAATAACTGAGGTGCGACTTTCACTGGTGCCAACTTCCTCTTTTTAGCCTCATTGTTTGTTTGTTTATTTGTTGGTTGCTTCTCCCCGGAGAGATGGGCATGAAAGCTGCAGAGGTCAGAGAAGTTTGAGGTTCCTTCGGGGCGGGGGGAGTGGGAATCACAGGTTTCAAAGAGACCTTGGGAGTCATCGAGTCCAATCTGCTGCCCAAAGCAGGACCAACCCCAACTCAATCATCCCAGCCAGGGCTTGGTCAAGCCAGGACTTCAACACATCTAGGGATGGAGATTCTGCCCCTCCCTTGTGAACCCATCTCAGTGCTTCACCACCCGCCAAGATAGATAGACAGATAGATAGATAGATCCTCAATGTACAAATATCTCTCTCCTCTATGCTCTTGTGAAGGTGGTAAGGAGTAGGTGTGGGTTTCCTGGAACCACAGCTGTTGGTGGAACGTCCCTGCCACTGGGCATGTTTAGAATGTACTGATTTGTGGCACCTCAGAGCAGAAGATAGGATGGCTGGGATTAAAAAAAAGATTATGAATGAATGGAGATTGCCTATCTCCTAGAACAGAAAGGGACCTTGAAAGCTCATTAAGGCCAATCTGCTACCTTCACAGCAAGACCAAGTACCAGCCCTGACAGATTTTCACCCTAATTGGCTTCCTTGAGAATTGAACCCATAACCCTGACTTGAGTAAGTCAATTCCTCAAACCACTGAGCTATCCCTACCCAGGCAGTGACATGTCCCTTGGTGATGCCTGTGCCAAGCCCCCAAGTTCCAGCTAAGACAGCACAGTTAGAATGACACCCCAAAACTGGCTTGAAAGATTCCAATCGGGCAGAGACCCCCCTCACTAAGGACCTCAACTCCCCAAAAATCAGCAGTGGTGGGAGAACCACCCTGGAGTAGATATTTCAATTGCAGCGAATTTACCCTCAGCATGATAATATTTCAGAGGTAGATTGGAGAGTCCAGACGCTGAAGGATCCATTTTCACAAACGGGAAGAAACAAGTGTGGAAAGAGCACGTGTTAGCCATCTGTAAGTTGGGAACAGCTCGTCTCTAGTTTTAACACAGCATCTTGTCATCACACCGAGGAAAGGAGGCAGGGAGTTGGCTTCAGTCCCCTGTCCAATCACAGAGTCTCTTTGGGTATGTCTAGACTACAGGGTTTTGTCAACAAAAGTGGACTTTTGTCAACAAAACTAGACCTGCGTCTACACTGCCGCTGAGTTCTGTCTGCCATAACGTTGACAGAACTCAGCAGTTTTGTCGACGACTGTAAACCTCATTCTACAAGGAATAATGCCTTTTGTCAACAGAGCTCTGTCCACAGAAGGTGCTATTGCATCTACACTGTCCTTTGCGTCTACACTGTCATGTCGACAAAGTGGCTTGCTTTGTCAACAGAACTGGATGTAGTCTAGATGTTCTTTGTCGACAGTATCTGTCAACAAAATTTCTGTTGACAGAAGCCTGTAGACTAGACGTGCCCTTTGTCAGGTTGGGGAAGCTATGTCCTCTCTCTGTTCCTCCATGTCCCCATCCATCCAAAGGGTTTGCAGGTGTTGGGGAGGAGAGAACTGTATTTGAAAAGGATCTGAATAAACTGGGTAAATGGTCTGAATGTTAATAGGTAGGCTGATCGATAGCATGTTTTCACATTCCTCACCCATTTGAAGATTTCTCTCCTCTTCTTTTTATTTTTTTAATACCAGTAAGAAACACAGCCCCGTCTGTCTTCCCCCTGTCTTCCTGCTGCACCATGACAAGCAGTGCTTCCCAGGATAAACACCTCGTGTGTCTCGTGACCAGCTATTCACCGTCCCTGGTGAGAATTCGGTGGAATTCTGGCGGAGTGACCAAGTGGGGCCAAGATTTCCCAGAGATGCTGGCCAGCAACGGGTTTTACACCAGGACCAGCTTGCTCACCATCCCTGCCGGTGACTGGATTGGCAAAACCTACCGGTGTGATGTGACACACGATATGACAAGCCGAACAGTGTCCGAGGATTTCCCGAAGGAATGTAAGACAGGCAACGGGGGCAGTTGGGACAGCATGGCGGTGATCTTCAATGGTCCATGTGGACATGGCACCAATTATATTGAATCCTCATCCCTGTTGGAGTCTTGGGTGGGGGGGGGTGGAATGTCACACTGGGCAAGCACTGAAATGTTGAAACACAGGGCATGCCCTCCTTGCCCCTCCCTTGCATCCCTTCCAATAGGTCAAACAATGTGGGAACGCTTAAGGTGGAACGCACACATGGGAAGAGCCTTGTGTTCCACTGAGGACTTTCCTGTCCTGCTTCATGGATTTAGGTGCCTGGTTCTGTTGGGAATATGGTGGGTGTCATAAGGAGGAGGGAGAAAACTTGGTTGTCAAAAGGAGGAGGGAGAAAAGATGTTAATATTGGCCTCTGGGGATAGGACAAGAAGCAATGGGCTTAAACTGCAGCAAGGGAGGTTTAGGTTGGACATTAGGAAAAAGTTCCTAACTGTCGGTGGTCAAACACTGGAATAAATTGCCCAGGGAGGTTGTGGAATCTCCATCTCTGGAGATATTTAAGAGTAGGTTAGATAAACGTCTATCAGGGATGGTCCAGACAATATTTGGTCCTGCCATGAGGGCAGGGGACTGGACTCAATGACCTCTCGAGGTCCCTTCCAGTCCTAGTATTCTATGATTCTATGACTCTGTGGTGTCCAAATCCCTTTGACACGGTGGGAATGGTCAAGCACAGTGCTGGGCTGACATGGCCCAAAATCCTCTGGTTGTCCCTTTTGTATGGGGAACACTTTGGCTCATTGCCTTCCTCCTTAACCCTGACCCTAACCCTAACCCTAACCCAAAAAGCTTGTGGAGATACATCAGGCAATGTAGTGCAAATCCCAGCTTTGTTTATACAAAAGGACTCAAAGCAAAACCAGGGTGACTCAGAGCACCGGGTCCCTGCCCCCACATGCCTATCCAGCATTTAGCCAGCTGCCTGATGAGCAACCCCACTAGCTCAGCTTTCCTGGATGTATGCCAGGCCTACTGCCCTGGCCTTCACACACAGATGTTGCTCTTGGGCACTTTCTCCCAAAAGAAGCCAGAAGCTTTCCCTTCCCCTGCCAGTCCCATGGAACTATCCTGCCAATGAAACCCCCAGGGTAGCAAATCTAGGCATTCTGGGGTCAGGATTTCGGCTGCTGTAAATCAGCTCATCTCCACTAAAGCCAGTATGTTTCACCCACAGTCAGGCACAATCAGCCCTGTCCCAGGCTGTCACCTGCTTCCATGTCATGCTATGCCACACCACAGTCCCTCTTATACAGGAGGCACTTCTTGAGGAAAAGAAGTCCAAACCAACACAGCTCAAATTCCAGCTTTGTCCCTGTTGTTTACCAGGGAGAACACACTTAAGGCCACTCATGTAGAAATAACCCAAGGGGACAGCTGCCATTTGCATAACATATTTAAGGGCCCTGTTCCCATTTGCTTTATCACCTTAAATGTCCATGAAAAATCTCAGCTCCAAAGTATTGGATACATGCGTCAAAGAGGAGAGGATTTTGCTAGAGCTGGGATGACTGCAGTGTCATCTTCCTGGAAGGAGGCTGGTGGTCTACAGTAACTAACCCTGAACTGTCTTGTTCCCTCTCTCTGCTTTCAGCGTGTGGTCCAAAGATGCCACCCCAGGTTCGCCTCCTGGCCCCCTCCTGTGAGGACGGCCCCACAGGGAGCCAACTGGAGTTGGTTTGCCATCTCCAGAGCTTCCGACCCAACAAAGCCAATGTGAAATGGCTGGTGAATGGAAAGTCCACGAGTCTCCCAATCAAGGCCTTCTCCTCTTCATTGGGCCCAGATGGTACCTACATGGGCGAGAGCTCCTTGAAGGTCACCAAGCAGAGCTGGGAGAAAGGGGACGTCTTCTCCTGCCAAGTCACCCATCCAGCACTGGGAACGGAGCCCTTCATGTACAAAACTAGCAAGTGTTTGGGTGAGGGCCCACAGCCGCGTGGGGTGGGCAGGGGGCATGGAGAATTCCTGAGAAACCAGCCCTGACTAAAGGTAGGCTAGGCAGCACCTAGACCCCAGGGTGCTGGAAGAGGTTGAGACACGGTAGACAGGAAACAGAGAGAGAGGAGGGAGGGATGATGTAGATGTGGTGGAAGGGGTGTATAGATAAATAATGGGAGGGCCGATGGATGAAGCTTGTTAGTCCAACTTGGAGCAGAAGCCTGGACTAGACCCACTGAGATCTCTTCTAAACTGCCTTGTCTATGATTCTAAGCCATGGTAGATATTCTGTAGCGCTCAACCACACAGAGGTAGATAAAGCAACTAGTTATGGTACATTGGCCACGGTATTTTGGGGGATGGTACCTCAAGAGCCACTTCTCCTGAGAGTCCCATGGTTTTAAGGTTGTGATCAGATGAGCCTTGGAGCACCCTTAAGCATTTTGAAACAAACACTTTTGTGAGTACTAATTTCCAATTTTTTATGGAAATTTGTGGGGTTGCTCTGCATTGTTTGCAAGGGCTTATGTGTAACTTTTTTGCCTTCCCACACTATTTCTCTTTGCATTTCACAGCCTGCCCCAAAAGTGCCCTTGAGCCAAACATCTACTTGATGAAACCCACCTACGAAGATGTGATCATGAATTCTGGCCATGTGACCTGTCTAGTTATGGGTTACGACTTAGAAGCCATCACAATCACCTGGGAGGTGGACAGAAGGGTCAGCTCTACGGGGAAGACAGAAGCCCCCAAGAAGAACATCAACGGGACCACCAGCCGGGTCAGCTCCCACCCAGTGTCCCAAGCACAGTGGGGACAAGGTACCAGATTTACCTGCAAAGTGAGCACGGTCTGTTCTGGAGAACTCACCCAGGAGATATCCATGGTCAATAAAGGTGAGTGGCCATGGTGTGGCAAAGGGAATGTCATTTTATTTAATCTTAATTGGAATTGAAGGCTGAAAGTCACCCTACACAAGTCCTGACCAGCTGTTGGGGTATGACTTCAGGGTTTTGTCGACAAAAGTGGACTTTCGTTGACAAAACTATACCTGCATCTACCCAATTGCATCTACACTGACCTTTGCGTCTACACTCTCATGTCGACAAAGAGGCGGTCCCATTGATGTTCTTCTTGAGGGCTTCTGCGGCTTGCTTTGTTGACAGAACTGGCTGTAATCTAGATGATCTTTGTCGACAGCAGCTTTGTCGACAGTATCTGTTGACAAAGCCTCTGTCGACAAAGCCTGTAGTCTAGAAGTGTACTTGGGGTATGTCTAGACTACAGATTTTTGGCGACAGAAGTTTTGTCAACAGATACTGTCAACAAAGCTTCTGTCAACAAAGAGCATCTAGACTACATCCAGTTCTGTCGACAAAGCAAACCGCTTTGTTGACATGACAGTATAGACGCTAAGGACAGTGTGGATGCAATAATGCCTTCTGTCGACAGAACTCTGTTGACAAAAGGTGTTATTCCTCGTAGAACGTGGTTTACAGCCGTTGACAAAACTGCTGAGTTCTGTCGACGTTATGTCGACTGAACTCAGTGGCAGTGTAGACACAGGTCTAGTTTTGTTGACAAAAATCCACTTTTGTTGACAAAACCCTGTCGTCTAGACACACCCTTGGTGTCCCAATTAAGTCTCTGAAATTGGACTTCAGGGGAGCCTAAGACCTGAGCACAGGGGTGTATTTCAGACATAATTTATGTTGATTTTTGTGTTGAATTTTGCCGTGAGTGCTTGAAGATGATCAGCATCTCCGTTGTTGGCCCAATAGGAAAATGTTGCATGGCAGGCATCTGGCAAAGAGGAAAGAGCTAGGTTCAAGGTTTGGGATGCAGAAATAGCTTAACACCCCATGCCCATCTCCATGGCTACATCTAGACTACATCCCTTTTTCATAAAAGGGATGTAAATTAGACGTATCGCAATTGCTAATGAAGCGGGGATTTAAATCTCCCCCGCTTCATTAGCATAAAAATAACTGCCGCTTTTTTCCGCGGGCTTTGTCGGAAAAAGCGCCAGTCTAGGCAGCTGATCTTGCGGAAAATAAAGCCTTTTCCGAAAGATCCCTTATCCTCTATGAAATAAGGGATGAGGATCTTTTGGAAAAGGCTTTATTTTCCGCAAGATCAGCGCCTAGACTGGCGCTTTTTCCGACAAAGCTCTGTGCAGAAAAAAAGCGGCAGCCATTTTTATGCTAATGAAGCGGGGAGATTTAAATCCCCGCTTCATTAGCAATTGCGATACGTCTAATTTACATCCCTTTTATGAAAAAGGGATGTAGTCTAGACATAGCCCATTACTATGAAGATTGTAGGGAATAATTCTGGACACTCTGGAGGCAGGTGAAAACAAGTAGAGGATTTATTGCCCACTGCTGGTGGATTGTTCCTCAGGGCATAACCTGATGAACACTAGTTAATCAAAACATTACAATAGATTATATAGGCAGCAGATGGGCGGAGGAGAAGCAATTTCATAGGTTTTAGCAGCAAGATAGAATGAGCATGTAAGCCAATAAACTACGAAGGTTACACAGCATCTCCGCCCATCGCCAATTAAACATCTTATCAGTAATACAGGTAGTTATTCCTCACAAGCTAAATAAGCCAACATAAACAAAATAGATATGTTAACGGCAGCTTTGTCTGCTGAAATTACGATGCGTCTACTGCAGGGTGATATTGCCTCGCGTTCGCGTGGTCCTGGGTCCCAGGCTTATTATCTAGGATTAAAAGAGACAGTGAGAACAACTTCCACAAAACTTTGTTTTGGTACCAGCCAGGGTCATATTGGAGTGAGGACCTCTTGGAATGTGGTTGTCAGGGTAACCAGGGTCATGTTAGCTGCTTGTGTTGTGTGTTCCCAGGCCTGCCTCAAACTTAGGATAGAATAGGGGTTCTTAGCAAAAAACCCTGGACTGCCTCAGTTTACCCCTACAAAGACAATCTGAGGTTGAGGCGCATGTTGATGATCTGCAATGAAAATGGAGTCTATGAGGATGAGGAAGGCAGTGAACAGGCTGAAGGAGAAAGAGAAAGAACATTGGAAAGCTGAAGAAGACGATGTAAAAAAGAGGAAGTCGCTGATAATAAAAGTCATGACCTGAAGGAGTCAAAGGTGATTAGGAAGGATGTGATTATGTAGATGAGGGAAGTGAAGAAATTGAATATGATAGTAATGAAGACAAAGACAAAGTTGAAGTTAAGTTGTTGCCATTTAAGGATGAGGATCTAAAGGTTCATTGTGAGTTCTGAGTGGAGGATGTGAGATTTCAGGTGCATCTTTGGGAGAAGGTCCCAGGGTTGAGTTTGAAGGAAGGTTGGGTTTTTCTTCTGCCTGGTCTAGCGTCACACTGATTCTGAACTTTTCCACTCCCTGGTCTCTTTACAGAGTGATAGTTGTTGGATATGAGTCCTTACCTTAGATGTGTAACCAAGTCTTAAAGTTTTCTTGCCCCTCTTCCTTTTCACGTAGGCATCACTATGAAGGAGCCTTCCATCACCATCTCAAGTGTCTACAAAGAAGACAACGCAGGAAACAGAGTGTCCTTGACTATCACCTGTGAAGTGAGTGGCTTTTTCCCAGAAGACATCAGCATCTCCTGGTTGAAGAACAACTCCCCGGTCCTCAAGTCGCGTTACAACAATAGCCCAGTTACAGGAAGTGGCACCTTCTCGGCCAACAGCATCTTGAAGGTTGATTCAAGCGAAGGAGAAGGAAATTACACCTGCCTGGTGCATCACCCAGCCCAGCGTGAGCCCAAGAGTGTTATGGAAAACGTCCGCTTTGGTACGTGCATTTCCCACATAAATCCAAGGCAGAGTTTGCTCATGCACAAGGAATCCAAGCAAAACCAGTGCAACTGTAAGCAAAAAGTCCCAGCCACCAGGTGCACCTCAAACATTCAGCCAACTGGCTGGGCTATACCATCTGCCCCTCTTTCCCACTAGCTCACCTTTCCATCAAGTTCCCTAGTCCTCCTACAAGGATTTCCCTTCTCAGGATTAGACAATTTTTCAACATTGAGCTGAAACACGAGAGCAGCCTCGGTAGAAGGGGTGGATAGGGCCCAGTCTAGAATGAGGAATTGATGCATTAGCACGCTCCTGACTGCATGGTGCCCCTTCGGAGACCTCTGCCCCTTTTCGCAGCAGTGCTGCACCCGTTGCTTCTCTTTGCAGAGTCTCTCTCTTCTCATCCCTCTGCCTTCTGTGCATGGCCCCACATGCTCGCTGACCAGACCCAACACTATTGACCTAACACAGGACATTTCTATCTTTCCATTGCATCTCTCTTTCCCTCCATCCACCCACACCAGCAACTCCACTGGTTCACCACACTAGCAGGCTTCGAGCCTCTCTCCCTGCAGCTGTCACTGCATCAGTGACCACCCCTCCCACCATCCCCGCTTCCCTCCCTGAGCCGTGCTGGCCCTACTTTGGATTTCCTTGGAGATGCTGGCACTGGTGGGCCAGTGCTTGACGTTGCAGCGATGAGTGTTGGATTCCCAGTTGCTGGATGAGACAGTGAGCTGATTGCTGGGTGAGCAGAAGTGTGCAGCACAGAGAGGTAGGTCTTCATGCTCATGGAGGCAACGCTGGGGCTCCACTCCACAGAGACTGGCTCGGGGAATTCGCAGTTCACCAGGAAACCGATGGTGACCTCAGAGATGGCGGCTTCAGTGGTGCAGGAGATGAGAGGCTGTGGGACTAACTGCTAAGATAGAAAGAGAAAGACCATGAAATGTGGCCCCGACTGAGCCCGCACCATGCTCCATGTTACTATATTCTTAGGATGAATGCAGAGAATGGGCAGAAAAGGTACAGGAATGCTTAGAGGGGAAAGCGAGGCAGAGAGACAAAGGCAGGGACATGGTCACAGCAGAGTTGAGTAGAGAACCCAGGAGTCCATTGTCTCAACCTATAGTTTTTGAACCGAACGGTGCTCTCGAAAGGGTTAATTTCACCAAATGGAGAGTTGTACCGATAATTGGAGTGGGATTTTCCTGAGGAACCAAAGGGAATTAAAGGCTTAAGTGGTAGAGAAATTCCTCTTGGAGAAATCTCAGCTTCTGCAGCTAGAAACAACCCAAGATTTGCACTGTAGAAGTGAATTTGAGGACATTACAAAAAGCATTGTGTAACTTTTGGTTTCTTAGGGCTCTGTCTGAAGAGGCGCACACGTTATACTTGCTGTATTAACTGGGCAGGAATATTGAATACCACACTCTCATTAGGCTCCTATGTTCATTGCTAAGACCACCAGCCCCCTAGTGGCTCATTATCAAGTCCGTTGCTCACTGAGTTGGTTAGTGTTCTGGGAAGTCCCTGGACCCTTTACAGGAACAGCTGGGACTTTCCAAGTCAGCCCGGCCATGTGGGCTCTTTGGGTGAGAGTGAGGGTTAATATTATCCATAGGTGAGGAGAGAGTGGTTCAGTTTAAATGCTAAGGGATGCAGAGGAAGAATGCCATGGCCGAATGCTCAGGGTCCAATACCTTCCCATGCTCCAGTTCAATATTTGACCTGGCTGTGGTTGACCAGTTTTGAACCATTCACCCACTGAGATTCCCCCCAGTTCTCCTGTCAGTTCCGAGAGATGTGAGTGAGACTCTGGGCTCCTAATCCAAGGGGCCAATTTGCCAGGATAGGTGACAGTTCTGGTGCCGGGATGGTTGATACCTGACCGGTGATGCAGGACCCTGGTGGACTTAGGGTCATGGGGAAGTGGTTAGAGGTAGCGCATGGGTTACAGTTAAGGATAGAATTGTTCTTTTGTACTTGTAGCAAAGTGGTCTAGAAATCAAAGGTCAGGGACCCATCACTCTTTGCCCTTTAAGGAGAAATAACAAAGAGAAGTCAACACATCTAAAGACCATGATGTGACCATCCTATAGTCAGAATTTGGAGGTAAGGTCAGGATGTTGTGGTTAGGTGGATGGCTTTGAAGAGATGGTCAAAGATGAGGGTGAGAATTAAGGGGTTGGAGAGCCAGGATTAAGGATGATATTAGGATCATAGGGAAATGGTGATGATTTGGGTGTGAGGGTCAAGGAGTTGGTTCATCTTTTGGAGGCTGGACGTTGGGTTGAGGGTCATGGTTAAAGAGTTGGGGATATAAAGAGTTGGGTTTAAGGGTTGGATTAGGGTTAGAATTCTGGGAGTTGGGTAACAAACTCAGTCTTGGATGGGCTATCACACCTCCTAGTTCATGGTCTTATTAACCTCGTTCCTCATTCACAGAATCGCACAAATTCCAACTAATTTGGATGAAGATTTTGCTGGCCACTTTCCTAACTTGTATGGGAAGAATTGGGAGTGTCTCCATTTCTGGATTTCCAAACTGGAGGCATCTTGGAGCACAGTTACCAGCATCTCCATCTCCAGACCGAGATGTCGGAGCTGGTCTCCTCTAGAAAGTGAGAGCCACACGTCTCTAGTGAGGGCACCACAAACACGGAGCCACCTCCATTCACACGCTAAATTACCGACCTGAACACTGAGCTGTCACCAGGACTGGTATGGACCACGAGCGCAGAGCTGGAAGGGACTGCACAGAGAGACGCGCTCCTGTATTCGGTGAGTTCCGGGTGTTTCCTCTGACAAGGGGAAATCTGTGCCAGAGTTTAGAAAGTTCTGAGTTGCAAACTTTTTTTTTTTAATTGCAGTAAAAAGACAATTACATCCCCATAGGGGAAAAAATGTTCAGTCGGGCTACAGAGAAGAGATGATTCGGTCCCCATAGAAGTAACTCAGGGGATGTCCCCACAACCCCAAATCACAGACTGGGCTGTCCCCGCTCTGGGCTACCTCTCATCTCAGCCTCCGGATACCCGAGCCCGGTCTCGCCAATGCATCGGCAGTGCCCCACATTCCTCATCTGCACCTGTCTGGTATCCAGACTAGGGGCTCCCCAGTCCTTACTCCTGACCCTCAGCCTCTGCCTGCCGAGCCCTGGGCTCCCCCTAGCCCTGCCAGTGCCCCTCACTCCCGACCTGCAGTCCCTGCCAGCCCAGTCCCAGGATCCCCCAGCCCTGCCAGTGCCCCTCACTCCTGACCTACAGTCCCTGCCAGCGCAGTCCTGGGCTCCTCCATCCCTGCCAGTGCCTCTCACTCCCAACCTGCAGCCCCTGCCGACTACCCTTGAGCTCCCTCTAAACCTGCTGGTGCCCCTCACTACTGTCCTTCAGCCCCTGATAGCCCAGCCCGGAGCACCGGCACTCTTGGTGCCCCCCAATCCCATGCCTCAGCCAGCCCTGCTGATGCCCATCACTCCCTGCCACCCCAGCCCTGGGTTCTCCTGGTACCCCTCAATCCCAAGCTGAAGCCCCATCCAGCCCAGTCCTGGGCTTCCCTGCCCTGCTGGTGCTCTTCACTCCTGACCTACAGCCCCTGCCCCCCTGCCCTACTTGTGCCCCCCACTCCTAATCCATTGCTCCTGCCAGCCCAGCCCTGGGATCTTGGTCTGCAGTCCCTGCTAGCACTGCTGGGTTCCCCTAGTCCTCCCAGTGCCTCTCACTCCCACCCCACACAGCTTCTAGACCGGCCCTGGACTCCCCCAGACCTGCTGGTGCCCCTCACCCCCGACCCACAGGCCCTGCTAGCCTAGCCCTGGTCTCCCCCAGCCCTGCCCGTGCCCCTCACTCCCGACCCACAGGCCCTGCTAGCCCAGCCCTGGGCTCCCCCAGCACTGCCCGTGCCCCTCACCCCCGACCCACAGGCCCTGCTAGCCTAGCCCTGGGCTCCCCCAGCCCTGCCCATGCCCCTCACTCCCGACCCACAGGCCCTGCTAGCTCAGCCCTGGGCTCCCCCAGCCCTGCTGGTGCCCCTCACTCCCAACCCACAGGCCCTGCTAGCCCAGCCCTGGGCTCCCCCAGCACTGCTCTTGCCCCTCACCCCCGACCCACAGGCCCTGCTAGCCTAGCCCTGGGCTCCCCCAGCCCTGCCCATGCCCCTCACTCCCGACCCACAGGCCCTGCTAGCTCAGCCCTGGGCTCCCCCAGCCCTGCTGATGCCCCTCACTCCCAACCCACAGGCCCTGCTAGCTCAGCCCTGGGCTCCCCCAGCCCTGCTGGTGCCCCTCACTCCCAACCCACAGGCCCTGCTAGCCCAGCCCTGGGCTCCCCCAGCACTGCTCTTGCCCCTCACCCCCGACCCACAGGTCCTGCTAGCCCAGCCCTGGGCTCCCCCAGCCCTGCTGGTGCCCCTCACCCCCGACCCACAGGCCCTGCTAGCCTAGCCCTGGGCTCCCCCAGCCCTGCCCGTGCCCCTCACTCCCGACCCACAGGCCCTGCTAGCCCAGCCCTGGGCTCCCCCAGCCCTGCTGGTGCCCCTCACTCCTGACCCGCAGCCCCTGCTAGCCCAGTCCTGGGCTATCTCTAAACCTGCTGGTGTCCCCCAATCCCATCTCTCAGCCAGCCCAGCTGATGCCCATAACTCCCTGCCACCCCAGCCTTGGGATCTCCTGGTACCCCTCAATCCCAACTTGTAGCCCCTGCCAGACCAGTCCTAGGCTCTCCTGTCCTGCCTGTGCCCTCCCCCCCACTCCTAATCCATTGCTCCTGCCAGCCCAGCCCTGGGATCTTGGTCTGCAGTCCCCGCTAGCACTGCTGGGTTCCCCTAGTCCTCCCAGTGCTCTTCAGTCCTGACCTGCAGGCCCTGCCAGTCCAGCCCTGGGCTCCCCCAGCCCTGCCTGTGCCCCTCACTCCCACCCCACACGCCTGCTAGACCAGCCCTGGGCTCCCCCAGCCCTGCTGGTGCCTCTCACTCCTGCCCCATGCTAGCCCAGTCCTGGGCTCCCCCAGCCCTGCTGGTGCCCCTCACTCCCGACGCACAGGCCCTGCTAGCTCAGTCCTGGTCTATCTCTAAATCGGCTCATGTCCCCCAATCCCATCCCTCAGCCAGCCCTGATAGTCCAGCCCTGGGCTCTCCTGGTCCTTCCAGTGCCCCTCATCCCAACATGCAGCCTATACCTGCTCTGCCCCATTGATGCCGATCACTCACAAACCACACACCCTGCTAGCCCAGCCCTAGATTCTTGGCCCAAATTCCCTGCTAGCAGTGCTAGGTTCCTCCAGTGCCCCTCACTCCTCACCCACAGCCCCACAGCCCTGCGTTGGGCTTCCCACAGCTCTGCCAGTGCCCCTCACTCCCAACCTGCCAGTCCAGCTCTGCCACCTAGTGCCTCTGGTGCCCCTCACTCCCATCCTGCAGCCCCCAGCCTGGCCTTGGGCTTCTTGCAGCTCTGCCAGTGTCCCTCAGACCCAATCTATGTCCCCTGCTGTCTCCCCACATCTCTGCTTGTGCCCCCACTCCCGTTCTTGGGGCCTTGGAACCCTTTCACCCCTGGTTTCCAAGCTGCTGGGTGGGGTGTGAGGATGCAGTTCTGTCCCCTCATATCTGCCTTGGAGGGCACAGCCTGTCCTGGGTTTCCCCTCCCAGGCTCCGAAAACACCTAGGCCATGCATGGGGAGCCATGAGTTGCCCCCTGCCCCTACTGCATCTGCACAGGGGGACATATCCCACTGCTCTTCAGAGGTCAGGGGAGAGCCCAGCCTGCATGGCTCCCAGCCCCTTGCTTAACCACTGGATCCCACTCCCCTCCCAGAGCTGGAGAGAGAACCCAGGAGTCCTGTCTCCTCTCTGAAGTATACACGGCTTCCCTAAGGGCACTCGCTGTGGTAGGAGAAAGCCCCCCCACACTCACGTGACAAGCCAAGAGTTCACTGACCAAATAACCAGCCATGGTGGATCGCAGCCTAGCACTCTGGGCTGGGGGTTCAATCCAGGAGCCCAGCGCTGCTCGGTGTCTGCCGTGCCATGCATCTGAGGGATCTGTGACTCTGAGACAGCCTCTCTCCTTCCCATAAATGAGAGTCAAGAAAATTGTCAACTGAGAACATTGGACAACGCCCAACGGGGGCTATCAGGGCTAGAGCTGATTAGAAAGTGTGAAATTCCCACAGCTGGGCGAGGGCCGTGGCGGGAACCCGGGGTGAAGAGATAACCAAGGTGTGACTTTCACTGGTGTCAACTTCCCCTTTTTAGCCACTTTGTTTGTTTGTTTATTTGTTGGTTGCTTCTCCCCAGAGAGACGGGCATGAAAGCTTCAGAGGTCAGAGAAGTTTGAGGTTCCAGTGGTGGGGAGGTGGGAATCATAGGTCTGAAAGAGAACTCGGGAGTCATCGAGTCCAACCCGCTGCCCAAAGCAGGACCAACCCCAACTCAATCATCCCAGCCAGGGACTTCAAAACCTCTAGGGATGGGGATTCCACCACCTCTGTAGGGAACCCATCCTAGTGCTTCCCCACCCTCCTTGTGAAACAGACAGACAGGATAGATCAATAGATCGATTGATCGATCGATCTTCAATGTACACTTGAAGAGTTATCTTATATTCTTTTCCCTTTTTTTTTTTTTTTGGTAGCATCAGGAAACACAGCCCCGTCTGTCTTCCCCCTGGCTTCCTGCTGCCCCGGGACAAGCAGCACTTGCCAGGAACGACACCTTGTCTGTCTCGTGACCGGCTATTCACCATCAATGGTGAAAATCCAGTGGAATTCTGGCGGAGTGACTCAGAGGGGCCGGGATTTCCCAGAGATGATGGCCAGGAGCGGGCTTTACACCAGGACCAGCCTGCTCACCATCCCTGCCGGTGACTGCAAGAGACACAACTATCAATGTGATGTGACACACGACGGGACGAGCTACAAAGAGTCCAAGAAATTCCCGCAGGAACGTAAGTCAGGCCACAGGGGTTGTGGGGGATACAGCCAGGCAGAGATTTTTCAAAGCACCAAATTGACCTGGGAGCCAGTTTAATCCACATTCTGTAGGTGCCTCAAAAAAAAACTCACATGGGGAGCCTGGGTAAGGTTTGACCCAGTTTTGAAAAACAGGGCACCTCTTCACCCCCATATCCATCCCCATGGATTGTGCAAGGTGGGAAAGCCCTGATATGTACCGAGGTGATTTTCCAGTCTAGATTCAAGTATTTAGGTACCTGATTCCAGTGGTAATATGATGCCCAAAGCCCTTTGAGATGGTGAGAAATCTCAGGCATAGAGCTGGACTGACATGGCTCTAAATCCTCTAAAATTCCTGTTCAGGGGAAAACTTTGGCTCCCTGACTTACTCCCTAACCCTAACACTAACCTTAACCCTAAACTCTAACCCTAACCCTAAACCTAACTCTGATGCTGACCCTAACCTTAACCCTAAACCCTAGCCCTAACCTTAACCCTAACCCTAACCCTAAACCCCAACACTAACCCAAACCGCAACCCTGACCTTAACCCTGAACCTAACTCCAACCCTGACCCTTATCCTAACCCTAACCCTTACGCTTAACCCTAAATTCTAACCCTAACCCTTTCCCTAACCCTAACCCTAACCATAATGCTTAACCCCTAAATTCTAACCCTAACCTTAATGCTAACCCTAATCCTAACCCTAACCCTAACCTGAACCCTAATGCTCACCCTAACCCGAACCCTGATGCTGACCCTAACTTTAATCTTAACCCTAAACACTAAACCTAACCTTAACCCTAAACCCGAAAACTAACACAAAACTTAACCCTAACCCTGACCCTAACTGAAACCCAAACTGCTTGTAATCTAATGGGCAGATACACCTGCCACAGGAGGTAGAAAAAAGGCCACACTCTATTTTAGTCCAAAACCCAACTTTCTTCACACACAAGGACTCAAAGCAAAACTAATGCAATTCAGAGCACAGGTGTCCCCCACCAAGATCCACCGCTTAGGATTTAGCTGGCTGCCTGGGGAAAACCCACACCTCTTCCCACTAGCTCAGCTTTTCCGGATGTATGCCAGGCCTCCTGCTTGGTCCTCAAGCAGAGATGTTGCTCTCCCACACATTCCCCAACAAGGATCCAGAAGCCTTCCCTTCCCCTAGCAGTCCCATGGAACTATCCTGCCAATGATACCTGTGATCCAGGCCCCACAGTAGCAAATCTAGGCATTCTGGGGTCAGGATTTCAGCTGCTGTAAATCAACTGATCTCCACTGAAGTCAGTGATATTTCATCCATATTGAGACACAATCAGGCCTCTCCTAGGATTGCACCTGCTGCCATGTCATGCTATGCATCACCACAGTGCCTCTTTCACAGGGGGCACTTCTTGAGAAAAAGAAGTCCAAACAAACACAGCTCAAATTCCAGCTTTGTCCCTGTTGTTTACCAGGGAGAACACACTGAAGGCAGCACATGTAGAAACAACCACAGAGGCATTCAACATTTGCCTAACATATTGAAGGGCCCTGTTCCCATTTCCTTTAACATCTTATATGTCTGTGAAAAATTGCAGCTCTAAAATATTGAATGTAAACAAACATCAAAGAGGGGAGGGTTTTGCTAGAGCTGGGATGACTGCAGTGTCATCACTCTCTGGAAGGGGACTGGTGAACCTCAGAGAATAACACTGAACTGTTTTGTACCCTCTCTCTACTCTCAGCTTGCGGTCCGATGATGCAACCCCAGGTTCGCCTCCTGGTCCCCTCCTGTGAGGATGGCTCCACAGGGAGCCAGCTGGAGCTGGTTTGCCTTCTCCTGAGCTTCCGACCTGACAAAGCCAATGTGAAATGGCTGGTGAACAATAAGGTGGCGAATCTCTCCACCACCGCCTTCTCCTCTTCGTTGGGTGCAGATGGCTCCTACATGGGCCAGAGTCGCTTACAGATCACCAAGGAGATCTGGGAGAAAGGGGACCTCTTCACCTGCCAAGTGACTCATCCAGCTAGGGGAACGGAGCCTTCCATGTACAACAGCAGCAAGTGCTTGGGTAAGGGGCTACAGGACGGCAGGGTGGGGAGTGGGGGTGGAGAGTTCCTGAGAATCCAGCCCTACATAAGCATTGGTTGGGTTGCACCTAGACCGCAAGGTAGAAGGACACATAGAGATACGGTAGGGTGGTTAATACTGCAGATGGTTGGAAAGAGAAAGAGATGAGAGGGATGGATGCAGTAGATGTGGTCTATAGATGGATAGATAATGAGAGGGCTGCTGGATGAGGCTTGTTGGTCCAACTTTGAGGTGGAGGTTGGATTAGACCTGCTGAGATTTCTTCTAAACCTGATTTCTGAGCTACGGTGGCTATTCCTTTTCATTAGTTCCCAGAGGCAGATAGAACAACCAGTTCTGGTGCCGTGGCTGCAGTATTTTAGGGGATGGGCACCTGTTAAAAGGAACCCAGGAGCCTCTTCTTCTGGGCTTTCCATGTGTTTAAGGTTGTGGCTGGCTGGGATAAAAATTGGAGCATCCTCAAGTGTTTGGAAACAAAGAATTTGGTTTGTGCTCATTTGCTCAGTTTTTTACTGAGGGTTGATGTTATTCAATGGGCCACTCTCCAGGGTCAGGGAGGAGTTCAGGGTCTTTTTCTGCCTTCCCACATTATTGATACTGGTCTCTTTGCATTTCTCAGCCTGCCCCAAAAGCTCACTTGAGCCATCCATCTACTTGGCCAAACCCTCCTACGAAGACGTGATCAAGAAATCTGGTCACCTGACCTGTCTAGTTTTGGGTTATGACTTAGCAGCCACCACAATCACCTGGCAAGTGGAGGGAAAAGTCAGCTCGGCAGGGAAGACAGAACCCCCCAAGAAGAACAACAACGGGACCACCAGCCTGGTCAGCTCCCACCCAGTGTCTCAGGCACAGTGGGGACAAGGCACCAGATTTACCTGCAAAGTGAGCACACTCTGTTCTGGAGAACTCACCCAGGAGATAACCATGGTCAATAAAGGTGAGGAGGCTTGGCATCACAAAGGGAAAGGCAAACTCTAGTCATTGTCAATTGGTGGCCATCTGTGTAATGGTAAAACTCACCTGAGGGTGAGGAGCGTATTGATGCTCGTGAAGGAGATTGAAATGTTGTTCATGACAAGGAAGAAGTCAATGATCATTTTGAAGGAGGACGAGAGAAATAACATCAGAATGCCGGAAAAGGTGAAGACGTGCATGTTTAGTTGAATTTTTGGATGAAGATCTGGGTCCTTAGTTTCCCAGAAAATGATGCTTAGTGGTTGGGTTGGTGTGGTCTAGCTTCACTCCCTCCCTGAATTTTGGCTCTCCCTGGTCACTTTACAGAATGATAGTGGCTTGATCTGAGTGCTTAAGTTACAGTGGGGGAGGTCTAGGTTGGATATTAGGAAAAACTATTTCACTAGGAGGGTGGTGAAGCACTGGGATAGGTTCCCTAGGGAGGTGGTGGACTCTCCATCCCTAGAGGTTTTTAAGTCTCGGCTTGACAAAGCCCTGGGTGCAATGGTTTCGTTGGGGTTTCTCCTGCTCTGGAGAGGGGACTGAACTTGATGACCCCCTGAGGTCTCTTCCAGTCCTATCATTCTATGATTCTATTATTCTTAACTTGGATGTGCACCCAAGCGTTATTCTTGCCTTCCCCTCTTCCTTTTGATGTAGACATGGCTAAGAAGGAGCCTTCCATAACCATCTCAAAAGCCTACCACGAAAACCTCTCAGGGACCAAAGTGTCCTTGACTCTTGTCTGTGAAGCTAGTGGCTTTTACCCTGAAGACATCAGCATCTCCTGGTTGAAGGATAACTCCCCGGAACTCACAGCCAGTTACAACAATGGCCCTGTGGCAGGAAGTGGCACCTTCTTGGCCTACAGCATCCTGAAGGTCAATCGAAACGAAGGAACAGAAAACTGTACCTGCGTAGTGCATCACCCAGCCTTGGAGGAGCCCAAGAGAGTGGTGGAAAAGGTGTCCTTCAGTAAGTGGATTCTCAGAGGCAGGGGTTAATTTGGGGATGTCTGCGTGCTTTGTTGTCTCATCCAGCCAATGGCATGAGCAAGTGCTTGAGTCCAAAAGTGTCCTGGCTTGGGGGGATGGCCTCACTGGCAGATTTCTACATCCATTATGAAGCCATCTTTGGTAAAACCAAGGAGTGCAAGATTAATTGAAACCTGAGTTATGTGGGATTATTGCAGGAGAGTTTCCTGCTCCCCAAGGGCATTATCCAGTCTGAAATGTTCAAAGCAGTGGGGATCTCAACCTACACATGGAGGAGATCTTCCACAACCTCCAGGACCCATCACCACTAAAGGAAGTGCAGGAAAACTGTCCTCTATGCTAGAGGGAATTTCAGGGAAGGAGCAGCATGCAATCTCGTTGGGCTGTGATTTGGCCATGACCTTGGGTGGATGCTCTTGCTCTTGGAGACATGTCACGGCTGGGCGTGGGTTGACGGAAACATTGCTTTCCTTCTGAGTCGCGGGTCCTTTCTGGGAATGCTTCACAATGAGACAGGGATTCCTGTAGAGGGAGGTTCACAATTTT
Organism: Rafetus swinhoei; assembly: GCA_019425775.1. Taxonomy (NCBI): domain Eukaryota; kingdom Metazoa; phylum Chordata; order Testudines; family Trionychidae; genus Rafetus; species Rafetus swinhoei. The sequence goes on from CM033433.1 coordinate 22,362,267, forward strand.
GGCCTCATGGTCCAGCTCATTCTCCCCATTGGAGTATGGCACCTGGGCAGGTGCCTTCACGGATCTGCAGCCACTAAAGGCAGTGAACAGCAATCTATTCTACAGGAAAAGCTTATCTGCGGTAGGGTTGAATCCAGATGGGATTCAGAAGCTAACCGATGTAGGGAAGCTAAGGATAGAAACCGTTCCTATCCATCTTTTGCCCCATCATGGGATCTGAGGGTCCACATGAATCTGGTATCTCATCTCCACCACCAGCCACATTGCCAATGATATGAGCAAATGACATGAAGTGTGTTCTTCATGCAATATTCACAAGAGGAGATTGTCCCTGGAGGCCAGGATTGCGATTCTGTGGGCAATTCTTTGGGCTTCCCTCCTGGGGTTTCCATAGGGATTCAAGCTCTCCCTTCCCCCATTGGCTTGTTGTGAGAGTTGGGGGGCTCATGCCCTATGGGCCATTGGTGGACAATGGGGGTGAAATGTAAGTGGCCCTTTTGCCTGTGCAGGGAGTAGAGGCATAGGGGAGGTGAGTTCCCTCCAGAGCTTTGGGTGTGGGATGGGGTCTAGTGTTAAGAGGAGGACGGTCTAGACTCTGGGCATGGGCATTTGCTCTAAGCCCCATCTGACCTCGCTGAGAAATGGGGAGCCACTCATTGAGTTGGGGATGTCCATGGAGCTCATAAATTTCACTCTGGAAGGCCCCTGAGCAGATCAAACAGGGGAGCTCTATCCACTTCTGTGTTGTTCACAAGGGGGCATTCTGTCAGTAGAGCTGGAGCTGTTGCAATGTGCTCATGAGTTGGCAGAGAGCTAACGAACCACTATGGGACCCAGGAATCCAAGCCCCTAGGTGGGTAGGACATCCTTAGTCAGCTTTTCTGATGCCCTAGAAAAAGAAGATCCTGTCTTTTCCATCCGGGAGCCCCAAACTCTACTTCCCACCCCAGTGACCTTAGCCCCTTCCCCAAACAGACCCTGGGCTTTGAAGCACCGAGAGAAAGGCACTCAATTTCCACCAGATGCCTAGTGAGTATTCGCTCAGCCCAGCCCTCAACACTGCCTCCCGCCCCCAACCAGGTGGCAGCGACTGTAATCGACCCCCTCCGAAGGTCTTCCTCCTTCCCCCATCCCTGGAGGATCTTTATGTTGGGCAGAATGCCACCATCACTTGTGTGGTGAGTGGCATGGAGACCCCCAGCAGCCTGGAGATCAACTGGAGCAAGAGAAACGGAGGACTTTTGACGGAGGACCACAGGGAGCCGGTGCTGCATCCAAATGGCACCTACAGTGCAGCCAGTGTTCTGCGGGTGTGCGTGGAGGAATGGCAGGCTGGGGAGGAGTTTACCTGCACCGTGAAGCACCAAGACATCCCATCAGCAGAGGTCAAGACTATCCACAAAAGTCTCGGTAAGCCCTACAGGGGGTGCCAGTTCTAATATGGCCCCCGGGTGGGGAATTCTCCATGGGGCCTTGTGAATCTAGGTCCAGCTGCAGGTTGGTGGGACTAGGATTTAGAAATGTGTGGGTGGGATGAAATGAGAGCAGGGCACAAAAAGTCAGGGCTCTGGGTCGTTTTTCCAGCTTTGCAAGGGGAGTGGGATGTGGTGGATTAGATCAACAAGACTTGGAGCCATGACCCCTGGTTCTAGCCTCTTTTCATGCAATGTATATAGATCTCAAGGCTTAGTAGGACCAGAGCTGCTGCATTGTATCCATGGCTCTGTAGGGCAAGGGTGGGGGTCTAATGGGACAGAGGAGCATGGGATAGAGGCAAGCAGGATTCCTGGGTTCCTTTCCCACCATTAACTGGTGTTTACTTGTTGCAGAGGTCTCTTTCCGGGCCCCTTCTGTTTACGTCTCCCCTCCTCATGCGGAGGAGCTGGCTCTCCAGGAATGGGCCACCATCACCTGTCTGGCCTCCGGCTTCCGGCCCAAAGACATCTTGGTGACATGGACCCGAAAGGACCGGCCCCTTCCGCAAGAAGCCTACACCAACATCGGCCCCATGCGGGAGGCTGGGGAGGAGGAGAGCTACTTCATCTACAGCAAGCTCAGAATCCAGGCCTCTGAATGGCAGAAGGGGGACACCTACTCCTGCATGGTGGGGCATGAAGGCCTGCTGAAGATCTTCACCCAACGGAGCGTGGACAAGGCCTCCAGTAAACCCACTGCCGTCAATGTCTCTGTGGTCTTGTCCGACACCGATGTCACTTGCCACTGAGGAGCAGAGCCCTGTGAGGTTCTCAGGGTGTATGGGAGTTGGACCCGGGGCCTCCTGGCATCTCACATTCGTCTTACAATGTGGGTAAAACCGTGGGAGCTCTGGCATATGAAGAATGGCTATGTGTGGAATATGGCTAAATAAAAATGAAACACTCCTGATTTTTTGATCAAGGGGTGTCACCCGTTGGCTCTTGCCTCTGTGTCTCCTGGTGTATCCACCCATCCTTCCTGCCCCACCAATATGTAGTAATCAACCATCAATCCTTTCTTCTTTCTAGCCATTCTCCGTTCCTTATGCATGATTTCTTTCCTTTAATTATTCTACAGTATCCATCCATCCATCCATCCATCCATCCATCCACCCATCCATCATCTTCAGACCCATCCATCCATCCATGCATACATTCTCAGACACATTCCCACACCTACCCACCTGCCCATACATCCCCATACAGACCCATCCGTGCATCCATCACTCCATCCACTAAGTAACCCCTACCATTTCTGCATCCTCCATCCATCCCTCCTCAGACCCATCCTTCCATCCATCCATTCTCAGACACATTTCCACATCTACCCACCTGCCCACACATCCATACATCCAACCAACCATCTTAAGATCCAGCCAGCCAGCCAGCCAGCCATCTTTCCACAGGAACTGAATCTATGGCTCTACAATATCCATCTCTCCATACGTGCTAAATGATGCAAACTCCTCTCTACATGCATCCATCCTCAGGCAGTGTCATCTTTGTACCTTCCCATCCCTCAGGCATGCCTGGCTCTCTGCCCAGTGTTATTCATGTTGTTGAAACCCCTCGATGTCCTGAACAAGGTCAGGGTTCCATCATGGTGGATAGGGCAGGAGCAGTCTCAGCAAAACAAAAACAGCAGGGGTCTCCCTTTGAAATTCAATGGCAGCAGATTTAAAAGTACCACAAGCCAGTCCTTCTTCTCACACCACTGCGGACAGGTGGACGACGGATGCTATGAGGGCCAAAAGTATAACAGGGTTCAGGGAAGAATCAGATCCGTTCATGAAGAATCGGTCCATCAATGGCTATTAACCAAGAATCAGCCTTAGGTTCTTGTTGTCCCTCAGCCTCTGTCAGATGCTGGGATGCAGGACTGCAAAGGGGACACTCAATAATTCCTTGATCCGATTAGTCCCTCTTTTGCGTCTGGCATCTGCCGTTGTTGGTAGACAGGATACTGGAGTCGACAGACTGTTGGCCATTTTTATGTCCACACATACAAAAAGAAGGTTAGAACGCTGGGGAAGGTGCAGAGGAGAGTCAGAAAATGGACTAGAGGGCTGGAGAAAACTCCTCCAAGTGGGAGATGTTAGGAGCCGAATTGGCTTCACGTATAAAAGACTCACTCAAGTGATGGTTTCATTGGTGTCTATAAATACATTCATGGAAAAAAAAATACCAGGCACTTAAAGACTTTCAATGTGTAGAGAAGGGCTTAAGAAAAGCCAAAGGCAGATATAAAATAATGATGTAGCACATCCCATCTTTATTCAGGGTGGATCAGGGTTGTGCTGACACTGCAGATACAGTCCACCAGAGTTGACTTTTCTTGGCAGGCCAAACCACAATGTGGCCCAATGGCCAGGGTCTAAGCACTGGCCCTTTGATACTCATCAGTGTGGCCTAATGATCCAAGACCAGATGGCTGCCAATGAGTACAGTCTGGCGGAGTGAATATTTTAGCCCTCAAGTTCAGGATTGTGTGTTGTAGGGGCCAGAGAAAGAGAGCGGACTAAGAATGCAGGGCAGCATGGCCTAGTGGACAGAGTCAATAAAGCAGCCTTTGAATGAAGGGTCAACAGAGATCAGTGTCAACAGAGGAGCCCTCAGGTGCAGGACAGTGTGGAGTAATGACCATCTCTGGGGGCTGTCACCAGAGAGGGTGACGGCCGGGGCAGGGAGACCTCAGTCCACCTGACTCCCCTGGGTTCTGACCCAGGATACCTGAGGGGCGGAGTGGTCTGGCATTGAGTCAGCAAGGAATCCAACCACAACACACTGACTTCACAAGGGTGGGAGATACCACTCACTTCCTCTCCCCGGGGCACATCCTACCGGGCTTCCTGAGGCTGTTGTCCGCATGATGTTGGTGTATCCAGGCTCCTTGATGTGACTAACTGGCTGGGATGCTGGGATGCTGACAACAGCAGGTCAGGTGTAGGCAGCAGGTCTCTGGTCAGTGGTGTGGGATCTTCAAGCTCTTTCCCAATTGGTCTTCGTGCTGCTGAGAAGACACATGGGCAGGCCCAGCAAAATCTGGGCTCCTACCAAGTGCTACCCCATGAGCAATGCATTGGGAGAGGTCCATCCATGTTGGACTCATGCCCCATGACACTATAATTGTATCTCAAGGAAAAGACACTATAATAGTGTCTCAAGGCTCAAGGAACTATTAATGGGGCTTGGAGATTTGTGCATACAGTTAACTGCTGAGCCAGGAGCCATCACTTCTGCTTCCAGTGTCCTGCCAATATGGGGCCATGATGGCTGGGAGGGGTCCTCCCCTTTTCTAAACATCCCATCATTCTGTATCTTAAGGACTCAATCCAGGAAGTTTTGGCTGGGAGCCAATGGGAAGAGGGTGGGAGAAATTGAAAATGAAACAGGTTTTTCCTGCTACGGTCTCATTTGTGTGTGAGTTCACAGAGGAGCTGGGAGAGAAATGGATTGAGCATGTCTAAGAAAAGAAAACCAGAACTTTAAAACCAGAGAGATCTGAGTAGAGCAGGGAATGTTTAGTTAGATGCAATCTGCTTATTTGTTTCTTCTTTTTTTTCTTGGTTTGCATGACTTCTGTGAGCTGATTTAAGACTTCCTGTAATTGACAGTGAATCCCGTAGAATCTACTCTGTGCACTTTAATCTGTTTTTAGATGCTCTGTATCACCTAGAACCCAAGTAGGCTTTCTTAAATATATAATTTTTATTTGTTAATACAATCTCCTGTTTAAGACTATAATCTGATTTCCATATCCTAGAATGCAGGAGGTTCTGTGTCCATGTGTCTGAATTGAAGGTCAGCTATTCAGGGACCATGGTTTGTTTTCACGTTCTCTCCTGAGGGAGGTTGAAAGAGCTTGGGGTTACCACATTGGATGAAGTTCCTGGCTTTCCAGGGATTTTTGCATTTGGGTGGTGGCAGCGTAGTACCAAAGGTCACAGAAGCTGAGACCTTGGGAGTTTTTACACAGCAGCCTTTAGTGGCAGGGTAATTTACGGTCTCTTGCCTGCCCCCACCTTCTGCACTCAAAATGCCTGATTGGGAACAGACTTTACAGGAATGTAGTTGAAGGTGTCACCATAACTTTTCCCCTTTTTGGAGAGCTCATGGAAGGGAAAGGTCATTGTACATCAGGGATGGAGGATTCTGGTGAGGGATGCTGTAGGTCCAGTGCCTGTATAGGCTGCAGAACAGAAGGTTCCTTCCCAGACCCTCTGGAGGGGTCTCTGGGCAGGATTCTGAGATCAGAGGGTGGTTTTCTCTGGTCTGGGGAGTGCAGGAAGTGAGACCAGGTGGTCCTCATGGTCATCCATCCACGGTCATAGAGGAATCTCCTGGTTTGGAGCCAGAAAGTCTCACCCCATCCATGTTGGACAAAGGCCGGTGTTGCCCAAAGGTGGGGATGGGACACCAATCATTCCCCTTCTAAGAACACATGTGGGAATGGAGTCCAAAGGGGGAGCCCCTTCAAAGTTGTTCCCATTGGATGGCTTCATTAGGAGGTGAGCTATCATCACTCATAGATCTCTCCTCTGTGCTTGGCATCCCAGTTGCACTCAGAGCTGTGCACACATAACATCTGGTCTATGCACAGATGAGCTTCAAGTCCAAAGAGACACAGGGTGTTGAGGGAAACTGAGGCACAGAGAGGGGACGAGAATTCTATGAGGTCCTACAATGTCAGAGAGAGAGAGCACAGAGATACCCAGGGCTCCCAAGTCCCATCCTAGTTCCCCATTCATAGGACCACGGTGCCTCTGGGATGATACGAAACAGGGGAGGTCTCGGAAGGGCTCAGTGGGCAAATTCCACAGGCCCCCAGAATAGGAGTTAAGGAACAGGCCTCTCTAATTGCCCTGTTAATCCCTTCCTTAGTGCTTCTCTGCCTGGTGGAGGACCAAGGGGTCTGTGCTGAAGGAGGAGAGGGGGAATCAGATCCTCTCTGGACGCCCGTAACCTTCATCATGCTATTCCTGTTCAGCCTGGTGTACAGCACCGGCGTCATGCTGTTTAAGGTGAGAGCCTCAGTCGCCTGCCTGGTCTCACTTCATGGCTTATAGCAATGACCAGTGCTGAGTCAATGGGTCTGGGACCAGAAGCAGGAGGTTGAGACCACGCTGGCTCCACAGGGAATGGTTGTGTGGTGCCCTGGTGGGCAGTGGCCGCTCCTCTGGGTGGTTTGCCAAGGCTGGAGTCTCCACAAGCCTGGTTCTAGCTCAGTGGAGAAGTCCTGGCGGCGGCCAGGCCTGGCTGGGGGATGCTCCATTGTCCTGGCCAAGCAGGGTCCCATGGTCCCTTCTGGCCTTGCTCTCTCAGGGTGGGATGCTGCCCATGACCCCAACAGCTGCACCAGCTGAACCTCTCTGCTCTGTGTCCGCAGGTGTGGTGAGTAACCAGCTCTGGACTCCTCCTTCCTCTTCATGGCCTCTGTCCATTTTAAGCCCCGTTTAGCTCCTACCTTATGTGATCCCTCCTGGAGGAGACACACCCCACGGCAGCATGAGGCTGGAGAACGTCCATGGAAAGGCATTAGCCCCGCCTGTCCCTGAGCAAGGTGGGGAAAGGACTTCACCGAGTGTCCCCAGGGAGCAGCCGCATTGGAGGTGGAACCCAGCCCCGTATCCCTCCACCACTCATGGCTGGGATTGGATTTGCTCGTGCATGGCAGGGCGTAGGGGACTGTAGCTGCGCAGTACCCCGAGCGCTAATCCCAATGGACTCAGGTGAGGGAAAAGAGTCTCTCGTCCCATCCTACATTCAACGTGCAACCTAGACAGGTATCGAGTGTTGGAGCCAAAATAAAACGAGTTTAAAATTGTGAGCTGTGTCTCAGGATGTCCTTGGGCAGGGGGTTACCTAGGAGACCAGGGAGAATGCTACTCACTGTGGGTACGTCTAGACTACAGGCTTTTGTTGACAGAAGTTTTGTCAACAAAGAGCGTCTAGACTGCATTATGCGGATAGACAAAGTGATCTGCTTTGTCGACAAAGAGCGTCCAGACTGCTGGAGACTCTGTCGACAAAAGAAGGCACCCAGAAGTGCTCCTGGAAGGTCCCAAGGGCAGCCTTAATTCCCTGGAGGTCTGCTTACTCTCTGCAGAGACGCATGCTTAAAGGGAACCCCCTGGATACCCATTGCTCTGCTCCTGGTTCTGGCTTGCCAACGTCCGAGAGGGAATGCGAAGCTGCTGCAGTGTTTGCTCTGCTTGCCCTGCTTCCTCAGATGCCACCGCAGTTTATTTTCAGGTTTGGTTTTTGCCTTTGCACTTTTGTGCTTTTTGGCCACGGAGTCTGAGCTGCCCCTGGGCAGGCGATGGCCCCACACCGTGCTGCTGGAAGTTCTGCTGCATGTTCATGAGAGCATCATGATGTTTGCCGCAGAGCTGGAATCAGAGCCCAGCTTTGAGCCCCCCCACTCAGGCTGCAGCCCTACTGCCCTTGCCCCCTGAACTTATTCATGGAGTTTGGAGGCTGGACACCAGTTCTGATGGGTGGGGCTGGCTCGTTATGCAGCACTGGGATGACGACCAGTGGCTCGGAAGCTTCCGCATGTGGAAGTTCACCTTCCAGGAGCTCTATACCTGGCTCTCCCCTGCCCTGCAACGCCAGGACACCCGCTTGAGGGCCGCCATCCCCCTGGAGAAGCGTGTCACTATTGCTCTCTGGAAGCTGCCCCCCCCATCAGCTACCACATGTGGGACATTAGTTTGGCATGGAGAAGGCTAAGCAGGAGGAGCAGGACCAGACAAAAGACTGGGAAGTCCATGGCCTCCCAGATCGCAGTGCAGATATCAGTGCGCTGCTGGGCAAATTCCTGCAGCAAGCGCCTGCACCACTCAGCCTCTGCCTCCATCCTCCTGTCCATTGAGTCCTGCATCCGTTGCAGGAGTGAGATGTGCTGGCGCACCAGGTCTAAATAGATACACCAGTGCCGACGGGTTTCCTGCAGCCATCTGGGTGGTGGGGCAGGTGTGGCGCCCCCTCCTGGTCAGCTGGTCCAGCTGTGGACAAGAGGGAAAAGTCGTCAGTCATGCATGCTCACCCTTTCCCTGAGAGGGCATGCCCTCCTCCTTCTCAGCAGGCAGTGATTGTCCTAGGGTCAGACGATGTTCATGTGGGTCTCAGTAAGTCATGGTGTGGCCTGGCCAGCAGTCACGGCCTCCCTGGGGCCCAGAAGGTGTGCAGGCCACCTTCCTGCCCCCGTCACACACACCCCATGGCCGAGCAGCACAGACAAGTGTCAGGCCATGGTTGGGGTTCCCGCAGAGAGCTGAGAGGCCCGCAGCTGTGAGGCAATCCCAGCGTCTCCAACCCATGCTTGCACCTGGCATCACTGCCTGACAGGAGCAGGTGGTGCCTAGCAGCCGTGAGGGTGCATGGGTAGGACGGCCCACCCTGAGGGCGGCCATGGGTGTGCCCCCTTCCCCCAGGCTGTGATCAGCATGACATGTCACAGCACTGCACCATCCCCTTTGCTCCCGCCTGCCCTGCCCTGTGTGTGTTGGACTCTCACAGCACTCACCTGATGTTCCCTCCCTGGAGTCTGAAGTTGCCTGGGAGGCCTCCTGCCTCTGGGCGTCTGGCTCCTGGGTGCTCCGGGTGCTGTCTCCCTCCTCCTCCTCCTCCTCTTGGAGCTCCGGGTTGTCTGGCTGGAGTTGCGGCCACTGCTGCACAGGGGTCTCCAAGCCAGACTCCACAAGCTGCTTGGGAGGCAGGGGTTCCCCTGCCCCCAGGATCCTGTCCAGGTCCTCGTAGTAGGCACAGGAGTGTGCCGTTTCCCCAGAGCGGGAGCTGCGCTCATGGGCCCTGACGTACCCCTGCCTCAGCTCCTTCACCTTGGCCCTGACCTGCGGTGCCGTGCAGGGGTGGTGGCCTTTCTGGCCAGGCCATCAGCCATTCTGGCATAGATGTCCGCGTTCCTCTGCCTGGACTGTGGGAGCTTAAGAGCCTCCTCCTCGGACCACAGCTCCAAGAGGGCTTTGATCTCGGGCCCAGACCAGGAGGGTGCCCGGTGTTTTGTGCCCCTGGCTTCCTGGGGGGATGTGTCCCTGGAGGGGCCAGGGAGGTCTTGGGGGGCTTGTCCCTGCAATGGCTCCGACTTGCCTTACTGGAAAGAGCTGCGCAGTCAAGGTCCTGTCTGGAGCTGGCTTGCTGCCAGAATGCTGATCCTGGGTGCCTGTGCCTTTAAAAGATGGCTACAGGCAGGAACAATAGAGTTGAAAGCAGTGGCAGGAGTGTCCACCAGGGCTCCTTCCTGGAGGCCTTTACTGTCGACATAAATTCTCCGCTGCGTCCACACTTACCTTCTGTCACCAGAACACTGTCGACAATGGCGTTATTCCTCGTAGAATGAGGTTTGCCGGCGTCGACAAAACTGCCGAGTTCTGTCGACGTTATGTCGTCAGAACTCAGCGGCAGTGTAGACGCAGGTCTAGTTTTGTCAGCAAGAGTCCACTTTCGTCGACAAAACCCTGTAGTCTAGACACACCCTGGCTGTGTCTACATTGGCACCCTTTTTCGGAAAAGGGATGCTAATGAGACACAGCGCAATTGCAAATCCGCGGGGGATTTAAATATCCCCCGCGGTATTTGCATTTACATGGCTGCCGCTTTTTTCCGGCTCGGGGCTTTGCCGGCAAAAAGCGCCCGTCTAGACGGGGATCTTGCGGAAAATAAACCCTTTTCCACAAGATCTCTTATGCCTACTTGAAAGTAGGACTTGAATAAGAGATCTTGCGGAAAGGGTTTATTTCGCAAGATCCCGTCTAGACTGGCGCTTTGCCGGCAAAACGAGCAGCATGTAAATGAAATACCGCGGGGATATTTAAATCCCAGATTGTAATTGCGCTGTGTCTCATTAGCATCCCTTTTCCGAAAAAGGGTGCCAATGTAGACACAGCCCCTGTGTGTCTGGGTCCAGCTGGTATCCACCCACACATCCAACCTTCTCTCCTTCCCTCCCTCCCTTCCCATGCCCATTTGTTCATCTCTGTACATTCACATACCAACCTCTCCACCTTTCTTTCTTTCTTTCTTTCTTTCCATTTCCCACTCCTCTTTCCAAGCCTTTAGGGGCTCAGGGATGAAATCCCTGATTTCTGTTTTTGTCACTAGGCCCCCTGTCTCCCACTCAGGTCAGGGGGAACCCTACAACTGTTGACCCTACCTGGAGGTGTCCCCTACACGCATAGGCTATGTCTAGACTGCATCCCTCTGTCGACAGAGGGATGCAAATCAAGCACATCGAAATTGCTAATGAAGCAGGGATTTAAATATCCCGTGCTTCATCAGCATAAACACGGCCGCCGCTTTTTTCAAAATGGAGTTTTTTTAAAAAAAACGGCAGTCTAGATGCAGATCTATCGAAAATAATCGCTTTTTCGAAAGATCCTGTAAACCTCGTTTTTTGAGGAATACAGGATCTTTTGAAAAAGGGTTTATTTTCGACAGATCTGCGTCTAAACTGCCGGGGGGTTTTCGAAAAAACTCCGTTTTGAAAAAAAAAGCGGTGGCCATGTTTATGCTAATGAAGCATGAGATATTTAAATCCCTGCTTCATTAGGCAATTTTGATGTGCCAAATCTACATCTCTCTGTCGACAGAGAGGTGTAGTCTAGACACACCCCTAGTGTGGCCATCTGCTGAGTCTTAGGTGTCCTTTCAAGTCTGGGGTTGAGAAAGAAACGGAGCCTGAGTTGTATCTCTACTTATTTATTGTTAGTCAGTGCAAACATCAAAAGTGTGAAACACGCCACACACAAATCCCAGTGAGGCGCTCAATATGCAACACAGCACGACAGACACCGCCCCAGCTGCAGCCCCGCTCCAGTGTGGGGGATTGGCTGCCATGGGGTGGGCATAGGGAAATGGAACAAGGGGAATCTCTCCTCTAGGAAGCGCTGGCTCTGAACCGGAGAGAGGTCGAGAGGATGGCTAGGTTGGGCGGGCGGGTAAAGGACATGGGCACTTTCTCTTCTAGGGGGTGCTGGCTTCGACCCAGGGGACTGCTGGGTGCAGGAGGGACGTGGGATGAGGGCTGGTTCCTTGCTAGGGATGCTGGCTCCTTGCATGACATGAGGTGTCTGGTCACAGCCCAGCTCCCGGCAGGGCAGCGCGCCCAGCAGCTGAAGGCTGAGGAGGCCACAGGAGGTACATCCCTCTCATCCCACACCGGAAGGTTCTACCGGGGCACAGCGATGCAGGGCAGAAGCTGTGGGAGGCAGGACAGTGATGCCAAAGAGCCGGCAGCCCCGGCCCCTTATCTTGGCAGAAAGGGGGCAGCGTCCCTACACCACACGCTGGATCACGTTCTTGTACTCGGGGCCCTTCGCCCGCTTCAGCTGCACCACGCTGGAGAAAAGCCACTTTACCTGCAAGGGGCCGGGGGACAGAGACAGAGGGCATGAGAGTGGCATCACTCAGCGGAGCTGCTCTGTCTCTCTCTCTGTCCTTCTTTCCTGCTTCCATATCCACGTCTCATTCATTATCTTCTGTCTCCTGCAACCTCTCTTCTTTCTCTTTCGTGCCTCCCGTGACCCACTCAACTGTGCTAGCCTGGCTCCTCCCGTCCCTGCTCCGTTCGCCCTCTCTCACCTTGAACAGGGTCACCGTGGCGCTGTAGCACACACTCAAGAGGAACAGGGTGATGAAGACCGCGATGGTGCTCCAGAGACCGTCTATCTTCTCATCGCCTTCCTCCGTGCAAAACTCGTCATTCACGATCACCTCTGTGCGGGGAAAGAAAGAGACATCAACTGCGAGTCAGCCAGAGTCACAGAGAGAGCCTGGACTCTACATCCAACAGCAGTCTCTGTATCCCTCTCTCCTTCCATCCCTCCACTCTTCTATCTCTGGGTACATCAATCTAACCCTGGCCATAAGCCACGCATCCATCCGTCCCTACATAGAACCCTCTCTGCCTCCTTCCTTCCATCTCTAGACACACCCATCAGTCCTCACATCTCCCTCCATTCATCCCTACAAACCATCCCTCCATCTACCCATTCCCACTCAACCCTCCGTGTATTGATGACCACAATCCATCCGGCCATTTATGCCTGGCCACCCAACCATCTTTAGATACATCCATCCATCCATCCATGGCCACAAACCACCCACCGATGCATCCATATGTGAATCCCTAGACACCTTCATCCATCCATGGGTGCAAACATCAATGACTAGATCCACCCATCCATCCATCTTGAGGTACGTCCCTCCACACCCCCTTCTCTATGCATTCGTCTATGATCACAAGCCAGCTATCCATTCATCAGTCCATCCTTCCATCTATGCCTCTCCATACCTCCATCTATGGAGGCATCCATCCATGCATAATCACAAAACATCCATTGACCCATCAATACATTCCTAGATCCATCCATCCATCCATCCACCTGTTACTCACCCCTCCATTCATCCATAACCATAACTGCTCATCCATTTGTAGATACCTCCATCTTTCCATCTGTCTCTTTCCCATACCTCTCTGGATACTCATGTCCATCCATGATCACAAATCACCTCTTGATGTATCAGTGCAGACACCTCCATCCATCTAAACATCCTAAATTAACCCCTCCATGTATCCATCTCCAGATCTCTGAGTTCATCCGTCCAATCCTGAACACAAGCCATCCATCCATCCCTAGACACAACCTCTCTCTGATCCTCTTCCTCCATCTCTAGAGACATCCATCCACTCCCACTCACCCTTTCATTCCTACACGACCAAAACCATCTATCAGTCCATCACTCCAACCTTCCAACCCTGACCACAAAAACAATACACATGTTAATCCCCAATTAAACCTCCATCCACTGATGACAATGAACCATCCATCCATGCATGCGTCCACATATCTCTACATCCATGACCACCAAGCTATTCAATGACATTTCCACTGATCTATCCATCCATTCAGTCATCTCTAGATACATCCATCCATTCATGGCCACAAACTGCCTATCCATCTCATACCCATTTATCCATCCTTCCATCCCCAGTAGCCTCTCCATTCTCCATTTAACCATGACCGTAAATCTTTCTACCCATCCATCAGTCCATTCTTAGACATCTCTATCCATCCATCTATGCCTCTCCACACTTTCATCTCTAGATACATGTATCCATCCACGGACACAAACCACTGAACAATCCATCCCTAGACACATCCATCCTCCATCCTTCTGTCCATCCATTAGTGCCTCCACCGCTCCTCTCCACCCACCTCCACTCATCCAATCATCCATCCATAGAAGCACATCTCCATCCATCTCTCTCTAGCTACACCTATCCATTCATTTATCCATCGATGCTTACATCTGTCCATCTTTAGACACATCCATCCCTGTCTCCCACACAAACTTTCCTTCCATCCGTTCATCCACTACAGCCTACGGTGATGAAATGGACACAGAGCTTCCCAGTTCTCCTCTCACTCATCCCATGTGGCCACAGCCATGTACCCAGACAGTGAAACTTGCCAGGTATTGAATTTCAATACACCTTAGTTTCCCTGTCTGCAAAAGCTGAGAGGCTAAATCCATAGGATTAAGTGAGGTGCCTAGATACTGCCATGTTGCGGGAGGCCCCCAAAGACCAGAATGGCTGGACTTCATGCAGGTGCCTCCATGCCCCCCATCCCAATGTACCTTAGCACCCAGGACACACTTCAGATGGAATATAGCTATCTTTGCAGTCGTTTATACAGGGCTTCCCTGCCCAGGAGCTACCTGCAGTTGCCTTGGGTGTGGGATGCGGAGATTTTGAAGACTGTTACTTTTCTTAAGAGAACCACAAGTATTTTCTGGATGCACTCTCTTGGACATGAAAGATGGTGGTCCCTGAAGTGTGACTCTCCCCGAGTAAGCTCCCTTTCCTAAAGGAGTTTGGAGAACAGTTTGTTCTATCCGTGTTCTGAGGATAGAACAAGAAGCAATGGACTTAAACTGTAGCGAGGGAGGTTTAGGTTGGACATTAGGAAAAAGTTCCTGTCAGGGTAGTCAAACACTGGAACAAATTGCCCAGGGAGGTTGTGGAATCTCCATCTCTGGAGATGTTTAAGAGTAGGTTGGATAAATGTCTATCAGGGATGGTCTAGACAGTATTTGGTCCTGCCATGAGGGCAGGGGGCTGGACTCGATGACCTCTCTAGGTCCCTTCCAGTCCTAGTATTCTATGATTCTATGATAACAGGTGTATGGATAGGAGTGGGGGCATGTTTGTGTCTCCCTGTGTTATGTGTCTCTCGGTGTGTACAAGCACAACAGCCCAAGTGAGAGGTTCCCTGTACCATTTAGGTCCATGTGCATTGGACTGAGCTCTCTCTCTCTCTCTCTCTCTCTCTTTCAGCCGACCCCCCACTCTCCTCCACATCTAGCATTCATGTTGCCCCCAGGATAACAGCCCTAACATTGTCACTGCAGACTCTCCACCCAACACCAGGTGTGATCTCTGTGCTGATCAGTTAGAGGCCTGTGCTCAGCCATCCAGCCTGGGGCTGATACAAACATGGGGGGAGGGACAGTGTGTGTGTGGGGGGGCAAGTTGAAGGAGGGGCTCATGTCAGGGCAATTGGGGAATCTGCATTGTTTGTGCCATCCCACTACCTGGACCCTCTATGTCAGCAGAGCTAGTCTGTTGGATTAGCCCCTGCTTAGTATCTACTCCAGATAACAGCCCTACTACTGCTGTTGCTTTGCAGGGACTGAGTCCCTGAAGCTGATCCCAGCTTGAGGAATTTGCTGTATGTTGTCCCATATCCCCCTCCTCAGTTGCCACCAAGGGTCAGCAGGTGAGTTTTATATGGGGGCAGGGTACTTGAATTACTTCCTCCCATGGACTCTGTCGGGAAAATCCCCATGGGACATCTGCTCCTGTCTGGAGTGGCAGGAGGTGCAGGGTGTGTATTTATCCCTGTACAATGGTAATAGCCTAGAGATGGTCTTGCCTGAATGAGATGCCAGGGATGGCTCTAACATCCAGCAATCCAACTACCCACCTAGGCATCCTATGCTCCATCCATTCCTTATCTTGAACCTCCATCCCCCATATAAATCATCCCTTTATATTGATCTATGAACACCGCACTCCTACCTCCACATCTATACATCCATCCTTCCATAACCCATCCACCCACTCAACCCAATTTAATTATTTATTCATCGCTTAATCCCAGCACCCACGACCATCTGTCCCCATTAATGCTCATTCATCCATTGGCAGATCTATATAGTCGTCTGTCCTTCCATTGACTTATTCACTCACTCATTCATCCTCATACATCTATCACTCATCATCTGTCCCTGCCCATCCATCCATCCATTCAATTCCCCATGAAACATCCATCCATCCATGCTTCTAATTCCCCATGAATCATCCATCCATCCATCCATCCAACTCCCCATGAATCCCCTATCCATCCATCCATCCATCCATTCTAATTTTCCTATTACTGTCCATCCCCATTGGTGTTGTTTCCTTACCCTAAGAAGACATTCCTCCTTTCACTTACACATTCATGCGTCCCCACCAATCTTCGTCTCCCCATCCTCCAATCACAGCCTTTCTATGGTCATCCATTTATCCATTCCTTCATCCTTCAGAATGGGCACCCTCTCCAACCTTCTCCATAGATGTACCCACCAATCCCCACCCATGTATGTAGTGCTACCCCTATGGCACTCGTAAACTTTCCAGCCATCACTTCCCCATTAAAACACAGTCTAATACTACTGGGCTCTGATACTGACTTGGTAACTGATGTGAGCTTGGAAAGGTTTCTTCCCATCTTGGTGTCTCTGTTTCTTCTCCCTTTTTGCTCTATTAAGTGTGAGACATTTGACACCAGGACTGTCTCCCACAGAGTGTATGCCCAAGTCGGCCTTAGTCTCAGTTGGGGTGCAGGTGCTACTTCGCTCCAAATAATTTTCTCACCCTGTGATATCAACTGGCATCTTATTCCTCTCGGAAATGCTCATGTATCCTTGAAACCCCTTCTTCAAACACATAGCCACCCAACTGAGCTGTGCATGAATGTGTCTATTCCTTTGCCATTTCTATGTATATGAGAAACTGTCTCCAACACTGCTTCCATGATGTAGCCACCGAACCTTGCTTAAGTGGCATCTACCCACCCTTCACAACATGCCCTCTACCCATCCTTTCTTCCATGGTATTGTATTATCCTTTGTCGCATGGCATCAACCTGTGCTTCCTTGCATGGCATTTAGCATCCTTCCTTCCTCATCTTCTACCTTGGCATCTACTCATCCTTTCTACAATGGTATCAGCCTTTTCTTACTTCCATGGGTCCATGTGTCAACCCATCCTTCCTTTCTTGGCAACTACCCATGTATCTACCCACCCTTCCTTCCATGGTTGAAACCTGTCCTTTTCATGGTATCTACCCATCCTTCCTTCCACATCATCAACTCATGTAACCACCCATTCTTCCTTCCACATCATCGACTCATGTAACCACCCATTCTTCCTTCCACATCATCAACCCATGTATCCAGCCATCCTTCCTTTCACCTCATTGACTCATGTATCCACCCATCCTTCCTTCCACAACAGCTCGCCATGTATCCACCCATCCCTCCATGGTAAAGATGTACACACACACACAGGATCCTCAGCCTTGGAGTATCTTGGCATGTCCCAGATCCAGGCCTTAGAATTTCTGCCCCTTGGGCAACCCACAGACATCACGCAGTGACACCGCAACAAGGAGACTTGGGGGTGAGATCACACTAGTTCCATTTATTCACTTGTCATCACTAATGGCACAGAGATTATTTACAGGAAGCTCTACCAAACAATGCTAGCAGTGGGGCTGGGAGGAGCCATCTTCATTTACCAGGGACACTGCGGATGTTGCGTTGGGTGAACTTCAGGGGCGTCAGGGCTTCATGGATGACCATGCAGGTGTAGGTGGCCCCACTGTTCCAGCTGGCCTTATCGACTGATAACTTGCTATAGAGGAAGTAGGTCGAGTCGCCATCTCCTTCCTTCATGGGTGAGGTGGTAACAGGTTTCATGCTGGTTTTGGACTCGTGGTTCTCCATCCACTTCACTGAGATGTCCTCGGGGTAGAAGCCCCGCACCAGGCAGGTGAGGGTGATGGAGTCTCCGTTGCTGCTCAACTCATCAGGGTGGGGGCGCAGGAGGTAGACACTCGGAGGAGACATCTTGCCTTGTGTGGGTGGGGATGGAGGACACAGATGAGCCATGCACATCACTGTGCTGGGGCCACATGGGGGTATGGACGGGGCCTGTGCACGTGTGTAAGAGAGGTGGGGCTTATAGGAACATGCCTTCACTCCTACAGGATGGAGGAGCTAGGGACTGGGTAGTCCTGGGATGTAGCAAAGATAGGTTGGCATGGTCTCCATCTCACATGGGGATGGCGAGGGACCCAGAGCAAGAATTTCAGGTTGTTAGGGGCTGGGATTCCCCCTCCAAGACCCTCCCTCCCTGCCAGGGGCTGTAATAGGGGTCTCTCCCTTGGGGACCATACCCTCCTCCTACCTTGCTTCTTGGAGATGGGTTTGATGATCGGTGTGGGAAGCTCCGAGTGCTCCACTTTGCAGCTGTATTTCTCTCCATCCTCCCAGTCGCGGGTGAATATGGGCAGGGAGCTGGAGGCAGTGAAA